>CAWUFW010002935.1:0-1200000 GCA_963921515.1 Calotriton arnoldi | reverse complement strand
TACTTTATGGCTGCCTTATTACTATTTATTTGCATTTCATGCTATATGCATTATCATAATGTTCATAGTGCCAATTAACCTCTCTTTACATCTCCCACTGTCCCGTATCATTTTCCCATTCTCTGTTCTGCAATTGTCTATTTTCATTTGCCCTTTTTTCACAGTATTTTCAACACTTCTATATTCCCCACTTCTCTTTTAATATACTCCAATGCTGTGTTCTCCCGTTGTCTCTTTCCCTTCCATCTTGATGGCCCAGCCTGTCCTTTCTTTCATTTTGAATTTTTCTCTCTGGTACCTAGTGTTCTCCTCCCTGAGATCGGAAACTGACTGAAGACTTTTTCTCAGCAGACATCCACAGTTTTAGTACGATCAGCTCCATTCAGAAATGTCTTTCGAAATTGAGCTCTGCCCCTCCACCTGCTTGACTCCTTCCTAGTCCATAGGTAAACTAATGTCCACTCGGGCTCTACTCAGACCCCAGAAGAGAACCCAAGGAGGGAGATTTGAGATGAATTAAACCAAAAGCTCCATTGCACGATTCAGTTAAGATGATGGGACGGTTGTGAATAGCCAAAAGTGTGACTTTGCTACAAGAGGTGAGGCACACCCAGTGAGTTAGAGTGTGCTCCGAGATGTGATAGTCATGTCAAATGAGTAAACCTGCACTAACGTGTGACATTAACAAGAAACAAGTGAGTCCCAATCATGAGGTTCACACCTTATATGACACTGTGCTTGCATTAGACTCAAACCCAGTAGGGCTATGAAAATAGCACCAAATGCCCACTCCGCCCTGTCGTGGAAGACCACGGAATATTGCGGAATTTTAATGTAATTCTGCAGAATTCTGCAGAATCAAACTCCGCCAATTTTGCCCACCCTTAGTGATTTGGTGCCTTATCCTCTGTAATGGTAAGTGTTATAATGCTAATCTTGCGTTATCCATATTGTGCGAGATCGTTGATCATGCCAGGTTCCCCCACTTCGACACCCTAGGCCCTGGCTGCAGGTCGCTGGGCCCTTAGGAGGTGGAGCTGCTGTATTTGTTGCCCCGCAAAATTGATCCAAAAGACTAGCAGGGTTTTTGTTCCGTTGCAAAGTTGATCCATATATCCGAGTCAAGCGCAAAGGGATCAATATGAGCTTAAAATAAAAACAGTTACATGCTGTATGGCGTTAAAACTGGACCTATCTTCATGCCCTTCACATTAATGCCAAATCATGGATTGATTTGCAAATAAAGTGAAGGAGTTGCAAGGAAGTGCATTTGGGGTAGCGTGAAAAGAGGGTGCTGAAGAGGAAATAGATGGACGAAATGTGAGGAGAAAAAGGGCCTACATATCTAACATATAACGCACATAACTAAAGGCCGATACTCCTCGACAGGCCTCAAAAATATTTAATTCAAAGTCTCGCAATTTCAGAATTGAAGCAATTCCAATGTTAACTATTTGCAAAAAATTATTGTTGTTACTCATTTATCTTAAACTGCTAACAACCATTGACAAAGCGCCAATGGTACTGGCAGGTTTTAGGTCTAAGTCAGTTGCTGTGTTATATATATGGATGCAATAACATCTCAGAGAGAAACAAAAATAACAGTTGGGTGGCACACTATGGGAATCACAGAAATTTATTTTACATGTTACCTTTTAGAGAGCCCCCACTTTTTTCATCCCACTTAAAGACCTGTCTGCACATATTTCTATATTACCGATTGCAGCCAGCAACTGTGGATGTTACCCCAAGACAGGTTAGAGCATGTTCTTCCAAAGTCGATGTCATATGCAGTGCAAGACGCTGGGCAAGCACACACTTCAAACGGCCCAAACTTGTTGCACTGTACAATTTGCGCATTACAGTAACTGTTCAGCATGTTAATGCAGTAAGATATGGGGCAGTTTTTAATGTGTTTAATATTTCAAGACTATACGTTCCCATTGCTTTATAAACCTTGCTTTCTCACTAAATTCATTACCTTTAAAACGCACCATTTGGCAATCTTTGTTCAATTTTTGTTCTGGAGGAGGACATCCCAAACCCTACGTTTGTTCATTAAGCTTTCTCACTTCACTCGCTACATAAAATATCCAACTTTTACGCCCCACCACTTTCAAATTTCACCAGTCGTCACAGCAGATGAATGAACCTACACTACAAGAAGTAAGACTTACAACGAGAGAGACTTTACGCTAGTATGAAAGAGGCGCAATGAGTAAGACTGTGCTCCAAGATGCGAGTTGCTTTCTCAGTTACATAGACTATGCCACAAGTACAGAAATAGAAACCCAAAGAGATGGACTGTTCAGCAAGGCATGGAACTCTTGTGAAATGAGTGTGCAGTGTTCCAAGAAGTAAGACTGTACTCTGAGAAGTGAGACTCACACTCTGTGAGTGAAAGTGTGCTTAAATAGTTAAGACTCACACATTGCTAGTGCGGCTACACATGTTCCCCTCTGCAGTCTTTCTCTGTCTTTTGTGTCAAACTTCTATGAGTTGCCCTCTGGTGTGCGCTATTTTGCTCTGTGCTCAGGTTCTACTCCATTACGCCTAATGCAGTTTCCACCTGATGCCTTAGTGCTTAAACACGTGATGATGGCTATTAACTCCTCCTTCAGCACTGGGACAGGACACTGCACGTCAGACACCTGAAACAGATTCAGCAACACAACCAGCTTAATATGCTAGCTTTACAAAGAATATAAAAATGTGATGACATAACCAAACTCATAAAATCGTTCATAAATGTACTACTTATTAGACACAAACACTGGTGAAAACAGTGGAAATATTGTTAAGGAACTCCAATTCTTGTAGTCAACCCATATAAGAGAACATATAGGAACCAAGGCTATTCAATAGGAAAGTCATGACAGGATTGGTCGAAGTTACAAAAAATGTTAAACTATGGCAATTCAGCAATTCACATATCTAGTGCCATTTAAAAAAATATTCTGGCTGCCACTCAGGGCTGTGTCCATCATCACTTTCTATTTTGTTGGGCGTTACTAAGCCCCATCTCCTTTCTACACAGCAGGAGGTCCCAGGGCTAGACTTTCTGATCGAGGGACAATGAGATGATGTGGTCGAGTGGCAGCCATTTTGTTTACCAACTGCCACTCAGATGATAGTGAGAAAATACAGATCCCGGTGGATCCCTGGTGTGTGGAACATAAAACTGCAGGACTGTGCAATGTTATGGAACACCAAGCTGCAAGGATGTACAACTTTAACTATGCCTCCATGCTGCAAATTAGAGAATGTCCTACTTTTTCAGAGAGTGTACATTTCCCAGAATGTGCCATTCCACTTGGACATAATTAAAACACTGCCCAACTCTAGTCATTGTGGGACTCCTCCGCTTTTCTTTTTTAAACCAGACCAACATATTACTTGTGGTTATAGAGGGATATCGCACCATTCTAGGATAGGAAAGTTGCCTTGGCATATAGTCACTTGTGTGTATAAAACATATCACAAATGTGTCAGATTAAAATGTGGCACCTGACAAGTTTTAACTGCACGATCCGATGAGCAGGAAAAGGCTTATTAAAATGGAAGTTGAAGAATTCCAAGAGAGGTGAGGCACTATCATTGGAGTTGTTGAGAGAGTGCTCACAGTCGTTTCCAGGGTTATGAATTTTATTGAATTATTTTATTCCAGAGGGATGGGTCAGCAAGCTTCAGCTGTCCAGGGTTCACAAGCCTCAGGTACAGCTGCTGGGAGCTCATGTCGAACGTTTTTTAGGTGAGCTAAAAGTTCTGCACTGGATAAAGGGCTGAGTAGAGCTGTGTGGTTGTGCCTTTGTCAAGAAGATATTAGCACTTCAAACTAATGTTTCAGTGGAGGTTCATGTGGATGTAAAGTAATTTGTAGGTTTACTCTTTGGCGGTGCTTTGTTTGCAGACAAAACACAGAACTCACCTGCACAACTTCCAAACATGGAGAAAAGAATGGCCCCAGCCTCTGAACTTTACTTAAGTGGCCAGCTCCAATCCCTTGGTCCCATTGAGTGTAAGTTTCAGTAGATCAAGACACTATGTTCTCACCATATCAAGAGTATATGACAGAGCCGCAGGCAAATACACCCTGATGACCCTAGGAGTAAATTAAGGAATTGGTTGTTTCATTCCTGATAGTCTAAATTTTGTTCAGATTAGCCTCTGGAGACAAGAAACCAATCAGAATAGATCCCTGGTATAGGGCCATTTTGAGCAAAACAGATTGAGCGTAGGCAGCCCATGTGTAACAAATGCCCTGTAGACAATGCCTCCTGTGAGCCAGTGGTTTTCGGTGCTTGGCGCCGGCACTTAATTATCAACACCAGCACTTATGACACGGTGGCGCTGTTTGACTAATTCAGAGATGAGCACAACTACAGTTGTTTATTAATTCAATATACATTAAAATGACTAATACCTGTCAAATAACCTATTCGGGGGCCTGGAATAGTTTGAAATGTCACACTTGTAGGAGTGTGATAGTTAGAAGTTGTGTTGGTACTTTCATTGCAGCACTGACAGGGGCTATGGGTGGGCAAGCTGCAGTAGCCTCCTGATGAGGGCCATGGCACTTATTTTCTTTTATTACAAATTAAGCACTGCCTGTAGCTTCTGTGATATGGTCCTTCCCAAGGGTTCTGGACATGGGAGGCAGACCAAAACCCCATCACCATTCAAACAAAGGGCCAGACCTCACTGGCATGTAAACAGAGGATCTGGAGTGATTGCGTATTACATGCTTATGGTTGGGCAGCGATGACAAGTGTTGGGGGACATCTTAGAGGCCCAGATATATAGTTTTCTTTGAGGGCCTATTTGTATTGTGTTACACTAATATCCTAGAGCACCTTTAGCTCAGAAGTTTGAGAATTTACCAATAAGTGGCTGGACCACAGATGTCTGAGAATACAAGCTTCTTTGACATTTGCATAGCACATTCTTATAAAGGATCTCTCTGTGGCAGCACTTTCATGTGGCAAAACCCTTCTCTCAAATTTAGCAATCTGGGACCGCTGGAGGTAAATGTGAGAGAGATACATAGACGCACTCACTGTCGGGGGGAGTTGAGAGCTTTGCACTTCCTCAATATGAATGAATACATTTTCTTGTATAACTCACTTTGAAAATGTAATCACCTCTAGGCACTATTATTACTTTGACGAATAAGAACACTGAGGTACGAAGTTGATCGATTTTCCCCAAGAGGGATCAAACAGGGCAGACGGATTGAAAGCTTGAGCCTTTGATGTGACATTTTTCAATTAGCCACTTGACTGTACATCCTTCCAAATAGCCCTCCAAAGGACTCAGTAATGGCAACAAATAGCCTTTGTCATTCAAGGTGGAAACCTTGAAGAAAACAGAGAATGAATTGCGCAAAGCGGTGAATCTGATAATGTTTTATTTGTGGATTGTCCGCAGTTGATATTCAAGTTCTTTGAAGAGCACAGCATTTCTACAATGGCCAATATTTAGTAGGAAATAGTTCTACCATGTACTAACCTAACCTGAGTTTTTCTATTTTTAATTAGTTAATAAATGTTGCCCTGTAAGGTGAACAGAAAAATGTGTATGAACATATCAGGTTTTTCAACGTGATAGCAGTACACGAGTTTACAAATATTCTGTGCTGTACTTTACTTTCTAATTATTGAACAAACTTCTTCTGTGAATGGTTGACATTATCCCTTATACACAACTTGTTTTTTTTTTATTCTTTGGAGGTTGTTTCTTGATATTCAAAATAATGTGCCTCACCCACATAAGTGTAATTCTGGAAAGTAAAGCATACGTTGTTGTCAGACATTTTAACTGTTAAACATTCTGTTGTTTCATAACATTGGAATACATTGGCATGAGCATACTTGTCCCTCTCCAATTGGTCCCTTCACATGTAATTGGTACCCAGTTCTCCTGGCTATGTGTCAACTGGCACAATGCTCCTCTTGAGGGCTGCAGGTGTTCTTTACACTGAGTTAGAACAGCACCTCAGAACCCTACTGTTCGCCTGTCTTTTAGGCACAAGCCACCATTTACAGGACCCAGCCAATTCCAGTTAAACAGCCTTCTTACCCCCCACTCACCCCAGAAGTCCTTCCTGACAGACCTGGTGTAGTCTGGTGAGAAGCAGAGTGGGTTCCAGACCACTGGAGGATGCAGAGCGTGATCATTGTCAGAAGGTGTTTTAGTGATGGAGTCACTGACACCTGCCTGTACCAAGAGATCCTGGGGTCTGTACCAAGAGATGCTGGGGTCTGTACCAAGAGATGCTGGGGTCTGTACCAAGAGATGCTGGGGCCTGTACCAAGAGATGCTGGGGTCTGTACCAAGAGATGCTGGGGCCTGCACCAAGAGATCCTGGGATTTCTGTTATCAATCAATCAATCAATCACGGCATTTATAGAGCGCGCTACTCACCCGGGAGGGTCTCAAGGCGCTGGGGGAGGGGGTAAGTTACTGCTCGAACAGCCAGGTCTTGAGCTGCTTCCTGAAGGCGAGATGGTCCTGGGTTCGCCGAAGGTGAGTGGGGAGGGAGTTCCAGGTCTTGGCCGCCAGGTAGGAGAAGGATCTTCCTCCGGCGGTGGTTCTGCGGATGCGTGGTACGGTGGCGAGGGCGTGGCTGGTTGATCGTAGCTGGCGTGTGGGCGTGTAGAAGGACATGCGGTCGTTGAGGTACTTTGGGCCCAGGTCGTGGAGGGCCTTGTGTGCGTGGGTGAGGAGTCTGAACGTGATTCTCTTGCTGACGGGGAGCCAGTGCAGGTCTTTCAGGTGTACGGTGATGTGGCTGTGTCGGGGGATGTCCAGGATGAGTCGTGCGGAGGCGTTCTGGATGCGCTGGAGTCTCTTTTGAAGTTTGGCTGTGGTTCCGGCGTAGAGGGTGTTCCCATAGTCCAGTCGGCTGGTGACGAGTGCCTGGGTGACGGTCTTCCTGGTTTCAGTGGGGATCCATCTGAAGATCTTGCGGAGCATGCGCAGGGTGTTGAAGCATGAAGATGAGACGGCGTTGACTTGTTTGGTCATCGATAGGGAGGAGTCCAGGATGAAGCCCAGGTTGCGTGCGTGGTCCGTTGGCTTGGGTGCGGTGCCCAGGGCCGGGGGCCACCAGGAGTCGTCCCAGGCGGAGGGTGATGAGCCCAGGATGAGGACTTCCGTCTTGTCTGAGTTCAGTTTAAGGCGGCTGTTCCTCATCCAGTCGGCGACGTCTCTCATCCCGTCGTGCAGGTTGGCTCTGGCGGTGGTGGGGTCGTTGGTGAGGGAGAGGATCAGCTGGGTGTCGTCGGCGTAGGAGATGATGTTGAGGTTGTGTCGGCGTGCGATGGCTGCGAGGGGGCTCATGTAGACGTTGAAGAGGGTCGGGCTGAGTGAGGATCCTTGTGGAACGCCGCAGATGACTTCGGTGGCTTCGGATCTGAACGGGGAGAGGCGGACTCTCTGGGTTCTTCCGGCGAGGAACGAGATGATCCATTCCAGTGCTTTCTCTCGGATTCCGATGTTGCTGAGGCGCTTCACTAGGGTGCGGTGGCAGACGGTGTCGAACGCCGCGGAGAGGTCCAGGAGGATGAGGGCAGCTGTTTCCCCGTTGTCGGTTAGGGTTCTGATGTCGTCGGTGGCTGCGATAAGGGCGGTCTCGGTGCTGTGGTTGGCCCGAAACCCGGACTGCGAGGGGTCGAGGATCCATTCGTCTCGAGGAAGGCGGCAAGCTGTCTGTTGACGGTCTTCTCGATGACTTTGGCCGGAAACGGAAGGAGCGAGATGGGGCGGTAGTTCTTGAGGTCGGTGGGGTCCGCCGTTGGTTTCTTCAGGAGGGCGGTAAGCTCGGCGTGCTTCCAGCTCTCCGGGAAGGTGGCGGTGTGGAAGGAGGAGTTGATGATGTCCCGGAGATGGGGTGCGATGGTGGCGTCGGCTTTGTTGAAGACGTGGTGTGGGCAGGGGTCGGTTGGTGATCCGGAGTGGATGGAGTTCATCGTGCGGGTGGTGTCTTCGGTGTTGATCGGGGTCCAGTTGCAGAGGGTGGTGGTGGCGGGCATTGGTTTGGCGGTAGGGTGCGTTGTTTGTGCGTCGAAGCTGTTGTGTATGTCGGTGATCTTGCGGTGGAAGAACGCGGAGAGTGAGTTGCAGAGGTCTTGCGAGGGGGTGATGTCGTTGTTTCCGGCGCTGGGGTTGGAGAACTCTTTGACGATGCTGAAAAGTTCCTTGCTGTCATGGGCGTTGTTGTCCAGTCGTTCTTTGAGTGCCGACTTCTTGGTGGCACGGATCAGCTGGTGGTGTTTGCGGGTGGCGTGCTTGAGGGCGGTCCTGTTGTCTGTGGTCTGGTCGAGTCGCCAGGTTTTCTCGAGAGTGCGGCAGTTCTTCTTGGATTCCTTGAGTTCGTTGGTGAACCAAGGGGTTTTCTTGCTTCCGGGTCTGCTGGGAGGGTTTTTAGTGGTGCGAGGTCGTCGGCGCAGGCGGTCAGCCACTTGGCGAGGTTGCTGGCTGCTTCGTTTGGGTCCGTTGTGTCGGTGGGTGTGTTCTGGCTGAGGGAGGCGGTGAGCTGCTCGGCGGTGATCTTGCTCCAGCTCCGGTGGGGAGCCTGTTGCGGGTGGTGGTGGGTCGCAGTCTTTCTGAAGCTGAAGTGGACGCAGCTGTGGTCGGTCCAGTGGAGTCCGGTGGCGTGGCTGAAGGAGATGTGCTTGCTGGACGAGAAGACGGGGTCAAGCGTGTGGCCGGCGTAGTGGGTGGGCGTGTTCACCAGTTGCTTGAGTCCGAGGTTGGCGAGGTTGTCCAGCAGGGCGGTGGTGTTTCTGTCGTTGTTGTTCTCCAGGTGGAAGTTGAGGTCCCCTAGGAGGATGTAGTCGGCGGAGGGCATGGCGTGCGGGCTGATGAAGTCTGCGATGTCTTCGCTGAATAGTGTGCGTGGTCCCGGGGGTCTGTAGATGAGGGTGCCTCGGAGGGTGGTCTTGGGGTCCGTGTGTATCTGGAAGTGTAGGTGTTCGGCGGCGGTGAAGGTCTCGTCGGAGTTAGTCGAGATGCGGATGGTGTTCTTGTGTACGATGGCGATGCCTCCTCCCGTCTGGTTGACGCGGTCCTTCCGGGTGATCTTGTATCCATCCGGGATGGCTATGGCGATGTCAGGCGCTGAGGAGGCGTTCATCCAGGTTTCGGTGAGGAAGGCGATGTCCGGTGCTGTTGCGTCGAGCAGGTCCCAGAGTTCCACGGCGTGCCTGTGGACGGAGCGGGTGTTCAGCAGGATGCATTTCAGGTGGTTGCTGCTGTTGCTCGACTTGGCGGAGGTGGTGCACGTCAGGGGGCAGGTGAATCGGCAGGTTTGGCAGGTGAAGGGTCCGTGGGTGCGTCTCGGTGAGGCTCGGTAGCAGGCAGGGTTCCGGCCGGCATTGAGTGCGGTGAGTGTGGCGGCGTCGTAGGTCCGTCGAGTGGTGTTGCATCGGTGGGATCCAGGGGTTCTGGCGCTGGGCGCGGTCCAGTCGCGGACGGGCGCAGACGGGCTTGCCTTAGGCGCGCCTTTGGCGCGCCAGCGCGCGGCCGCGCAGCGGCCGCCATTTATGGGGAGGTGGGAGGGAGGAGCAGCTGGGAGGCGGGAGGCAGGGGCAGCGAATGGGCAGTCAGGGGGCGGGGCCGCAGGGGACGCAGCGGCGGGAATGGCGATAGGCAGCGAGGGGCACAGAAGGAAAAACGGGGGGAGAGCAGGTAAATCACGGGCACAACAACAGTGGGGCAGCGAGGGGCACAGAAGGAAAAACGGGGGGAGAGCAGGTAAATCACGGGCACAACAACAGTGGGGCAGCGAGGGGCACAGAAGGAAAAACGGGGGGAGAGCAGGTAAATCACGGGCACAACAACAGTGGGGCAGCGAGGGGCACAGAAGGAAAAACGGGGGGAGAGCAGGTAAATCACGGGCACAACAACAGTGGGGCAGCGAGGGGCACAGAAGGAAAAACGGGGGAGAGCAGGTAAATCACGGGCACAACAACAGTGGGGCAGCGAGGGGCACAGAAGGAAAAACGGGGGGAGAGCAGGTAAATCACGGGCACAACAACAGTGGGGCAGCGAGGGGCACAGAAGGAAAACGGGGGGAGAGCAGGTAAATCACGGGCACAACAACAGTGGGGCAGCGAGGGGCACAGAAGGAAAAACGGGGGGAGAGCAGGTAAATCACGGGCACAACAACAGTGGGGCAGCGAGGGGCACAGAAGGAAAAACGGGGGGAGAGCAGGTAAATCACGGGCACAACAACAGTGGGGCAGCGAGGGGCACAGAAGGAAAAACGGGGGGGAGAGCAGGTAAATCACGGGCACAACAACAGTGGGGCAGCGAGGGGCACAGAAGGAAAAACGGGGGGAGAGCAGGTAAATCACGGGCACAACAACAGTGGGGCAGCGAGGGGCACAGAAGGAAAAACGGGGGGAGAGCAGGTAAATCACGGGCACAACAACAGTGGGGCAGCGAGGGGCACAGAAGGAAAAACGGGGGGAGAGCAGGTAAATCACGGGCACAACAACAGTGGGGCAGCGAGGGGCACAGAAGGAAAACGGGGGGAGAGCAGGTAAATCACGGGCACAACAACAGTGGGGCAGCGAGGGGCACAGAAGGAAAAACGGGGGGAGAGCAGGTAAATCACGGGCACAACAACAGTGGGGCAGCGAGGGGCACAGAAGGAAAAACGGGGGGAGAGCAGGTAAATCACGGGCACAACAACAGTGGGGCAGCGAGGGGCACAGAAGGAAAAACGGGGGGAGAGCAGGTAAATCACGGGCACAACAACAGTGGGGCAGCGAGGGGCACAGAAGGAAAAACGGGGGGAGAGCAGGTAAATCACGGGCACAACAACAGTGGGGCAGCGAGGGGCACAGAAGGAAAAACGGGGGGAGAGCAGGTAAATCACGGGCACAACAACAGTGGGGCAGCGAGGGGCACAGAAGGAAAAACGGGGGGAGAGCAGGTAAATCACGGGCACAACAACAGTGGGGCAGCGAGGGGCACAGAAGGAAAAACGGGGGGAGAGCAGGTAAATCACGGGCACAACAACAGTGGGGCAGCGAGGGGCACAGAAGGAAAAACGGGGGGAGAGCAGGTAAATCACGGGCACAACAACAGTGGGGCAGCGAGGGGCACAGAAGGAAAAACGGGGGGAGAGCAGGTAAATCACGGGCACAACAACAGTGGGGCAGCGAGGGGCACAGAAGGAAAAACGGGGGGAGAGCAGGTAAATCACGGGCACAACAACAGTGGGGCAGCGAGGGGCACAGAAGGAAAAACGGGGGGAGAGCAGGTAAATCACGGGCACAACAACAGTGGGGCAGCGAGGGGCACAGAAGGAAAAACGGGGGGAGAGCAGGTAAATCACGGGCACAACAACAGTGGGGCAGCGAGGGGCACAGAAGGAAAAACGGGGGGAGAGCAGGTAAATCACGGGCACAACAACAGTGGGGCAGCGAGGGGCACAGAAGGAAAAACGGGGGGAGAGCAGGTAAATCACGGGCACAACAACAGTGGGGCAGCGAGGGGCACAGAAGGAAAAACGGGGGGAGAGCAGGTAAATCACGGGCACAACAACAGTGGGGCAGCGAGGGGCACAGAAGGAAAAACGGGGGAGAGCAGGTAAATCACGGGCACAACAACAGTGGGGCAGCGAGGGGCACAGAAGGAAAAACGGGGGGAGAGCAGGTAAATCACGGGCACAACAACAGTGGGGCAGCGAGGGGCACAGAAGGAAAAACGGGGGGAGAGCAGGTAAATCACGGGCACAACAACAGTGGGGCAGCGAGGGGCACAGAAGGAAAAACGGGGGGAGAGCAGGTAAATCACGGGCACAACAACAGTGGGGCAGCGAGGGGCACAGAAGGAAAAACGGGGGGAGAGCAGGTAAATCACGGGCACAACAACAGTGGGGCAGCGAGGGGCACAGAAGGAAAACGGGGGGAGAGCAGGTAAATCACGGGCACAACAACAGTGGGGCAGCGAGGGGCACAGAAGGAAAAACGGGGGGAGAGCAGGTAAATCACGGGCACAACAACAGTGGGGCAGCGAGGGGCACAGAAGGAAAAACGGGGGGAGAGCAGGTAAATCACGGGCACAACAACAGTGGGGCAGCGAGGGGCACAGAAGGAAAAACGGGGGAGAGCAGGTAAATCACGGGCACAACAACAGTGGGGCAGCGAGGGGCACAGAAGGAAAAACGGGGGGAGAGCAGGTAAATCACGGGCACAACAACAGTGGGGCAGCGAGGGGCACAGAAGGAAAAACGGGGGGAGAGCAGGTAAATCACGGGCACAACAACAGTGGGGCAGCGAGGGGCACAGAAGGAAAAACGGGGGGAGAGCAGGTAAATCACGGGCACAACAACAGTGGGGCAGCGAGGGGCACAGAAGGAAAAACGGGGGGAGAGCAGGTAAATCACGGGCACAACAACAGTGGGGCAGCGAGGGGCACAGAAGGAAAAACGGGGGGAGAGCAGGTAAATCACGGGCACAACAACAGTGGGGCAGCGAGGGGCACAGAAGGAAAAACGGGGGAGAGCAGGTAAATCACGGGCACAACAACAGTGGGGCAGCGAGGGGCACAGAAGGAAAACGGGGGAGAGCAGGCAAATCACGGGCACAACAACAGTGGGGCAGCGAGGGGCACAGAAAGGAAAAGGGGAGACAAGCAGACAAAACTGGCACCGGGGCCACAAGCGGAGGGCGATCTTACCTACAGGAGCAGCGGGCAGACAGCACAGGCGGAGCTGTGTGGTGGGGGAGCGACCTACCTGGCAAGGTTATGTGAGCAGTTTAGACGCTATGCATGCCTCTAAATAACAACCTGAACTGTGAGAACGGATCCTTAGGGGAATCTAAAGCAAAATTGAACCATCTTCCAGACCATGTGACGTTTCATCATGGAGCTTGCGCCTATCTATGTTCATAGTGGGAGGTGTAGGACTGTCATGGGTGCGAGTTAGGTTTTTCTGAAGTTTTGTTGTTTTTATATAAATCCTCATACATCTTTTCAGTATACCTCTTGAGCTGATGTTGCTGCTTATGAATAGTTTCCCTATCTTAGAAAATCAATTCCCCACACTCAAATTTCCAAGGATTACCACAGACATAAATTAATATTGTGTAAGTTTAGGGAACAAGCAATTTTACTCATGCCTCCCTATCACAATGTTAAGAACAAGAAGGCTTACTTGGTACCTTTCATGTTTGACGTTGACATGTCTTCCTCTAATTACCATGAGATAAGAGGCATTCTTCAGGATGTAGGTCCAAGCATATGTGACTACCTCTCAAGTGTATGTGGAAGTAGATTAAACAGTCACTGGCAAAGCCAGCAGGTCTGGCTTTAATGTGATAAGATGCAAACATAGGCTTGCAAAATCCTATTTACATGAGTTTTCACATGTTTGCCAGACCTGCTGATTTTGTCAATGCTTCTTTTATTACTTATAGGACACACACGCACAATATCTCTCACACACATGCACACATACTCTTTCGCTTACACACCCGACCAGTGTCAAACACACAATGCTCTTAAACATACAGACACAGGAGAACATTGTGTTAGTGGCGGAGAGGTGATGCCTATGATGACTTCTTGGTAGCAGTGGTGGAACAGGGGGTGGTAAAGGTAAGGGTGGTGGTAATCTTGGTGTTGATAATGATAGTCGTTCTGGTATTGATGATGGCAATGACGGGAGTAATATTAGTAATGGTGTTGTCGATGGTGAGGGGACTGATGGAAATGGTGAGGATGCTAACAGTAGTGATGGAAGTGGTGTGGTAAGGGTGGTGGTAATAATGTTGATTGTAAAGTCGGTTGTGGTGTTGGTAAATATGGCGAAGTTTATGCTGGTAGTTAAGTGTTTATGGGGTGGTATGGAGATAGTGGTTGTGATAATGGTGGTGGTGGTGGTAATGGTTGTGGCAATAATGAAGGTGGTTTAGAATGGTGGTGAGAGTGGTGGTAACTGTAGTGGTGGTAATGGTGGGGGTTAGTGACAGTGGTAACAATGGAGGTAATGGTTTTAGAGGTAATGATGGTAATTGCAGTTTTGGTTATGGTGGTGCTAATGGTGGTGCCAGCTATGGTGGTGCCAGTAATAGTGTTGGTAATGATGTACTACTAGAACAAACGGTTATGGTATACAATTGCTGCACACTGTTGTTGTTCAGAGAATTACACAGTACTCACTCTTCGGGTCAACCGTTTAAAAAAAAAAACGGAATAAATAAAGTGCAAAAAACAAGAGTAGAGGAGCACAGTTACTGTATATAAATATAATCTAATAGAAAACTATTGCCTTATAAAGGACAAAGCACATTTGAGAAAAAGCAAGCAGACACTTCTAGAGTAGAAAAAGACAACACAGCAAATTCTTTCCTATTGTAAGTCTGCATCCTCTTTCTTTTCTTTATTCATAAATCTTCATTACAATTCACATGTATAACAAGGTACAGCCTACGCGTTTCGTCCCAGACCCAAGGGACTTCTTCAGGGCAAAATGTAAGTGTTGGTTATTCTAATTCTTTGAAAAGAAAGACATCAATCACTCAGGAGTAAAGCAAATCCATAATTATTTAGCTCATATTGGAAGCCGCCTCTAAAGAAAGTGTATACTCCATAATGTTTCAATCAAGTCCGCAACCTTAATGTTCAATGGAACCTAAGCTCTGGTTAGAGTAATCACAGAGACTCTACAACCCTTCTCGTAGGAGCTATCAGAAAGTAATAATTTCACCCGTCTTAAAAATCTTCATGTGCAACTATTATGTGGCCCACAATAACGGAGTTGGTGCCCATTTAAGTGTTAAACATTTTCTGTGTAAGCAAGAAGGGGCATCCAGTATGAAGAGCTTGACATCTCTTTAGAGGCGGCTTCCAATATGAGCTAAATAATTATGGATTTACTTGACTCCTGAGTGATTGATGTCTTTTTTTTCAAAGAATTAGAATAACCAACACTTACATTTTGCCCTGAAGAAGTCCCTTGGGTCTGGGACAATACGCGTAGGCTGTACCTTGTTATACATGTTTATTGTAATGAAGATTTATGAATAAAGAAAAGAAAGAGGATACAGACTTACAATAAGAAAGAATTTGCTATGTTGTCTTTTTCCATTGGCTGGTTGGAGGTTTGGATGTTAGCGCCTAGACGCCTTCGGGTATTAGTGCGCTATATAAATATATAAATAAATAAAATAAAATAAATAAATTCTAGAAGTGTCTGCTTGCTTACTCTCAAATGTGCTTTGTCCTTTATAAGACAAAAGTTTTCTATTAGATTATATTTATATACAGTAATGGTGTTGGTAATGCTGGTGATAATGATAGTTATAGTAGTAGTAGTAGTAGAAGTAGTAGTGATACCTTCACTAGTAATAGTGTTAATTGTGCTGCTGTCAGTGATAACAGTGTTGATATAAATGATGGTGGTGTAATGGTGGTGGAAATGGTGACTTTAATAATGATGGTAGTGACAGCAATGTTGCTGGTGATGGTGGGTGGTGATAATAGCAGGTGTGGTAATAATGGTGATGTTACTAGTAATGGTGGTAATGTGGTGGTGGCAACAGAAATTGTGGGTAGGGTATTAGTGAGACACTACTTTGTCATGATCTCAAATGGTTGAGCATTGGTCTATATTTCTTTTTGATTAAAAAAATGAGCATGCAGAGAGGCTGTCGAGTGCTCTGCTTACCAAATGAGTGGAACTGCAAGCGCATCAGGGGGCTGAAAAGAAATGAGCGGCCCGCAAGGTATATCGTAGCAGATGCGGGCACTCAGCTTTCAGAAAGAGAAATAAGTGACCTGGTAGCCTCTGCGCACAGGTGGGACAGAGCAGAAGCCAAGACCACTGTGAGACAGGGACCTCCAGGGGCCATGGAAACAGGGAGGGTAGTGTAGAGCTGGATCTGGGATTGCTGAGTCACAGTGAAGCAATGATAAAGAGGGCGGGACAGAGCAGATGCCAAGACTACCATTAACCATGGTAACAATGACCGCTGGCTAGAGTGAGAGTCAGGATCTCATGAGAAGTTGGTATGGCCTGAAGGAAATGCCATTTTAGAATCAAGCCTTTCCAATGTGAGATCAGAAAAAAAGCAACTGGGCATCCATCTTAATCACATTCAAGCCCTGATCCAATTAAAGCATTTTAAATGTTGCTGCAGTGAACAAATATACCCTAAAATAACTGTTTTTGTATACTATGCCAATGCACATAGGTAATAAACTAAAATTGTGATGACTAAATATATCTTTCTGAAGTAAACTAGTCCTTTATGTGTTGCAATGGGACCATTTATTAGGGAGAGGAATGATACACCTAATAGCCAATAGCATGTAATGAGTGATGTATACTCTTCTGAACTGATGGGAGATGTGATTGGCAAAGCCTAGAAGCATGGGCTCATCTAGCTCTACAGTCATCTGAACAGACTTTACAGGGACATGTATCAATAGGTGATTGGAAGCTCAATTTTTCCAATACTGGATATTATGGCATCAGGTAACATGTTTTACTACATACTCAACCCCACAGTGCCTGACATCAGCTGACAGATTGTGCAGCTTCTTGCATGGAAGAATAGGAGCTATGGAGCAGTATTATTAATTATTAGAGCAACATATGTATTTTTATTTCAAGAATGGTACTGTTATCACCCCTAAGAGGCAGTGCGGCCAGTGGCACAGAAGGACTCTCCTAGCCCCTGCCAACTCCAAACAGGGAGATGCACTAGCTCACCTATAATTGGAAAATTTAAGTCAAGGAGAGCTGGACCAGTGCAATTCTTCCACAGCGCCTTTCGCTGGTGCATTCATTGAGGTACGACCGACCGACCAGTCTAACATTGGTGTGGTCAGATTTTATGTCAAGACCAGAGGCTCCTACTATGTGTTACTTATTTTACTCTCATAGTAGCCCAATCAAAAAATATATAAACTTATATAAATGTATCGGTTTAAATAACAATGGTAACATGCTTAGAGATATATTGCAAGATGGTCCATCAGAGTTCTCCGCAATTAGCACATATCGAGGGATTGGTTGTAGTCCTTTCTCTTTCTAGATGCAAACGAATGTCGTCTAAAGCTGTAAAAGATGAGGAAAAAGTGCAAAGTATTTGAATATGGCAACCATCAAATAAAAAACTATACATTTGATAGCCTCCTGAGGGTTATGGTCCAGATTGAGGAACTGTGGATTGGACAACTGGAAAGGATAAAAAAAAGATATTATAGAAATAAAACAAGACGAAGCTATCAGTCTGACACACTTATAGATATGAAGGGGTACTTGAAGTATTTATACATAATTTGAAGTAACATCAAGGTAAAACATACAAATGTACATGTTTGTATACAGAAATAGATGTGGGATAATAAATGCCCCTGAGTCTTTAATAAAATTAGAAGAATGAAACATGTTTGTAATAAAAGGTATTGAATTTCGAAGAGGTAGACTAGTCCAGTTTTGAACTAAAGTTAGGACTTTCCATCACTAATACTAGAAAATCCACATTTAGATTTAATACCTCAGCTGAAACAAACAGGAGTTCTCAAATTTACCCATGGCTGAGAATTAACTATCCAATTATTTTATGATTGAAATCTGGTACTTATATTTGTTCTCTGCTGTAACTCATAGACTACAAAAATATAATGCAAAAGGAAGACAGCAGCGGACAACGGATCTCCGAAATTTCCTTTCATGTAATTAAAGCAAAATTTATGGAAAATAACACATATTTTTGCATAATTACATGAAATGCAAATCCAACATTTAGTGCTATATTTTATTGTGAAATGTGGCCCTGCGTTCATTTTTGATGTGAGGACTCATTTTGCACTGAAAAAACTGAGCAAAAAATACAAGTTTTAGGTAAATAACAGCTACTCGCGTTCTGGTTGTTTGCGTTGCTCTTGCACTCCCGTGCTATCATTTTGCTATGAACGGAGGCGCAATAACGCATATTGGCATAATTTCAGGATTTTGCATATTGAAATTGCTAAAATTCTGTGAATTACGCTGGCTTAACCAAAATATCACCGGTGCCTACATAGAACAAGCAACTCACATCAGATATGGGGCAAGTCTGGATCAACCCATCTCTGCAGACATGCAAAAGGATGCTTATTTGAAACAGTCAGGAAAAAAATTAACATAGCATTGATATTTCTATAGGGCTGCGTAAATCTAGGTGGATCCATGGAGCTCTATGTATAGTTATAGGGTTCACACAGAAACCTTTTCAGAGAAAGGGACAGAACAGTAGGGTAATCAGCTACTGTTATAGTGGGCAGTGGTGCTCTTTTTTTTCACATATTAAGCGTTGACAGGTACTAACTTTTCGCCCTCACTTACAACCAGATCAATACATAGGATATACTCCTTGTGACAGTTGTTTATTTACATGGCATCAAAGTAAAAAAAAAATCAAGCACAGATGCTTTTCATTAAATATTTAACAAGGCAAAGAAACCGGTCACTATCAAAGTGCACACATAAAAAGAAATCAAATGAAGTATTGCTGAAAAATGCATAATTATCCTTGTGTATGAAGAGAAGAAATAGACATTTCTTAAAGGAAGGTTCTTCTAGCCTCGTGAAATGTAAACTGAATTGTTGGCTGCAGCAGACATGATACGTGCCAGCCAACATATTATGCGGTTTTATAAAATTAAGAATAATGGCTGCTCTACACTCACCTTAATTCCCTTATTTCAAAAATTCCTTCTTGATGGCTGGTAATGAGTATTACTGGAGGATAATTATTTTTTTGCCCTTCAATTAAAATTAGAAATCACCGGGAGGTGGGCATTTGTTTCGGTTAGAATTGAGTAAACACTTCTTAGGGAACGATAATTACTCCCCCGAGGCTGTGGAATAGATTGGCAGAATCTATCGACAGCCGGCTGGCATCTCTTCGCGGAGACGGGTCCTACTTTCAGAAATCAATAGCGTTTTTCTCCTTCCTCGGTATAATTGCTGTGCTGGTCCTATTGACATCATCTGGTAAAGTTTTGTTATTTTATCGGACCTATCTCAGGTTCACGCCCAAATGTGTTGCTGTCCTCTGACGTTTCCTGCAGCAGATTTCCACCGTCACAGGCGAACGGCGAAGTTTTTGGCGCCATGGCTCGAGTACGCAGCACGCCTCGTTCCTCATCGCTTCAGCGGCTGCCTCGGCTTCCGGCTCCCTCGGGACTCCGATCTTTCTGGCGGCAATATATTAAAGGCCGTGTAACTCGTGTTTGAGGACAGCACGCCGGCCTGTTCCGAATAGTTCTGGCCATGTTTCTACTTGTCCAACAACATCCATCTCTGACATGGATGGGTGAGTAAATGTCATGCATCCTAGCTGGTGCACAAAAGGTGTGTGAGATTTTTGCCCATCTTTGTGTTCCTTTAGAGCAGGGGTCTCCAATCTTTTCTGTAATGAGAGCTACTGCTGATCAGTGAAAATCATTGTGAGCTACTGAAATCTAAGCAACTCGCGCATTGTTACCAGAAGCCCCCAGGCCCAACTTAATTGATGTTAAGCCTATTGTCCATAGACCCAGATAGTGAGAGCCTCATGTACAAGCCCATTGTGCCGCCGGTGCAGCTTTTTTTGACGCACCGGCAGCGCAATGGGCTTGGCCATATTTACATGGCCACGTGAAGTCAACCTGCGTGACTTTTTATGGACTTGTAAATATGGACTCCTTTCACGCATCACTCTGCATGAAAGGGGCATTCCATGATTGTTGCTGTGGGTGTTGCCACGCAACATCCATGGAACCTGACACATTTCCAGATTTACAACATTTTGTAAAGCTGGGAATGCGTCAGAATCCTACGCCTCCCCACGGGAGGTGTAGGAGTGGCGCAATGAGAAGAAATACTTTTATTTCTTTTAGTTTTTTTCCTCTGTCTATGCGTGCTACATTTTGCAGCACGCATAGAAAGAGGAAAATGCCATCAATTATTGATTTTGTGGAGGGGTGAATGCCACCAGTGTAGTGCTGTGTAACATGAAACATTTAAATGTTTACAGCTCCTTTTACCTTGATCTGAGACCTTAGCCTACAAACAGAAGCCCATAAATACTTCGACAAGAGAATACTTAATGGAGCGGTGGTGCAGAGGAACATATGGTACAAAAGTACACAATAGGAAGAGAGGGAGAGAATAAGAAGTTGGTATGTATGCATGGATGGATAGATTTAGAGACGGACTTAGAGAGGGTGGATGGAGAGAAGGATTTATGGATATAGAGATGGATGGTTAACTTGAAGGATGGATGGATTTAGAGGAAGATGGAGGGAAGATCGATGGATGGAAGCATAGATGGATGGAGAGAAGGACAGATGAATGGGCAGAAAGAATGAAGGGAAGTTAGAGAGGGAAAAGGTTGCATGAGAGAATGGAGGATAAAAGAAGGAAAAGAGGATGTAGACATGGAAGAATGGATTTTTAAAAACTGGTAGATGGATGAAAAAATGACAAAGATAGGAGAAAAGAAAGAAAGAAGGACAAAAATACAGCAAGGTGCAGAGAATGGATGAAAAGGACAAAAGACTGAAATAAGGATGGAGAGAAGGAAGGAATTTTAGAATTAGCTTAAGGGGGAACAATCTGCAGAGTGACTGCTGGGCACGCTTGCCTGTGCATTTGGCGTATGGTTGAACATGGGGGCTGTTTTATTTTTCTCTCTACTCCCTTGGCTGGCAGATCGAACATAGGTTGTATGTGATTTCATAGAAAAATGATTTCATGGAATACCATTACTGAGAAGCCATTGCATCTATACTGTTTAATGGACATTTTCAGAATGAACAGCATTTACCTTTTCGTAGAAATCAATTCATATTTATTTCAGTGCTTTACTTCAATGACATTGCTTCATATCTTTGAAATTGTCAATTACTTAGGATGCTTTTAATTTGCTAACTCATCACCAACCGAATCACCATCCATCACTGACCCCTCACAAGCCCTAAACACCATCAATCCCTGTTCTCTAAAACCACTCACCGCACCCAAACTACACTCATCCCTGAAGCTTAAAAGCCCTTTGTAACCCAAATATCCACCACCCCTGAACCATAAAATCACTGACAACCCTTAACTCCCCCGATTGCTCAACCCGAAAAACCCCTAGCAACACCTAAACCCCACCCATCCCATATCCCTTAAAACACATCAGCACACCCAAACTTCACCTATCTCTGAACCCTAAACGCCCTCACGCCCTTAAACACCAGTCATCCATGACCCATAAGAACTCCTCATCACACTAAACTACTCATCCCTAAACCCTAAAACCCCTTTATACTTCTAAACTCCACCCAGCTCTGAATCCTTAATACCCCTCACCACCCTGAACTCCACCCCATCCTGAACCCTAAAAACTCTTCACCAACCGCAACTCATAATTGAACCTTAAAAACCCTCAGCAGCCCTGAATTCCGCACATTAATGAAACCTACAACAACCTCACTCACCTAAACAGCACTCATCTGTGAACTCTAAAAAAGCCTAACCACCCCTACACTCCATCCATCTCTGAACCCTAAAAGCCCCTTTCTATGCCGAACTCCATTTATTCCTGACCCCTAAAAAGCCCTCATCACCCTAAACATTACCCATCCCTGAACCCAAAAACCCCACAGCAGTCCTAACCTTCACCCAAGTTTAATGTAATTTTGGATTTTTCCGTAATATAATTGTTCCTTTAAAATGTTTCCTTAAAGTTTTTTTTAATATTGTATTTCCTTAACATTGTCTTTCCTTAAAACTGTTTTTCCATGATTTGGTTTCCTATGGTGTGGTTTCTCAGTTTACATTTTCCATTAATTCACACACACATCAAGAACAAATTCACTTATATAGTTCACTATCAGACAGTACATGAATGCATGCCATGCCACTGAAAATAAACCTGTGCCATTATAGGCTGGTATTCTGAACAAGTCTGCTAATAAGGCGTAACCAAACATATATCACTACAGTGTAGAGCTCAAATTGCATTTCTGATCTTTAGCGTACCTTAACTAGAAAAACACTGCTTAACGCCTCACAAATTCCATGCAAATCAATTTACAGAGGAAAACAGGGTACTTGCTAACTAATTCTATTGTGCTGTTGTGACCTAGTGTTGCCATTGTTTATAAAGATTAGCACAAAAGCCTAACATAAATCATGTAGATCCCTCAAGCCATATGGTAGAGTTTATTTGTAAATATTAATACTATCACCTTTCCAGAAACAAAATATTTCCATGCTATAGACAATTTTTAAATTCCACTAATATGACTGCAGAGAAGCAATGTTACTCGACACAGTAGTGAACACCAGTGCAAACAAGAAAAAGGCTTCAGGGCTGCCAAGGGACACACAGACTGGCTCTGTGAGTGCAGTCTTGAAAGTTTCATGATTTGAGCAGTTGTGTAGGAGTTGAGACTCTTTCAGAGTCATAGCTGTCATTAGAGCAGTAGGTGTAGTGGCAATAGGCACCAGGTTCTGATAGGTTAAGTTATGGCCGCCTTTTTCTATACATCTGTGAGGCGAGGACCAATTTTCCTTGCTTGCATTCGTGTTCATAGTACCTTAGCTATGGTATATTTGGGCTTGGTTTGCACTTCATAAATGCCACATGCATGCATCACTTTGCATCTGGGTGAAACTGTTGCAGGGATTCTGCACATACACAGAACTATGCGCAGGAAAATGGGACCTCGGTGTATAGGGGCTAAGCCTTCCCACCACCTTAGTGCCCACGAACCCAGGACCGACTAGCTATAGTGTCTCACTCGCTTTCTTACTCACAAATGGAGAAACCAATGATTAGACACCCCAGAACACAACACTCCCGTATCTCTCTGGAATCGGGGTAACAAGACACACCTTTTCGCTCACATTCTCGTACTTGTCCACAATAAGATCTGACAGAAACACGTAAATAGTTTAAAATATTTATTTTAACTATTGTGCTCTAAAATGCAGTATACGAGCCACCACCAGCAGCAAAATGCATAATATCAATACAGTTAGCGTTGTAGCAAGGCCATATATCATAAAGGGAGATATCATTTTATAAAGACAGTGGATAAAGGACTATAAGGCCTAACCACCCTCTCCTTGGCAAGCAGAAGTATTATTATATAATAGAAGATCTCTGGGCTTTGTCAGCAGACCCCATACCTTAGGACATAGATCGTATTTCTACATCACAGGTGCGTGTTGCTCTTCTCCCTGGAAAGGCCCCTCTCCAAGTGTGCGTTACCTAATCATGCATCCTCATAATATCAAAATACGATTCTCCAGCAAGAACAGCTGTGTTGGTTTGTTTTGTCTAAGTGCTAGGGCCTGACCAGAACAGAAGGTTTATCGACCTTGCTCACAATGTTCAGACGAAACTCCAGGAACAAGCAGAGAACGAACACAGCAGAGAGTTCTCATGTGAAAGGCATAAACAAAGTCATGCAAAATAAAGACATGCAGTGTCGTGCGCAAAAGCAGCATCATAGCTACCGGGCTCATGCTAACTTAAAGATGTTGATAACTTCTCTAGTAACCACGTGACAAAACCAGAGGTCACCCATTGTATTATTTTGCCAGCAGTGTTTCATGGATGAAGCAGTGAGAATAAAGTGGATCCATGCATATCCAGGCCCGTGCCACTGGTGGTACATGTTAAAGTGTGACCTGCAGTTTCCTGTGCCACTGACTGCCACAATGATCCAGAAAACCATATAGGCTTTGTTTTTCTAAAGGACAACCAATACCACCTATGCCCAGCCAGTGAAGAAAAAGAGGCAGGCACATTCGATCTGGTTCTGATGGCTTGAGGTACAGAGACTTGAAAATTATGAGTCCCTGCCTATATGAAGTCTGTTCAAGAGATCAGTCGGATCTATTTTACGCACCAGCCCCATTTGTCAGCCGCCAACTTTTGCCTTTTCTGCAGTTTCATGCCGCTGTGGAGCACGCCTTAGGTGGACCATGCTGGCTGTGTGCCAGTTACCTTCCAGGTGCCATTAGCCTGATCAATAATTACCCAATGCAAAGAAAGGGATAGGTTGAAGGATACAGCTGTATCATCCTAGCTTGCTATCTGAATGAGCCCATATCCTGGCATGTCTGCAGCAGAAACTGCAAAGGCGGTATGTAGTTGACTCCGAGTAACTGCAGCTCTGATGGGACAGAGGAAAAGTTACAGCTAAGTGGAATAAGTGATATGTCTAGGTCTTTGCCTAATTTATGAGGCCGACCAATGGCTCCCTGAAAACTGAAGTTATGATAATGATGAAATGTGTATAGCACCTTCACAGATGGAAACAGTTGTGTTCTCATGTTCAAGGCCGATTGCCTGAACCCACAATAGGAAGAGTACTTTGACTCCAATGCTGGCATGGTGTTCAGTCAACAAAGTAATACAAAGAATGAGCAAAGCAATTGAGGCCAGATGTACAACCCTTTTTAGCGGTCGCAAACGGAAAATTGGGCCATTTGCTACCGTTAAAAAGGGTTGTGGTATGTACAAAACCTAGTATGTGAGTTGGTAGCCTATTATCGACTAGCAAATTAGGGTTTGAGAGTCCCTATTAGGTAGGGGCGGACAATGGTGTCCCTTCCTAATATCGAGTCGCACTTGTATGTGCGATTGTTCTGCCTCCGCAAATGCAGTCACAAAACAATTGCAGTTACCACTACTTCAAGTAGGTGGTAAGCCAGTCGCAAACGGGAAGGGGTCCCCAGGGAACCAACTCCAACTGATGGTCAGTCCTGAAAAGGACACTTCTAAGCAGACACCTGCTTCCACTAAGAAAAAGTGGGACAATAAAAAACAACAAGACTTTAAAGGAAACTGATCTCAATCCAGAGGTAGATCTCCTCCACAGAAGCCCTCCGAAAAGAGGTATAACCTCAGGAATAGGGATAATATTAGGAAACCTGACAGGTATCAGGATACTGATGCACGTTCCTCTCGTTCCTTTCAGGGTTCATCGAAAAACTCAGAGAGGGAAGGACGGTCAGAAAGACAAGAAGAGCGTACAAAGTCCAGAGACAAGCAGCACGCTCAGGAGTACACTTCGAAAAAAGAAGAAAAACCAAAGCAAAAGCCACAGTTCAAAAAGAAGAAAGTTGCAGGTCTAAAGATCAGACATGCCCAGAATTCTGAGGACTCGACTACTGAATGGGGAATGGGCTCTGACGATGCTAGACAGTGCGGCAGAAGTAACAATAGCTCACCAGAACCTGAAGGAATTTCTGGTGACAGCGGACTTGAATGATTATATCACGGTCGAAACACCGGATACTAGGGTAAGCGTCCCACATAAACTATATGAAATAACTCTCCAAATAGAGGGGGACAAATGTAGAACAGTAAGAGGTCTCATTTGGGAGAACCTGACGTTTGGCTATGATATTTTATTAGCTGAACAAGATTGGCCGCCAGCATTAGTCATGGATTGCCCTAAAGGAGAAACGGTAATTCTTCCGGCTTTCTCAGACCATATTCCCAGGCATCTACAACACACATATGCGCAGGAGTGGGCGGTAGCCCAGGCTCCGGCATTATACAAAAACCATGTTGGATGGGATGAGGATTCCACCCACCACATAATTCCTATAAAAAATACTCCAGCTGCACAGAGGCAGTATCCAATAAAGCAAGAAGCTAAAAATCAGGTCAGGGAGATCTTAGATCAACTTGAATACCAAGGGGTGATTGGAACTTGCACCTCACCAATGAACAATTCTTTGTTTCCGGTCATGAAACCTGACAATTCATATCGTCTAGTTTTAGATTGCAGACATTTAAACACTTGCACTAAGACATTTGCAGTCCAAAATACACACAGTGCCGCATTAATGAATAACATTGTGCGGAAAAAATATAAAACAACACTTGATATCTCAAATGGATTTTTCTGCCAAAATATAGCGCCTGAAAGCAGGTATCTAACAGCCTTCTCAGCGCTAGGGACCCAGCGTCAATTTTGTTGACTCCCCCAGGGGTATAAGAACAGCCCGGGTTGTTTTCGGCCAGAGTAACTGAGTTACTTCAAAATTTGGACGAAGAGGCATTGTCCTATGTGGATGATATTTATCTAACGGACGATGACCTAGAGGAACACTTGAACAGAGTGAATACCATAATTTTGGGATTTGTATCTGAGGGCTACAAATTTAACTTTAAAAAATCAAAAATTGCCCACCTCAGTGTCCTGTTTTTAGGATATGAGCTTTCAAGTGAAGGGAAAAGCCTGGCAGCCAATTTGTTTGAAAAATGCGCACTGCTCCAACCTCCAAAATCATTGAAAAATTTACAGTCAATTCTGGGATTCCTAAATTTTGGTATAACATACATTTTAGATTCCGCAGAAAGAGTAAAACCTTTCTACGATTTAATGAAACCTGATTTTTCAGTAAAACAATGGACACAGCAACATACAGATACACTTCGTTCCTTACAAGCTGACATGATAGCTTCCAAACACTTACAGACACGCGTAAACGTACGCAACCTGGTGATCCGTATAGTTGCGGGTCAATTTGGGTACACTTATCTAACATATAATGAAGGTGAAACAGTACCAATAGCATACAAGTCACATTTGTACACAAATGCTGAGATGCACTTCGCATCTATAGAAAAGATTATGACAGCAGTACAGACTGCTGTAGTGAGAGAAAGAGCACTGGCTCAGGGGAAACGAATAATAGTAGTGACTCTAGTTCCAGCCTTAGATGCTGCGACAAAGGCAAGCGTTCCTAATGCAAAAGCTTTACATCCGAGATGGATACAATGGGCTAATTCTCTCACTGCAACAGATGTAGAATACAGATACGACCCAAATTTAAAGACACAAGCATTCCTGCAATACGAACAAGAATATCCTCTACTAAACGAAATAATGCCTCTAGATCAGTATGAATAGATCATTTACACTGACGGATCTGCTCAAGCGGCCATAGGGATTAAGCAACAATATAGCGCAGCATGTGCAATTGTTAAAGGTCGTATGCGGGATGGAAAATTCCACCCGAGTTGCACAAAGACGCAGTCCCTAGGAGACTGCACGGCACAGTTGGCAGAGTTAAAAGCGCTGATACTGGCACTGGTAAATACGGATCGAGAATTCCCCACACTAATTGTGTGCGATTCCTTGCAGTACTGGGTTCAAAATGGGTTCAAAGATGCAAAAGGTGGCACAATTAAGCATAAAATCCTATGGGAACAGGTAGTGGAGTTGAAAACCGAACTACCGAGGGCTCACGTGATTCATACACTGAGTCATCAGCGTGATGGCGTTTACTTGAAGGGAATTCATTGGCTGATGAAACCGCAAAGGGGGCTGTATGCACGGCTTCCGTAGCTGCAATCACTCGTTCTAAAACGAGAGTAGACGGTGAGATTATGGTAGCTATTAATGTAACCCACAAAAACAGTGGAGCAGTACCAAAAAGGTTTCCACTCAAGTACTCCTACAAGTTAGATGCCAATAACATTCCATTTGCTCAGATTCCTGGAGTGGGGGATAGAGTAATTCCAAACATGGATCGTAGGTTAGGTTTATTTCTAGCAGCACACGAAGGGATAGGTTCTGCCCATGCAGGAGTTACGGTGACTGTTTCTTTATTGAAACAACGCTATTGGTGGCCTGGGTTAACGAAGCAGACTAAGGACTATGTCTTGAAATGCGACATCTGTCAGCAGAAGAAAGGTTCCATCGTAACACGTCCAGCGCAGATACCGCTGTTAATATCTGACAAACCACTAGCGTGTGTTTATTTGGACCACTGCGGCCCCTTACAAAGAGATGGGGCTTACAAGTATATCATGGTCGCAGTGGATTCCTGCTCAAGATTCCTATGGGTGTGGCCCCAACGCTCGGCTGACGCTCGAACTGTTATAAAAGATTTGGAAGTCTTTATAGGGACATACGCAATTGGCACATTACATTCTGACCAGGGCCCTGCGTTTAGCTCTAGGGCTTACAAGGAGGCCATGCGAGGATTGCGGTACTCATCTCCGTACCATCCCGAGGGAAATTTGGTAGTGGAGAGAAAAAACCAAGAATTAAAGCAATCTTTAACAGCTAGAGTATTAGGCACGGGTGAAAGTTGGGTAAAATATCTGTATGGAGTGCAGCGTGCTCTTAACAACATGCCAAGAAGTTCTCTAGGGGGTGTCACTCCGTATGAGGTCCTATTTGGGACAAGAATGTGGGTACCTGATCTTGATTGTGAAGGCACAGTGGCGGATGAAGAGCCTTTTGACATCCATGATCATTTGGCTGTTTTACAGGATCTAAATGAATCCAGGACACAACAAAGTAATGTCCATCTGAAGCAGACCGCCACTGGGGAAGTCATATCAGTCACGGCAAGACCTGTCTGGATCCCAAAAGTCGGGTATCTGGTCAGAGCGAAAATAGCGGACAAAAAAGAATTTGGGCCATCATACAGAAAGGCTGTACCGGTCCTAGCAATTGAAGGAACAAGAACTGTACTTCTACCGCCTCTTGCCGGAAAAAAGGAGAAAAGATTTGTCTCAATTGACCTGATCAAACCACACTATGTGGCTGATACTAAGCAGTAGGCCACGTGGACTCCAAAGTAGCAGATGCCCTCCTCTCGCTACAATCCAAGAAGTTCAAACAGAAAGACTCGTCACGTTCGAAGAGCCTCCAACACGGAATGAAGGACTAAGCAACAATGCTATGGAACTCGTTCCTCTTGAACCTGAAGTTCAAATTCAAAATCAAACTCAAAATCAAATTGCTATTAGACCAAATACAGATGTCTACATCAACATGCCTCGACAAGAGCAAACCACGATTTCTACAAATCCTGATGCAATACCAACAATTGATCGAACTGCTTCTGGCTACTTCATAAACTTTGATACGTTTTCTTTGGATTCAAGCGAACCTGAAACAATGCCAGCTAAAAATCACGCAAACAGCAAGTTACAGACTTTATGCACTTTCTTAAAAAGACTTACCTGGTGTCACCCTGAGTAGAACTATGGATAATCACCGGGATACTTTTCTTTCTTTTCTGGGTAGGCTTGGTAATAGTTTTTAGTATGCTTATTAATGGGAAATACATTCGACAAAGCTCTGCAGCCCAAAAAGTGAACTTACTTTTAAAACCACACCAATCATCTCATTTAGAACAAAGAGACTTGTCATCAGTGAACATTACAGCAGTTCCTATACCTGATGGTATAGTGTGGGACAAGGTTGATTTCGATATATTTGGTCCAACTGAAATTTGAAAAATTCCTCATTTATTTAAAATATCATTGAGTGATATCATTACTTCAAGTACATTTTCCAATGATTGGGATTTTGAAACTGTTAATAACATGTTATCCGATTTGGAAAAATCTGCTGCGTTTTCTAATAGTGAAACATTGGAAGACACATCAGATTTTGAATCCATGTATTGTTATCAACATTATGGTCATCATTTTCTGCATAAATCTGCAAATCCTAGAAATGTGTTCACGTACCACCAGTGGGAACATTTTCCAACACCATCAAAAGGTAGTTCAAAAACATTTACACAGAAATTTCCATATTTTTCAGGGTTTAATATGTCTGACCCATCCTCATACTATTATAAGGTTGCACCAACATCAGCACAGAAAAATATGTTGACAAACACCAAACAGATTTACTCTGCTTCCTTTATTGCCCAGTTGACCGAACAAGGTTTCGACTTGTGGAAAGACACCATAGACCTGAAATCAGTCTGGGGTACTAGGGAATGGCAGGTACAGGGGACAGAAGCTTTGTTTAGAGCATGCCTCATCCCTCAAAAAATCATGTTTTTGAACGAGACAGTTCAACAGATACCTTGCCTTGGACTAGCCAAGAACAAAGACTTGAACACGCCTCGGTTGCTGACTCCATCACACACCGAGGGTAACATAACATCACAGGAAGGGATTACAGTAGATGACATCATACAATACAACAGATCAGACCCCGATTGGAAAAAATGGTTGATTTGGCCCACAGACACTAATAGTTGTCAGGCAAGATTCATCGGTAAAACCGAAGGGTTGAGTATCCATAGGCCAGATCCACGTTATGTACAAAGACAACATCCAGGGGTAGTGACATCCTACAGTGTTGGGAAGTTGTGCCTCGATTGGCTAAAAACCTCAACACTCACACAGGTGAAACAACACTTATCCTTACTATCACAGGATGTGGATCTTAGGGATTTTCTAATGGGTCCCAGGAAGCCACATCAAAAACGTTTCTATTATGCTGTCTACAATGAAATTTGGAAAATATCCCAACAAGAGGCCGCAGAGAGACTACGGGAAATAGACAGTATAAATCTAGAAAAATCTCTAGCAGTGGTAGACAATGGGTTAACTACATTGACCTCCAGGATATATTCCTTAGGCAACATTGTATCTTCTGCTGTAGACATACTGGAACAAGATTTGGCCATAATACAACACGGGCAATCACAGTTACGTTCTATTATGTTGTTAAGTTGGACGCTGCAATCTTTGCGTGCAGGCTGCGTGCCTTGGCGTTTTATCAACAGCACGCCTCTGTTTTCTGAATGCAATCTAACAGATAAACAGATAGAAATGGCACCAAGGGGAGCAAAATATACAATGCTGCGTATCGAAAAACTGGATAGATTACCATTTACAGTGGCAGAATCGCCGTCTACAGAATGGCTAATCCATGGCCACATAACTCTACCGGTCCCTACTTTTCAGTTTCAATATTGCCTTGAACAAAAGCAGGCAGGCAGATATGAAGAAATGGGTAAGGAATACATTAAGGAATCTTGGGAATTACCATACAGATTCCGATGCCGGAGTGGGGATCAAGAAGTTGTTGTATTCCGCTTTAGGTGTCCGTATATAGGTTTTCCTGAGACATGTCCTTATATAGGCACAATTCGCATTGCCCTTATATAGGCATAAGATCCCAGTCCTTATTTAGGCATTAGCCATGCTATCCAAATACAGGCATGGTCACCTACATCCGTCCACCCCAACGTCACAACGAGTTCTTAGAAACCAGACCCTTAAGCTCTTGGGAGTTCCCCTAGCACAGGATTATTGATTTCTCCAAGAACTCATTTATTATGCATGAACCGCTATTCCTTAAGGGTTCATTCCTGACGTCTTCCTCTGCCCGACTTTACGTCAATGCTAACATTCCAAGGCACCTACCGGGTATAAATATACCTTCCCTTGCCCAAGCAAGTAGGAGGAGACCTCGACTTTAGAGGAGCCCGTGTCCCGGCCTGACGCACTGACAAGAGACGCTGTCATCCCTGCTCGCAGAGAATCCAGCTTCCAGTGTTCTGACTCCCTTCGCGTGGTGTTAGAGTTCGAGACTCGGAAAGAGATTCCCACATCTCTCATTCTCAAGGTATGGAGTTGACTAGAACCTAGAGGGACTCTTGGCATACCAGACTTGATATACCAGACTTGGCATACTATAGCATACCATACTATAGAATACATCACCTACTTCTTACCTCGCACTACACTTAGGTTAGGTACTGTGACCAAGGGGGCCCGGACTTGAAGGGGGCAGAACGATCAAAAAGGCTGGGGAACGAGAAAATTACCTTTTCCCCTCTTCTTTATCGACAGCAGGACGAGTGGGGTTATTCAGTCCCACAAAGATCGGGAGGTGAGGAGGAAAACATACACCGTCCCTTTAACTGGGAAGGCTGGTCGGCGAGCCACGCCCACAGCGATGATGACGAGGAGGCCTGGCCAATAAAGACGGGAGGAAGACGGAAGACGGTGTGTGGCATCACCGGAGGAGTCGAGGAGGAATACGGAGGCGAGAGGAGAGCGAGACGGACAGAAGCGAGTGACGGGAAGGAGACAGCGTGGTCGATAGAAGGCAGAGAGCCAGGAGGCCAACGTCCCCGTGAGTCGCCCAGCCACGCTCCCGGAGGAGCGTGGCTCTCGCAGGTACGCAAGCGTTTTGCGGGCTGGGTGGGTAAAAGGGAGAGACCGGATACTTGACTTGTGGGATCCCCGTTCCCAGGTGTACCCTCCCTGAGCACTTCCCTCACCTAAATAGACGTGCTGTGCACAGAGTGATCCCACCACCTCCCCTCCTTTTCAATCCTAGTGTGCTCGTACATCCCACTTACACCTGGTCCCCTGTTTATTTTGTTCCCTCACTACCACGGATGACGGGACCGCACTGGAGCGAGTAAGAAGAGGGCGGACCTCGCCGAGGGACCAGGAAGCAAAGGACAAGCCCCCGCTATCACCTTTGCCTTATTACAGACTGGCTACAAGAAGGCGTGTGTTACATGTAATAAAACCCTCATTACCCCAACCCGGTCTCCGGCCCCTTCCTGACAATCCGCCACAGGTACACTGGGGTAGAACTAGTTAGAGAAGCATCTTATGAGTACTCGCATTTTTAGCTTATGTTATTTATGTATATGAATATATGTGTCATAGCTAAAAGATAATGCTAGTGCAGTATTATTTCTTTCTACTGCTTACGCTGTACATAATATATCTCGCATACTGTCTTGTGATCATAACAGCTCATATCTCTTACACGAGAAACAAGACTGTTCAATAAATCCTTTTATTGAAACGCCCATCTATTCTTTCTGTGTAACTCTGAAGAAACTAAGCATGCACGATTAGCTGAGTGAAACTGTTATCTGTTGTTTCCACGATTCTGAGAGTGTTCCGATTCGAAAGGGAAACAAAGTTGTCATGTTTATGCGGTTGCCAGAAACTACTCCCTTCTTGTTTACAAGGGGTTTCTAGTGGCCTCTGAGTTAGCTGGCACAAAGTAATTTAGTTTAATATACTCAATAGGGACATACTGACCTTAGTCCTATGTCAAACCTATAGGGTATATTATTCCAATGCGCAGAGCCTATTAGGGAAATAGGAACTACACTACAAAGTGTTTCTGAGCGGTACAAACTGCGAGAATGCTTTAAGTGGATCACTCATATGCCAGGATATAATGTTGCACGGAGCTTGTAATGGTTCTGTAGCAAACCTGTCCTGTCATTTGAAGGGTGCCCCAGCTGCAGTGATTACTCCAGCAGTCAGGCTACTTTCAAATGGGAGTTACTTGATGCTGAACGGTCAAGGCTGCTGTGGTAGCTCCCAGGCATCGCATATCTGGTATCCGTGAGCTCCAGGGTTACTTGTTGTATGCAAGTATTGTTTCCACCAACACATACAGACAGGGAGGCGGAGGCGCCGTTATGGCCTTCACTGAATGTTTCCTTAATACGGGTTGATACTCTAAGCAGAATGAAAGCCATGCTTCTACAGAAGTCTGTGCCCTTAACCTCCGCTCGAGAGACTTTTGATCTCCAGATCGCAAGGTCTTCGGCAGAGATACAGGCGCTCATTCATACTAACTGCCCTTTCCATTTCGCAGAAATGGTAAATCGTATCTTTAATATGTCTGATACGACAGGCATTGTCCACCTATTTGAGACCATAGGTTCTGGACTTCTGAGCACCTTTCAGACGGTACTTGGAGTTATACTTGGAGTTATACCAAATAACCGTGGGCAATTATAGTATTAGCTCTCAGCTGAGCCGGGAGAGCCGCTGCCTCTTGAGGAATGTTTTGATATTGGATACTATAATATTCACTGCACTCTAGAATCTCGCCCCATAATGCTTTGCAGGGCCTTTGGTTGGGATTGTATTTTTGCCCATAACTGTGCTTGGGGTGGTCCTAGGAGGATGGGACCACCACCGAATCGTTCAGCATGATGTGCTCTTTGTGTTCAAGGCATCTGCTTGGTTCTCTCCCTAGGTTAGGGAGGACCCCAAAATCATCACCTCTCTCACTGCTTGCCATATTTTCATTTTCAGTTTTGTGAGATGACTATATGCATTTTAGCATGTAAAGATACAGTTACTTGTTTTACCAAAGGTATGAAGTTTCTGTTTTATTAATTGGGATGAGATGGAACGGAGTTACGGAGCGGAGTTTCCTGGAGTTTTTGTTCAACTCCGCAGAATTCCACGTAGTGGTACTCCGCCAACTTTGCCCACCGCAGAATTCCAGGTGGTGGTACTCTGCCAACTTCGCCCACCCTTAATACCAAACTTCATACACTCCGTATTCGGAAGCATCTTTGGAGGACTTCCGCTGATCCTGTTTCTAATAGCAGGTATCCTGATTCTTTTCTATTTGCTACGCAATGGACGTCCCAGCCACCAAGGCGAGGGAAAGAACACTCCTGGAGTGTAAATACCGTGACCGCATGGTACAACTTCTAGGCATGCCTCGCCTAAGAGAATTAAGTAAATCTTGGTTCCTGTCATTTCGACCGGTCTGGATAGACTGCATCTTACCTGTCCTCCGATGCCTGTTTTGCGGAGAAGAATGCGTGTTAGACCTTTGTCTGACACTACCATCATGTGCGCAACCGGACTTGAATGCGTTACTGGACCCGATAACGGCCCATGTTCTGCAGTGTCCTCAGCGTATTCCAATGTTGATGTCGGCATTCCTTGAGCCACCACAGGTAATAACTTCACCTGTTGGTATGAACACCGGCTCCTCCTCTGACACCCAGGCTTTGGACGGCGTACAGGCTGCCCCAGCACCAGCTGCGGACAGCGTGGAACATCTGTGCTCAATTGACATGCTCTGCGAGGTGCTACAGGGGCCGTCTACTGCGGAAGCAAGCAACGAAAATGTTGTGTCTAGCAGCCAGGACACATAAACATTTGAACTCATTTGGCTCGTCGTGTGCTGGGAAAAATTGGCCCTTTTTTAAACAAGCTCAAATTTGGAACTATGGAACTAAATTGACATTTCTTTCATTTTTTGGGCATTCATGGCTTTATAATGCTTATAGTGATCCGGACTATATCAACGGACATTTTAGAGCTAGGGCTTGCAAACTTTTAAAAAACGTTTTTAAGTTTTTTTAGAAATTTTTTAGAAGTTTTTAAACATTTTAGTTCAAAAGATGTTTTTATAAACTTTGTGCGTACCACTATCTAGTAATGTTAGTAGTATAGTAATAGGTTACATATGTCGTCCATTCGGAAGAGGAGTGGGTGTTATATTCCATATAGGTACCATATATAGGCGCAGGTAACATCGCAACCTTTAACCTACATCCGTCCCTACATTACATACATAATGGTTCTTAGGCACTGACCTTTTACCTAGATATGACACTGCATTCAGAACGCGGGTTTTTCCCTGGTTCGATTCTCATACATTATGCATGAGGCTTCTTGGAAGCACAGCAGGACTAGCAGTAGGATTACCATCTCCTGTATAATATCGCTGTATAAAGTTCAGGCCCAACGTCATCCTTTAGGCTGACACAGTAACACAGCAAGGTAGGACCCCTGGGGAGACCTATGGGCATATATACAGCACATCTTGCTTAGGAAGATAGAGGAGACTGTGACTTCCCGGCTGACACACTGACCAGAGACGCTGAGGTTCCTGCATGCAGATGCTCCAGCTAGCAGTGGTCTAACATCCCTTGCGGGGTGTCCAACTCTAGACTAGGACGGGGTCCCATATTCGCTGACTCTCAGGTAATGGGGTGGACTAGATCCTAGAGGGATTCTTGGCATAACACCTGCACAGATGCTAGGTACATTTAGGTACATCTAGTTAGGGAGGCATCGTAGGAGTACGCACTTTTTATCATGTATTATATGTACTTGTATATATTCATGATTTCTGCAAGATGGTAGAACTATACCATCCCTTTACTTTCGTAGTATTGCTAATCATATATCTCTGCTACTGTCTAATGGTTGTTGCAGCTCATCTATTATACACTGGAATAACAACTGTTCAATAAATACTTATTGAAACGCCCAGCCTGTTTATTCTGTGTAACTCTCTGAGACAAACTAAGTGAGCACGAGTGACTGAGCGAAAGGTAGTATATTGTTTCCACGATTCTGAGGAATCAGGGTTGTCACGTTCCAGTAGCGGCCAGTGGTGGGAGTGCTGCCGGGCGGTGACGCAGGGCGGGGGAGGGTCAGGGTGGGGGGTAGTAAACTACGGATTTCGGCCGCACTGAGGTAAGTAAACAAAACAAAAAAACGAATTTCGTTGCGCGCGCTGCATTGCATTTGGCGATGCAGCGCGCGCAACAAAATTCGTTTTTTTTTTTTTTTTTTCTGGAGGTTGCCAGAATCTATTCTCTCTGTGATAAGAGGAGATTATAGTGGCACTGTGAGCTAGCTAATACAGACAGGCTAACGTATCCGGTGGGGGTGCACAGAATCGGTCCGCCACCAAACCCACAGTTTATGTTATCCAAATGCGCAGATCCTGTATAGGTAATATAGGAACTACACGACAGAATGGCCTACCTGTCACAAATGAAAAAACATGTCACAGTATATGTCACTGTATGCATGCACTAGCACATTTAAGCCCAAACCTATTGGCTTTGCCAATGATTTTTTTGTAGCTGACTTCTTCATTCTGGCAATGGGCCCCCATTCCATCACATGCACCCCTCCAAGAACAGGTTTGCCCTGTCCTTCACTTCTAGCCAGTATTCCAGGAAGCCCATACTCCAGGCGATTAGTGGACACTTCGTCCTTTGTTTTTTGCAAAAATATCATGAAGAACATCAAAGTTCTTAGTTGATGTGGTACTTACACATCTTCACCTCCTCCTCATAGCTCTATAAACCATGAGCTTGTTATAGCCTCTTTATGAGTCATTATGGTTAGCCCTGTTCTCCCATCAATACATACTTCTGTACATGGTTGTCTGGGTATTTCCTCTGGGTCTATCCCATTGTCACTGTACAGTTATGCAGTCTTTTCTTCCCCTTAGTGTATTAAATGCGGAAATGTGTTGAAACCTGCTAAATGAACACATTCTCCCTGAACTCCTGTAGCACAAGCTTAACCATGTTCTCATCATTTCACCTGGACCCTACTCTTGCTTGCATTATGAAATAAGATTCATTAATCACCATTTCCTTCCTTACTGTCTTTTGCTGAACAGTTCTCTTATTTTCTTTACTATCCTTCAGATACTTCCACAACTTCTTTGTCTTATTCATCAAATTTCACCAGTTCTTGTCTTGTTCCTACCCCCTTCTGTCAGTGGAATTAGGTGGCACACTTTTGCTTTGAAGTGAGACTCTCACAGTGGCGGCTGGCAAAGGTAAGAGCGGTAGGGCAGGGCCGGAGGTGGGGAAGTCGACAGATGACGAGGTAGATAAAATAATAAAATAAAAATATAAAAACACTTACCTTGTGCTCGCCGCATTGCCGCGGCGACAGCAAGGTAAGTGGTTTTATTAATGTATTTATTTAATTTTATCTACCCCGTCATCTGTCGACTTACCCGACCCCCACCCCACTGTTCTTACCTGTGCTGGCCGCCACTGGGCTCTCACACCACTGCTTTTCGAGACCACTATGGTCTGGTTATTTCAGTCTTCTTATTAGACCTAGGTTTGTGATCAATCTCTCAGAATGGGTAGCCAGTGCTTTTAGCTTATATGCAGCGGCGGTCCGTGCAGGTAAGCGTATGAGGCGGAGAGGAGCGGGGGGAGTCGACAGATGATGTAATTGGGAAAATTAAAGAAATTAAATAATCCTATTCCTTCATCTGTCGACATCCCCACGCCATGCCCAGCCACGCTTACCAGCACGGACCACTGCTGGGTATATGTTACATTATTGCCTCAACTACATCGGCTGACCACTACCTCTACTCCGCTACACTGTGGGACATAACATTAGTCTGGGAGGAGAGCCTTCCCTGATGCCTCCTTTCCAAAAGTAATTAACCCTTATTCTTAATGAACTTACCTGAAAAGGTAAGCATCACAAAGAAGATCTTCTGCAGAACCAGTTTTTAATGTTGAACAAGAGTGTGCAACATATGCAATATAAATTGTCACAAAATACACGTTTGTGTTCATTTCCTGAAGGTAAACACCTCACGTCCTGTACAAAAAGTCAGTGGTGTAGCAAGGGGGGGCGGGAACCTGCCCCTGCTCTACCCTACCGTCTCAGGGCGGCAATCACACCCCCACTCTTCAAACGCCCGCCGAGGGGCGGAAAATGGAAAAATCTCGCCAGAACTGCAATTTGCTAGTTCTTTTTCCAACCATGGGCCCAGCTGAGCATGACAGATTCTGCCAACCACCGAGATCAAGGTGCACATGCACAAGCACCTTGCACACAGCCAACACCAGCCAATGCTGCATGTGTAATGAATTGTAGGGCTTAACATCTTTGCTTTTCCTCACGTAAGGGTTACCTGGAGCTCCTAATGTAAGTGCCCTTCATGAGCCATATACCACATAAAAAATACTTCTGCAGCCAGCAGACCCTGTTCATTCAATGCCTAAAGTATTACGAGAAATTAGGTATCGTACAGGCAGGAACAGGCTAATTGCCTGATTACGACTTTGGCGGTACTGTGCCGGCTTTGCACTGGTACAGCATCGCCAAATCTGTGCATAATCCGCCTGCCAGATTATGAGTGTAACTCGTGTCTGGCGGGCTTTTCTTTTGTCGTTCCCACGGCTGTGCCCAGAAAACGGTCACCGCAATGGGAACACAAAAGCAGTTCCAGCACGTCATGGACTGTGAAGTCCATGCCGTGCTGGAACTTGGGGTGCATTCAAACATGTGCCCCCCTGAATGCATCCCCATGGCTGCGGGAGTATGGGGGCCCTGTAGGGCCCCCTCTGTTTTCCCACTGCCAGCCTTTTCATGGCGGGCTCACCACCATAAAAAGGCTGGGGGTGGGGAAACTCATAATATGCTCGGCAGACCGCGGAGGTCCCGCCTTGCATATTAGATACCCCTGTCCGCTGCACCACTGCCAGGGATCGGCAGTTCCCTGGCGCTGGCGGCGCAACATTGTCAGTCTGAATTCCCTATCTCGTAATACGTCAGCCACAGGACCGCCACCGCTGCTCCACTGCGAGTCTGGCGGTCAAAAACCGCCAGACTCGTAATCAGGACCTAAGGCCTTTGTGCACCCAACAGCAGGTGTAGTGTGAAAGCTGCATCAAACTTGGCAGACGAGCTGGAAATCCGGCCCTCAAAGAGGCCTTTGGTCCCATGGGAGGGGGAGCTTGATGGTTTTATGATGAAATGATGAAAACTAAAAGAATGGCAACTAAAATATGAACAAAAACATATCAAGGACACAAATAATGACTTTATGCACATTGTATTTAAAGTCAATATTTGTGACCTCGATATGATTTTGGACATATTTTAGTTGGCGAGATTTTTTGGGGTAATATTTTTCCATACAAAAAGTTTGTAAAGTCAAAAATATTGACAACAAAAATATAGAGGAAAACACAAATTTGTCATTATTAGGTACGTATATCAAAACCTAAGTATTATACACTGATAACTTTCAAAACATATATACTACATCTAAAAAATATACTTATGATATAAAAAATATAACTTCCAAACATAAAATTGAAATAAATACTTTAAATTCATTGCAAATTAAATAACAAGTGCATTAAAAAAATGCTGTTATTATTTAAGTATAAATAAAAAGAATTAATAAAATGATGATAATTAAAACACAAGGGGGCAGATTTACAAGCCCCTTATGCCACTTTTGCGTCACTTTTCCCATGTTAAAAATGACGCAAAAGTGGCGCAAGGGGCTTGTAAATCTGCCCCAAGATATTTAAAAAGTATTCAATAGCAACATTAAAATATAAAAAAAATTAAGAAGAAACTACAATAAATAATAAAAAAAATAATTTGCATGAATCTCTTTATTGTTTGGTTAATTAAAACTGTAACAATGTTACATATATACGTTCTATAATTAAGGGCCTGATTACGATGTCGGGCGTTAAGACTGTTGTGGTCTCGGGACCGACCGACCGACCTCCGGTCGGCTGTCCCAACACCGCCATACCAATGCGACCGCACATGGTGCGGTCGCATACTCACATTTCTCTATGGGAGCTTGTGCTACGGCCGTAAACCAGCTGCAGCACAAGCTCCCATAGAGAAATGGGATTTTCTGTTAATCCTGAAGGTGTCTGGCACGCGGTGCAGGGATTAACAGGGGGGCACCATAGGTGCCCCCTCGGCCCGCCACCGGAGGCCGTGGAGGAATGGAGGCCCTGCTAAGGGCCACCAAAGTCGCTTTCCGACAGGCTTTCCATGTCGGAAAGGCCGACATGGGAAGCCTGTCAGAAACCAACATCGTAATCCCGCCCTTAGGGATTACGGTGAGGCCTCCGACTGGCCGACAGGCTCCTCGAGCCTGTAGGATTCCAGCCGGAATGACCAGCCGGTTTCACTTTCTACCACCGGCATTGCAATGCGGCAGTCTAAAGTGAAATCTATGATGTCATTCAGAAAAACCTCCGACCACAGGTCAGAGGCTTTCCGACCGACATCATAATATGGCCCTAAGGATCTATAAAACCAGTGATTTAATATATAAATTATAGCTCCTCATAATATAATACCCTACTATACATCTTTACATATACAGGAATATATGTAACATTGTTACGGTTTTAATTAGCCAAACAATAAACAGCAGCACAGCCAGGTAACCAGTTCCTTGTTTTTTTATTTTTTATTAGTTTTCACCATCGGGTGCAGACATGAGACCAAAGTGTTTCAGCCATAGCCTTCAACAGGGTCCTTGAGTTGCAGTGTACAAACAAACTTTTTAAAGGGACAATCCCTTTAACTCACCATCATTAAAAACAATGCCTGGACTGCTACATGTTTGGCTGAATGTCACATTTCTCCCACCATATTGTTTTCCATTTCATACATTTTTTTGTTACATTTTGAGGTTTTAACTTTCGCTTCCACTTTTTTCATAGTTCTATATATAACTCAATCAGTGACAAGAGTTTTTATATTACATATTTAATTTTTAGTCATTTGAAATCTCTTCTGATGAATCCTGGTGAAGTACCTTAAATCACACATTTAATTTAAACATTTTTAAAATAATTTGTTATTAACAAATATCGGTAAAGTACCTCAGTTCATTTCCTGGATTTTCTATTTACTGTTTAAATATCCAAAAAAGTAACCACAGCAAAACAAATACTGTCCGAACAGCATATCAAGTGTAAAAGGATATATATGGTATAAAGGGGATGAAGCGAAGTGAAATGAAGATGAAGGGAAAATAAAATAGAAGGGGAAACGGAGAGAAGACAGAAGAAGAAGAGAGTAAGAAAGAAGGAGCTAAGTAGCAAGAGAAGGTTTTTGTGGAAGGGAACATTGAAAGAATAAATATATTCTCCAAGGTGCAATCAAATGTATTTACTCTGATTTAAAGGAATTATTTGGATCAGTATGCTCTCATTGGCCGCACATCTCGTGATCTAATCCTTCTTTATTCTCCCTTTCTACTTTTTCCTCAGTTTAGTTTATTTGACTTTTCTTGCTTATTTTTGGCTTTCCTTTTTTACCTCTTCCAATCCCTGCATTATTTCATGTAAGTACCCTCCATATATTTATATAATGTGGAAGATATTGTTTTTTCCAATTTTAGACAGAGCCACCCTTATGCATAAGATCTACATTGATTTTTTCATTTTAACTAGATGAGAAGGCCAATTATAAAGTGCCCACTAGTTGTAAACAGTACACTCACCTTGTGCAAATAGTTGCATACAGTACTATTTTCAAGAAACCTATAAAAGATGTTATTAACAATTATGGGCCTCATTTGGATGTCGTTCGACATCCATGGTTTAAACTCCGACCGCCTTATTAGAAAGAAGGCGGTCAGAGTTTAAACCGGCCAGTCAATCTGACTGGCTCCTGATGGGCTCAAGGAGCCCGTCGGCCAGTCGGAAACCGATCATAATCCCTAATGGATGGCGTTTCTGCTCTCGTGATTATGATGTAAATTTCCGACAGACTTTCAATGTTGGGCTTTCCGACATGGAAAGCCTGTCGGAAAGCGACTTTGGAGGCCCCTAGCAGGGCCCCTTTCCCTCTGCGGCCTCCGGTTGTTGGTCTGGGGGGAACCTACGGTGCAGGGATTTACAGTAACTCCCATTTCTCTATGGGAGTTTGTGCTGCAGCCAGTTTGCTCCTGCAGAACAAACTCCCATAGGGAAATGGGGTTTGTGACCTCACCATGTCCGGTTGCTTTTGATAAGGTGTGCGGAACCGCCGAATTATGGTCGGTCAGTTCTCACACCGAGACGGTGTCCCAACACGTAATAGGCCCCAAATTGCCTACTAGTTGTAAACAATAGTTTTCTCTCATCTGTACAAAAGTTGCATACAGTACTACGTTCCAAAATCAAAAAGAGATGTAAAAGAGAGGTGAAAAAAGGGGCGGGGGACACCTTACAGCTGAAGAGAGGTGAATATGGAAGATGAATAATAATATATCTAAAAACATCTCTGCTCAAAGTCAATTCTGTCAATATTCACAAGTAGCTCCTATACCCAATGTTGTTCGTTGTTAAATTTTCATAAAGTGCAAGTGCAGGGAAAGAGCTATTAAGATCATCTATTTTCATACATATGAAATCCTATTTTCATTTTTTACCTTCACATGTCACCTCCATATTTTTACCCCGTCTCCTTATTAGAGTAAAAAACAAATACTTATTCATTTGTTAAATTTTTGCTTTTGTTAATTTTTTTCTTTAGTCTTTTATGTATGTACACCAAAGACTGGAAAAAAAGGAGAGATTGCATGATTGTTTGTCCTTTTCATCCTTCTTTAAAGATGAATATATAACTCAACATCAGTGTTTAATCCATGAGGAATTTCAGTACCCATTAATAATATCTTTTTGGATTCCTCTCGACAAAGTTACAATTCCCGATTGCCTCCTCAAGGTCATTCCATAACATGTTTTATGCCATAGTACTTCATATTTTCCAATCTTCCATCATGAATTTCCCAAACATGTTTGGCCGTAGCATATTGGAAGTCTTAGTTTTTTATGGCTCTCAGAAGTTGTATAATATGGAGTTTCAATTTATTCTCACTTCAAAGAGTACAACAGTAGGGAGAGTGTTGTATAGCGGAGGGGTAATAATTACTATTTCCACTCCAAAGAGTACAACAGTAGGGAAAGTGTTGGATAGCGGAGGGGTAAAAATTACTATTCCCACTCCAAACAGTGCAACAGTAGGGAAAGTGTTGGATAGCGGAGTAATTAAATTTACTATTCCAACTCCAGTGAATGCAACAGTAGGGAAAATGTTGGATAGCAGAGGGGTAAAAATTACTAATCCCACTCCAGTGAGTGCAACAGTAGGGAAAGTGCTGGATAGCGGAGGGGCCAAAATTACTATTCCCACTCCAAAGAGTGCAACACTAGGGAAAGTGTTGGAAAGCGGGGGGTAAAAATTACTATTCCCACTGCAGTGAGTGCAACAGTAGGGAAAGTGCTGGATAGCAGAGAAGCAAACATTACTAATAACACTTAAACAATTGGAAAAAAACAAAAAATATTACACAATTTTAAAAATCATAAAAATAAATAAATATATTTTAAAAATATAAAATTAAATATATTAAACATATAAAAAGAACACATATTATAATATTAACTACATATAACAAAAACCTACAAATAATATATAAAATAAATTGATAAATACATTTATAAACAATAATTATTTAAAAGCAGCAAATATTAACAATTTTATTTTAATTTAAAACATAAATGTATTTATTTTATTTCCTACCCTATAACACCACACCAATAACAAAACACTTCAACATTTTTAATTAAATGTTTTTCCATAATTAACATAATTAATAATCAATTACTAAAATCTTATTCATAAAAAATAAACATTCATTGAGTACACATGCTTTAACTCTATAATATCCACAACACACACCTAAATTAAACTATAAAATGAAAAAACACAATAAAATAATATTTTTAAAAGAAAAACTATTACTATTACCAACTAATAATTAAATAATTAAAATCTGTTTAATACCCACCCTTTACCCCATTAAAAGTAAAAACAACACACAAAAAAATAAACAATTACCCAAAATAAATATTAAATAATTAACATTAATTAACAACTAAATATAATTAATTAAACACAAATTACTTCCCACCCTTCACTCATATGAAAACCACAACATACACCAAAAATAAATTACACAATTACCATAATTAATTACCAATTAATTTAGTAAAATTAATTAACAACCAATTATTAATTCATAATTTAAAAATAAATAACTTCCCACCCTTTACACCTATAAACACCACAACACACACCTAAAAGAATTACACAATTACCATAATGAATTACCAATTAATTATCTAAAATTAATTAATAACCTATTTCTTATTAATTATTAACACATTACTTTACACATTTAACGCTATAACATATCAACTAAGCAAATATTAATAAATAAAAATTAATCAATAAATTTAATATAATTAAATTACTTCCCACCCTATTCCCCTATAAACCCACAACCCGCTACAGAGCTAAAAACGCAAAATTGTAATAAAAAAATATTTAATAAATTTAATATAACTAAGGGGCTGATTACGATGGCGGGCGGAAAAGCATTCCGACCGCCGTGCTAGCGGGAAATTTCCATCCGCAGGTACTGCGGCAAAACCGCCGGCCAGATTAGGATGCACCGCCAGAAACTCCCTACGGCGGCGGTCGGATTCCAGGATTCACCGCCGGAAAGGCTGAAAATCCGTCCGCGGCGGTCGGATTTGCTGCGGAAAGGCCAAAGACCGCCATTTCCCCAGTGGTCTGGAACACATGGAGCTATCCGCAGTATTGCCACCGCCATCCTCGAATGGCCGGATTCTCCGCAGTGGTGTGATGGGCTGTTTGAGGCATCGTGAGTTGACCGGCGGTCGTGATCGCATTCCGCATGGCTGTACCTCTCTATTGGCTCCGTCCGCTACCGGTGCGGACGGAGATTTACGGCGGAATCCGGAACACCGCAGCGAACGGGAAATGGGCTATCTATGCCCATCATAATACGGCGGACGCAAGGACCGCCGATTGAGTGCGGAAAAGGGCATTTTCCGCCACCGCCAGAACGGCGGATGTGCCTCCGCCCGCCATCGTAATCAGCCCCTAAATTACTTCCCACCCTATTCCCATATAAACCCACAACCCGATACGGAACTAAAAGCGCAAAATTCAAATAAAAAAAAATAATAACTACTAAAAATTTAAAACATATATTAAAAATACAAACAATTCTTATACAAAAAACATACATCACATACATATAAAATATATACTAACGTACATAACAATAATATAAACCAATATTTTTAACAACTAATGGGGTCATTACGATGGTGGTCGGAAAACCTCCGCGACCGCCATGGTAGCGGGAAAAGACCGCCCGCATGGACCGCGGCATCACCGCCGGTCGAATTACGATGACCCGCGCTCGAAATCCGACCGCGGCGGTCGGATCACGGGCCTTAACATTGCGGCGGTTGCTGCTACCCGCAGCACCGCCGCGATGCCGAAAGGAGCATGTCCTGCATTCCCCTGCACTGCGTGGCAGGCTCTGCACAGTGCCTGCCACCTGGTACAGGGGAATGTAGGGGAGGACCATGGGTACCCCCCCCAGTGCACCCACCCCCCCAAAACATCGGGGGCCCACAACGGGCCCCTGGAAGACAATCTCCGCATGCCTTTCCATGGCGGTCTGACCACTGAGGAAAGGCTGGCTACCGCAGGCATCCTAATCCTGCCGGTGGAGCCTGCTCTGCACCGCCACCATTATCCCGGTCCTTTTCCGCCCGCCAGGCAGGAGTGCGGATGGCGACCGGCCTAAAAGCGGCGGTCGGAATTTCCCACCGCCGCGGTCGCCACCGCCATCCTAATCGGACCGGCGGTTTTCTGGCTTGCGGTGCGGGCGGATCTCCACTGCCGGTCCGGCGGGCACCGCCGCCGGCCAGGCGGTCGACATCCAACCACCATCGTAATAGACCCCCAAATTTTTGCAAACGATATTAAACACTTCAATATTTTTTAAATCAATATTACTTACATTAAATCGATATTCTTGACCATGATATTCTTGCTGTCGATATTTCTGACCTACGATATTAATGACTCGATATTTGTGCAACTCGATATTTTGTACTCGAGATTCTGTCTCTGCACACTTTTTTTCCTATTGAGATGAGCGGGGCATGCCTACGTCTACCCAACAGTCTCACGCAAAGACACACTGCCCTGAATATCCTGAATCTGTGTATATTCAGGAACAGAAGAGGATGGTGGGATGCGCAGGGTGTAGGTGTAGGCCTCCCTGGACAGGGGCATAACCTCTCAGTTGCAAGCAATACACTAAACCCCTGAGTGAAGCCAAGAAGGACATCAGGTCTCAAGGAGCCGCAGGACTCTCATGAGACTTGCAAACTCTGGTGGCCATCTTGAATGCTTTCATGGTCCATAGCATACTTGTTAGGCAATATTCATACATAGTTGCTGCAGCTGGGACTTGTTATTTAGCAGTTTGGAATCCTTGTAACGTGTTATTCTTGGAAGTCGATGAAAGATATCTTTGGAGTCAAAGAATTAGACTAGTGCAAGACTCATATATTAATGTAGACTTGCACTTGAATATTATTTCAGAACTTATTCAATAATTATTGTGAATTATTATTTGCACATATTTCTCTTTCACAATGAGTCATCCATTATAATTTTGAATTCTCTATTTTCACCTTGTCAATTTACACCATGATAAATACATTAGGGTAATGAATTCTTATTTTTCACTTTGTTTGTGTACACAGGAAGTCATATATTAGGATTAAAAACTCAATATTACACTTGAGTTAGTTACACTACCACTGCACCTGCCAGCGCTGCCAACGACAGTACTAATACAACTACTAACCATTGCATTCCTACAAGTGTGACAATTCAGACTATTCCAGGCCCCTAAAGCTATCAGAATGGCTTGGGCAGCAGGTATTAGCCATTTGGATATTGAATTAATAAACAACTGTTGTTGTGCTCATCTGTAAACAGACACTGTCACCATGTGGCAGACAGTTATAAGTGTTGGTGTTGACAATTAAGTGCCGGTGCCGAGCACCGGAAACCACCAGCTCAAATTAAGTGCTGATCCTGACATGTCATATTAATTTACATCCCTCTTTCTTGACTTCTTCCTACCATATTATATCTCTTATTTGGCTCCTTTTCCGTTTTTCTTCCTTTCTTCTCTTTATTTTGGACAATATTTAACCCTATTCATCTTGAGTGTTATGTCTTTTCTTCTTTTAATCTCTTTCATTTTTATCATAGGGTGTTTTTTATTTCCTTGCATTTTTCCTTTCACTTTCCATCTTTGTTTCCACTTTTTTACTGTTGTTTTTTTCCACCCTAAATCAATTACTTCTGTTAGCTTTTCATCTTTATTTCAGCTTTTCTTTATTCACTTCTTTAATCTTCACTTCATCCTTTTTTCCTTCTTTCTTTCATATCTCAATTCATTCTTTTCTTCCTATTTCCTTTCCTTTCTCCATTCAGTCACTTTCTTTCAAGCTGCCTTTGACCCTATATTTAATTTTTACTTATTTTCCTTTGCCTGCTTTCATTTCCATTTTGTTGTATCCTTCTTTGCTCATTTCTTACTTTTCCTTTTACTCCTCTCATCCTTTCTAAATGTTTTCTTTACTTCTTTGTTTCAGATTATTACTTTCTACCTTCATTCATCTACAATTCTTTCAATCTTTACTTCATAACATTTAGCTTTGAATTTCTTCTTTTCTTCCTTCTTTAACCCTTTCTTTCTTTCATCCTCTCATCATACCTTGTTGTTCTTTCCTTTCACTCAGACTCACTCCTTCACACACTCAACTCCTCCATTTATTTCTCTCGCTTTAGTTTATTTTTCTCTCTGTCTGATATGGCATCCCATAGCCCCATCCTTCAGTTCCATGAAATTAATATTTTGCAGAACTATTTTCAATCTTCTCTTTGTGGACCCGTGTCGCGTATTAGAGATTTAATGTAACAGCAAAATATATCAGTCGACCCAGCATCCGCCGTGGTTACCCCTGCTACTGATGCTGGCAAGAGGGTTTGGTGATGTCCTTCTACTAGAGCTTTTTTCTGTGCATTAGAAAGACTTTCTAGAAAGACTACACTAATTCTGGCTTGTTGTGCATGTTCTATGGGCGATCAAACGTAGCACTGCCTCAAATTACCTGTGGCTGGGAGGATCTGGAGGTGCCTCGCTGTACAAACTGATGTTGGTTGTATTCACAGAAGGACAACCAGTGTAGTGCCATGTCAATCGGGATACTGATCTAAGATTGATGGTCTGTGGTGTCTAACATGGGTGAGAAATCAAGTAGCATTAGAGGCCAGAGGCAGGGGTCCTGTTGTATGATGAGTAGGGTGTCAACCATAACTTTCATGATTGCTGCTTCAGTGCTGCATTGGTCTGAATCCAGATCACTAGTCTTGCAGGATAGAACTTATGCTTTGTCTTCTTTTAGTGAATAATGACTTGATAGAATTGCAATTGCCATTTGAGTGTAGGATTCCGGGAGTCTAAGGTAAGATTTTATGTTTTGATTGCACTCTTTGGGGCATATTTACAAGCTTCTAGCGCCAATGGAGCGTGATTGTTTTTGACGCTCCAGTGGCGCTGTGTACTGGCCGATATTTACAAGGCCACACAAAGCCACTTTACGTATTCTGCAGCACACGTAGATGGAGCAAAGCGCCATTAATGATTGTTTTTGTGCAGGAAGATGTCCCTTCCTGCACAAACACAATCATCCCTGCAACACAGGCACACTTGCACAATGGTGCAAGGATGACTGAGTTGGGGCACAGCTGCTGTTTTAGTGCCAGCGCAGGGGAGAGCACAGGGGTGCAGTGTATATTCCTGTAAATAAGTCACATCCCTGCATTTTTGAAATGACACAGCTCGGCGCAGCAAAATTGCTTGCACTGCCACGCCATTTAATTGTAAATATCCTCCTTTATATCTTAGAAGGTGCAGCCTATTGGTTGATTTGTCATATGTGGCTGTGTGGAGAAGACGTTTCTGTGTTAGGAGCGGGGAGATTTCGGTTTCAGAATTTGTTTTTCTGGCTGTTTTGTTTCTTGCTTATAACTAATTTGTTTTTTTTGAGTTATTGAACACCCAATTATGTGGATAGCTTTTAATTTAAAAAAGACAACTTCTACAGAATGTGAGTGTTTGTACTGAGTTTCACATGATGTTGACTTAGTGCAGGAGGGAGGTGACATCACCTTTGGAATCAGTTGTGATTGCCTGGGTTATACGTTCTTGCCTGAGTGTTTTCAAGACCAAGTCCATGTAGGACCAGTGCTGTAGATTGGTGAGTTTTGAGTGACAGTGTTAGGTGGTATGTGTCAGGACAAATATTATCAGGATACAGCATGGTCTAACTATCTAAAGTCATTTAGTAGACTACGAGGATGTAAAAACCAGATTGCCAATGTTGGCTTTGGCCTGTTCAATGCGTTATTTGATGTCAATAGTGTTTATAAAGATGAATAGTAGTTCTTTCTTGTTAATGCTGGAAAAATTGCCTGGGATTTTGAAGTCCAAGAGAAAGCTGATTGATGCGGCTCTTATGAGGTGGCATGAATACAGAAGCTGCAGCCTATCTCACCTAATGCAGATAGTGGCATTTTTGAAGGCTTTTCCATATGGCATTATGGGGTGTGGCTTTGGACTGTCAGGTTTTTTTTTGTTTTTTTGTATGCTCAGTGCTCTATGGCAACAATGACTTCCACCTGCATCCAAAAATGATCGAGAACGCAGTTGTTTCTGTGAGAGAAACTTTCAAAGACTGAAGCCTCATGTGATCAGCCATGTTGGGTCTTAACATTCATTTTATGTGACCGCCATATAAATATCACCCCCACCCCTGAGCACTGCAACACCTCTGGACTCCAGAAGTTCTGCCCTGAAATTATCTCTGTATCCCAGATTTTCTGTATCCCAGATTTTCTGAACCTACATCCGATCTGTACCTAAGGAACATTTACGCTAATCATGTTATTTTATGTGTACTTTTAAAGTACAAAATCACATGCGATGGTATCTTGGCGCTAAGGGGGTGTAGGAACCTGGCCATGATGGCAAGGGCTAGTTAGATGTCAAGGTCATCATGTACCCAAGCAGATCTGGCCCCACGTATACCATGCACACAGAAGCTCAAGCCTGCACTTTACAACATCTGAACTCCAATCATTATACCTAGAATTATTTCATTTACTGAAATTGTGGTTTGTAGTGAGATGCAGTTCCAAAGCCCTAGACTTTGGTCACAAAAGAGAAGTTATTCAGTGCAAGATATGTTATTTGTGACACTAGTTATGTCAAATCTTTCTAGAAGGTGGTCCCAAAATATATCTTTGCTGAGGACCCCCGCAGCTCTTAAGATGACTTTAAGAGTTTGAAGTTTGCTAGAAACTGTTGGAAGATTCATAAGGCTGTTATGAAATCAAAGATACTGGATGTTAGAGATGCGGTCTGTAGTTGGCAGTGGTTTGCACACTGTAGTAGTCACACAGCTAGGATAACCCCTGCTCACCCTCTTGGTAGCCTGGCACGAGCAGTCAGGCTTATCTCAGAGGCAATATGTAGAGCATTCGCACCCACACACAGTAACACAGTGAAAACACTACAAAGGGAGTCCACAGCAGCTTAGGAAAATAGCCAATATTTATCTGAATAAAACAAGACCAAAACGACAAAAATCCAACATACACAAGTCAAGATATTGCTTTTAAAAGATTAAGGAAGTTTAGTCCATAGAAATCAATGTATGCATTCATTTAAGCACAAAGTACCTTAGATGCGTCAAAAATCAAAGACGGTGCCAGGCACAGGGGAGGTGAGGCACGAGAAATGGAAAGTAATGCATTGGTTCCTTACTACACAGGGTAGGTGATTCGTCGTTTCTTTACTGCCAGGGGAGGTGATGCGCCAGTTCCTTACTGCTAGGCAGGGAGGTGAATCATCGGTTCCTTGCTGTCAGGGGAGGTGATGCATCGATTCCTTACTGGAAGGAGAGGTGATGCATCGGTTTCTGGACACGCGGCCTCGGTTCCTTACTGCGGTGCAGTGTCAATGAAGAGTCGGCGTCGAGGGACGATGCGTCTAAAATCCAGGTGCGCTGCATCAATGCAACAGCAGCGAAGGAGGCACTGCTTAGATTTTCCAGCTGCAAAGTAGGCACTGCACTGATTCCTCACCCTCCAACCAGGTGCTGTGTCGGAGTCGGAGCTTGTGTCACGGACGTCGGTGACACGGTGCTCAGGACTCACCCTGCTGCAATTTTTCCGATGTGCTACGACGGCAAGCTGGGGCTTTGGTGAAAGCCGTGGTCGATCGGGAACCACACTTCGGTGCAGGTAGCGGTGATGTGTCGATCTTGTGCAGCGATGCATCGAGAAAAAAGGCGCTGGGAATCGATGCGTGGATTTTCTCTTTGGGTCACCAGGTTACACTTTCAGGGGCCCAGCAACTGGATTTGGCACCACTTGGCAAGTCAGGACTCTCAGCAGAAGAGCCCAGTGACTGGAAGGTGAAGTCTTTATTGGGCCTGAGACAAGCACGCACAAGTCCTTGGAGAACCTTGGAAGCAGGTTATAGAAAGAAAAGTCAAGTCCTTTCACTCCCAGGACAGAAGCAGCAAGCAGTAGGCCAGCACAACAAAGCAACAGACAGAGTGGCAGTCCCTCCTACAGCATCCAGCTCTTCTTCCTGGCAGAATGTCCTCAATCCAGAAGTGTTCTGATTTTGGGGTGTTAGAGGTCCAATACTTATACCCCTTTCTGCCTTTGAAGTAGGCAAACTTCGAAGGAACGTCTTTTTAGTGCATAATACCCTGCCTTTCCCTGACTCGGATCCAGACACACTTCAGGGGGGTGGAAACAGCCATGTGTGACGACTGGCACTTTCTAAAAGTGGCATTTTCAAACACGCAATTTAAAAACCAACTTCACCAAAAGATGTATTTTAAAATTGTGAGTTCAGAGACCCCAAGCTCCAAATCTCTATCTGCTCCCAATGGGAAGTTTCGACTTAAAAGATATTTCAAGGCAATACCCATGTTACCCTATGAGAGAGATAGTCCTTGCACTAATGAAAAACAAAATTTGCTGTATTTCACTATTAGGACATGCAAAGTACGGCAGTACATGTCCTACCTTTTAAATACACTGCACCCTGCCCATGTGGCTGCCTTGGGCCTACCTTCAGGGTGACTTACATGTAATAAAAGGGAAGGTTTGGGCTTGGCGAGTGGGACCACTTGCCAGTCAAAATGGCAGTTTAAAACTGCACACACAAACACTGCAATGGCAGGTCTGAGACATGTTTGCAGGGTTACTCATGTGGGTGGCACAATCAGTGCTGTGGGCCCACTAGTAGCATTTGATTTACAGGTCCTTGGCACACCTGGTGCACTTTAATAGGGACTTACTAGTAAATCAAATATGCCAATCATTGATAAACAAATCACCAATAAAATTTAGACAGAGAGCACTTGCACTTTAGCACTGGTCAGCAGCGGTTAAGTGCCCAGAGTCCTAAAACCAGCCAAAATGAAATGCAGCACACAGTCAAAATCAGGAGGTCAGAAGCAAAAAGACTGGGGAAATCATGCCAAAAGATGCCAGATCTAACACGGGATCTCAGGACTATTGTTTCTGAAGAGCTACAGCAGGTACAGAGCTTGTGGTTATGCAAAGCTCTTGTTGTGCAGGGCTAGCATAAATGCAGAGGAGCTACGGAAGCAAGGTTAGGGTAAGGCCGAGATTCTGGATTTCGGCATATGCATAGGTCAGTAGCATTTCATTGCAACACACTCCTTCAGACCTCCAACCCTTGTCCTTTACTAGCACACCTGTGAGCCTCCCTGGACCTTCTGGTCTCCCTATTCGTCTTACCATTTTTCCAGAGTTCAATACTGTTCAAACAAGAAATGGGGCTTTTTGCCACACAGTCATTGTGCATTCCTCAAGCTTTCAGTGTTTGCAGTCTATGTAATGCTCAGAAATTTCTAGGCAGTTACTCTATGTGCATTTCATTCTCATTGGAAATCTTCAGAAAACTTGTAGTCCATGCCTCTTCATGTTTGTCTATGCTGGACATACTTTTCCTGTCCTCAATTCTGTGCAAATGCCAGCCTGGAAGCAGGGTACAGACCATGAACTCAGACAACTCCTTAGTTTAAGCACAACATTTTATGGCAGCATACTCCCTCCTCTCTCAAGCAGTTTGTCCTTTACTAAGCACACCTGTGAGTCCATTGCCTGTGGAATCCATGAATAACTGCTTGAGTGCAGTTTTCACAAGCTTGATTGGTCTCAGACCTGCTCAGGTACATGATTAGTCTGAAAGTTGATTGAGTGCAGATCTGGTGTAGGTGCAGAACATCTGGGTGCAGAGATAGTTGAATTGTAAAGCTGCTGGGTTGCAAAGCTGCTGGAGTGCTCAGTCATGTAGGTGCATAGCATCTGCGGTAAAAGGCTGCTGCAGTTGTAGAGTTGCTCAGATGCAGAGATCCTAAGGTGAAGAGCAGTTTAATTGCTGGCTACTTAAGTGCATATCTCAAGGGGTGAAGAACTGGTTGTATAGTTGTAGAGTTAGAGGGGCTTAGAATGTTGGCTTGAAGATCTGCTGTAGGTGTAGAGTCGCTGGAGTGTACAGCGGTTGGAGAACAGAGCTGCTGGCATGATCACAGATGCTGAAGCATAGAGCTTCTGTATTTACAGAGCATCTAGGGTGCATGTCTATTGTAAGTGCAGAGGTGCTCTGCTGCATAGCTAGTCTAAGTTCACATTTGTAGTGGAAGGCACAGAGTAGTGGTAGGCACAAAGTTGCTGAGGTGCAGTACTTAGAGGTGCAGAAATGCTGGGAACCAGAGCTGCTAGAACGTGGGAATGAGGAGTTATAAGTGCAGAACCACTGTGGTACTGAACTGCTGTGGAACAGAGCTATCTTGGTGAAACTGTTGTAAGTGCAGAGGTGCTGAGGAGTCAGAGCTAAAGTAAGTGCAGAGCACTGTAGGTAGGTACAGTGCTGCTGAAGTACAAAACTGTTGTAGACACAGGGGTCGATTCACAAAAGCATTTAAGATTATATGAAATAGTGCCTCAGGAGTACCCTTTGACATACTTTTACATGCCTTTGTGTATCATCTCTGAAGCGTCCAAATCCCTATTAGAGAAAACACAACAAGGACACAGACCTTTCTCTTTGTACTAACAATATAGAAATATTTCACAAATATTCAAATTTTATTCCCATTTTAGATGGTTGGGGCCAATTCACAGAGGTATGTAAGAGTATGTAAAAGAGTCCTACAGTAGTGCAGAGCTAGTGTAAGTACAGAGCTGCTGTACTCAGAACTGCTCTTGTGCCAGGGTGCAGAGCTGTTGGGGATGCAGAGTTAATGTATGTTCAAAGCTAGTGAAAGTGCAGAGATGCAGGACGGGAGAACTGCTGGAGTGCAATGATGAAGTAGTTACAGGTCTGCCGAGGTGCAGTGGTTATGACTGCAGGGCTACTGTAGAAAGATAGAGTTACTTCAGGTGGGAGCAGCTGTGGTGCAGAGCTGCTGTGATGCAGGACTGATGTTGGTACTAAGCTGATTTGATGCCCACTTTTAGCAGGTGCAGAGTTGTTGCTGTGCAGGAAGAGCTGCTTTATGTGCAGAGCTGTTGAGGTGCAGGGATGATCTGTTGGGAGGATACAGAATTGGTGTTGGTACAGAGTGCAAATAGGTGTAGTGATAGATGTAGGGGTGCAGGGGCACTGCAGACAAGTGTGCTGAAGCACAGAACTGCAGTTAGTGCATGCATTGCTGTATCGCTAAATTTGTAAAAAAAAAAGTAAGTGCCATGGACCTTCTGAGGAGCTGCAGCTTACACCACCCATTAACCCTGCCAGTTCTGACAAGAACAGCACCAACAGAAATACCAACCACCGCACTGTTACAAGTGTGACAATTCAGACTATTCCAGGCCACACACGCTAAAAGAATAGCATGGGCTGCAAGTATTATTCGCTTTTAATCAATACTGAATTATTAAACATTGTTGTTGTGCCCATCTCAAAATTAGACCGACAGCGCCACCATATGGTGGACTGTCGTCACTGCCTGTTTTGAGAACTAAGTGGCTGATTACGATGACGGAGGTTCCGCCACCGCCAGCTGTGCGGTGGCGGGCCCTCCGCCATTGAACAGCAATTTTCCTCCTGCCATATTACGATGGCGGGGGGAATCATCCTAGTACCGTGGCGGTCGCAAAGACCGCCCGACACGGTTCCGCCACAGGCAATCGTACCGATTGCCTGGCGGAGCGGTCAGCATGTATTGATTGGTGGCGGTGCCTAGTAAGCACCGTCCGGCAAATTACAATGCTGGCTGAAGCCAGCCTTTCCATGGCAGGGAAACCGCCATGGAAAGGCTGGCGGGGATTGGATTTGGGGGCCTGTTGCGGGCCCCCCTTGTGTTGGGGGTGGTGGTGCACTGGGGGGGGGTACCCATGATACCCCCCTACATTTCCCTGCACTAAGAGGCAGGCACCACGTGGTGCCTGCCACGTAGTGCAGGGAAATGCACGACATGGCTTTTTAGCATTGCGGCGGTGCTTCAGCCAGCAGCACCCGGCGCAATGTTAAACGGCCTGGATGCGACCACTATGGTGGCGGTCACATTGTAATACTACGTGCGGGACCGCCGCCCTACAGGTGGGCGGTCCCAGTCACCGCTGCGATGCCCGCCCGCCATCGTAATAACACCCTAAGCACTGTGCCAGGCACCGGAAACCACCTGCTCAAATTAAGCACAGCATTGCTGGGGTGCACAGCAGGCATATGTGTGAAGATACACATTTACAGTGACCACCCATCTGTAATTTACACAGATTGTCTGTAAATTAGCCCTGATGTCTGTGATTGATGTTTTAACAGAAGTCCTTTGTATGTAATTTTAGCCTTTTGCTTAAAAGACATAATGCTAATTCCAAGATGGCTCAGTTAAAGTGGAAGGAAGAGAGCCTCCTGTGCTGTGATCCCGAGGGAGGAGCAGGTAGCTCAACTAGAAATATCCTTCTTGCCAAGTTGCCTGCTGCCTGAAATAAATGTAAATGTGTGTGCAAGTGGAAATCTGCAAATATGAAGGCTGCTTGCATGCCGGTATAGGCATTAATTGATGGAGTCAATTGCAGATTCCTGATGACAAAGATATTTTCGATTTGAGAGATACTGCAAGAGTGTTCCAAACTGATCTGTGGAGTGTGTGCTTTTAATGAAGAGTTATTAAAATGTACTACTAAAATCTATAATTTGGAAGCACTTTTTTATCTTTAACCTAAATGTATTTGCACATTTTGTGACAACCTATATTACACTGTGTGTTATGCACGTTTAAACTAATTACTTAAACATTCACAATGCTTTCAGAGACCTCATAGCATTGAAAATGCACAAGTCACTTTTCCATGCTGTACCAACCAGGATTTAGTTCTCTGGGACTTCTATTGCACACACAGACATCTGTAGTGGCCATTGTAGGAGGCTGGCTTAGTATATGGTGCACACTTATTCAAGTGAAGCGCCTTGCACTAATCCAGACCATCCTTATGGTGATTTTAGTGGCCTTAGACAGCCATTGAAAGCTCTCAGAATGGTAGCTGTGGAGAGCAGCCTTCAGGCTTAGTCCAGAAGGAGTGTTAAGCAACTTCTTTTACCAGAACTAATCATATAGTATAGGTTAAACGAAAAAGAATCGCACAGTGTAGTTATAAAAATAAGGATATTTATTAGACACACTCACGAACACATTGGTATATCGCAAACCTGGAGATATCAATGCAATACACACAATATTTCAACTGTAAACAGGTAAGCACAAATATACAGTGGTCTACAGGGGGAGACCAAACCATATACTAAAGAAGTGGAATGCGAACTGTGACCGAAGTCGGGACTTGGACCAGAAGACTCAGACGAGCTGGGGACACAAGGAAACACCCAAGGTAAGTACCCAGGAACCCCACGGAGGCTGTGTGCAGCCTGGAAACACAGCCACGTACTCAATACAATTCAATGGGAAAGTTGTGGTTGCAGTTTTTAAGAAGAAGGACCCTTCCCAATGGGCCCTGAAGAAACCCCATGGAAGACAGAAGGTTGGAGAGTCACCCCACCCGTGGATATCCCAGGAACCAGGATACCTACACCAGGGAAGCCGGGTGCATAGTTGCAAAGTGGCATCGAAAACCGCCGTAGACTAATTGTTTGTATTTGTCCTATATTCACTGATGTACGATGATATAATTATGTACTAAAATAACATTCTATTGTAACAGAGTGTATGATAATAGAAATGCCAATAAAGACAAACAAAACAAAAAAAAAGAAAACCGCCGTAGACCACAATGGAGGACTTCAGAAAAGATGCCGCTGGCGAAGAAGGTGAAGGAGTCCGGTGGAATCCAAGGATGGATTCTTGAAGAGGAGTACCTGCAAGCAGAGGGGACAAAGTCCATGCCACTCGGAAGTGACTAGGAGGCATGGAAGACCAATGACCACCAATGAAAGAAGATGCAGGAGTGATGACAATGACCTTGTCGCTGCAGCTGTGATGAACAAGCAATGATGTGGAAGACCAGGAGCTGTTCAAAAGCTGTCCCACATCGGAAGTCAAGAACCAGGGGGGTTCAGTGTCCGGCGGGAGCACGAACAAGCCTTGGCAGCATCAATAGACGTGGTAAACGAAGAAGGTGCAGCGTTGAGACCAGCAAGGTCCAAGGGACCCACCAAATGCAGTAGTCAGAGCAGGCCCTGAGCAAGCAGGGGAGCCAACTGAAGCCAGAGAAGACCCTCAAGAGAACCCACAGGCCGAAGGCACATGAGTTGCATGAGGACCTTGAGCAGCTCATCAAAGATGCAGGCCCACTGTGCAGGGGATGTGGTGAGGACGAAGAGCTTAGCAGGAAGAGAATCTGGAGGCTGGAGCTTTTTGTAGCCCGAAGATCTCTGGAATACAGAGACAACAAGCCTTGGCAACGGCAAGTCGACTCTGTGCTCAGGGGTACTGTTCCAGCCGTTCTGACGAGGGATACTGGCCTCACACTTGCTGAGAGGACAGTGCAGGCCTCGAGGGAGTTGCAGAACCAACACCTGTGTTGCTGAGCCTTTTAGAGTCTGTAGGACGTCAGGAGCAGCAGACTGGTCAGCTTTGTTGCGGTGCCTGCAGATGCAGGGAAGTGACTCCTTCACTTTTGGTGTCCTTGATGCAAACAGGCCTGGAGAGGAACCTGGATGAAGCACAGGCACAGATGGCGCAGAAGACTGGAAGGACGACAAGACCAGGAGCAGCAGGATTCTTCCTTGGTGCAGCCTCGGTCCTAGGCGAAGTCCAACGAAGTCCAACGTGTCCAGACGGTCGAAATTGAAGTGGTTTCGAATTTGAATCTTGTCCTACGTCGAATCTGAAGAGCCAACCACAGTTAAGCCTTTAAAGTACCCTAGGGAAATTGTTGGGACGATTCAAGGTTCCCTACCAGAGGAGGGGCTGGACAGAGGGGAGGATACTCCCATGTCCTCTGTCCAGTTTCGTGCCAGAGTGGGACCCACAGGCTCCCTGAACTGGCTCAAACTGGAGTATGCAAGGAGGGCACCAAATGTGCCCTTCAAAGCTGGCAAGCGCCCCCACCCCAGCCCAATATACTAAGTCCTGTCTGGGGAGGTGTTCACACCTCCCTGGGACAGGAAACCTATTGAACTACCTTCCCCTGCTCGAGTTTGGCTAAGCAGCAGGAGGGCAGAATCGTGTCTGTGGTCGGCAGCAGCACTAGCTTGTTGTTAGACCTTGAAAGGCTGGTACCGGGATTACAGGGGGGCACCCTAGGGGAGCCCCCCGTACATGGGATCCTACATCCAACACTGGAATCAGTGTTGGGGTAGGATTCCAACATGTTTGATACCAAACATGACCAGTTTCAGTGCAGCCAATATATAGTTAGACATCTCGTAATTGACTTGATGTCCAATATATGTATTAAATGGCTGACCACACTTACAAAGCCTGGAGAATCGACTCTGGGGTTTTTAGGGTGTGTCCTGCTTATGAAGGGCACCCTCACATTTATAACCTAGCGCCCTGCCTTCAGGATTGAAAGGCCTGCCTTAGGGGTGACTTATAGGTTTTAAGTGCAGTGACCTCAGATATAAGGAAACTTATATCTGTCGTAAGTGGTGCTAGCACCAACTCATACAGGCCGCAATGGCAGGCCTGTAGTCACAGTTTGAGTGGTCTCTCATGGGTGGCATAACACATGCTGCAGCCCATGTGAGACCCCTGGTGTACCTATGCCCTTGGTACCTTAGTACCATATACTAGGGACTTACATGGGTACACCAGTAGCCGATTGGGAAGGTACCAAAGTACTTACCACTGTCAAATTTAGGGAGGAAGCACCGTGACTGGGGTCCTGGTTAGCATGAGCCCAGTCAGCCTAGTCAGAAAACAGAATAACGCCAGAAACCGTGGAGGTAACCATGAAAGCAGATTTTACTTTCCTACAATCATAATAAACAATAGAGGTTTCATAACATAAAATAGTGCATTTCCCACTGACTAGTTTAACTTTCATTTGTTTTTCATTTAAGGTGTGCATTATTTCATATGCAGTTATCTGATGGTGAAAGTTCAACAAAATAGTTACAGATTATTTTGTTATTTTTTTAGCCATGCTTTTGATTCCGCATCCCCGTTCACTGTCCCTGTCCCCATTGGACTAGGATCACAGTAGCCATAGTTTTATTATGCACTTAGAATGCTGCATTTAATAGCTTTGTAATGTCTGAAAAAAACAGTGAATTTAGCACATGTTGTTCTGCCTTTGATTACCTTTACTATGTACCCTTTCTTTGGGGGGGGGGGTATTGTATCAGATTTACCTGTGATCTGTATTTATTTCACACAGTGTACTATTCAGCCGACAGAATTGTACAAAAATGCTGTCCTCTGGTGTTTTGCGAAAAGAAGTTAATCTAGTCAGTGGCTTAATTGCATTACGTGTGACCAGGAAGTCTGTGGATTACATTCTGGATTACCTGCATAACTAAATTGCATGATCTAAGTCAAATCAATTTACTTCATGTGTCTAATTTACTTCATAGTGACATTTGAAAGTGCTTTCAAGTAATTCAGTTCAAGAGGGATCCTGTACAATTAACTCACTTCTATGTTTTAATAGAATTTAATAATCCACCTTCTATATCAACAATATTGGCCATGATGTAACGGACACAAGACAATTATTTCACTTTTTTCACTCATGGTGTTGTCTGGGGGGAAAGTAGTACATGTTTTAAAGTTCATGTTTAGAAACTTTCACTTCAAACAAATGTCAACACAATGTTTTGATCTAATGTACTAAACTGAAATACTACCACGTGTTAAAGAAAAAACGTCTTACATTTTCAAATCTTAATCATGTTTATACATTTTGTTAATTGTGTAATTTGCATCCCAAATATTTTGAAGATTCTGCATGCTCCTTGGCAGTTAGGGATGAGCCAGACCACTGGGTTTGCCTTGGCTCGACTGCAGAGCCATTTTAAGACATGGACAGAGTGGGCAATTGCTCAAGGCACACTCTTCCCAGGGTTCCAGCCCCTGTTCACCCTCCACAAGCATGACCAACAGACACTGCTCCAGTAGAGTTTTCCAGGGTGGGTGGCTGCTGACTGGTTAACCACTTGACCGTGGCTCTTCTATTTCTCTCTGCTGAGACTACTCTCCAGGTACACAATACTTTCCGATGCTCATGCTGACCTATCTTGCCTGATTTTAGGAATTGTCCCACCTTGTTTTTCTCTTCCTTATTTGTCCAGTTCTTAGCAACAACCCTTTGAATCAGTTGGTGTGGATCTCCCATCTGATATCGGTTTCATTCTGCTCTTTAATTCTCTTTGTCTGGTAGTATAAGCTCTCAGTTCTGAGATAAATGTAGAGTACGGGATGCACACTTTAGTGCTGTGAGACTACAAACAAGTTGTGGGTACCTCAAATCCTGACATTAGATCTGAGACTGTTGCCCACACCATCTGGTCTGCCTCATTCAATTTTTTTAGGTTTAATATCCAGTGGTAGGTGATGTTATGTTTCATATAGGTACCCTAATATAGGCCCGGGTAATATCATACACCTTCACCTACATTATCTCCCTTACATTACACAGTAACGAGCCTTTAGGATTGAACCTTTACCTAGTTCTAGTCCTGGGCGCAGAAGGAGGGTTTTCACTGAACAATAGCGTCCTATAACTCCATCAATGGACTCATACAGTATGAATGAATATTCATGAGGGTTCTTGGAAACCAGGCAGGGGCTACACCAGCTGCATAATATCTACGTACACGGTTCATCCCATACGTCATCCTCAAATCCAACAATGGCTAATACAAGAAACAAGGGACAAAGAAACCCTAGATACTTTTTGTATAAATACAGCACATCTTGCTAGAGTTGGTAGAGGGAACCGAGACTTCCAGGCCGACACACTGACCAGAGACGCTGAGGCTCCTGCATGCAAACGCTCCAGCTGACAGTGGTCTAACACATCCCTTGCGGGGCGTCCAACTCGAGACCAGGACGGGGTCCCACACGCTCTCTCACTTCAGGTAATGGGGTTCGACCAAATCCTAGAGGGATTCTTGGCTTCACACCTACTCACATGCTAGGTACACTTAGGTACATCTAGATAGGCATCGTAGGAGTACACGCATTTTATCAAGCATTTTATATTCATGTATGTATTCATGATTATTGCAAGATGGCAGAACTGTACTATCCTTTTATTTTCACTGTACTGCTAATCATATATATCTGCCCCTGTCTAACGGTTGTTGCAGCACATATATTTTACAATAGAAGAACAACTGTGCAATAAATTCTTATTGTAACATGCTCGACTGTTTCTTCTGTGTAAACTCTCTCAGACCGAATAAGTAAGCACGAGTGACTGAGCGAAAAGTAGTATATTGTTTCCACGATCCTGAGGGATCGGGGTTGTCAATTCAATTTAGTCTTTATTTCGATCATTCTGATCATAAAAGACACACAGAATATTTACAATAACATAATAAATAATCTTAGATAAAAACATAATTTCTAAAATAAAGACATAATACATCGTGATAGTTGGTAATACACAGAAGTATAAAAACATGCTAAAACCATCAATTAAAAAACACATAATTCTTTATAAAAATTATATCTTCATGGTATGCTGTACTTACACCAAGAGTAATTTACTTATCATTTCATTCGTGCATCGTACTTAAAGAGAGCCCAATACAGACTAAAAAAATACAGGTAAATATCAGAGCATCATACAGAGGGTTAGAATTAATCAATGGCAGCTGTTACTTTTAAAAAATTGGACCGTATTCTCCATATCCAACTTAAAAATGTTGCTAGGGCTATCACAATGGGCTCTTGGGTACTGGTCTTCAATAGTCTTGGAGCAGTAGCCCATGACCTAGTACCCAAGTTAGAGCAAATTGGTTTTAGCCATTTGCTCCGTGGAGAGTTATAGGCCGGGCATACAAATAGGATTTGTGGTAACGTTTCATCCTGGCCCTGACAAAATACACATTTACTATCTAAGATCTTTTTCCATTTGGCAGTAAAGGATTTGATTGGTAAGGTACCCACTCGAAACTGGTAAAAAAGTTTCCTGTCGCCAGGCTTAGTAATATAGTCCCAAAAGTTTTCAAACATGGGCTCTGGCTTATACTTCCAAAAAAGTACTGGTCAATATATGATTTCTAGTGGATCGCATGTTATTTTCTTTAATCATGGTCCAATAGGCCTCTTTAAAAACTTTTTGGGAGGGAACCGTGTTACCAACCGGATCTTCCCATAAATGGGTCATGCCCATATTCACCAGGGAGTATTTTATCTTTAGCAGCCATATTATCTTATGTGACGAATCAGCGTCTCTAACATCTTTGAGTGCGTTTACATAATGTGACATCTCCGGGGTTGACCACAATCTTCGCCAAAAAGCAAGCGGTCTAAATCTTGCAACCTCAACCAGTATGTTGCATCCCAAATCAGAATATAGGGGTTTAAGAGGTGTATTCTGAGAAAGGCCAGTGAGACTCCTCACAAATTTGTTCTGGGCTAGAGTAAGTGGTGAAACATTCTCAAAACCCCAGAGTTCTGCTCCATAGAGAGTGGAAGCTAGGACCTTTGTGTTGTAAGTCTTTAGGACTGGGCCTATAGGCTTGGTCTGAGAAAGCCTATGCTCATTTAATAGTGCTCCTGCCAATTGTGAGTGCTTAAGTGCCAATAGGTCTATCTGGGGCTTCCAGTCTAACTTTCTGCCCAATGTAATCCCCAGGTAAGTAAATACGTCCGTTTGTTCCAATGAAACCCTGTTCATGAGAACCCTGCCCTTAACCGCCTTGTGCTTATCCAGAACCATGAATTTGGTTTTGTCCACGTTCACCACCAATTCATGATCTCTGCAAAAGGCCTCAAAGCGACAAAGCGCTTGCTGAAACCCCACTTGAGTTTTTGATATAATTAGGGTATCGGCAGCAAACATGAGTATTGGGACCTTTGAGCCAGCTAAAGAAGGAGCATCAGTAGGATGTGCTAAAAAATACTTTACAACCCCATTTATAAACAAAGAAAATAAAGTGGGGGCGAGAACACACCCTTGACGTACCCCTTTTAAAATCGAAAACCTGGGAGTAGTATTGCCCTGTGCACCCCTTCGAACCTGCGCAAAATTGGACTCATGTAATTTGGCTACAAGCGATAAGAGCTCCAAGGGCATACCTAGGTCTTTCAGAACAGTCCAAAGCTTGTTACGTGGGACCGTGTCGAATGCTGATTTTAAATCAACAAAGGCGGCATAAATAGTGCCACCTGCTAAAATTACGACACGCCAGTAAATTAAAATAAAACGAAAGACCTGATCGACGGTACTTACATGTGCCCTAAAACCTGCCTGCAAGGTTGATAGTATGCTATTTTCTTCAATCCATGACTGTATTCTATTTAACAGTAACCTGGCCATTATTTTTTGTGTGGAGTCCATTAGACTAATTAGCCTATAATTACTGGGACTGGATCGATCCCCCTTTTTATAGATAGGTAAAATTTCAGCTCCTCGCCATGAGTCGGGTATATTTGCTCCCCTAGCTATTGCATTCAGAAGCAGCTGAATATACTGTAGCCAGTTGTCTTTATCGTATATAAACAAGTCCGCGGGGATGCCACCAGGGCCAGGGGCCCTACCACTTGGTACTGCATTCAGGGCATTTTCCACCTCACTTTTTGTAAAAAACAGAGTCGAATCTGACTTTAGTAATTGAGACAAGTCATCACCAGCGTCATTGACCCCTACAGCAAATTGCTCCTCAAAGAAGGAAACCCACTTATCTGGGGCAACATGGTTTTGGGGTGCATGGCCCATTCCTCCTCTGCCCCATTTTACTAGCTGCCAGAATTTTTGCATGTTTTTCTCTTTGCTGGCCTCCAAAAGTTCCAACCATCTTGACTCGTCCCAGGTCTTTTTTGCTAAAACTTGTGTATTTTTATACATTTTCCGTTTAATTTTAATATTTCCCAGGTCTTTAGATCTGATAGCTTGAGTCAGTTGCTTATACACTTCTCTGCATTGCTTATTTTACCAATGATCATGCTTTGGGGGGGGCCTATTACTGGTTTTAAAGGGTTTAATAAAAAAGCTCTTAATTTTACCAAACATCTCCTCGTGAACTTGAGTTATACTAGCGTTCAGTTCAGCCTGGGTAGAAAACCTTTGGAGGTGAACTAATGTGCTCTCTACTACGTCCTTCATCTGGGCAAGTGAACTTTCATTTTCTACAATCCTTGACCATTTGACCCTCCTCATATCATTACACATAATAACGTCAGTGGTCAACATTGCAGAGTTTTGAGATTGTGCTGTTGCATAGCCTGAGACTGACATCTTTAGCAGGAGCGGGTTGTGATCACTTTCATTTCTAGGGCATACCGCCATATCAATAAGAGACGACCAGTTCTCAAGGTTTATAAAAATATAATCAATACGACTGCTTCTCAGTCCGTTATAGTAGGTGTGAGAGCCCTGATGATCTGAGGATGTTCTCCCGTTCGCAGCCCTAACGCCCCTCTCCAGACTCAATGCTTTAAGCTGAAGGGCGGCCTCTGTCCATTTCCTTACTGGTGGCAACTCCAGTGGGGGAATGCCCCATTGTTCATCTTCTTCGACACTGAGGTTGCTATCCTCGTAGTCGAGGGGCTCGAACGTGGTATTGAAATCACCTACTATAACCAGGTTGTTTAAGCCTCTATTTTTATCTAGGAAGCTATCGAGTAAGGAAATTGTCGTAGACATTCTACCTCCCACATTACCTCTCGCATACACGTCAATCACCATTAGGTGTGGGGGGTGTTTGAAGCATAGAAGAATTGCCAAGATATCGGGGTGGTCAATCGGGATCTCCTCAATTTCAAAACAAGAGCGTTGTTTAACCCAGATGGTGAGCCCACCTGAGGGTCTACCTTTACGCCCACCAAGTGCTGGTTTTGAAAAATTAAGAAAACCATGATGGTAAACTGGGTTGAGTGCCCATGTTTCCTGAAAAGCCAGTATATCCTGATCCTCTATGAAGGCTATCCAATCCAGAGATGACATCTTGGAAGGCAGGCCCGCTATGTTCCATGAGGCTAGTGCCAAATGCGTGAGATCCTGGTTAATGGAAATACTACAGGGAATAATCTGGGTACGTTTTCCCATATCCTGAGGTAACTGCACAGGCTTATGATTTTCTAAGGGGCACAATGACTCAACCTGTAAAAGCAATTTGGCCCCTAAAGGCCCATCAGCTACGTCAGGCCCTCTGGTTCTGCAGTTGACAGGCTGGATGGAACATCTCCCATCCACCAACCCAATATGTACCGGTTCCACTGGTTCCACTGTTCGCGGTGGTGGAGAGAGGTTCCTTGGGCATCAATATATATTGTGTAGGGTAGAGGCCTCATTGCAAGATGTGGCTAAGTTGTTAGTTGTTTGGTTGGTAAATCCAACCGGAGGATTGAGTTTCATCCTAATATTTGTTGAAATAAGATGTGATGTCCTCAGGTTAAAAGCCACTAAGTTCTCTACCATATCCGTGGATACGAGTGTAAGACAAACATAATCAGTATTTTGGCCCAGAGGTGTGAACCTTTTGGCGGAAGATATATCTTCCCTGATTATGGATCTACACTTTCGTACATGTCTTAGCCATTGAGTGCATTTATTAATTAAGGATTGTTTGTCTTCCCTAATTAGGCTGGAAGAGATTTTAGGGACATTAGTCAAAAAAAAATTGCGATTTACAAAACTAGTCAGGGGCCTCTCAGAGCTAGCGAATCTATTGGTTGGAAAAGTTCCAAAAGAGTGACCAGGTCGAAGAGTAATACGTTGTTCTCTTCTAGGTCCCATGTTTTGCGAGCAGGGGCCTCTGTATGCAACTGGAGTGTTATTAGTGGAAGACTGTAGTTTTGTAGGGCCAGAGTATGTTCGCTTCTCACAAAGAGTGTACTGTCCTGTGTTGTCACTAACATTACTCGTTATATCTGTGCCAGCCTTGGTTGTCATGTTCTGTGGTTGCCAGAAACTATTCTCTCCCCGATAAGAGGACACACTAGTGGCACTGTGAGCTAGCTAATGCAAAAAGGCTAACATTTTCGGTGGGGGTGCTCAGAGTCAGTCTGCCACCAGGCCCACAGTTCATATTATCCGAACGCGCAGATTCTGTATAGGTTATATATAGGAACTACATGACAGTGAGGTGAGCCAGATGTTTTTGTTCAACTTGTTTAAATTAAAAGAAGGTAAAAAAGTCACTTACCTTAATGTTTCCCATAGGTTTTCAAATGTTTAGAAACATAATCAAAATGTTGTTGTTGCTTTCTCTCCAATAAAGATTTGGTAACTTTGGGTAGAAGTGATGCCCTTGACACTGTGTTCATGGGCATCAATTTACAATCTAACAACGAAATAATGTGCCACCTTAATGTAGCATAGCTACAGGTAGCCACATAGTGCTTAGTGAATAAATAGTGCTATATAGAAAATAGTAAATAAATGCACTGATAAAGTAAAATTGAGCGTTTGTCTTGAATGTTGACCCCTTGTCCTGTATTGTTTACTGTCCTGTCCAGAATGTGCCTGCATGCCAGGTGGTGACCCTAGACAAATTTGTACAGAACTGTTGTAGGTGCAGAGCTGCTGTTAGTTTCATGTTACTGAGGTGTAGAACTGCAGCTGCAGAGTTGCTGGGTGCAGAACTGTTGCAGCCGCAACACTGCTGAAAAGCAGAGCTTCCTCAAATTGGACTTTATGGCATTATGGCATTGCCTGAAGGGCTGGTCTAACAGATCAGGGCTTGGGGTGTTTTCTGGGCTGTTTTTAGGCCGGTTTAATGGTTCGAATGACCTTTTTAGGCCTGGCATCAGACCTTTTGATTTTACTAAAATAATATGTATAATATACTCACTTCACCCATAGATCTGTTGTTGTGTCATTCCCATATTGCTTCTGCCCAATCACAGCATACATCATGGGGCAATGGGTCAGCCTACTCAAGCTTCTGGTTAACATCAATCTGAGTGACAGCATTTTGCTCTTTCACTAGATGGACTTCCACACACAATGTAGTTCTCTTTAGTACCGGTGTTGCCTGATGTGATAGTAGGCCAGATTTGAAGTGAGCTTTATTAGTTCCTGTCTCCTTCCAATGCTATTGTAAATCCATTTTGAAGTGGACTGCTGCTATTTGACAGTATACCAATTTGTATTCCTCAACCCGGTTTCACCAATGGTTCTTTAATAAACTTTACCCTGGAAGAAACCCAAACTTTATCGTGTTTAGCACTTGTAACAGTTTTATTTAAACCTAGGTGGGGTGTAATTTGTGTTTAGTATCCAATATTTTGTACTGTGAACCCTCTTTCCTTCCTTATTTCCATCGTCTTTCTTTTCTTTTCTCTTTCTTTCTTTCCTTTTTATTTTCCTTCTCTCTTTCTTTTTCCTTCTTTTTTCTGTCTTTCTTTTTGTATTTCCCTTTTTCTTACCTTCTTTCTTTTCTTCTTTCTTTCTGTTTTGCCTTATTCCTGTTTATTTCCTTCTTCCATTTTTTCTTCCTTTCTTTCTCTTTTGCTTTCTTTTCTTTCTTTCATTAGTTCCTTTTTTCTTTCCTTGTTTCCTTTTTTCTTTCTTTCATTCTTTCTTTCTTTTCCTCCTTTCTTTTTTGCCTTTCATCTTTCATCTTTCTTTCCTTCTTTCTCTTCTTTTTGCCTTCTTTCCCTTTTTATTTCCTTTTTCTGCATTTTTATTTCTTGCCTCCTTTAGTTATTTCCTTCTTTGTTGCTTTCTTGCCTTCTCTCCCTATTACTATTTTCCTTTCCTTCTTTCTTTCTTTTTGCCTTCTTCCCTTCCCTTCCTTATTTCTTTCTTTTTGCCTTCTATCTTTCCTTCCTTCTTTATTTTTTTCCTTTTTTCCTGTGTTCTTCCTTTGTTGCCTTCTTTCTTTCCACTCTGCCTTCTTTTATTCTTCTTTTCTATGATTCTTTTTTCCTTATTTCTTACTTTTTTTGCATTCTTTACTTTCTTACTTTTTTGCATTCTTTCCTTTCTTTCCTTCTTTCTTTTTCTCTTTCTTAATTTCTTTCTTTCTTTCCTTCTTTCTTTTTCTTTTTTTGCTTTTGCCTTCCTCCCCTTTTGCCCTTCCATCTTTCTTTCCTTCTTTCTTTTTTCTTTCCACCCTTCCTTCTTTTTTGCATTCTTTCATTCCTTATTTGCCCTTCTTCCTTTCTTTTTGTCTGACTTCCTTCTTTTTTTGTCTGCATTCCTTCTGTTTCCTTCCTTCCTTCCCTTCTTTCTTGCCTTCTTTTCGAAAGGTGAGTCTATCAGCCAATATTGTTTTTTTAGTTTAGCCAATACCTTTTAATTTTACTAAAATTATGTACAATATAGTTACTTTTAGGGGTTTTGAGCAAGACTTCACCCATTAGTCTAGGACTGTGTCATTCACATGTTTCATACGCCTACTCTAGCATTCATCATGGGGTGATTTGTTAGCCCGCTTCAGCCACTGAATGACTTTATTATGAGTTACAGAATGCTTCCCTTTCACAAGAACACATCCACGCACCAGGTAGTTCCCTTCAGTGCCGGGTGTACCATGGTAATGTGTACTTTTTTGAGACCAGAAAAACACATGGCTTTAGGCAATGTTTTTTTCTTTTAGATTTAAGGAGGGCCTGGCAGCTTCCTGAACAATAAAGTTTTGGGAAAAAATGACAAAAGAATTGCCAAAAGGCTGACGGCCAATGCTAGACCAATTGGCTGTGCCAATGCTTGTCTCCAGTGGTATTACTACAAACGTTGCAGGCAGCAAGCACACATTCATGCAATCTTCCATGCCTTGCAAAACACAATTACAGGTTTTACCAGTGCAAAACTGCCCTGATGTGGGCTACTTTTATTTTGGTGCCCGGGCCTAATTCCTGTAGCAAGACACTGGTTGCAAAACCTCAGTAGGTGCTGAGCTGCTTACAGTGAACACTCATCTCTGCGTGGAAATCAAAACATATTGTATTTATTCTGCTGCTGGCAATGCTCCAGTTCCCTCTTTTATTTACCTTGTGGAATTCTTGTTTTCGAGATGAACCTAGCGAGCGGTGCTGTAAACCCTTCCAAAGATGCCTTCCTTAGTCCTGAGTGCGTGGAGCACTCTAAAATATTCAGATCCCCTCTCGCACGGCCGGCCAGTCTCTGTGTGGGCTTAACTTTTCATTGGGAAGTCAGGACTTGTGCCAGGGTAATGGGCCGGGCAGCAGAGTGCAGACAAATGAGGTATCCAGAGGCGCGCGCAGCTGCAGGGCCGAGGTGCGCGTTAGCAAACATATCCTGTTCACGCATTGTTGCAGCCACGGGAAAGTTTCCGGGGGGTAGAAATGCTCTGTTGTCTTTTTTATTCTGTTTTGCGCGACTTTGTTGACGGGCGCTGGGCAGTTACAACAAAAGGAAATGTATGTCCTGCCTGGGGGGACGCGATCACGCCCCCTCTGGATCACAAACAGAGCATAGTTGGTATGGCTCTGTTCTTTGGGTGCTGATTTTTATAAATTATGAAAACTTGAAGCCCTGGGCAACTCTACGCTCAAAACAAAAATAATGGTAGTTTAGTGTGTACCCATTTGACCCGTTTCCTTGCTTCCTGCTGGCCTCATTTCTTGTACTCTCCGGTGGCTAAATATTATCCCTTATCATGGACACAGAGGAAGTACAGTGACCGCCCCCCAGTGACATAGAAGAAGGACAAGACGAGTACAACCCTCGCACCTATAAGAAAGACTAGATATAAAGAGGACAATAAAGACCAGTTTCAGAGGCTGTGCAGTTGGTTTCTGTTGAAGTGGGAACATCCCCTGCAAGGTGTACACTGTGCAGGCATGCTCCACAGCGCTGAGTGCCTTACTACTTACTACCAGGGCCGGGAACAGCAACCAGCCCTGGCTGATTGCTGCTCGTCCGGCCCTGTGCCCCGGGGGAGGGGGCAGTGACTAAAATGGCCCCCACAGCCTCAAAACGGGCCCTCACCCTCCGGCCCACCGGGGAAACGCCCGGTGCCCGCTACGGCCAGTCCGGCCCTGCTTACTACGAGAATCTGGTTTCCTATTTTTTTTATTTTGGACCCAGCCGCCCACTAATCAAGTATGTGTGCAAAGGCAGAGTCTGGTCCATTTACATGAGTAAGGCCCTGGAGGGGTGCAGTAAGCATGCTCTCATTTTATTGACAGCGGCCAGCGTCCCTGTCTTGAATTTAGCATCTTGAATAGTGTGGCAGTGGTCCATGTCTTGTGATTTCATAGTAGTGGTGAGACCTTTTTATAGGTGTCCCTGGAGTGTAGGCCTACAGATCCACTGGTGTAAAGTTCTGCTTCGATGTGAGCCTTGCACAAACATCCCACGTGTGTTTTGTGCATGGTCATGTATGTGGTCTGAGTGGTGCATGCATTGTGTGTACAAGTGAGCCAGTGTAATGGAGGCCTGCTCAGATTCATGACGATGGAAAGAAGAGTCCAAGACAGTGAAGTGGGGAAAGAGGAGACAGGACTCCTTCGGAAATTCAATTAGTTTCTTTTGCTGAGGGAACTGCTGATTAGTTTTCCTGTAGCACTGCTGTTTGGTAGATGGTGTGGATCTAGGGTGGATCTGCAGTCTCTGTTGTTCAGGATGATAATGGGCTTTTAGGAGTGGCCAGCCTTTTGTCTCTTTCCAGATCACTTTCAATGTCCCCAAAAGTGACTCCACGTGTCTGTTGACTGACGTCCTGTTTGAGCTACAGGGGCACAACAAACTTCCTGAGGTCTGCCCTGGAACTGCTCAGCTGACCATCACCAACTGGACCTGCCTGCACCTGCCTGGACCATGCTGTTGACCTCTGCTGCAGTGAGTTCTGTCCCTCAAGTGGTGCCTCCACAATCTCTGGATCCATGGCTGGTGTCAGAGTGTACTCCTTCTGGTTAAACTCTATACAATCTGAACTCCAGTCGAAAATCCACGTTTCAGGATCTCCATGACAGCGAATAACCTCCTGCATCAGCTGCCGATGTGAAGCTCCAGCGGTCATCTGTTCTTTCGCTGGCAACAATTTCCTTGCAGTGCCTGCCAATGCTCCAGCCAAGGCTCCTTGTGTGGACTTTGACGGTGAGAAGGTAAACTTTTCACCAGGACGAACTTAGTTCCTGTATCTGGCCAGCGCTCCATCGCAGTCACATTCGACTTGTGACTTTGACCCGAATCAGTGAAACCAGATAACTGTGAGTCGCGCTTTGTGCTTTTTTGGGGCTATTTTGCACCTGAAACTCAACACATTCATAACTTTGGGGCCTATTAGGATGGCAGAAGGACCGCCACCGCAGGGCAGACGGTGGCAACCGCCGGCCCTGCGGTGGCGGTCCTTCCGCCATCGAACGGATATTTCCCACCGCCAGATTAGGATGGCGGTGGGAAGATGAATGCGTCCGCCCCGGACGCAAAGACCGCCCGCCGCCAGCAATCGTCCCGATTGCCTGGCGGACGGTCCAAGGAGCCCAAAATGGTGGCGGTGCCTAGCAGGCACCATCCACCAGATTAGGATGCCAGCATTAACCGGCCTAAAAGGCATGCAGTGTTTTGCCACGGGGCCAGTTGCAGGCCCCCTGGGGGGTGGGTGGGTGGCTGCACTTGGGGGGGACCTATGGTACCCCCCAACATTGCCATGCTCAAGGTGGGAGGCACCGCGCGGTGCCTGCCACGTTGTGCATCGCAATGCAAAACATGGTAATTTAACATTGCGTACAGTGCTGCAGCCAGCAGCACCGTCCGTAATGTTAACCTACCAGGATGCGCCCGCTAGTTTGGCGGGCGCTTCCTAATATGGCGGTCGGGACCGGCGCACCTATGGCGGACGGTCCGCCCACCATCCTAAGAGGCCCCCAAGTTTCTACTGATTCAATTTTTGTCATTTTGGTGTCATTTTATTAATTACATTTTATTCCCATTTTTTTAAATTGGTTTGGTATTTTTCTTGTTTTCTGTTTTCACTTTATTATTGTTTGAGGAATATGCCACGTTACCTCGCATGCTTTTTTAATTCAAGCCATTACAACGTGGACATTACAACGACCGCGTTGTAACAACGCATGCCATTACAACGCAAGTCGGAACAACGACTTGCTCCGGGGGGGGCGCTGGATGTTGGAATAGTATAATTTACTATTCCAACTCCAGTCAGTGCAACAGTAGGGAAGGTGTTGGATTTTAAATCCAACACCTTCTGACCCCTAGAGCAAGTCGTTGTTCTGACTTGCGGAGTAATGGCATGCGTTGTAACAACGCAATTGTTGTAACAACCGCATTGTAATGGCATGCCGGTTTCGTGGTAAACGATGATTACCTTGTTTGAGGGCTGCATACATACTTTACACATTGCATTAAAGTTAAGCATTCCAGCTTTTTTGCCAAGCTAGAGGGTTAAGCACAAGCTTATTTAGTGACCTTTGTGAATCACCCTAACAAGGATTGTGTTTATTATTTGAGTGCAGGTCTCACCCTCTCAACTAATAACCCAATATCTTACAGTTAATGTATGATATAAATCTCAGTCGCCCTGGTTTGGTTGGAGGGTGGCAGGATTCTGCAACTTCAAAACCGCCTCCATATGGAAAACCCTGACCTTACAAACCACGTAGTCCACACATACATAGCTTAAGGGAAAGATGAATTACCCCACCAGCCCTCAGAGATTTTACTGGTATTGTTTGTATCAGGGGGTGTGGCACTATGTCGGATATTCGTTCTCATGAGACACACCGACATTGAAATGTCGACTTTCATCCTACCAGACTGAGTCTGCAGAGACCTCATGTTAAGTCCATTGGAAAAATAATTGTTTTTCGCCAGATGTTCAGTTCTAATTTGTTTAAACCTTTGGTTACCTCTCACCATGCCCTCAGCACCTCCTTGAATTCAATGTACATCTCATTTCTATTGTGATGTTACCAGGCTACAAAATAAACTATTATTTCATGCTTATGGTTCCCCGGTGTCCTTGACCATAGAAACGATGCTCTTGAAACAACATGTACTTTAGACTCAAACACTATCTCTGACTGAGCTTTTCATACACAAATATTTTTTCAACCGTGCATACTATACATACTTATAGTATAGAATCTATGAAGCGACTCCTTGGGAGCCAGTGTACTGTTCATGTTAAACCCTTGTTCCCATTAGTAATATGGATTAGCCCTCTTGTGTCTTACCTACTTTGTTAAGTTTATGCCATTCAAAAAAACACATTTGTGCAACTGTTTCCCATTATGGTCGGTTTTTGAAGATTTTACTAGAAGGGAGTGTAGAATAAAATAAATACATTTCCCTTTGTTTGAAGGAAGAGTTGAAGGTTGACTGGGGTTGCCCATGAGAGTAAGAGATGTAGATAAGTGCTTGCCATTATCATTCGCTACAAGTACATAATTTATTTGATTACGCCCACCATGTCAAAAATATCTTCACTAGACATGTGGCATCTGATATACAAGAAACAGCTGACCCCAGTTAGGCCTCTATACACCTGCCTGTCCAATCAAACACCCCATCTTATCCTCTAGCACAACAGTGTTCAGAAACCCAAGGCCACAGTCACCAGCAATACACAACCATGCCAAGCGACTTATGGTCTGGTAGCACCAGATGCATAAAATGGCTGCATGCCACAATATCTACATAAATAATATCAACCTACAATAATGTCACATACACTACATTGCTTACTACTACATCCTTCATGGCAGATATATATTTACTATTCTGAACTCTACATCTACTTATCGAGACATATCTTCAGATACAGCTGTGAGAGAAATGTTGTGGATAGACCTGGGAGCAATTTTAAATATGCCCGAGTAATCAGAGTAATTTGCATAATTTTGCATTACACTTGTGATGTGAAATTACCAAATTAACACAATTTGGCTTGTTTGAGTAATTAAGAGTAATTTGGGGCAAGAATCCTACAGCAGGAGCACAGAAACAACAAACTTAGAGAGCACGAGCGGCTGCTGCTGTTCATATCCGGTTGCATTTAGTGCTATTTTCTAAGTGCATCATATGGTCCATTTTGGACTCAAGGTTGAATTTTGCGCTAAGAAAAGAGTAGTAAAGGCTGGATTACACTCCTCCTGTAACTATACGTAATTATGTGTAATTTTGTGGTAATTATGGGTAATTACACTAAAGACAACTACACAAGTTACACCCCCCCCTAATTGTAGATGCGTTTTGTTTGTTATGTGGTTTAACACAAGCATTACCATGGTGGTATAATATGTGATATATCTTCTTTGTGCACTGATGGTAAGCCAGACCCACAAGATGCAGCCGACTGTAGGTGAAAACTTTATTGGTCTTTGTTTTATGTATAGTTAGAAGTTGTAACTAACAATGACAAAAGCTAATCCCAATCATCCTTCTTCTTAGTTTCCCCTCTGGAGATTGCCCTTTCTTAGCCTCCTCCAGCCCCTTTTCTCACCAATTTTCACAATCACCATGTCAAACCAAACATGGTTTGTGGTGATTGTGTTGCCAGTAGGCCTGGGCAGAGTTCGCTGAGTTCCGCTATGCGGAACTCTGCGAAGTGATCAAAAAAACTCTGCAGCGCTATGCGAGTTCTGCAAGCAGTGGAGTGAGTTACTTTGCGCCGTTCGCGCTGATTTTTAGCACCGGGTGTTTGTCAGCGAGAATGGCACCACAACGCATCGCAAAAGGGCATTGCTTCATACTGCCGCTTGATTAGATGTTCTACTGGAGCAGCAGCTTCCGCAATCCGAATGTAAGGTTTCTCAATGTGAACAATAGCGACCATCAGCGATCACCCGCGTTGAGAAATCTCACCGAGAGGTGGTCTAGAGTAAGAATTTCCTCGCTCGCCAACTTAACATTAGCGAACAAGGAAAAAACATCAGCTCCGCTGAGTTTTTTGGAACTCAGCGCTCTACGCGGAGCACGGAGTGGGAAAAACTCTGCAAACTCAATAAGTGGAGCGGAATTTCACGCCCAGGCCTAGTTACCAGGTCACTTTGATGCATGTCCTCATTGCTGCTCTAGTCCCTCATCACCCCCATCCTTCAACATTGGAGTGGTTGCATCTCCTCAATCAATCATCTGGCAGCCTGATGGTGTGTGGAGGCTTGAGACTGGTGTGAGATTTTTCCTTTTGAGGGTACATTTTGGTGACTTCCATAATGTCTTCATCATCTGAGTGATCCGGCAATGGTGCTTGACTTTCTGAATGATATGTTAATGTCTCATAAACTGCAGAACCGTCTGCCTGACTGAGGCATCTGTGAATGTAGCCGTAGTCAAGCTGTCAACCATGCTATAGTGATCTCTAAGGGTGTAGCTGGAAATCGCCTGTTGGACATTCAGTGTCATGTCTTTTAATGCTATCTTGTGACTTCTCCTGTCGGCATACCTTTTCATCTAATCCTTTGCACAAAGTCATATCTTCTCTTGTCTGGGTGGTGCTCAGGGAGCTCCTGCTTTGCTTGTGAAAGTCTGGTCATTACTGAGCAGATTAAAATCAATTTGGAAAGTCAAGCATTTAATGTAGCTCAGGAGAGCAGTCAAGATAGCTCAACTGGTTGAGCATGTGCTGTTCAGCTTTGTATGGTCTGCAGGTCTCAGATTCAAGTGACAACAAAATCCACTCAGCCTTACATTTCTGCAAGATCGGTAGAATGAGTCAGTACAAATTCTGATGAGATAGTAATAATAAAATATAGCAAATGTGCTATGAAAACCACTTTGAATAAAGCATTGTACAGACAAGAGATTATCATCATCACATGGAGCTAAGGGGTATTTCAGCAGCGACTAAACACTGAGCTCAGTGCCTGGTTCATTGATATATTACATCATTCAGGTTTTTGTGAGTATGAAAATTAATTGCTTGACCATCCAATTTTCTGGAAATTATAATGGTGTTATTTTTTTATTGACGATCCCTATGCCGGTAAAAGGAAGAGAGTTGTGAGTTGAAATACTCAAGGAATTCCCAAGCAGAAATCATGCTAGCAAAGGTCTGCAGAATAACAATGCGAGCCTAGCTCACTGCTTATGCAACCAATGGAAATCTTGAAAATGTGTTAATGACTGCAAAGTGATTCCTATATAACAGGGGTCTAAGATAGTTAGTGGCTAGTGATTTCCACATTTCATCTCATAAATGCATCATTGGTCAGTGTGTGACTGCTTGATTGTTCATTAATAAATGTGACTTGTCTGTATTGTGTTTTCTATCATGGTGACATCATTTGAAACTTCATCCTTTCCCACATCACTTTTTAATTATTTACCACCCATCTGTGTCCAGAATGAAGTAAATCAAGCATTCTTTGCTGAAGAATTGTGGATATTACAATGCAGGTCCTGCAACAGGTTACTTCCTTGCTAATTTCACAAATCTTATTATAGAAATGTTTGAAGGTTTTGAGATCCTAGGTATCAATACCTTTTCAGTGGGTATTTTTTTTTTTTACAGAGTTTTATATAGCGCGAACTTGACCCAAAGGTATCGGGTATCAGAGCGCTTTACTTAGCACCAGTTGCATTACATGAGGACACATTCATTTTTGTTAGGCATGGGGAGATTAAGTGATTTGCCCAGAATCACAGGATGTTGAGCGTCATTGCCGAGACTCGAACCCAGTTCCCCAGATTCGAGGTCGACCGCCCTAGCCGTTAGGCCAACTCCTCTCTCCATGAATGGTATCATGCCCAACAATAGATCTTGGAGTCTGACCTAGGGACGCAAGTGACTGAATCTATTTTTATACCTAGAAGTTAACATTCTCCCCTGGTGACAAGGAAGGAGGCAAACTTAGGGGCAGATCGAACTTTGAAATGTAATTTGTCTATCCAAAAAAGGCAGTATGATATGCAGGGCCGGACTGGGAACCGAAACCGGCCCTGGCAAACTGCTCGGCCGGCCCCCGTGGAGGGAAAGAGGAGGGGTTGCACCCGAGCTGTTTGCCAGGGCTGGTTTCAGCCGATTTTGTTACAGGGGCCAGATATTGCAGCTATGCTGCAAAACCAGGACGCAGTAACAAAAATGGCCCCCAGGGGCCCAAAACTGGCCCATGCCCTGGTGGCCCATCAGGGAAACGCCCGGTGCCCGCTACGGCCAGTCCCCTGATGATATGTACAGGTTACATTGTCCTTTGATTACCAGAATGCAGTATGAAAGCAGAGGATGATAAAAAAGTTTGAACTTGCTTTTCTGAGCTGTCTGTCTGTCTGTTTGGTGGTTGATATTTGACAATCAGATAACCGGATCAGTAGTGTTTCTTACCCAGAAAGCATTTTAAACTAACAACATTGTATTGCATGAGTGTTTGAGTCTAGGTACTTGTCTCTCTTGGGTGATATGTGCCAAAGTACTTGAGATCCAAAATGTAGACACCCCCTTGTGAGGAAATAGGCACCAAACCCCCCTACTTACCGTGCACAAATCCCCGAGACCGCACCACTGACTCCCTACACCACCGGAACACCTATAACAGAAAGAGAAAAAGGATTAATCCAGGAAAAACACAGAGACCAACACAATTAACAAAGGACTACCATGTTTTCAGACTGCGGGGCAGAGGTCCCAGCAACCAGGGCCAATCCTGTGAGAGAGGAGGAGGAGAAAAGGACACCACAGCAGGACAGAGAGAAAGCGAGGAGGAAATCAGGAAGGAAGACGGTGAAGAAAGCAAGATGCAATGCAGAGGGAAACCATCCTGTGAAACCGATGTGAAGGGAGAAGCCGCTGGCCTGGACAAGACCCCTGACACTTGGAGTGAGGAGTGGTGGATGCTCAGGAGAGTTGAGGCGTAGTGGATGAGTGTTGAAGGGGTGGGTAGGTGAATGTTTGGAGAGGAAGAGGTAACTGTGTGGGATGGTGTTGAGAGGATTGCTCTATACTTTTATTGTGTCGACTCAGTAGCCCTTACATAGCACTGGCACACCGGACCTTGTATTCTAAAAGTACTGGCTCTGACCTTAAGAGAAACAAGTCCTTGATTCCAGCTGACATTAACCTGGCACGAGTCCTAAGCCATGAGACCTATAGAAACAAAGGGGTTGGAAGTGTGAGGCCTGTAAGAACAGAGACACATTACAGGCCATACATTCAAAACAAACTAGTTGCATGCTTTCCTCATGCCCAGGCACAACCCTATCCCAAAAGCCCCTACCCCAGCTTTAAAGGCACAAGCACAGGTGTGGTGATGGATAAAGGGAAAAAAAGCATTTACTATCTTATACTTACTGCTATTTCTCATTTCCTTGAGACTTCAGGTGGCACCATCTTGAAGGAAGAACCCTGAAAAAGCAAAGAAGACCATTACAGATGGATCTATTGGCTACCATCTGTATCACACTTTTATATCTTTACGCAATATCATTAACAAATGTCACCATTCAGAATCTTAGCCAGCCTCTGTGTTTATATAAGTGTCCAGCCCTCCTACACACCTGTCAAAAGATAATTTGAGAGCAGCCTTTTTAAGTGCCACACAGGCATGGCAGAGTATCTGGTAGTATTCCTCCATTGAGTTGATGAATATGAGGATGACACTGTCATGGTTAAAGCAATGATATATCGAATAAATTGTATTACCAATTACATCTTGAAATATTTTATACCCTAAAGAGCTCCAGATGTTAAATCATTTAAACCAGTATTTAGTGTATTGATAGAGATGGACGTGGATCCAGTTGAAGCTCGTGATATCATTTGATTAGACCTGTCTTCTATAACACCCATGTGCCACTGAAGGACAGGTTATACCTGCAAGGTTTTGTGATAGTGATCCCTTTGAATCACCAGGTTAGGCAGTCACATAGCCACACAGATGTCTTTTTTCTCTTTTCCTTTTTGCTCTTATCACCATGTTGACTTCAGCCAGTTCCATAAAGGTTTGATTCATTAGATAGAAAAGCACTTTGTTCAGCTAGTGATGCAGTTGAAGGAGCTCCCCACAGATTTGGACAATGAGGAGAAATCATCAGTAAATGGTTAAGGTGAGTGTACCTTTACATTTTCCACTATCATGAACACATTGAAAGTGTGCTATGATTTTGCTGTGGAGGCCTGGTGCCGGGATCTCTCCTTTCATCATAAAGACTGATCATAAAGACTGATTTGTAGTGGGTAGTGTCTCTGAACCCTCCTATGGTCAACACCAATGTTCTCGCACCTCATTGAAAAACAGTGATGTATGAAGGTCAGAATCCTAAAGAATTTCCATTATTCTGATACACATATAATGTTACTTGTGATATGATTAAACTTTTCTGCTTTTGAGCCAATGAAGAGTTCCTCTAGCATAATCTTCAGAATCTCATTTTCAGGCAGGATGTTCTTGAAGCTATGCTGGGGACGACCAGGATCTCTTGTTTACACTGTTTGTCTTATCGTTCATGGTTCTTTTGTACCGAAGGCTGTTTTGGTGGCTAGTAAAGGCCTTGCAGATTATTTTGTCGCCTTCATTCCAGATCGTTATCACATTCGCTTTTTCTTTTATAACCTATGCCTATTATAGCTGGGCTGACTGCCTGGGGCAGATTTTGATAAGTGATAACCTTTTCGTGAGGGAAGGCAAGTGTACACCCTACCATTTAAGTAGAAATGGATGGTCATTTTGATTACATATTTTTCACAATTGTTTGTATATTGGGATGTACGATAATACTGTCATCTCAACATTTATAGTGTCTTCTTGCACTCTACTCGCTCCTATTTACTTGTGAAATTTTACAGAACAGTTGCCTTCTTTTGACCTTAGCCTTATGGACTTATCATTGTTAAAGGAACAGAACTTGCAGCGAGTCACTTGTTAGTATATATACTTGGCTTACGAGTCCATTCATGGTCTTGAGATTAAGCACAAGTTGTGCAATGTGTACCGTTCAGAGTGGATGATGGTGGCACCAGGACAAAACCTCACCAGGCTTTTGCAACTTTTCAAGAGCGTCACAAGATAGATGTGTACACGAGCACTACGAGCTGCTTCCAAGTTGGTATTCAAATGCAAAATCCGCAAAGCACCATTGGAATACTTCAGTATTAGATTACTGACAGCCATCATGCCAGCAGCCAAAACATACTATCAGAACTTTAGGTGCAGTGAGCTCAACTGTTCTCCAGAGATGGTCTCCAATCATTCTAGAACATGTGATGCACAACATTTAGAATTGGATGGACAACAACCACATGAAACTGAATATGGAGACAACTTAGGTTGTAGTAATCAGTAGCAGACTAGACCTCTACAGTGGTCTTCCGAAATGGGAACCTGGTCAATCACCACAGACTTGACAAAAAGTTTGGGAGTCATTATGAATAACAGTCTAACAATGAAACGGTATCATAATTAATAATCAATTAAAAAACTTCAAATTAATAAAAAATAAAAAAAAACATTAATTGAGTACACAAGCTTTAACACAACACACACCTAAATTAAACTATACAATAATAAAACACAATTATATATTCTTTTTTAAAGAAAAACTATTACTATTAACAACTAATAATTAAATAATAACATTTTATTTAATACCCACCCTTTACCCCTTTAAAAGTAAAAACAAAACGCAAAAAATAAACATTTATCCAAAATAAATATCACATAATTAACATTAATTAATAACTATATATTAATTAATTAAACACACATTACTTCCCACCCTTTACTCCTATAAACACCACAACACACATAAAATTAATTACACAATTACGATAATTAATTACCAATTAATTAATCAAAATTAATTAACAACTATTTATTAATTCATCATTTAAAAATAATTTACTTCCCACCCTTCCCACCCTTTACACCTATAAAAACTACCACACACAAATATAATTAATTACACAATTACCAAAGTTAGTTACAAATGAATTAATTAAAATTAATTAACCAATTATTAATTCATAAATTGAAAATACATTTCTTCCCACAATTCACACCTATAAACACCACAACACACACCTAAAATTAATTACACTATTACCATAATTAATTAACAATTAATTAATTAAAATTAATTAACAACAAATTATTAATTAATTAACAATGAATTAATTTACACATTTAACACTATAACATCTCAATTAAACTAATATTAATAAATAAAAATTAATCAATAAATTAAAGATAATTAAATTACTTCCCACCCTATTTCCCTATAAACCCACAACCTGCTATGGAACTAAAAATGCAAAAATAAAATAAAACAAAATGAATAAATTTAATATAATCAAATTACTTCCCACCCTATTCTCCAATATACCCACTACCCACTACAGAACTAAAAACGCAAAATTTAAATTTAAAAAAATGAATACATTTAATATAATTAAATTACGTCCCACCCTATTCCCCTAAAAAAAAACACAACCCGCTACGGGACTAAAAATTTAACACATATATTACAAAAAACAAACAAATCTTATACAAACAACATACATCACATACATATAAAATATATACTAAAATACATAACAATAATAAAAAAAGATATTTTTAACAACTATACTTTTGCAAACGATATTAAACACTTCAATATTTTTAAAAACAATATTTCTTACCTTAAGTCGATTTTCTTGACCACGATATTCTTGCTGTCGATATTCCTGACCCATGATATTAATGACTCGATATTTGTGCAACTCGATATTTGGTACACGATATTCTGTCTCTGCACCAATGAAACACCAGATTCTGTCCGTATTTTCCAAATCCATTCTTCTGCTTAGGCAGATAATAAATGTTTGGCCCCTTTTAACCTCTGATGCACTTAAAACTGTAGTGGTGGCACTGATTGGATCTATGCAGGATTGCAACGACTCCTTGTGTTTTCTTATGTCTTTTTTGCAAAGATTGCAGACTGTTCAAAATGCAGCGGGCCATTTAATCACCAAGGCTCCTAAGAGATCTCATGTAACTCCTCTGTTAAAACAGGTGCACTGGCAAATAATAAAGTCCAACTTAGAATAATATGCATTACCTTTAAGGCACTTCAATGGGCGGCCTCTTCTTTGTTGTAAAGTGCACTAGTAGGTACAGTCTACTTCTGCCCTCTTTCTCACAGTACGTAAACATGATACAACAAACGTTGGATGGAGGCCATTGTTTTTCTGTGTGCTCCCCCTTGCTGGGGAATTCTCTTCGGGCCTCATTTAGGACTGAAACCTTTTTTATGAAATCTCTAAAGACTTGGAGCCTGATTTACGGTTTGTTGGATAGCACTCCACCTGTCAGGGTGAAGGAGGACATTCCATCTGCCATCCTGACAGACACAATGGTGATGTCTCTAAATTTAAAAGAATCAACACCCTGACTGTTCCTATCAATGTACAAAAAAGTTTGGTGGGTGGTCGCCGTTGGTTTTGATGGTCGTTCACCAATCTTTCCATAAGTTTTTGTTTTCCAGAAACAAACCTCCAAAGTAGTAGTTTGTTTCTGAAAATCGGGCCATCTGAAGAACGTTTCTGTTGACAGAGCCAACTGGGGATCTGTCATTGGAAAACGTAAGATCTGGAACTGCCCATCTCTAAATGAGGTGGGTGGATCTAGGTTTTAGTGGACAGTGTAGTCTATCACAATTGTGACGGAGTCCCTGTCTACCATACTCTAACTCAGGCACTTCATTCTTTAAACAACCATTTTCATGTTAATTGCAAGATCGTTACTGGATTTCACTGCCAGGAAACCATTGGTAGGTGCACTTTACCAAGTACAATTAACATAACACGATATGCCTTCTTGCTCAGATGGATGATGGCTCTCCTTTTCCCCTCTGTTCTATCATACTTTCCCTTTGCAAGCTGCCAATGTTCAACATTTCTAAAACCTCTTCATTGAGTGCTCCATCAATTGTCTTGTTCTTATGCACTACAGACTCTCAGGGCCTCATTTACAAGCCTGTTGCGCCGCCGGTGCGTCACTTTTTCTGATGCGCCGGCAGCACAATGGGCTTGCCCATATTTAAATGGCCACATAAAGTCACCCTGTGTGACTTTTTGTGGCCTTGTAAATATGGGCCCCTTTCATGCATTACTCTGCGTGAAAGGGGTGTTCCATGGGTGTTGCTGTGGGTGTTCCCATGCAACATCCATGGAACCTGACGCATTCCCAGATTTACAACGTTTTGTAAAGCTGGGAAGGCGTCAGAATCCTACGCCTCTGTGGAGGCATAGGAGTGGCGCAACGAGGAGAAATGCTTTTGTTTCTCCTCGTTTTTTATGCTTTCTATGCGTGCTGCATTCTGCTGCACGCATAGAAATAGGAACATGCCATCAATGATTGTTTTTGCGTATTCCTTCCCTCACAAAATCAATAATCTCCGCAATGTCGGTACCTTGGCAAAATGACACAAGGGTGCCTGCATTGGCACATGGCAGTTAAATGTGCGCCAGCTCAGGGGAAAGCACATGGAGGCGTCGTATTGTTGTTAATACGACGCATCCGTGTGCTTTGAAAATGACGCAGCTCGGCGCAGAAAAATGGCTTGCTGCGCAGCGGCATTTTCTTGTAAGTGAGGCCCTCAGTGCACAAGTTGCACTATCATGCCAGTTCATCAACTCTGTTCCTTCACACTGTGCTGTAGGTATAGGATCCCAGGGCATAACTTGAAACATAATGCTATCTGAACTGAACCTGCCCTTAATGGAAACACGAAGGCAATGCACTGCTGGCAAATGAACAACAAAAGGGGCAAGAAATGCGTTAGATGGCGTTGCCCTATTAGATATGGTCGAGCGAATTAATTCGTGCCTAGATGCCCCAACACTAGGCACTAACACTGGTTGTGTGAAATGCAGACACAGATGGAAGGAGTATCGACTGAGTCAAAGACGGTTCCTCGGGAGTGAAAGTTTACGTGCAGCCAGCCGTGGCCGCCTCCAGAGGTGGGGATGATGTATAGTCCCATTTACAGCTGGTATCTCGGTAGCAAAATGAAGACTTCATCATCGAACTGTGAATAGTAAATTAACCCAGATAAAAGCGTTCTTCACCCAATCAGAATCATTACCTTACCCGAGGCCCGAGCTGGGTAGGTACACACTGAAAGCAATCACACCTAATGAAGGCATTAGCGGGGCGAGGAGGACAGCTCTGGCGATACTGTGTCCCGTCCATCAAGCTGGAATTAGATGTCAGCTGAGGGGGACCGAGGAAGGATGGCGCGCAGGGATTCTGCAGGAAACAAATGAACATCCCGCATCAGGACCAGTCTGCGTGGAGAAGGAGATAAAGGACACAGCTTCAATGTCAGGCCCCCGGCTTCTCTGTGTGGCATTGATGCGATCCGGGGATCCTGGCATTAATAGCGCGTCTGCCAGGGACATTTAATGAGTTTGTTTGAGACATGCAATGCTTCATTAACCCATCACTGTATAGGGCACTCCCCCACACCCCCTTTGAATATGTACACTGGCACTGGGACTGTTCAGGACCGGGCTGTGTGGCAGACCGTCCAGCCACTGGCACCACACACTGCCTGCAAGGAACATCTACAACCGTCTCATTTTTTTATTTTAAAAAGCCTTTAATAATGTGTTTTATTTTCGTTTGGTATCTTTTTAATGCATTAATTAAAGCTCAGCTAAATTATGATGTTGGTTCTATAAAACTAAGGGGCATATTAGCAAGACCGGCGATAAAATTATCGCCGTTCGCTAAAACGGCGATAATGGGCTTGCTAATATGCGTTATAGAATTCCAATAGAAGCCCAGGTTAGATGTCCTGCACATCTAACCTGGGCTTCTATTGGAATTCTATAACGCATATTAGCAAGCCCATTTTCGCCGTTTTAGCGGCAGTTTCCTGCCGCTAAAACGGCGATAATTTTATCGCCGGTCTTGCTAATATGCCCCTAAATTCTAAGAGGGTTTTCATACAGGCAGCTTGAGTTACATGCTTGACATGGTGAGGTTATCCAAATGCATACAAGACACGAAACATTATTATATTATTATTATTATTATTGTTATTATTGTTATTAGTAGTAGTAGTAGTAGCAGTGCTTAATTTGAGCCAGTGGTTTCCGGTGCAGGCACAGGCACTTAATTGTCAACACCGGGACCTATGACAGTCTGCCACATGGTGGCACTGTATATCTAGTTTAGAGATAAGGACAACAACAGTTGTTTATTTGTTCAATATACTTTACAAATGACTAATACCTGCCGCTCAAGCAATTCTTATAGCATTGGGAGCCTGGAGTAGTCTGAAATGTCACAGATGTAGGAGTGCGATGGTTAGTAGTTGTGTTGGTGCTGACATTGGCAGCGCTGGCAGGGGCAATAGGTGTCGCAAGCTGCACTGGCCTCCAGACAAGGGCACTGGCACTTCTTTTTTTTTTTTTACAAATTAAGCACTGATAGTAGTAGTAGTAGCAGTTGTAGTTGGAGTAATATTGTTACCATCCCTTGTACTACTAATAATAAATAGTATTAGGAAAAACATGTTTACTTCTAACACTAACAATGATAGCTATAATAAAATAATGCATTATTACTAACATTATTAACTAACAAAATATTAATACCAGGAACCCACACAACATCTACAATAATATTAATTATAATAATAAGTTTATAAAAAGAAGAAGAACATGAAAAATGATGTATTTTTCATCTAGTGCACGTTACTCACAGTTTCTGTTCTTTGGTGAACTGTTACAATAACCAATATAAAAGAATCCCGTGCGCTTTAATGAAAGGCATGTGCTGATGGTCAGGTCCATGCTGAAATGTTTCAGCATATTTAGCCTTTATGACACTGCATCTGGTTATGCTGGTGAGACATTCAATATCACACCTCAAACCTTTGTACTGTACTATCAGAAACATAGCATTTCCGCTGAGAGGAGGTAGAACAGCACAAGTTCCACACCATATACCTATATTCACAATGTGAACACCACACACCCTAACCTAGAGGCATCATGACAGCGGGATGAGCTGGATATTGTTGATGTTAGCGGATGTAAAACAGAAGAGAGTTCAGAAATATCCCCCTTAACAAAGACGTTAGGGGGTAGTATTGGAAACTACAGCCTTTGAGAGATGCTAACATGTAATGCTCGTTTAGGCAGTGTTAGGGTCTCAGTCATGTCGTGAGCTAAAATGGAGCTCCGCAGGCCTTTGTTGGTGGTCTTTCCACATGCATTGTAAGATGTTTAGCACGAGATCAGTGTTGATGAGAATAACTCTAGGTCTCATTCCTTCCATTCCATCATTTTATTTTTTGCTCACTGCGACTCAAAACATCGGGCAACCACCGGAAAGGAGTCTTGGCCTTGCTCCAAAAACAACAGTCCAAACTTCCTGATCACATTCCTTCTGAATGGAAACATAAGCGCTCCAGACCGGTTTCAACCTTGTTGCGCCTCATTGCTGAGGTGAAGTTTGAGTCCTATTACATAGTGGGCTACAGAACACGCTTCATAGCCTACCCGTCACACCTAGGCAGTCATTTAGAGCGAAACAAAACAGTCATGTATGGAATACTTGAGTTAATCTCAGTCACTGGTGTTTATTCTGGGCTGTATTCCACCTGCAAGAGTATGATCAAATAAGTTGTAAGTCAGACAATAAAGATTAACAAATACCAAACATCATCAGACTTATTTCACACTAGCTGTGAGCAAAACGTAACACTTTAATGTAGTCGTTCATAGGCATCCAAAAGTTAATATTTGAATCATACCAGGCCCTAAACGTTATATATTATGACATCTCACCTGCTACTGCCATGGATGTTATCTTTATGGATGGACCCCTTATTGTCATCTGCTGAACCAGTTTCCTCGAAGATGGAAGTGATAATGCATACCTTGATACTGCATCGGCAGATAACAGTGATGGGATAGTTGAGTTATTTGAGTATGGTATATAGGAAAATAGTTCAAGTCGACACAAATTATATCAATGCAGATAGATGTGTATGAGACGTGCCATATTTGATTTCCAGGGACAAAAGGTCCAAAAAGTGCAGGAGCGGCTCGTCCGCTAAGGCGGAGGAGCGTCGCCCCACTGCTCTTTGAGCAGGAAAAATATAATGATAATAACGTAGTTATTGTCATTTTATTTTTCGCAGGTTTGGGGCTGGGTTAGGGCGGGTCGGGGCTGGAGGCACAGAGGGAGGAGTGGTTTACACACTCCAAGTGTGTATGACTGCTTGGCCGGCTGTCTTGGCTCAGCCAAACAGTCATGCGCACTTTGCATGTTCCCCACCAGGCTGCATTACACAGTCTGGTGGGGAACATGCCCAGGCCCCCAGTCCCCATCAGAGCTCTGATCCACAGTGCTTAGACTAATCACAACGCTGCATCGCAGCGTTGTGGTTGGCTATAGGGAGCCCGGGTGCTTCCTGGTACCGGGGATCACTGGAAAAGCGGAGGAGAGACGCGGCCGGCAAAAGAGGTAAGTGGATTTTAAAAAAATATATATTTTGTCTGCCACAACTGAAAGTGCTCTTGCACCAGATTTTTGCAGGCAAAGTGCTAGTAAGGGGAACAGTATGAGAGAAATAGACTGTATGCCGAGATTAATATAGTTTCTCTGTAGAAGAGTTTGTGTAAGAGCCTGTGTATGACGGACATGTGTGTGATGTATGCCTAACTGTGTAGGGTAAGGGGATAATAGAGTGACGTGAGTGACTATAGGAGAACACACTGGAAAGAATAGTTGTTAATTCTGATCTAGTAACAGGTCTGAGACAGGTGTTCTCAGGAACAGACAGGTCATATAACTGGTCAGGGTGCATGGTGGAGAAGACACATTCCTTGAGGGGTATGATGGAGATAGGATCCAGGCGTGCTTCTATGAGTAGCCTTTGCCAACTTAATTCAGAAGAAATACTCCTTGACCTGTCTACTCTCATCCTGCCATTTCTATATTTTTCCCCCGTGGGTAGCCCATTTTTTTTATCAGTCCCCCAGAATGCTACACAAGAGAAAACTCTAAAAGCTTCTTACATTAGCCACCACTGTATAGGAAATATATTTATTATAGTAATAGTGGCCTTCAAACTCTATCAGCATTCTGTCCTTTAGTTTTAGGAACAGAGTCCCAATGACAGAGTTAGCTGCAAGGCATGTGGAGGGTTTGTTCAAGTTTCAAGTTTATTTATTTATGCTCAGCTAATTAAAGCCATTACAAATTGATAAAACATATAAAACAAACACAGCTCAGTGTGGCTGCAAAAAACAGTGATATGAAATATAATTCAGTGAAAAATGTAAAATTGATGTTACAAGTAAATGTCCCGTGTGAAAATGCCTGCTTACAATAAAGGAGTGTTGGACAGTGCCTTTGCACAAGTTATAAAATCATTTAAAAAAATTGTCAATACATGGTTGTTTAAAAATAATTCATTCAACATGATGTCAAAGTATTGCCCGGATCAACTTGGTGATGTTAGTATATGGTAGTGGTAGCTGGTTGCAACCATTGAATCTTATAAGCGAGTTAATAGCAAGATGTGTTTGATTAAAACCCCAGTCACTGCTGTTGCACCCGTTATGGTGAAGATTAAACTGTCAATGCGTAAATAAAAGTAAGCACATTCCACGAGGGCAAGATTTTGTCCAGGGCCTGCGTGAGGTATTAGAATAGAATGTTTGTGTCAAACTCCAAACAGTCTGATGGTCAAGTGCACTTTTGGTGTGCACTCTTGTTTAATTACCCGGGGATCAGTACTTTGTGCATTTTTGCATGATTGAAAGTGCAAGTCAGTGATGGTAGTTTACATGCAACAGTGCTTGAAGCATAAAGACGCATATGGAAGAAGGGATGGTGAATAACAGTTTATGTTCCAAAAGTGACTGGCGGGGTGAATGCTCTTAGCAGCTTATCAGCTTTGCTTAGGGTTCACAAATAGTTCGAGGATGAGCGTCATTGAGCAGGAAATCTATGCTGCTTGAGTTGTTCGGGATCCTTGTTTGATCCATACTTGATGAAGGAATTTCCTGTGATCATTGATTAGGGCTGGGCAAATACAGAGAAGGTGAGATATGTTCTCCTGAGATTGATCACATAGCCGACACTCGGTTGACACTGGGCACGTTGACCATGGCGGTAAAAGATTGAGTGATGTGAAGTTTCCCATCCTAATAAGGCAATACTTGATTTTGTAGTGCACAGGCAGGGCCGGCTTTAGCACTGGTGGCGCCCAGTGCGACAATGTTAGTTGGAGCCCCATTGACCACCTCCACCACAGATTCTCTCACTCGCACCCTTTAACAGTGACCACTCTCTCCCAGATGCATTGAATTAGTTATATAGCGCCACTCATACCAGTAAAGGATGTCAGAGCACTTTGCATCACACACACATTACATAGAGACAATCAAACGTGTGTAAATCAGCTTATAGGAAATGTTACATAAGCCAAAGGACTAAAAGTGTAGGAGTCAAATGTCATCCATACTGGTAGGCAGTATAGTTTAGGAGTGCTTGGTGTGGAGATGCACAAACTCAGAGTCGAAAAAGAAACAGCATAGTTGGGTGTTTTCTTTAATAATAAGAATCGACTTCTAACCCTTTTGGCAACATTAATCTATGCTTTAATGTATACTTTGCAGTGTGTATGCAGGTCTATGATGAAAGTTAATACCTCAATGTTCTATATTAGGACTTTAAGTTATAAATTGCAAGTAACAAAAGGATGTCTCTTTTAAAAGCAGTAACCTGCTGATCTATTTACATTATATGCACTCTGTAATCTACATGGTACACGTTCTTTGCAGCAGGCATATTAACCCTCTGCACTACCATCACATAAGTCAAAATATCAACTATACAAAACTCTAATCTCCCTCTAGGAAGAACATTAATCACAGGAGTTAACTTGACATTTTTGTGAGGCCTGGTAATTGCCGGAGGAAAGGAACGCGGTAGCAGGTGATTTAAAACATAATAAACTTGCAAACAGGGCGCCCCCAGGAAGCCAGCACCCGGTGCGGTGGCACCGGTCACACCGCCCTAGAGCAGACCCTGTGCAAAGCAAAAGTTTCTAAGATATTTTTGAACCTTTCTTTTTTTGTAGCTTCTTCGTATGAGGTTAGCATGCTTTTGGGCCATAGGGGCCCGACGGTGTTGTACAAATGAAGCTTTGTGGATCGTTCGGTTTGACGCCTTTTTAAAGCTTTGGTGTGGAAGATTTTGGTTCCAAAGAGCCGTGGCTGTTTTAAGTTTCAATGCTTCATGAAAGGCGACAATCCAAAGATTTTGAGTGACTGTATGGTTCTTTGAGGATGCTTCCATCCAGATTAAACTTTTCAGCATTCCTACTTTGCAGCACGCGTAGCGTGTAAATATTTAAGAATGCAGGCCTTTTGTGGCAGGACTTGATCGCATAACATGAATTCCAATCTAATCTGGGCTTCTGCAGAATGGTTTGGGAGTTTAAATAATGCTCTGAACACTTGGCTCTGTGATTTGTCCAGAAAGGTGCCCAGTTTCCAGGGAAAGGCTTCCGAACCTTATGCCTACATGGGGATTAGTTTGACTTTTACTATTTTCAGCAGAGGTTCTAAGGTGGGTTGGGTTGGTGTGTTTAAAAATTGATTGAAATTCAAAGAGTAGTGGTGCACACTTTGGTTTGAGGGAATTCTTGTGAGTTAGGTGCCCTCCCTTATCATCTAGCCAGAATCCAAGGTACTTGTAACTGGAGACGGTGGACAGACGCTGTTTACTGAAATACCATGTTCCTTCCAGGTTTGTTCTTTTTCTGTCCGAAGATCACAGCATTGGTCTTCTCAAAATTCACTTTCATGCCATTAGCGGTGCTACGTGCAAATAAGACGTCGAGCAGCCTTTGTAGTCCCCTGGCTGTTTGACTCAGGAGAACTACATCATCAGCATAAAGAAGGGAGGTGATGTGATGATGTCCCAGTTTTGGAGCGTCACTAACAATAGCATCAAGGGCAGGAGCCAAGTCACTCATCAATAAGTTAAAAAGAGCAGGGGCCAAAACGCACCCTTGTTTCACTCCTTGCTCTATTCTGATCTTGTTGGAGACTGTTGAATTATTATTGAGTTTGACTCTGGCCCATGTTTCAGAGTAGAGTAGTTGGATGCCTCAGAGCAGCGGTTCGGGGATGTCCCAATTTTTGAGTTTCAAACAAAGAAGTTCCCATTGGACATGATCGAAGGCCTTGCTGTAATCAACAAAACAGCTGTAGAGGAGTTGTTTTTTCTGTATCTGTTTTGACACTAACATCCTGATTGCTACTAGATTATCGGTAGTGCCTAACATGGGTCTGAATCCGGTTTGGTTAAATGAGATCAGGTGTTTCGAGCTGCCACATGCTTCTAGATCTTCCAATATTAGGGCAAAGTATTTAGCTTCGACGTCTAGGAGAGCGATGAGATGATAGCTCTCAGGGTTTGCCAAAGGGCCTTTTTTTGTAAATGGGGTGCAGGATTGATCCTTGCCACGAGGGGGGATAGTGTCTGTGGTGAGACAGGTTCTAAACAGCCTTTCCACCAATTGCAACCAAAATTCAATATCCAGTTTGTAAACTGAGGCAGGGATACCATTTGGTCCGGGGGCACCGTCTGCTCTACTTTTTTTTAAATAAGATGGCTATCCGTTTAGCCGTGATGGTTTGCGCTAGGTGGTGTATTTGTTCTTTGACGTCCTCTGGGATTCTTGGAATTTGGTCAGCTTGGGAATGCAAGTTTTGGATGGTGGACAGGTTGGATTTAGTTTGATACAGAGTGCTGATGTAGTGTGACCAGCTGTCCACAGTCACGTTGTTATTTATTATAATCCAAAAGGCTTTAGAGATTTTTTGTCCGGCAAGCCAGGAATCGTTCCAGCTGTAATGCTTCTGCATGCCTCTTTCTTGCTTTCCAGATGGAGCATTTGTAAATCCCTCGAATATTTTTGATTTCTTCTGGGGCAACGGTATTCTATCCGTTTTTTTGCAATCTGACCTTCTTGTTTAGGGCACTTTTCAAGATTTTGAGATCTTTTGTGGACCATGGTCGTGTTAGAATAGGTCTTCATGGCCTGAGCCCCGGCCAGGCTACTGAGTAAGGGCTAAAAGGAGTTGGTGCACAAGTGATTCCCAGTCTTCTGTTGTGTGACATCGTGACAAGATCTGATTGTGGAGTGTGGCTTTCCACATCGAGTATTTCGAGGCACTTTCCATCGACCATTTGATACGCTTCCAGTTTTGATGCTGACTTCACGAGCCGATCGGCTCTAATGTCATTAGGGGCTCGTTCTGATGGCCTAAGAACAGCCTCTGGGGAATTTGGTCACTTTTCCAGCGTATTTGGATGTCGAAGGATTTTACATGGCTTAGCAGCGGAATTGAGCAAAACATGTAGTCTAGGACTGTCTGGCTGTGGCATGTAAAATGTGTGTGATGGGCTGGCTGATCATCAGGATAGCCACCATTTAGGGCGCACAGATAAAAGTCCTCTAGAATGGATAGCAGAGCTTGTCCTGCGGGCTGAGTTCTTTGAGGTGTCTTGATTTGTGAGGGAATTAGCCATCGTGGATCTGCGAATACAGAAGAAGGGTTTGTTGGACATAGTGCAGGAATGGATAAATATAGAAAATAAAAGTAGATTCAGCATGGGACAGGATGAATTGTGCTTACAGGGGATTGGGGAGTTGGGGTGTGACTCACCAATATTTGTAGTTTTATACATGAAAATAACTTGTCAAGTGGACTAACCGGTCCAGAATTGCAAAAGAAAGAGATGATGCAATATTTAAAAGGTTTTGTAAGGCGACTTGTTAGCATTTGTGACATTTTGAGGAACAGCTCTAAAATACTCTAGAGGACATGGGAAAGATAACATTTTTGAGGGGCATTTTCTGAGGGTATCTAAATTCACATTGAAGTATGTATGATGGGATTCATATTCACTTAATGCAGCGAAGATGAATTGGCAATATATGCAAGATTGTAGATAGCATTATAGTAGATGCACAAAATATCTGGGTTTCCAGCTCTATAGTTGGAGGGAGCAGCCAATGAGAGCAGAAACCAGGGGAATGTCGCACATTACAAAGCGATGGATTACATCGCGTGCTTTTACAATGCGGTCGTTACAACGACCGCGTTGTTAGTACGCGATGAATTTACATCGCAAGTCATTACAACGACTTGCAATAGGGGGCGCGCTGGACTTAGTAATAGTATTATTTACTATTCCTACTCCAGTTTGCGCAACAGTAGGGAAGGTGTTGGAATTCATTTCCAATACCTCAGCGCCCCCTACAGCAAGTCGTTGTAATGACTTGCGATGTAAATGTAATGCGTATTAACAACACGGTTGTTGTAACGACCGCGTTGTAATAGTACTGCGATGTAATGACAGCTTTGTAAATGCTGTTTCCCAAACCAGGGTATTGAACAGAAATAATGGTGTGACCATATAGCATCCAGGATTACGAAAACTGAACATAACCAATGCGTAGGACAGTAATAGGGATGCAGAACAAAGGGCCGACTTTCAGAATTCCATCAGCAATATAGTGCAATATATATATATTTTTTAATATCTTTTTATTGAGAAAATAACATGACAGTGGCATTTCAATAGAGAATTGCATTGCTTTTACCACATGATAAATACATATACTGGAATCAGGCATATGTGAATAAGACAGGTCGGTGGTTCGGACTCAAGGGGAAAGTGCCTAATATAGTGCAATATTAATCCCACAGCTTTATGAAGGTGAAATGGCAGTGACAATAGCACTACAAAAATTGGTAGAGACCATTGTAATCACCCTACATAAGTCAACGATTTGCTGCATTGGCCCCCATATAGCACTTGTCTAAGCTGAATTTCAACACAATAAATTGAGCAAATTGTTGTCAGCGAGGATACAGAAAGTGATCACAAATATAATAGACAAGGACCAAGCAGTATTCAGTCCCAAAAGAAATGCATCACAGGTCTTATGAAGAATCTTAAATATAGTTTGAGAAACCTAGAATCTGGATGCCGGAAGGTTGGCGAGGGTTGAAAGGGACTTGGCTCAATAGTTTGGAAGTATCTCTTCTGAATAATGATGAAATGTGGGACAGAACAAATAGAGTCAAATAAACTATTTTGAACCAACAGCAAAGAGAGAAATTGGAAAGAACATCTGGAATAGTTGCAACGCAAAAAGGATTGCAAAGATTTCAGGGTAAGGTTTGCTGATTTTGTAACTAGACCTTTGATCTTGATGTCAAAAAGTTTTGCGTATGCATTCTATGTTAGGGTGATCCCCAGTTAAAGGGGGTTGTCCATGGATTATAGCCCTTTCAGTTATTGCCTGGAAATAGAAAGAAAAATGCCCATCTCTCATTGGTATTGAATACAGAAACTCTAAGAGCATTTTGTCATATGTTGAGGCATATATATCTGACTTTTGTAACCAAATGTCCAGGCCCCCTGTGTGGCTCTGGGTCGAGATCTGAATGTGCGAGGCACATAAATCTGTTTGTGGTTCTCTGTCAGAATCATGAGTTCCAAAATGGCCCCTCCTTGTAAGCAATGTTTTGTGACCCGAATATTGTATCTCCCAGATGCAGCAGGAACTCTGGGCTGGATGATATCATTCTCATAGATCCAATGTCAGCTGGGTAACCCCTCCCAGCCTCTGTTGTATTCACGCACAATGTAATGTATTACGTAAAAGAAACAGCCATTTGATAAATTGAAAGCCATAAGTTTTAAACATGTGATGCCATGGGGAATAAAAACATTTAAATGTTCAAGTTAAAAGCACAACTGGTAACCCCCAAACCTTCAGAAGCCACATGTTCACGTTCAGTGAATCAATAAGTCATCTTATCCATGTGCCCAAAAATAATTTATGTTAATTGTAACCACCTTACACAGAGTTATTATTCTTGTTTCTTTGTTTATTGTCAATCTCACTTACTTTTATGTCACACAATAATGAATGATAAAGTGTTTGTCTCAATTGAGATACAGTATCTTTTCAGAACGCTGGACTAAGCTCAGTTTGGTTCTAAATGAAGGCTAATTAATCTGTTAGATGACAAACGAGCGGCAACAACAATTTGGGAGGATCATCTTAGATGTTTGGGAGGTGCAAATGGCTGTCCTCTCTCTCTTCTTCTGTTTGCATTAACAACTCAATTTCTGGCAAATAGGCTGAGAAAGGCAATGTAGGTTGGACATATGGAGGTAGGTGGTAAGACTCATGTGGTCTCATTGTATACAGGTGGTATATTATTGTGCATGAGGTATCTCAATAGTAACTCATTGATTACTGTACATAAAGTTGAAAGGTTTGGGACTGTGTTAGGAGTGCAAGTAAATTGCGATAAATCTTATGTTTTTACATTGGTCAGAGTTTTCAGACACAATGTATAGGGCCCTGATGAATCAGATTTAGTATAAGAGGTAAGACTTTTACCTCTCTTCAACTACACAATTACCATGGGGGTGTTAGAGACAACAACCTGCGAAAGGCCATAAAAGCCCTGGTGAGAACACAGGAGCTCTAGGTTAACTTCCAGCTATCTTTTGATGGTACTGTACTTCTGGCTTAAATGGTAACGCTCAAACGTCTCCTTTCCATCTTTCAGGGGTCACCCATCTACATAAGCACTAACTTTTAAACACTTGGACAAATTAGTTTTCAAATTCTATTGGGGGACCAATTAAAGGACATGAGCATTTCTGATGATAAAGCTTGGATATGAAAATTGAAGATTGTTGGCCCCAATTTTCATATAATTATGCATAAGCATAACTGCAATATGTGCCATAATGGAGGACACAGGAAATTATGAGGGAAATTTTGTCATTAGTAAAAAAGGTACAACCGTGGGCAAAGTCGGACATGCAGGTGAACCCTTGGTGGACAGAATTTAGAATACCTTAATTACCAATATGGGGAAGTAGTACACCACGGAATTGTCAAGAGTTGGTAGAGTAGATTTATTCATCCACCGAAACCAACTGCCAATCTGATCAAAACATAACATTACATTTAAGAACATAGGACTCACATATGCTTAAGCATTACCACAACTTCCTCCTCCCTTCCCTAAACCCTATAAACTTAAATAACCCAACACATCAACATACACAATATAGGAAACAAAATAATCTAACAAAAACATATTGATAATGCAAACAACCAAAGCTTGACAACAAATTTTACATAATTAGGTTGAGATGCATTTAGGTACGAAACCTAGCTGGTTTCATGATCACTCTTTTCCCTCTGCCATACTCCTAATCATCTTCAGTATGATTTGGTGATGCAATTCTCTCATCAGACATACCTTGCATACCTTCACTACTAACACCTGGCATGTGGTAGTCTTACCCAGCACTCCTACTGTTCACCTTTACTAACCTATTTAAATTCAACCATTCATGACACCTAGCTCTAACCACACAACCACTTACTGATTCAGCCTTAGCAGGTTTTCTGCGCTTTGACAACCCTTATGGTACATGAGCTGGTCCCTTAATACGCACCCAATCTCCAACTTGAATTTTACACCCTGGCACTTTAACCCCATGTTTTCAATTAAACCATTGTTTCAGCTTCATCTGAGAAGCATCAACTTTAGGACAAATATTCATATCCATGATTTGTTCATGCTCTGAGCGAGATGCCATTTTTTTTAACCATGCTGGGCACATTTCAAATGTTGGCAATCAACCTCTAATAGTTTCAAATGGGGTCTTGCCAGTAACACCATTGGGACTTATGCGATGAGACAACAACATACTGTCCACCGCTTTGCGTGTATCCATTTTGTTTTTAACTGCCCATTGCACAAACTCAACCAATGTGCGATACATTTTTTCCACCAAGCCATTTGCTTTGGAATGATATTAAACAAACCTTTTGTGAGTGATACTACATTTTTTCAAGAACTCATTCAACTCCTTTGCCACAAATTGGACTCCATTGTTGGACACCAAATCTGTAGGAAAACCTTCTATAGGAAATATCTCATGAAAAAATGTGATGATAGCTTTAGTGTTTGGTTCATCAATAAATTCAACTTCCCACCATTTGCCATAATAATCACCTGCAACAAGAGCATACATGGACCTATGGGGAAGCACACTAAAGGGACCGATGAAATCTACTGCCAACTTTGACCATGGTCCTTCAGGCAACTCAACTGGATGAAGGGGAGATATTATCGATTTTAGAGATTTGTCACTGGTTGAACAAATCACACACTCCCTAACTGCTTCAATATTGTCTGTATCCATGCTGGAACACCAGTATATGGAGCATATTTTCATCCCACTTATTGTCTGCCCCAAATGACCTTTATGTCCTGCATGGATGATTCTGGCACTCAACAATGCGGTAGGACTGGGCAGAGTTCACGGAGTTCTGCAACACGGAACTCCGCAAAGTGACCAAATAAACTTTACTGCGCTACGGGGGATCCGCAAGCGGAGGAGTGCATTTGGTCATGCCATTCACATTGATTTTCAGCACCGGGTGTTTGTCCCACGCTGTAAGATCAGTAAAAATGGCACCACATGCAGCGCAAGACGGTGCTGCTTCTTTTCATGCAGCTTGAGTAGATTTTCTCCCAAGCTGCAGTTTTCTCAACGTGAACGGAAGGTTTCTCATGAAATCTGACCACTCGCGTTGAGAAATCGCGCCGGGAGGTGGATTTTCCTAGCTTGTGCTTGCCAACTTGACATTGGCCAGCGAGAGCATGGAAAAAACTCTGCTATGTGGAGCAGAGTTTTTCAGAACTCTGTGTGCTCCGCGGAGCACTGAGTGCAAAAAACTCTGCAAACTCTGCAAACGGACTGGAGTTTACCGCCCAGGCCTAAAATGTTGGAGGTACAAATTTATCTCCTCTCATCACCATATTGTTTTTTTCCAAAGATAATTTATCTGAAACCTTGAAATAAGATTGGAGCCTTGGATACAAAGACCTTTCTTTCAGCCACCTTTCCATTACATACTTCTGGACGAAAACCAAATTTGCTTCCATCTTTAGACACTTGAACCATTCTTCTTCATCAAAACCACACTCATTGCACACATCAGTATCAGCAATGAGACACTCTTCTTCATGTTTGTCCTCCTGTGCACACCACGAGTTCATAGGAAGGGGTGATCTTGACATGTAATCTGCTCTGATATTCTCCCCCCCCCTGGTATATGCTGAATATCAAAATTGTATTGCAACAATTTCAAATTCAATCTTGCAATTATCTAGGTCTGATCCTTGAGGTGTGGTACAGCGGCCAGGACAGCTGGCTTCGGAGCACAGGGCTCACGGTTCGATCCCTGGCTCCGGCGGCAGCTCAGCACCATGTGACTCTGGGCAATAGCTCACTTAATTTCCACGACGGCCCCCAGCGCCTTGAGACCCGTAAGGGTGAGTAGTTCGCGCTTTACAAATACGGATTTACAAATACGGATTTTTATAACACATCCACTCGGAATACTCACCAATATCTTGAAATCCATCAGCAATGTAACCTCCTCCCCCAAACGAAGCACTTGAACCACTCTACTGCCCAGCAACATGCTAGCAGTTATTTTCCAATTACAGAGAACATTTTCTCTTCGCAATACAGCACTCTAGATGCAAACCCCACTGTTCTCTCACCCTCATTGCTCTTCTGGGACAATGTTGACCCTAATCCACTATTACTGGCATCAACTGTGATTAAACACTGACCCAATTTATTTTTTCAACCTGACAAATTCTGTTTGACATTTTTCATCCCATATAAAAACGGTGTTTTCCTTAGCAGAGCCCTCAGATTTTCTTTTGTGCTAGAAAAATCTTTGATGAACTTCACATAAAATTCACAAACCCCCAAGGATGAGACCTGTTCTTTGTTATCAGGTATGGGAGCATTTCTAATCTCTTCCGCCAAACCAGGGCGTACTTCCACCCAGGGCACAAGTCCTAAAAAAAGAAGTGGGGGGACTAACCAGGTTAGGCAGTATGCAAGTAAAATCATAACGCGTGACATTACAACGCATGATGTCACGATGTGTGACATTGCACGTGACATCACAGGAAATGACCTCACTGAAAGTGTCATCATAAGAAGTGACATCAGATATTAGGACCTCACACATATGTTTATCAGGTATATGATGAGCACATTAAAGCGCATTATGAGATTTAACAAATGAGATTTGGCGTTGGGGGTGTGCCATAAAAGTGGCGCAATCCAGACGCAAAATCTGGGCATCAACTAATACATATATTTTTTTAAGCCCTGCCCAAAAGAAATTGGCAACAAGGAGAAGCAGGGTAGTAGATCTGTTATGCTTAATTGGTTGCAAAGTCTACATAGTATAATATTTGATTGGGTTAAGGCATCTGCAGTGAAGGTACCCAGTAAATCTCAGGGAATAGTAATAATGGTGAGATAACTCTGGTGGTTAATGCACTTGCTGGAGAGATCTGTGTTTTGTAAAGTCCCAGATTTGAATCAAAGTTGTAGAGAAGGTAAATGTGTCTCCTGCAAAGCACATCATCTAACACGCAGATGACAGATTTTTATTTTATGTAGCTATGTAAGTGGATTACTGCTTTTAACACAGAGATCCCTTTATTACCTGCAGTTCATGAATTATAATCCTTCTAAAAGACCACAGTGAGGTTTGAAGGACATGTGGCTCCTACACCTTGTAACCCTCACTGTCTCGTGTAACTCATCTTGTACATTGATTTACACATATGCATGATTTATTGTCAATGCATAATGTGTATTTTAGGTAAAGAGCTCTGACACCCTCAATTGGGTTGCATAGCACTGAAAAAGAAATATAATAGTGCTATTGAAATTGATATTTGTGTACATACTGGGACAGACCAACACACCTGACATTCTTACAGTGCATGCACTTATATACAGCGACTGAACAAAGTAAAAAGCATGCATCTCTTAAGTACCTGTGAAGAGATAACAAGCTGTGTGGCTTTGTTTCCCCTCCATGGCATTTACATTTAAGTGTGAGGTTCCAGGCCGCCTCCAGTGATGATATTCAAACAAAAGGAGGCCTGATGGCCCCTTAACTTCGGCCCAGCTGGAGGTGAAAAAATGCTCCCTCCCTGCCTGCACGTTCCTGCTGGGAATCGAAAGCAGACAAAGTGCAGGCGCTGCTGAACGTGTCCCAGTGTCTGAAAATTACACCGGGACAAGATTAGCATATTTCTGTGGGGCCCAACTCCTTGGCAGGGGGGACGGCGTCCACTCTATGAAAAGAGTGGGTGGACGCTGTGTACCTGCGTGTACCACCGACTCGTGCCCTGCTTCCACCCCATGTTCAGAAATTACATAACCTAAATATTCCCTGCTTGATCAGGCAAACTCACATTTCCTCAAGTTTGCTACAATACTAGCCCGTTCAAGTCTTTTTAACACCACCTGCATCAACTCATCATGTTCTTGAATGTTCAAGGTTGCTATCAGAATATCGTCCTGAAAAGTGACTACTCCTATGACAAAGCTCTTACACAAGTGTGTTGTATACTTGCTGATGCAGGTCCCACTTGAAATGCGGAAAAGTGTGAGGTTCATAAAAACCAAACTCAAGTTCTTATATACACATAAAGCTTGAACATTACTCCAGAGCAGTGGGGTGAACTGTTGATTAGAGCAACAAGCTATGTAGACAAAGCATGATGATATGTAGGCAATTTAACGAATACAGGAGAGACCAAAACATAGGGACATATTCTCAAGGACTTATCGCCGATTTATCGGCACTTTAGCGCTGCAAAAGTGGCGATAGATTTATCGCCGTATTCTCAAGCTGGTGCAAACTGCCGATATCGCCAGTTTTCCAGCGATAGCTGCCGCAAAAAACATCGCCACGGATTAGAGCGACAACTAACGCTAATCATATGTAGAGTAGGCGTTCCCGTGCAAAAACTCACGAAAACACCACTTCGCGATATTCTCAACGATCAGCCAGATCGGCAATGCGATCCAAAAACAGGCGATAAGGCGCGGTAGCAGCAGGCATTTAACACCTGCCTTCTACTGGTGTTAAGCAGGACGACAACCTGCAGTATAAAAGGGAGCCCAGCCCAGAGCCACATCTGTAGACCAACACATGTCATGGAGCTACTGATCATGCAGCTCGGAGACCCAAGAGGGCCACAACAACCACCGCCACCACCCCCCGGCCCCCCCGGACCACCCCCCCGGACTATCACAGAGGCAGCACAGAACAAGACAGCGGACCTTCCGAAAATGCACCAGCCTCACAGACTTAACGCCAGAGGATGTCAATGCCCACTACAGGCTCAAAAGGACAACCATCCCCCGCATCCTGACCCACATTGCCCACAGGCTGACGGTACCAACACAGCGGACAACCAACATCCCTCCGCAGACAAAGCTGCTGGCTGTGCTGCACCTGTTGGCCTCTGGTACCTTCCAACCAACAACTGCCAGAGTCGGAGGAGTCTCACAGCCAGCCCTATCAAAGTCCCTCACACCTGTCTTGGATGCCATCATCAGCTTGGTACCCCAGCACCTTCACTTCCCCCATACTGCGCAGGAACAGCTGGAGACCAAGCAAGGCTTCTAAGCCATAGCTGGCTTCCCGCACGTGTTGGGGGCAAATGACTGCACACATGTCCTACTTGTGCCCCCTGCCGAAACTGCACACAATTACCGCAACAGAAAGCACACGCATTCCATCAATGTGCAGGCAATAGTGGACCACCGGGGACTCTTCACCAACGTCGTCGCCAACTACCCAGGCAGTGTGCATGATTCCTACATCTTTCGACAGTCCATCATCAACCAGCGCTTCCAGGATGGCACCTATGGAAATGCACTGCTCGTTAGTAAGTACCAAATGAACACACCACACACCTCAACTACACAATCATGCAACTCACAACTGTGGGAATGCACACGTTACAAAATCACATACAACATGCCAAACAACATGCCCACCTACCAGACACGACAACACAAGTAACTGTGGTAACCGTGGCCAGCCATGTAGACAAACCATCCACGTCATGGCACCTCTGCCACACAATTCGAGAATGTGGGGAGAGGTGGGAACCAAGTCTGTGCGAAGGAGGCAAGTGACTCATGAATAAGAATGTACACAATGCCAAGTGTGGCGGTGATATGCTGGACAGACTTCAGTATGCAGAGCACAGACATGTCCATGTGGACATATACTGCTGGTGTTTGTAGTGTTGTGGACAGTGGACGCAACCATGTCACCTCAGGCAGTGGGGAAGACCTTGGACATGTAGCTATGTCGTCCCCCCCTGTAAGCGTAAGCGGAGTGGGCTGGGCCGGCGTACGCCAGTCCAGCGTAGGAGTGGGAATAAATAGCCCGGGGCTCTGGGCGTGATTCACTTCCGGGATGGCCACCAAAGTAAATACTGCGTGTGTCTCTGTGTCTGCCATATCCTGACCATAGGCCTACACACACGTGGCCGACCACCTTCAACGGCCAATATCACAGTGTCGTTGTCAGGCTTGTGGACATGCGCAGACAGTCATGACAATGGTGTGTCTTAGGAGTGCAAGTGATGCAACCGCGCAGCGCACACAAGTAAATTGGCTCGGGGGGAGTGAGGAGCATCTGTGAGGCAACGTAATACACATGGATGCCGCTCATTTGCCACAAGCAATACATGTCAAACATGAATCCCAAAGTCGCTCACATCACACACCACTAAACAAATAAGCCTGCCAACACAGAATGCAGAACCACCGATTGACACATATCTCTCTCCCCTGTCACAGGTGATCAAGGATATGCACTCTGCCCGTGGATGATGACACCCCTCCGAGACACGAACACCCAGGCCCAGAGGCAGTAAGGTGCGGCCCACAAACGCACCAGGGGCATTGTGGAGCGCTGATTTGGCGTGTTAAAGTCACGTTTCAGGTGCCTGGACATCACAGGTGGAAGACTCCTGTACAGCCCGGAAATAGTGTGCAAGATGGTCATTGCATGTTGTGTGTTTCACAACATATGTGTACGCACCAATGCCCCATGGATCCAAGTGCCAGATGCACCGGACGATGATGATGAAGATGAGGCAGGTGGACCACACCCCAGTGCAGCTGCAGCAGGATTAGCCCGAAGGAACACAATCATTAACAATTTCTTCACATGAGCACGTCACATTGTGACTGTCCTTAGCAATCATGGGACAGGACAAAATGACCACAGGCACAGCATGTGCAAATACATTCATTCCAACACACATTCCCTGTGTGCATGTCACTCCTCTGCATAAGCACATCACTCTGACAAGTGTAAGTGCAACATTTAGTGCTAACAATCTCATAAATGGCAATTAGATGGTGGGTGTGTCACCTCTGTACAGAGAGGCTGTTTAGGGTGTCACGTATTCAAAATGCCATTTCAGGGTGTCAAAGATAGTACGTAATCCCACTCAGCAGCGTATCACATGTGTCCAAATTCATGACAGAAATGCTGTCATTTGTGACCAAGAAAAGACAACAGGGCGTCTTTTGGGGTCAAATATGTACCACCATGATGCAGAAAGTTGCACCCTGTGACTCAAGTCCCACAACATTAGCAACATGGACGTGAGGGGGAATCACTGCCCCTACATTCATCCATACTTCCATACTTGATTGAACATAGACATGACACATCTGTGTGAATTATAATGTTTTATTCACATTCGGTGGAGTGTTGAAGCTGGAGCAGTACAGGGCCATGCAAACCCCACTTTACATTGTTGCCCCGTGGAGGGCCAGCCAGAGTCCTTTAGGGATTGACAAGTTCATCGGTAGAGGAAGAGTTCAGTCCGCAGTCTGATTGCTGTGTCATTGGTAACCAAACAGAATATGGCAGTCCATGTTGAGGTCCAAGGTGAGTGCCGCAGAGTGTATCAGGGGACAGTGGAAGGTGATGATGCAGAGAGCAGAAACAAGCAGAAACAGGCCATATGGCGGAGATGAATGCTACCGCTTCCTTCTTTCCACTAAGGCAGAATCATCCGCATCTTCGTCCTCTGATGTCTCATGTGCCTCACATGTGGGTGGTGGGGTTTTGTCTGCAGCACTGTGTGGCACTGACACATCAGGGGCCGGAGGTGGATTGTCTGCCGCACTGAGAGGCACTGACACTTCAGGGGGCGGAGATGTGGATGGAGTAGTAGCAGCAGCATTCATCCGCGCCAGGCCTTGTGGCAGCAATGCCATGATGAGGGTCTGCAGGGCATGGAAGAACCCAGCTACATCTCGCTGGTGTGCAGCCGTGGCAGCCATTCTTTCTGCCTGCATCCGCTCCATGTTCTCCATGTTCCTCCGCATGTGTCCCAACTCCCGGCTGACATCGCTGGAGCCACTCTGACTAGACAGTTGTTCTTGTCTCAGAGTCAGGACTCCAGCGATGTCAGCCATGGATCGATGGAGAGCATGGAGTGGACTGTGGGTGTCCGTTAGGGACTGTAAGTGGTCCCTGATGGGACTTAGACACCCACGTATGGCATCTAGTTTGGCTGCCATGAGGTTGAACCCCACCTGCACCTGATTAGCCATCTTCTCCTGGCACCCTAACACACGGCGTTGGAAGGCCATGTGTTGTTCGTGGGGGTCCTGGGAGACAGCCGTGGTGGTGGGTGCTTCCTGCTGTGTGGTCTGTGCAGGGGGTGAGGTCTCCTCGATGCAGCTGGACTGCCCTGCTCCTGGAGGTGAGGTGCCGAAGCTGTCCATGAGCTCTTGGAGGGCGTCGGTGGCGATGTTGGGGAGGTCCTCTTCATCATCAGTGCTGAGTTGTTGGGTCTGCTCTGCAGGAGGTGTTGATTCTCCCTCTGCAATGTGAAGGGGAGATGCAGTTTAACATTGTGTTCACATGTATGTTGACGCATTGTACAAGTTTACATACAGACTGCATGACAATGTACATTGTGTCTGTTTGGGAGGAGCTGCCTTATTGATGCGGGATAGTGGACATTTCGACAACATCACGGATGTGTGTTTGTACTTGTACATTATCATCTCACATTTCCCTGCTATGCCAAATGTGATTGGCCAGTTTCTACACACAAGCGGCACCAGTTGTGTCCTCTGTTCTGTTGTGAACGTGTTGCAGTTTGTACCACATTGTTGTCAATGTTGATGTGCTCTGAAAGTTATGTGTGTGTGCTGCATTTTGGGAGAGTCGCCCCTGCAGCTCTGATTTAGCTGCCCCTTATCCCTTTCAGGAGGTGTGCCTTTGACTTCTGTGCTTATACAGTGCTGAGATGTTGCATACTTGGGTAAATTGGGCTCTTGGTGGGAGTTGGGACTCTGGGGCATGGTTTGTCCGCAGATGTGTTGTTGACGTCAGGGGTTGTATGTGCACCTGGATGTGTCAGAGTGTGACCTGCTCCTTTACGGATGTGGTCCACACTCAGCCACCTCAGTGTCGTGGCGTGCAACATGTCATGATATATTGACTGCAGCCATGCTATTCGTCATGCAGTGTCACTTGCATTGTCAGTGTGGCTCACAGACACGCCGCTTTGCTGGGTTTGGCACGTGCGTGGGTTGGTTGTGAGATGGGTGATGTGTGGGAAGGGTCCCCTCTGAGCACATAGTCGACGGGGGCCTACTTGCTGTTTCTAGGTGTGCTGCAGTGTGCCAAGGGTATCAGGGACATGATCCAGAGACATTGTGGGTGTGCAGTGTGCTATACTCCATTGTGCATGTGTGCCATTGTGCCCATCTCCCCCCGTCCCCCCAGTCCCTGGTCGTTACTCACCCTGTTGCTGTTGTGTCAGGTCATGTTGAGCAGTGTCCGGTCCCCCAACTCCTGCCACCGTCTCCACACTGATGACTGTGGACACCATTTCTTCCATCTCATCCAGCTCCTCCTGTGGCGCTGGACTCCCACCTCAAGTCTGCATTGCTGCCTTCTGGTTGTTGCTGAGTTTCTGCTTGGTTTTGCGCTTCACATCATTCCAGCGCCTCTTGACCTCTTCCATTGTCCTCCTCAGCACTGCGACTGCATTCACCTTGTCCACGATGGACTGCCATATTCCATTTTTTGTTGCCAATGACACAGTGGAGGTGACGAACAGTTGTTGATGGTGTTCTATCACCTCCGTTATCAGGATCCTGTTTTCCTGCGGACTGAACCGCGTCTTCCTCTTCTTCTTCTCCTTGCCCTTCCCTGACCCCGAGGTCCCAGGCTGGTCCTCCGTGGGGCTTGTGGGGTTCTGGTTGTCCTCTGTACTTGCTCCGGCTACCTCCATTGTGCTTCGCAGTTGTTTTGGTTTTGTTTGTGTTTTTTTGTCTGCTTTTATAGTGATTTTTCCTGCCTGACGTGTGTGAATTGCAGGCCTGGCGCAGCTTATCGCTGATTTTTTTATCGCGGTTGGGCCCATCGCCACTGTTTTCACGTTCGGCTTTAGATTTTTATTGCCGTCCCGGTAATTTTATCGCGGACATTTGACGCGTTATCGGGAAACTATCGCATGTTATCGCCGTGTTGAGAATAAGACGTTAACACAGCGTTATTTTCCCGCGATAGACGGTGATATGAAAAAGTGCGTTAACCTATTTTGGCGATGATTATCGCACGTTCTTGAAAATATCCCCTATAGTGTTTTGGTGGCTTCAAGAGGGCGCGAGATAGATACAGTCAAATATGTTAGGACCATTATGTTGAGGTGGGTTTTGAAACTTTTGCTGAATTGCACCATCAAAGAAGCAAGTCCACAGTTCCAAGGACATTCATTACAGAGTGTTGGTCCTTTAGGAGCGAACCCCTATGTGGTTGTGTCATTTTTGTGATAAGTTTGGATTTCCAGCTTGGCCGGGAATGTGGTGTTAGCAATGCTGGTGCCACTGGCTATGTGAAGTTTAAAGGTAAGGTAATCAGGTTCATGCACGTGAAATACCTTTAGATCACAGAACAAACTTTGAAGTAATTGATTAAGTAAGGGAGTGGGATCTAATGTAGTTTCTTCATAGTAGTGAAGATGTTGCTGAACTTTCTTTGGTTGGATTAGTCGAGCTAGATGCAATCCATTGATCCATGCCACTGCAACCTGAAGTTAGGAGTGAACACAACCTTCTCTTCCTCTCCGATTTATGATACAGAATGGTTTGAAAACCCCATTTTGCGAGTCAGAAAGTTTTTTTTTCGACTAGCAAAAGGCATTTTGCAGTCTCAAACACTGCTTTAGTGAATCGTGACTCTGGCTATTGCAAAGTGGCTCTGTGCATCTGACCCTAGGTTCCTGGGGTTTCTGTTGCAGGTCTTTGCAAGCAGATATTGTCTGCTGTGTGTTTGTCGCCGGTGATTCTTATTACTCATAGTTCCTCTTCTGCCTGTTGTAACTTCACTTTTATAATGACACTTAGGGGCAGATTCCGATTCGGAAAACGTACCGACCGACTCGGAGCCGTAATTAATACCGACCGACACGTACAGGTGCAGGCCGACCCGCAAAGTACGATGAGAAGCGTGCAAAATCCGACCGACTCGTACGGAACACAAGCCGAACGACCGAGCCGCGTGGAAAACAGCCATCCGGCCGGAAAACCACGCGAATCGATCCGACCGACACGCACCAGGAATGAACCCGAACGAAACGTACCCGCAAAGTCCGACCCGCGCAGTACGATGCAACGCGTGGAAAACACGACCGAGTCGCACGGAGCCCAAGCCGTACGACCGACACGCATACAAAACTGCGAGCAGAAGCAACCCAATACACCTCGACCGATGCGTACGCAGCATAGAAAACAGCACAAACACAGCGTGAACGACTCGGAGAAGCTCGTACGAGACAACTGCAGGGTCCGACTCGGTCACAAGAACGTCTCCTACATGCACAAAAAGTACAAAGGGAAAAACACACTAAAAAAGACCACACACTCAATTACAACGACTATAAATCCTGGGGGGGGGACAGGGAACAAAGACACACCCACAACTCCACCCATATAAAGGACACAAATCCCTACCATGATCCTTTGCAAATTCTAATGACCTGCCAGCACACAACAGACAGCAACCACCCACCCACCCACAGCTCATCCATCACACAAGCCACACACCATCAGCACCTCAACAAATAGCAACCTCACATACACCCAGCTAAACACACACTAACACACCCTCACCTGCACACCAACACACACATCACTCACCATCACCACCCATCACCATGCCCCCAAAGAAGAATCATAAGTTCCTAGATAGTGAATTGGAAGTCCTGGTAGATGAGATCCTCAGGGTAGAGCCACAGCTGTTTGGTACACTGGTCCAACAGACACCCATGTCGCAGAAAACCAAGATGTGGGAGAGGATCGTCGACAGGGTGAACGCACAATCACCATGTTTGCGGACAAAGGTAGACATCCAGAACAGGTGGTATGACGTGCGCAGGAGGGTCAGGGAGCTGTTGAAGAAGGACTACCTCTTGAGCCAACACACCGGCAGTGGCCCTCCTGCCAAACCAGTATACCTCAGGCCCTGGGAGGAGAAGGTGCGGGCCATCCTACCACCAGTGAGCGTCTATGGACTAGAAAACATCCCAGAGCCTGGTGAGTACACAACAAATGTACACAATATTGTGCGACAATACACACACATCACTGTCAAGGGGAGAGTCAAACCATGCACCCTAAGCAAATACACACCAACCAGAACAGAATCATCCCAAAATGTGTATGTCAGTCAGATAAACACAACACATGCCATCTCATAGTGATATGTAACTGTGTCATCACATGTACAAACACAACTACAACTACAGCTAGGCAGTGCCACAAATATAACTAACAAACACATCCAGGCATGTAGCCACCACTACAACACCACCTCACAGTGAAGCCCACTGAAAGGAAGGAATCTTGTGTATGCTGGGCAAGTCAGTGCAGCCAATAGCATCATGGGAGTCGTAGTCACAGATATTGCCTACCCTCACAATGCGCACATCAACACCACCATGAACCATGCTCACATCACAGGGAGTGGAAAACAACTGACAAGATGGCTGACACTGGCTACTGCTGTGGGGAGCACAAGGACCTGCTGGCAACTGTGCACCAACCAACAGCAGGACACCACTGACTGACATCCTGAAAGACAACTTGCACTCCCTGCAACGGAAGCACGTTCCATGGTGGAGAATCTGGCTGGGTGGGAAGGAGGACTGACAGCACTGACCATAGTTACCAGCAGCTCCACTCACACACACCCCTAACACAAACTCCACACAACTCACCTGGGAGAATGCATTGCCTCACACTCTAATCAAATATCCCACAAAGAACCACAACCCTGGGTCATGCAGTGTGAAGCACAGGGACACACATGGGACTTGTAGCAAAACGAACCCCAGGATAACACTGTCAGCCATCTTGTCAGCACAGGCACACAACCCCACAGGGAAGCAGAGTCAAAAGGAAGGAAGCATGAGCATGCTGGGAAGTGGGGTGGAGGCAATAGCATGATGGGAGTGGTAGTCACAGATATTGGTCACCCCCACAACTGTCCCATCAACACCACCCTGAACCATGCGCACATCACAGGGAGTGGAAAAGAACTGACAAGATGGCTGACACTGGGTACTGCTGTGGGGAGCACATGGCCCTGCTGGGAACTGGGCACCAAGCAACAGCAGGACACCACTGTCAGCCATCTTGCCATTGCTCTCACACCCACACACAGTGAAGTCCACCCAAAAGCAAGTAAGAATGGGCATGCTGGGAAGTGGGGTGGAAGCAACAGCATGATGGGAGTGGTAGTCACAGCCCAACATCCCCCACCCACATGGCCCAGCAAGCTCACACCCAAGCATGCACACCTCACAGGGAGTCAAAAGCCACTACAAAGATGGCTGACACTGGTGCTCAGTTGTGGGGAGCACATGGCCCTGCTGGGAACTGGGCACCAACCAACAGCAGGACACCACTGTCAGCCATCTTGCCATTGCTCTCACACTCACACACAGTGAAGTCCACCCAAAAGCAAGTAAGAATGGGCATGCTGGGAAGTGGGGTGGAGGCAACAGCATGATGGGAGTGGTAGTCACAGCCCAACATCCCCCACCCACATGGCCCAGCAAGCTCACACCCTGAACCATGCACACATCACAGGGAGTCAAAAGCCACTGACAAAGATGGCTGACACTGGGTGCTCAGCTGTGGGGAGCACATGGCCCTGCTGGGAACTGGGCACCAACCAACAGCAGGACACCACTGACTGACATCCTGACAGACAACTTGCACTCCCTGCAATGGAAGCACGTTCCATGGTGGGATATCTGGCTGGGTGGGAAGGAGGGCAGGATGTCAACCAAATACAACCAATGCAGACCATGTACACACCCCAACATTCATATAGAAATGCCCAAAGTATGCAGGACAATGTGCTTCACCAATATCAACCTCTGACTGTGACAACTTAGGACAATGCAATGTACAGGCCCGCATCCAGAGGTACAGTAACAGCTGTCATGTGTGTCAACCATTCATGCCTGCAGAAACATAACATACATTGTGTGTGTCTCCCAAAAACAGGTGATGATGGGGACACAGCAGCAGACGCTGAGGAGTCCCTGTCCCAGGCTCAAGGGGAAACGGAGCTCACTGGTGTGGAACAGCCTCTGCCCTCCTCGGATGATGAAGACCTACCTGGCACCTCCGGAGCAAGTCATCATGCAGCACCAGCAGGACCACCAGCTGCACCCCCTGCACCCACCCCTCCAACGACTGTCAACACACATACCACCCCTGCTGACACGGACAGACCAAGGAGCACCACCACCACCAGAACAGTGACCCTGGACCAACGTGGGGCTATGGACACCAACACCACCAACAACCCCCAAGGGGGCCCAGGGTCACCTGTGCGTGCCACCTCAGGTACTGCACGTGTCGCCAGGGGTGGTGGGAGGGGTGGGAGACATAGGTCACTGATCGCAGAGGGGTCTGGACTGCATGATGACCCACAACTGGTACGCATAGCCGATGCGTACCAGTCCAGCACCGGAGAGCTCAGCCAGGTAGTGGGGCTCCTCAGGGACATTAAACAGCAGCAGGCTGCCCATCATGCCCGCTTGGACTCGCACATGTCCCGCGTGGAGTCCAAGTGGGACACACTGCAAGAGATGACGGCGGTGCATAGGGACATATTACAATGCCTCCGCCAGATGAGCAGCAACCAGTCAACACCTCCCTGTGTGCCCACAACATCTGGTGCTGAAACAACTGCAACTGCCACAGGGAAGGAGGATGACTCTGGCGGAGAGTCCCCTGCACCGCAGCAGCCTGCACTTGAGGGTCCCCCCAAAGAAGAGGGGTCGTCCGAGGAGGGGCAAGTGAGAGGCCGATGGCCATGTGCAACCCCCAGGAAGCCAAAACCTGTACTGGATAATCACCTTTGTGCGCAAACTGTTCACCCTGTTGACTGCAACACAACTCCCCCACATGACATGGGGAGTACAAGTTGGACCAATGTATCAGATGACTGTGGACTTTATTCTGGACATATCTGCTACCAGGACTTCCAATTCATCTAGGAACTTAGGATTGAAATCAAAATGTACAGCACCCACCATCCTGTGCACTATACACACACATGTATGACAATAAACACACTAATACACCATACCTGCCTCTGTTGTGATTCCAACGTGGTTCCTGTCATGGAGATGATGACCTGCGAAATTACACTGTGCATGCTAACTGCTACAGCAAGTACAACACAGGCATGTGAGTCATGGCAACGTGACACATATGAGGGAGACACACCACCAGGGCTACACAACATATACACACCTAGCCCATCTGACTCATCGCCTACACTGATGTTGCCAGGAAATACGGTGCAATGCACAGACACAACACCTATTCACAGTCTCTGTCAACTAGCCCACTGGTGCAGTAAGCAAATGTCAGTCAGATGTGTGACCACAGACAACGCACATCACAAAGTGAAGCACAGGTTTATTACACATTTGCAACATGTTGTAACCACTACAGATGCAAGGCAATCCCACCTGGCAGCGGGCACACAGTCAACAAGTGTAGAAGGAAGGAAGTCCATGGGTGTGGCGCACATCACCTGTAGGGACACGACAGCTACCACCCTGGAAGTCGAATCACAGTGTTGGGGATCACAGTTGACCAAACCACTCTGAAAGTACCCTGTGAAGGACAGAAATGAAACACAGTCAAAAGCACTGAAGAACAGGACAGAACTGCAATACTCATGCCCAATACATGTCACAAGATACCCACCCAGAACCAAGTTAGCATGTCAACACTGTTGGGGAGTACAGACTACCTGTAAGGACACATCGCTACACGCATACAGTCATGTAGCACATGGACACACTCAAACAGCACCAGAGCACCACCAACACATATCATGCATACTCACATCATTGACATGACATCTCTGGATACTCACATTCAGCTGAAGAAGTTGGTGATGAGCTGTGTGCGGACATCACCATCATCATCATCATCATCATCACTGGCATCGTGGTCCAGACCAGGATCCTCCACAGGTGGCGGATGTTGGTCATCGTCATCCAGGATGAGAGGCAACTCCTTCCGCACTGCCAGGTTGTGTAGCATGCAGCAGACGATGACAATCTTGCACACCTTTGCTGGGGCATATGGGAGGGCCCCTCCTGTCTTGTCCAGGCAGCGGAAGCGGCTCTTCAGGAGACCAAAGGTCCGCTCAATCACTCTCCTGGTCCGACCATGTGCCTCATTGTAGCGCATCTGGCCTGGTGTCACAGGGTTCCTGAGGGGCGTCAGCAACCACGGCATGTTGGGGTATCCGGAGTCACCTACATGCAGACAATTGCACATTAGCTGAGTTGGAAAAGAGGGTGGAACACTACATTGCAGAACACACACAATGGCACTAAGTCAGTACACACCAACAAGCCAGGCACGCTGGTTCCGCATCTGTGACATCATCCTCGGGATGCGACTACTCCTCATCACGTAGGCATCGTGTGCAGAACCGGGGAAACGGGCACAGACGTGTGAGATGCTCATATCTGCAAGACATACCACCAGTGCATTGACCGAGTGGTAGTGTTTGCGGTTCCTGTATGCCTGCTCTTGGGCCTGTGGTGGTACCAAAGCAACATGTGTCCCATCAATGGAGCCAATGACATGCGGCATCCTCCCCAGGGCATAGAAGTCACTCTTCACGTCAGTGAGTTGTTGGAGTCTAGGGAAATAGATGTACTGGTTCAGGTAAATCAACATAGCCTCCAAAACATCGCGGAGCACACGGCTGAACATGGTCTGTGACATCCCACCAGCAGTCGCCACAGTGTGTTGAAAGGTACCGGTGGCAAAGAAGTGTAGGGCTGCCATCACCTTCACCTTGGGGGTCAGCGCTGTAGGGTATGTCCGGCCAGCTTGCAAATGTGGGGCCAACCGCACCGTCAACACCTCAATCAGCGGCCTGGTGAAGCGGTACCGTCGGATGCAGTCCCGTTCCACCATGGTTGCAAGGTCAGGGAATGGTCTATGGACAGCTGGTGCCCTGCAGTGCATAGGTGAAGAAAGAAAGATTGTCAGTCACCCCACATATGTGGCATTGACCATACTCAATATCACATGATACATCATTATGAGGCACAAGTACATGATGTGTGCAGTTCCGTAAGGACATGTATGGCACATACATGGCCAACATCTAACATCACAGTTCAACAAGTGGCATCAACAAGTCCCAGGTTGTGCCATGGGATATCATGAGGCCGTGTCACAGTTCCCATCTCCTGCTGCCACGTTCCAAACACACCCCACAGTGACATGTGAGGACAGATGTGCCCCAGGCATCACAGCTCAACGACAGGTAGATTCCCAGGGACCCTGTATTGCCACATGGACACTGGCATGACATGGTGTATCATGAATACACCACAGCAAAACAACCATGACCCCCACAGGTAGTGGTCCCTGTTGCCTCTGCAGGACAGACATGGACGTCTGTGACACACACACGTACAACATCAAAGTCCATGCACAAACAACGTGGATGTGGAGACTGTCTCCCATTGTGCACATGGAATCAGAGACATTGTAAACACAACATGCACACAGACTGTGGAGGACCATCACCATTGTGGCAATGGGTCACCCTGGGACGTACATACCGTCACACATGGGACTCAGGGGGTATGTGACATGACATACACATACACCACCGTGAAATGTGACCATGCCACATGCACAGAAATGAACAGTTGCACATCACAGTGGTCATGTACATGAAACACCAAGGATTCTGTCCCCATGAACACGTGCACAGCCTGGGAGTGGCTGCCCCCAAGTGCCACCCACAGAACAACATGTTCACCCCCATACACGGAATAGGTAATGCAGCCTTACATGCCTCAGGATACAGTGTGGACAGGGTGTGGTGTTGTAGGTGTGCCCCTCACTCCCTGGGAAGTATATGTTGCTGGCATATATTCACCTGTGACAGGCATGGTGACATATGCCAGTGACTTGTACAGGGACGCGTTGTACAGCAATGGACCGATCGGTGTGCCCGGCCGGCCTATTGCATTCAATGTGAGCGGGTACGCGTTGTATCCGGGTACGCGTTGAACAGCAATGGACCGATCGGTGTGCCCGGCCGGCCCTTTGCATTCAATGTGAGCGGGTACGCGTTGTATCCGCAATACGCGTTGAACAGCAATGGACCGATCGGTGTGCCCGGCCGGCCCATTGCATTCAATGTGAGCGGGTACGCGTTGTATCTGCAATACGCGTTGAACAGCAATGGACCGATCGGTGCGCACCCATTGGCTATGGCCTGGCCTGGCAACGGACGCGTTTTCAAATCTTGAACGAGTCTGATGCTGGAAATTCAGTTGGTCACCCACAACAATGTTGCAAATTCATGGGTGTCATGAAGTTGAACTTTTGAAGGATGCTGTGGGCGTGTATAAGTGGTGCAATTCCATGGATTGGCCAGATTCAGAAGATGCTAAGGACTTGGACCTATCACTTTGGACACATGGGATAGTATCTGCCTCTGCAGCACACATATAATGCTGGCTGTTCCCCTGAGAGCTCACTTGCCTGCACTACATGCTCCAGGACGACATCTGCCACCACCACTGCTGCTGTATCTGCACCCTCTGGACCCTGCAATGGCACGTACTGTGGAGAGAGCCCCAGCCTTCAGCACTGAGGAGAACCAGGCCCTGCTGGACAGCCTCCTTCCACAGTACAGCAAGCTGTATGGGAAAGCAGGGGAGCAGGTGAGTGTGCTGTCCACTGCCTTACTAAATGTGCATGTTGTCTGACTAGCAAGGCTAACAGTCTGCACGCCACTGGCTAGCAGGCTCACTGAGTAGTTGTCACCCCCCATAGTGTGTAGTTACATGCACTGAACAGGTATAGTGCAGTGACAGTGCATTTAAACAAGGTTTTACTTCCCAGGCAATGATACCATGTAGTAACTGCTGGCATACTGTCCATAGCCATCGTTGCACTGCCTGTGTACATCATGTGCCCCTGTGATTGAGACATGTATATCCAACTGTGTAATGCACGGATATGTTGCATGTGTAGTAATGGCATTCTCACTTTGTCTTCCTCACAGGTTGATGCCCACCAGAAGCAGAAGATATGGCTGACCATCGTCCGGGCAGTGAGATCCATGGGGGACTACAAGCGCTTGATCCGCAACTGCCAGAAGAGGTGGCAGGACCTTCGGGGCTGGACCCGGAGGATCGCACGGGTCCAGCTGAAGCTGTCGCCTCCTCGCAGGAGGGGCGGACACCGGACCCTGACCCCCACATGCTCAGGATCCTGGCGGTGGTCTTCCCTGATCTGGATGGGCAGCTGAAGGCTAGAGAGCAGCAAGGAGGGGGTGAGTCCATGACTGCATTGTGAACTTTGTCTGCCATGCTATGTGCCCTCCTCTGGCCTGGTTGAACTTCCACAGTACATCAGTCATGTGGTCCAGGACCCATGTCCCTCGATTGTGCACTGCCCACTCCTTATCTGATACCCAGGTGTGGCCCTTGCAGTCAGGGAATTGTGTCACTTGGGTACTGTGTCCTTGCAGTTTGCTTGACTCAAGGTGGGGGACAGCATCTGTTCCCCTAACTCTGTGGTGGGCATCATGGGTGGGTCCTTTGCTTACACAATGCCTGTGTTCTGACATGTAATCTGCGTGTTACTTTGATATGTGGTCCAATTGCTGAGCTGATCCACCACATGTGCCTGGGGTATCTGGCACACACCCATGCTGCGGGTGGGAACAATGCTTGGGCCCCAGGAGTGTGTATATTACGTGTGTCACACATACTTAGCCAGCTGCCTACTGTCCAGGGATCATCCCTCATTCATGTGGGGCAGGACAGTCATGCCTACTCCAGGCCATACAATACACTCTGTACTCCCACTCCCGTGTATCAGCTGACACGTTGTGCTCAGTGATATGTCCCCTCAGGTGTCTGCCTCTGTGTCAGTGTGCTGTGGCTTCCTTGTCATGACTGCTGGGGTGTCTCTCGGTTGGGGCTCAGCATGCCACCGGAGATGTGACCATAGTAGACGATACTTGGGTGACACATAGGTGTTTGATCACCTGACCGTGCAGACTGGGGTATGCGAATGTGAAGTTCAGGCAGCTGTTTCCCATTCACAGCAGATTGTGAGGTGCTCAGGTTCAGAGGGTTGTGTTACAGGTCTCCCATATGTCCAATCGGTATGACGTGGACAGATAAGGGTTCAGATGATGTGGTGTGTAGGGGATGTACATGTGCACTTGTTCAGCTCCAGGACTTGCATTCCCCATGACCTACTATTATGACACAGTGCAGACTGTTGTTGTCTGGCTGCCCTGCCCATGTGACTGGAGACAGTGATGTATGACTTAGCAGGCATGCCTGTGCCATGGCATGTAACTTCCTATGAGTGATCCTGCAGGGGAGTGACATGTGCTACATGCACACCATTGTGGCAATGGCTATCAGGACATGGGTGCATCATGGTGTCTGTCGCTGGTATGCATCACATGCATTTCATATTTGACTCTGGGCATCCCTTTCATCCGGACACCTGTACTGACTCAGTGGCAAGAGTTGTGATGTGTGCATGTTCACATGCTTCACCGTGTTTTCTGCACTGTCCAACTACTGTGTAGGTGGTGCATGTGTCCACACTGGGGTATTGCCATCCAACAGACACCAGACAGATGTGTGCAAGGCCAGGAGGGATGTGAGTGCCATGGTTGACCATCAGACTGACAATTGGCTACTCCTATTCTGTTTGGGCACTTTTGGCAATGTTCAACTAAGGATGCCAGGGCTTGCACTGTAATGTGCTGTACTTACTGTGGTGTGTGCGTTCGGTGCAGGTGACTGATGTCTGTCTGTTTCCCTATTGTTTGCAGATACATCCACAGCCACAGGAGGGGACAGCTCCATGGACCAGGAGGAGCCGCAGAGCCAGACTGGGTCAGCAGCCGAGGAGTGGTCGGAGGGACCCAGTGGCACGGAGGGCGAGGGGAGCCACACCGAGGAGTCCTCAGCACCATCCACCTCAGCTGAGGACCACAGCAGCTCGGAGGATGACTCCCTTGTGGATGCGGGTGTCAGCAGCCACCACACCCCAGCTAGTGTTGCTGTCCCCGCCACCACCACCACCACCATCACCGCCCTCCCATTGGCTCCCATTCCCGAGGTCCGTGGAGGCTCCCATGTTCGGGAGCGTGTCTCCTTCGGGCCAGGCACCGCACCCCCTGCCCCTGTGTCCCCTGCTGCCCTGAGTGAGGAGTCTGTGTACCTCCTTCGCCAGCTCCATGTAGAGAAGTGTGGCTCAATGGTTAGAGCGGCAGAGTGGAGAAGTGTGGCTCAATGGTTAGAGCGGCAGACCCTGATGCAGAGATCTGGCCCGGGACCAGGGTTCAATTCCCGCCTCGGCGGGTCTTGGGCTCAATTTCCTCGGACCTGATAATTCTCGCCTCGGTGCCTATTCTAATCATGGGTCCCACTCTGCAACTCTGGGCAATAGCTTGCTTAATCTCCACAACGGCCCCAACAGCGCTGGGATGCCTGGCTTCACCCTGGGGGTGCCCAGGAGTGGACATTTCACAGGGAAAAGCCAGAAAGGGTTCCACAGCGGTATGCGTACAGCGCCTGGACACCCCTTTGGGGGTATGGGTGCGCTTTACAAGTACAAATTTCATTTCATTTAATTTCATTCATGTGTGGCAGACAGCGAAGCTGAGTGTCCTCCATGCACACACCACTCTGTTGACTCAGCTGGTGTCGTTGATGGAGGGCATCTCATCGGGCATGTCTGCCCTACAGAGGGGCAATAGGTCCATGGACTCCTCCCTGACGGCAGCAGTGTCCCTCCTCCAACAGTCCCTCACCCCTCCTGCCTCTGCCCCATCCACACTCCCCAGCACCTTACCTGTCCCAAGCACACACACACCGGCACAGGCACACACCAGCACAGACACAAGCAGCACACAGACACACACACCACAAACAAGACGCACACGCACGCAGTCAGGGGACTGAAACCACACTCACAGGGGATGGGGCCCAGGAACACACACACTCATCCACGAGCACTGCCCAGTCCTCAGTTGCCTCTCCCTCCAAAGCCCCCTCCCTTGCCTCACCTGCAACCCCAAAGACACAGCGGCTCTTTCACAGTGACCTCGGCCTCTTCCCTCCGATCCAGCTGATCCAGCATTCAGGGGGAAGAGGAAGCCCACCCACACGGAGCGGAGTGCCCCTCGCCCCCGGACACCCTCCCCCAGGAGCAGACCGACTGACGCCCCCATCCGCAAGTCCCCCCGGACCCGGAAGAGCAAGACCCCGCCGCCGCCCTGCAGCTCAGGCACCAAGTCTCCTTCCTCCATCCCTCAGGCCCCCACTCCACAGGTGCCACCACCACACCCTGCCCCAGGTTCCCCCACCCACAGATACACCATCCCCAAAAAGATCCGGCCTTCTCCCCCTGCCACTTGCTCTTCCGGCCCCACACCCCCGCTGCGCTTGTCTGTGCCACTGGTGTGGAGACGGTGTCCTCCCCTCTGTCCTGCCAACCTTACCTGATCCCCATTCTCCTCCCCTGGAGGTAGGCACTGCAGTGGAGTCCACTACCACCCTGTCTGACTTGGGCACTGCAGTGGGGGACCTGTCCACTCCATCTGCACGGTCCACTGCAGTCGTGCCGGCACCCACACCATCAGTGTCATGCCCCCCAGTTGTGCCGGCACACACCATGTCAGACACCTCCACTGCAGTTGTCAGTGGCTCTTCAGCACCCACCACCCCTTCCCTGCCTCCTTCTGGTGAGCCCTGATCCTGTCCCTGCGGTGCCTGGCCTGCCCCCCGTATACCCCTCCGAGGGGATTGTCCCTGGTTTTTATCAGTGCAGGCATGCGTAGGGTGACATCTGCCACTGTCACCCTGTTTAGACTTTCAGGATGGACTGGCCATTGGCCTTTGTTTCTTTTTTACTGGACTTCAACTTTTGAACCCACATATGCTGAATAAAGCGACTTTCTGTTCTCTAGTGCTTTTGCTTCTGATGTACATGATGTTGATGATGCTAACCATGCCCTTGCTGCAGTGATGGTGATATTTGGTCTCATTAAAATGAAGTGTTACTGTTCAGGAACCCATGGGGTCCAGGGGGAATGTGTCCTATCCTGTGGTGTATCCATGTCATCCTTAGCAGCATCTGAGGGTGTCATATTTTCAATATTTGGCAATGGGATTTCCTACTTACATTAGCAATGTCACATCTGTGGCTTCCACCCCTGCACATCTGTTGTGCTTGCCATTGTTCAATTATTCTACTTCCCTGACCATGTGGCCATCTCCACTGGACATGCAGGTTTGGGCATCAATGGGGAAGGACTCATCTGTGTTGTCAGTGCAACTTGCTATACATGTGTGTTGGATCTGTGCTGATGATTTCGTTGACACTCCCATGACCAGGCTGATGTGACGGGAGCCTTCATTTGGTGCAAATTGTTGACTGTGTGACCAAGTGTTCTGCTGACATGATGGAGCCCTACTGTGGCAACATATGGCACAGCTTTCCTCACACAGGAGTGGAGTCCCCTCATGGCAGTGTGTACTCCTGTGACATCGCCTGCGCCCAAGGTGTGTGTTGTATGAGCATGTCTGTGTGTTCACTTCCATTTTGCTGTGCATGCTGGGATCCCTAGTGGTGTTCCTGTTTGTGATGCTTGCTGAGTTGACCTATGTTCCCCCAAAGTCTTCTCCCTGGGTTCTCTGTGATGTGGGTGCATGGCACATTACTGGTCATCAGGGTGTCACCCATAGGTGTGTTGGCTGTGAGGGCTGAGTTTGTGGGCAGACGCAGATGGGTCACAGTCAGGATTCCCCTTGGCACTTGTTGTTTACACCTGTCATGTGATTTCCAGTTTGTGTTAGCTTTCAGTGATTGTGACACGTTGTGTGAGTGACTGCTGGCACTCCTCAGGGTCAGGGCTGCAATGTTGGTAGTTGTCTATGTGTGTTCTTTGTGGGTGACCTTGGCTTCTTCATTGGTGTGGGACTGTGGCTGGGATCCCATTGGTTGGTGTGGTATTGCCGTCATGTCCATGTACAGCGTAGTGTGCAGTGTGTCAGACATTCAAGGGTCTTGTTGAGTGGCCATGTGTGATGTGTTTCTGCACCTTGGTTCCCACCACCACCCATGGGATTGTCATGGGTGCATGTGCAATGTCACCAGTGCATGTGTGCTTCACTGCTGCACATTGTTGGAGGTCGAGGTGTGTGGTGTTGAGTGTGTGCAGATGAGAGTTGTTGCACGGCTAGACCCCTGCCTCCATGTTGGCCTTGGCTTACTGGCCGTGCTGATTGATTTGTGCTTGTGTAGGTGTGATGGTAGTTTGTTGCTCAGGACACATGACTGTGGTTCACAGTGTGAACGACATCTAGCTTTGTCATCACAGTGGGATTGTAATGCAGCCCAGGGTCACCACATTGTGGGGACCCTGGGGGTAGTGCTGTGGTGTCTCTGTGTCTTGCTGTGTCAGTTGCTGTTCCTACATGCTTGTGTGACATGTGTGATTGGTGCTCCCTCTCATCTAACAATGCCTGATTGCCCACATAGGGGATTTGGATCCATGAGTTACCTTTGTGTGGCACTGTATGCACATCTGTGTAATTGGTATTCAGGCCTCATCATGTGTTGTGTGGTTGCCTGGGGACACTGGCACCCCCCCCTCACCTGTTGTGTTTGATGTGCAGTGTGGGTCTGCCTGTTTGTGTTTGTGCATCTGCACCACTGCATTGGCATGTCTTTAGTGTGCCATTGGCTGTATGTTGTTTGGTGGGTTTCCCCTGCTGTCCCTGGGACTCCTAGGTCATCAGTCAGCACAATGATCATTGTTTGTGTGTCCCATTGCTGCCATGGTATGGTATCTGTTCACCTCACATCTACAGTCTCCACAGGGTATCTGCATTTGTGTGCCCATTGGTGCAAATATGTGGGTCTGCATTATCATGGTCACTTCTGTCATTGTGTCATTGATGAATGTTGACAGTGTCAGCCCCCATGGGTGATGTTTGTCTGCACATGGCCAAAGGTATGTCTTATTTGCACTGCAGTGTTTGCCTCCCCCAATCTATGTTGCTATGGGACACAAGCACTACTTTGCCACTGATGTGTTTGTTGTTCTGTGACCAGGAATCATCCATGCAGTTTGGCAGTTGCAGCTTTTTCAATGTCAACACTTACATTTTGGTCACTGTGATGATGGGGGTTTGAACCCCATTGCCACAATGTTCAAGATGTGCTTCAGCTATGGGCCCCACACTTACCTTTTGGTCACTGTGATGATGGGGGTTTGTACCCCATTGCCACAATGTTCAAGATGTGCTTCAGCTATGGGCCCCACACTTACATTTTGGTCAATGTGATGATGGGGGTTTGAACCCCATTGCCACAATGTTCAAGATGTGCTTCAGCTATGGGCCCCACACTTACCTTTTGGTCACTGTGATGATGGGGGTTTGTACCCCATTGCCACAATGTTCAAGATGTGCTTCAGCTATGGGCCCCACACTTACATTTTGGTCATTGTGATGAGGGGGGTTGGACCCCATTGCCACAGTGGTCATGGTCTGCTTGCATTGTGGGGGCCACACACATTTATGTGTGGCACATGTGATAGGGGGTCACATTGTATGTTCAAAGTCATGTTCAGTGTTGTAGCCATTTGACACAGTCTACACACGCTTGTCATGGTGTTGGGGGGGATGTCTTTATGTTGCATTGTTTATGTTGGTGTGTGCTTGTTGTGTCATATATTAGCCATCCTGTGAGTGGGGGTGGTAGTAGTTGTAGGCATCTGGCACCCCCTGGGTAGAGGTGGGAGTAGTGACAGGCATCCAGCCCCCCATGGGTAGAGGTGGTAGTAGTGGTAGGCATCTGGCACCCCCTGGGGAGTGGTGTGAGTAGTGGTAGGCATCTGGCACCCCCTGGGGAGGGGTGGTAGTAGTGGTAGGCATCTGGCACCCCCTGGGTAGAGGTGGGAGTAGTGACAGGCATCCAGCCCCCCATGGGTAGAGGTGGTAGTAGTGGTAGGCATCTGGCACCCCCTGGGTAGGGGTGGTAGTAGTGGTAGGCATCTTGCACCCCCTGGGTAAGGGTGGTAGTAGTGGTAGGCATCTGGCACCCCCTGGGGAGAGGTGGTAGTAGTGGTAGGCATCTGGCACCCCCTGGGTAGAGGTGGGAGTAGTGACAGGCATCCAGCCCCCCATGGGTAGAGGTGGTAGTAGTGGTAGGCATCTGGCACCCCCTGGGTAGAGGTGGGAGTAGTGATAGGCATCCAGCCCCCCATGGGTAGAGGTGGTAGTAGTGGTAGGCATCTGGCACCCCCTGGGGAGGGGTGGTAGTAGTGGTAGGCATCTGGCACCCCCTGGGTAGAGGTGGGAGTAGTGACAGGCATCCAGCCCCCCATGGGTAGAGGTGGTAGTAGTGGTAGGCATCTGGCACCCCCTGGGTAGAGGTGGGAGTAGTGACAGGCATCCAGCCCCCATGGGTAGAGGTGGTAGTAGTGACAGGCATCCAGCCCCCCATGGGTAGAGGTGGTAGTGGTGACAGGCATCCAGCCCCCCATGGGTAGAGGTGGTAGTAGTGGTAGGCATCTGGCACCCCCTGGGTAGGGGTGGTAGTAGTGACAGGCATCCAGCCCCCCATGGGTAGAGGTGGTAATGGTGACAGGCATCCAGCCCCCCATGGGTAGAGGTGGTAGTAGTGGTAGGCATCTGTCACCCCCTGGGTAGGGGTGGTAGTAGTGGTAGGCATCTGGCACCCCCTGGGGAGGGGTGGTAGTAGTGGTAGGCATCTGGCACCCCCTGGGTAGAGGTGGGAGTAGTGACAGGCATCCAGCCCCCCATGGGTAGAGGTGGTAGTAGTGGTTGGCATCTGGCACCCCCTGGGTAGGGGTGGTAGTAGTGGTAGGCATCTGGCACCCCCTGGGGAGGGGGTGGTAGTAGTGGTAGGCATCTGGCACCCCCTGGGTAGAGGTGGGAGTAGTGACAGGCATCCAGCCCCCCATGGGTAGAGGTGGTAGTAGTGACAGGCATCCAGCCCCCCATGGGTAGAGGTGGTAGTGGTGGTAGGCATCTGGCACCCCCTGGGGAGGGGTGGTAGTAGTGGTAGGCATCTGGCACCCCTGGGTAGAGGTGGGAGTAGTGACAGGCATCCAGCCCCCCATGGGTAGAGGTGGTAGTAGTGGTAGGCATCTGGCACCCCTGGGTAGGGGTGGTAGTAGTGGTAGGCATCTGGCACCCCTGGGTAAGGGTGGTAGTAGTGGTAGGCATCTGGCACCCCCTGGGTAGAGGTGGGAGTAGTGACAGGCATCCAGCCCCCCATGGGTAGAGGTGGTAGTAGTGGTGGGCATCTGGCACCCCCTGGGTAGGGGTGGTAGTAGTGGTAGGCATCTGGCACCCCCTGGGGAGGGGTGGTAGTAGTGGTAGGCATCTGGCACCCCTGGGTAGAGGTGGGAGTAGTGACAGGCATCCAGCCCCCCATGGGTAGAGGTGGTAGTAGTGGTAGTCATCTGGCACCCCCTGGGTAGGGGTGGTAGTAGTGGTAGGCATCTGGCACCCCCTGGGTAAGGTTGGTAGTAGTGGTAGGCATCTGGCACCCCCTGGGTAAGGGTGGTTGTAGTAGTAGGCATCTGGCACCCCCTGGGGAGGGGTGGTAGTAGTGGTAGGCATCTGGCACCCCCTGGGGAGGGGTGGTAGCAGTGGTAGGCATCTGGCACCCCCTGGATAGAGGTGGGAGTAGTGACAGGCATCCAGCCCCCCATGGGTAGAGGTGGTAATAGTGGTAGGCATCTGGCACCCCCTGGGTAGAGGTGGGAGTAGTGACAGGCATCCAGCCCCCCATGGGTAGAGGTGGTAGTAGTGGTAGGCATCTGGCACACCCTGGGTGGAGGTGGGGGTAGTGACAGGCATCTGGCACCCCCTGAGTAGGGGTGGTAGTGGTGGTGGGCATCCAGGCCCCTATGTGTATATGTGGTATTGGTGATGGCCATCCCGCCCCTATGGTGCTGCTGTTGCTGGTGTAAGTAATTTCTGCATCCCTCTGTGTGTGTGTGTGATATGTCGGGTACGTGTAGTTTGTTTTTGTGCTTGTTGTCTGACTTACCTTCTGCGCCGTACGCGTCCGTGCCTGTTCCGGTAGTAGATGTAGAGTATTGGTAGGATCGGCATGATGGGATTCATGGTTGGTTCGTCTCGTTCGTCTTTCTCTTTGCTTCGCCTCGTCCTCGTCACTGGCGTGTTCGTCTCGTAGCCGTGGATCGCGTTGTGGCGCGAATCGGAGCTTATGTGCGCCTCTCCCGGATGCTTTGACGTGCCGTGCGTAGCGACGGGTTCGGCGCGTACGGAAAGCGCATCGTACTTGTCCGGCCGGATGGGGCTGCATTTTGGCTTCCGTGCGACTCGATTCTGCGTTTACGGATCCGGCTCGGTCGGAGAACAGGACCTGGATTGGGTGAGTATGACTGGGTCGGAATCTATGCAGTTGTGCGCATCGTACTTGCTCGTTCGGAAGAATGTGCGAATCGGTCGGGAAACAGGCATTCGCCTGGCTTTTTTCCCGGCCGAATAGTGTTGGGTGCACCTCCTACCGAGATCGGAATCGACCCCTTAGTCTTTTTTATGTATTTATAATCTTTCTTTTCCATGTTGACAGGACTTTCACTTCATCTCTGCTGTGTTCAAATTGCCTTTGCTGTTGGCCCCTTTTTTCATATGGGGTCTCTGTTTGCTCATGTTTTAAACATTCTCAACCTTCTAAGGGCTCACATCTTAGCTTTTTGCATGAAGGGCCTACATGCTCTAGTGATTGCACAAAACCAGGCTTGCAGCTGTGTGGTCGTTCATCAGCTCTGCGTCTGTACTTTTTCTGTGAAACTGAGGAAAGACGGGTGAGAATTAATATACTTTTTCTGTGAAACTGAGGAAAGACGTCTGAGAATTAATGTGTGGTTTCTGAAAGACTCTCTACTTCCTTTTCATAAAATGTTATCTGCACCCAGCTAAAACTCTGCAATTCAATTAATTCTTTTAACCTTTTACCCAATTAAAAAATCAAAACTCCTCAGTACCAATCCTTTCAGTAATTAGTTTGAATTAAAAAAGCAAGATTAGATTTTAAACAGTTATCAAATGGAGGAGTTGCCGGCACTTTCCACAGTACATAAATTGTGTCGTGGTTTCTTGCTTCACAGTTAAGCCAATAAAACAAGAAAAGTAATTGACTGGAACATTTAATTAACAACATGGAGGAGGAGCTCCCTGTCACAAGTTACTTAATAGTGCAGCTGAAAGTGGATTTTATTGGTAATCTTTCGTTGGAGCAAGTACTGAGAAGTTATGACTCTGCATGCAGAGTAGATTTTAGGTGCTGGTACTGGCTTTCCTCTCTGGTATCAATTTCTTTATTTTGCAATGGCTGTTTTGCTCTATTGCAATGATCATGCAACTACAGCTCTTTGGGGTGTTCAAATTGTTTCACTTGGGAAGTTCTGCCTAATTTATTAATACACATGCACCTGACCAATAACGCCTCCAAGCTACACTCCGCCCCCGCCAGGTCCATGCCCTGTTCTGTCCACCTTCTTCCTTTTTCTAGGCTAGCTCCGCCCACCCTGTGCCTTGTTCTTCCTCAGCCATGAATTCTCTCTGTCGTGCCTTAGTCTATCGCTGCTTCTTTCCATTACTAAGTAATACAGATCTGGCCAACATCTGCCTCTTTCTAGGTTGAAACCAAATCATTGAAGTGTGCTTCGACCCATAAAGAGGGCATCGTTTCATGTATGGAGTGCAAACGCTCTGAAGAGCAGGGGCGGCTCCTCCGTGAAGGCTGAGAAGCGTCGCCCCACTAATCAAACTGCCCCCAGAATGAAAAATAAAATGGTAATAAAGTTAATTTATTACCATTTTATTTTTCAAAACCCTAAAGGTCCTACGTAGCTTCAGGAAGAAACTTAAAACCTGGCTCTTTCCATGATCTCCCATCCATACCGATCTGCTACCCTCTCTGCAGCGCTGGGAAGCCCTTGGGCAGCTATGCCCTTTACAAATCACATAAATAAATAAATAAAATAAATAAACCCCATTTTGAACGGCAGCAGCAGAAAGCAGTGACGGGCAGGGAACTTTCAGTTTAAAGTGTGCACGTCTTTTTGGCCGGCCGTCTTGCGATGGCCAGCCAGACATGAGCATTTTAAACATCTCTAACCAAGCTGTCTTAGACAGCTGGGTTAGAAAAAGCATAGGGCTCCTGTGTCCTCAGGAGCGGCAAAGGAGGCCGCACCCTCCGATCCTGGTGCTGCTTTCATGCTGCATGAGACCAGCACCAGGATTGGTTAGTGTAGTTTTCTGGGTCCTGCTGGAGCCTGCCTGCCTGGAGAAGACCGGAGCGAAGTGGACATAGCAACAGGAAGGTAAGTGTGGTTCTTTTCTTACTTATTTTATTTACTTTTATTTTCCTGCCTCCCACCCACCCCACCACCCTCCATACATGCCAGCAGCCACTGCTGAAGAGGCAAACGAGAGACTTCAAGACCAGGGCAGTATAGGGGCAGCATAGCTGGCTGCAAGCATCCCCTAAAGTAAAATTTAATAATGATCTTAGCAGTCTAGCAATAAATAAATTAGAGACCGTCAACAAAATAAGAACACATGATGAGGTGGTGTAAACTCAGATCTCCATCCTATTATGAATGCAGCTGCTAATGGTCACTGAACTCTAGCCTATGCTGAGAAGACAAGTGGCGGTGCAGGCTGGAATTGATCACAGTCTGTCCACTGTGAGGGGAATATGGCATATTCAAACTTGTACACTTTGGTGTGTGGCAGTCTAGGTAAAGGGCAGGTAGTGACTCCCTTAGCAGAGCAATTTGTGGAGCCTATGAGCTATAGTGCCTGACAACCAGTCTGACCACGCTGCAGCTCCTGATAAGGATGGATGCATAGGTATGTGTAAGCTTCGGGCTGAAGTGTGAAAGGCTCTGCCAAACTCTGCCATGGTGGTGTTCAACCGCGATGCTGAGCACGCATTTCATCCCAAATCATGGCAAATGATTGAGCCAGAGCTAAGAGATCAAAGAACCATGTATCCTTCCCAGGCTTCTGTGATCCACAGTTGGCAGTAAGAAATTGGAAGTTACAGTAGCCACTCGATAAGGAGATGCCAAGTTGAATGATGTCTTACTTATGGTGCACGGTGAGAAATGCTTTATGAAAAATAGAAATTATGTCAGGCATTTCAGAACTGGCTGTTGGATCTGATGAGAGTCTGGCATAAAAAGGCCTTCAGGAAAGAGGTGGCCAACTGGAGAAATAATTTAGGAACAATGTTCCAAGCCTCAAGGATTATGCAAACCAGCCTGTGCAGTTAAGGAATGATACTGACTTCCCAGTGGGCATTTTACAATGGTGTGCTGCAGGGCACACACAGTGGGACACAAACACCAAAATAGGAGTTCAAATATCTACAATAAAAACAAAGTTGGTAATACCCATCTTCATCAACTGCTGTGTTCATAAACAAATGTATTGCCGCAGGTAAATTTTCAAACTAAGAACATGGCTGTGTTAGTGTCAATTACCAAATGTCATGACCGAAGGCCCCTATGTCCATACTTTTCTTAACTACTGGTGCTGTGTCCCAAGTAAGCAAAGTAGATAGATGTAGTTCATGACTTGATTTAGCCTACAATAAGAAAGTCGGGCTGAAATGCAATAGCACATTTAATCAGAAAATGAAGAAACAGCACTCAATGGATGAGTTATCACCCAGATAAAGGGGTGGACAACACTGCTGGTTCATCATGTTCTCAGATGAAGAAGTAATCTGGCTCCACATTTAGAGTGATGTCAATATAAGCCAATGCGAATGCAGAAGAGATATTTACTAAATTAAATTCTAAAAATGGTGAAAAGTGTTAATCAAGAGCCAAGATATTTGAACCTGGAATGGCAGAAAAGAAATAATCACTTTCAAATGAAATTATTTTTGGCTATTGAACCAGGATGAAATAGCAGCAAACACTAAGAATGGAAGTCAGCTTGAAGTAGTGATCTTTGAACAACGCAAGAAACACATCTGAATGGAAAAGGCATACTAAACATGATACTGATGCCATAAGTCATGTCCTGCTGAAGACACCTATCATGCAAAAAACATTAACCTGTTCAGGGGGGACACTGAAAATAAGTTTCAGCTGTAATGCAAAGCTTCAGCACCAGAAGTAAAAGGAGTGAAAGATGAATGGGCTATTATAGGTTTCATTTCATCTGCACATTGTGGTGAAATAAGTCCTGGAGAGATACATGCAGCTGACATGATCAGGAAATCAGGATGTCCTGCTTTTGGAAATCCTCACATGTATTTGTACTAAAAAGAACCAAAAGTTTGTCAGAGTGTAGAATTGTGCCATACAAAGGTGCAATCACAAAGGTAAAAAATCTGAATCAACAAATAACTCATGTTATTACGCACCACAAGTATCACCAGTTAAAGCTATCGGACTTCACACATATCACAAGTTGCATCACAAATCTTAGCCTATTTAGGTACAAGAATCTGAGTTTGGGGTTCTCATCTTCAACCAATATTTTCCAAGAATTCATTCAATGGGATATCAAACCAGTCAACACATTAAATTAGAGTAAAAACATACAGTGGTCAGACTAAGTAGATTGCATCTAACCATACTTTTCTTTGGACTGGCCAATCAGTTGTAAAGTGAAATGTTTGCACTAGTCATTAAATGACAATATAGTTTTTATACTTGTCAAGTCATGCAAATATTGGTCTAAACTTCCATCACCTATGCCACATATATAGCCCTGAAATGTTGATGCAAAATTGTGCCAGCACATGTGCAATGTATTTAATCAAGCTAAGTTTGACACATTTCCAAAAGATCAGAATATAACAGTCAGACAAGTGTGCATTGCGCTATATGATGCTAATTTCCAATAAATCATGAAAAATGTGTTTTCTATAAAACAAGAGGAAATTCTACAGACACATGTTGCTTTATCCTGGAAGCTGTCAAGTAAGTTTGAGAACCGAACTCCATCAATAAGATGTGGCTTTGGTAAATTTGCACCCAGCTGGATTTCCAGGGTAGGAGCTTGTATATATATTGTTAAGGGGTGGAGTCGCTGACGTCACAGAACTCTTTGGCACTTATTAACAGCCACAAAGTAGCAGGCCATGTTCACCCAAAGGACTCATTGCTCTTCTGAAGAGTTCAGAAGAACAAAACACTGGGGACAACTGGGACAAAGTACAGACCTGTGACAAGAATCCTGCTCCACACCGTAGCACTGTATAAACAAGCTCCTACCCCTTGGGGGAGCTGGTGATCGGATTCTAGAGCCGGGAGTCTGCATCTGGAGCAGTTTGGCACTTATCAATGGACACTAAGCAGCAGGTGATATTACTCCAGAGGACTCTGCACTTCTGAAGACTTCAGAAGTACAAAACACTGGTGTTAAGGGCTATCAGCATTGGCGTGTTTCAACACTCAAGGTACCAGAAGAAAAAATACAAGTTAATGACTGCCTTGAACTCCATTGACTATGATGCACTTGAGAGGACTGGGACAGACCTGTAAAAATTGTGTGACTCAACCCCTTATGAACTAATAACACTGTTAATAGATTATATATAAAGGTATTTGTATAAAGTATTTCTTTCTCAACATCCAAATCTTTTGTATGAAACAACCTATTTTCATGTGTCATCATATAAATAGTTGTACCTCTGTTAAATGAGCATCCTAATGACTTATTAAATGAGTAGCATTTTTTGTATTTATGATGTAGTATTGCACTATGGTATGTAACATGTTGTCTTCTTTAGGAACTATATCTGTTTTTACTCTCCATCTAAGTCTAAATAGAGGAATGTCATCAAGTCACAAAAGATAAAAACCAAAGCATGATTCCAAATATTAATTTGCTCAATCTTAGGAATTGAAATCTTTTGCGATACATACTTTGAGATTAACAAATAATCAACATGAGAATACGAGGAATGAGAATTTGAAAAAATGTAATTTCTTTTTATGTTGGAAAATTAAGCCATCAATCATTAACATGTTTAGTATTCTAAATGAAATGCTTTGAAAAGTGAAAAAGATCTAAGGAGTTTAAATTTAGTAGAAGACATTGTATCAAGTAAAGTATCTCTATTAAGGTTCAAATCTCCAATAAACATAAGAGGAACATTTCTCAGGCTTATAACTGTAAATGCAGCATTTTCCAGAAAAGCTGGTTCATCTGCAGTAGGGCCATATGTATTAGATTCAAAACAAATGGATTTAGTTTTAACTTAACATACACATACCAAACATTTGAATCAAAATGGCAGTCTAAAATTTGTAAATGAAGTTTAATCCAAAACAATATTGCAACTCCATTATTTTTCCCAGTTGCTAGTGAGCAAGGATAATTACCTACTCCATTTTTAGTCATATAAAGTAAGGTATTATCATTAATGTGTGTTTCCTGAAGAAGACAAATGTCAGAATTTTATCTTGCTAAATATTCCAGTGTTTTCCTTCATATCACTGGATGCCTTTAGCCCTTTAACATTCAGTGATGTAATGTTTTAGAGCTAGCTTCTATTTATTGTATTTACTAAAGACGAATACAATTGAAGAAATTATATATAATTTCCAGTGTAACATTTGCTAAGATATGGTCGCACAGAATAGAAAGGCTGACAGCATGGAATGAGAAACATGCACTTATAAATATATAAAAAAGATATGAAACACAAAAATATGAATTCAAGAAAAGCCAATGTAGCATCCCTCCCCTGTGTCGAAAAGCTGATAAACAGCGCATATTCAACAACACTCGATATAGAATGGTTAAAAGCATTCAAAGGTCTTCATCGTCTTGAGCTTCCATAGATTCCATAGACAAAGAATGATGTTGTTTAAGAGAGGCAATTAGCTCAGGGGGATCATTTAACATTTTTGAAATGTTGTTCTTCCAAATCCACATCATAGATCGATTAGAGAGACCATATTTATATTCACATTCTTAGAGTCTGGATCTCAGCGCATCAGCTATTATGCAGAGATTTGGAGTTCCCTTTGCCACTTCTTAATGAATAACATTTTTATTGCCATTTGAAGTTAAGGATGGACTATATCTTTCTCCTTTCTTTATCATACCTAGATGATTATGATGCGGCACTTACAAATTAGTTTGCCTCTGGTTTAGTTTGGTTTACCTTTTGGTGGGATGGAGTCCTGTGCACCTTATCAATTTCAAATTTCACTGCAAATTTTATACTGAGGACTTTGATTGACATGTTTTCAGATAAGCCCTGCAATTATTACCTTCACTATATTCTGTTACATTAAAATATCTAACTTATACTGTCTATATTTGTTTTCCAAATTCAAAAACAGTTTTTTCATTGGAAGGACTTTGTAACTGTAAAAGTCTGTGCGATCATGGACTCACTGTCTCTAATTTTAATCTCACCATCGGAGACTCTCCTGCACAAACAAGTTATATCTCTTTAAATGTGTTTGATGTCTGCTCCAATAGTATCAGTAGTAGCTCTAATTGAATGCATTTCTTCTCAAGTCTTGCTTAATTAAGGTTCTGAAGATTCTATCATTTTAGCTTTCATTGGCAAAGGAATAGTTGTTTGTTTCCTCCTATTTGATTGACTTTGAAAGGATTTGCCTTCCAGGTTTGCAGTGGCTATGTCAGCACTCTAAATAATAGCACTTATTAATACTAAATTAACAATTGAGATAATACAAGTGCTAGATTAGGTAGGCCTTATTTGTAAAATTCTTTGAGAAAACCACTGCACTTTTTGATACTTAGCAGTTACCAAGAACAAATTAAATAGGGTCTAAAGGATTATTTTAATTATTATTTCTGTGTCCATTTGAAGATACTAACTGCTATGACCAGGTAATATTGTAATGTAACGCTTCTCTGGTAAATTGCTGTTTGTTAATGAAGAATTAAATAGAGTTGCCCAGATAGAAAAACACACAATCTGTCACTTTAAGGAGCTCTTCACTTAGCCATGAATAAAGCCAATGGATGGTGCAAACCTCCCAAAAAAGACATAGTCTACCGCTTTGTACCAGGGAGAGATTTAGTGGTACTGCAGGGTACAAGGAAAATCTGTGCCATGCGAAAGCATGTGCATCACTTCTAATCACAGTCACATGCTATTTTTTCTGACCCAGACATCCTGCCTTCTAAGGCGTGGAACTTTGAGTGGCATAGAGTCACCTGTAGGGGTAGAACTGTTTTTTTATTGCACTGGTGTAGTTCAGGGAGTTTTGTACTTTGCACAGGAGCAAGACAGTTCCTGAATTTGAGTGAGGCTGTCACAGGTACCTTTTTCCCAATGCTTTTAGGCAGATATTCTGCTCAAAATAGACACTACATCAGGTTTCAGGGATTTGTGTTTCCCTGCTGTCATCTGAGTGACAGCAGAGAAAACACAACAGCCACAGTACAACTGTACAGGAAGACTTCTACAGGTCATCTGTAAGCAAATTAGGAGTAGGCACTTGTGAAGGAGGAATGTGGTCTTAAGACTAACCTGAAGACTTTGAAACCTGCCAACTTTCATTTAAACCCAGCCTTGACACTGAAATGTATATGATTCTGGGTATATCACCTAATTTTCCCATGGCTAACAATGTATAGTAAGTAAACTTGAATTGTAAATATGTGAAATCAAAGTGTGATTCAGATATGTAAATACCCACTTCCGTGAATGTGTAATACTTTGTGTATTGATATGGTATATCACGCATTTGCTCCCCAGCTAAGTTTCAGTTATTCCTATAAATACATGAGTATAGTCTTGCAGAGTTCCTGACTATTGGCATATCTGTAGCGCATGATATTTCCTGGTTTTCTTACGTCGCATTATAGCTTCCTCCTGCACCTACTAGTTAGCACCATTAGCTTCCCAGTATTTTGTATGTGAATGCATCCCATGCTGAGACTTTCCTTGCAAACATTCTGAAACTATGTTGCACCAGTAACGTATGAGAATTTGGATAGGAATTCAAAAGTGTGCTTAGCTTTTTCTCGCAAGGGCTCTGAAATCCTATTCTGCTGGTAGTCTATGCACATTCAGTGTACAAAAGCCTTAACTTACTTAGCTTTTCCCTGTGATTGACCCTCTAACAATCTTGCAAATTTCCCAATTTTCAATCAGAAGCCCCCCTCTTACTGAACTACATGGTCTTGGTAGTTATTTGCAATAAATATATGTACTTCAAAAGAAAGAAAGACATTACTTCTCACACCCCTATTCAGGAGTAGATCAAATAGAGGTATGAGCAGAAGATTACCATGACAGAACAAAATCCTAACAATAACTTCAGAATTTTTATCTTTCTGTGCCAAGGATAGGTTGGCCAGACTCAACAGAGTACTAGAGAACAAGAGTGACATAACTTATCTCCATGCTCTTAAGACTGGCTCCCTAGTAACCTAACGGTGTGTCATGTGAAGGAGTTAAAACCTCATCTTGACAGAGTTAACAAAATGTATATCCAGGGAGGTTAATGTTCACCAGTGAAACATGTTTTCCAACAGTGATCCCCAGATGAGCTTCAATTCTGGTAGGGAAGACTCGGTCAACATCTTTCTGCACGTCAGTAAATTGAGCACCATAAATTGGTTAATAGTGAGATCTGTTATTTACAGTGTTTGTAAATGGCAGTGTGCATGCAGTGTTACATAAAAACAAATTAAAATACTAACAATTCTACTACTATTACTACTGCTACTATTACTACTACTACCAATAACAATAATGATGACTATTATTATTAGCATTAATATTATTATCAATGCCTGTTAAATGGAAGATGCAGGATAAGGAAAATGACTGTTTCAATGTTGACAGGACCAATATGTTGGACCTTGCAGCGACTGAGTCCCTCAGTAACCACTCGTCTAGTCCTCTAGCTCTTGCTCCTCCAAAGGCACAATGAGGATAGGGAAGCCAGTAATAAAGACAATGGGCCCGATTCACAAAAGTAATCTGAGACAAAATCCTAACTTTACGACTTTCGGTATTCACAAGGCATTTAGGAGCAGTAAAGTTAGGATTTTGTCTTAAGTTTGTCTTAAGTTTTGTCTTAAGACAAAATCCTAACTTAAGTTAAACTTAAGTTAGGATTTTGTCTTAAGACCAAAACTTAAGACAAACCTAAGACAAAATCCTAACTTTACTACTCCTAAAAGCCTTTTGTGAATACCGAAAGTCGTAAAGTTAGGATTTTGTCTCAGATTACTTTTGTGAATCGGGCCCGATGAGTGGCTTGTAGCTGACTCAGCTGCAGACAAGATAAGTGACATCTTGATTATTGAGTTGATGAGCTCAGTTACATGTTACGCACTGCCACATTCTATGTCTATTTGACCGTGTCTTAGGATGCTGGCAGCTTCCAATCAATAATTAGGGAGCTCAGGAGAGATCACTGATCTGCACATACTAAGGCCATCCATATACTAAGGCCATTTTCAGTTAATTCTGAGTGATATCCTTTAGGTTGCAGAACATCCATAACACCATACCGAGGCTAATGAACAATATCCTGGCTGGAGTAGAGGGCTTAATCATTGTCCATATGACTTTGGCTACATCTGCTAGGACCAAGGAAGTGTTTTAGGCCCTGAAGCAGGATATTCCAAATATAAATGAACTGTAGATTTCAGAAAGGAAAAGGTTTGGAAAGCTAAGGGGGGAGCCTCAAGCTGGCAGTGTGATGCTATATCTACTCCAGGATAAAATATAGTCAAGCGTGAACTAGGAGGTGTCCAAACAACACATGCCCTATCCCTCACTGGATGTCCCTGAATGATGTGAAAGTCATTGTTAGTAATCTGGCAATTATACTGAACTTAAATGACTTTACTTAGCAACCAAGGGCAGCTAATTGCAACCTTCATTTACTAATTGCCTTTACGGATTTGAAATGAGCTGTCTGCCCATGGCCAGTGCAAAAGACTCCAGACTGCTTTTAGGAATTTATAATTCAAATGAATGTTTTAGACCCTGGACCTGTAACAGCCTTAGATTGGCTAAACTAAAACATTGAAACCCAAATTGTATCCTTTATCAATAGTAGATTTTTTGAAAGGAAAGAAAAAGCCCACACTGAGAGGGCGAGACGCTTTGTATGTTTGCCATTTATGAAAGTATTACCCCAACTGTTTCAATATCACTTCAAAATCCAGAATGACCACATGTGCTCAGAATGGCTGATGATGATGATGCAAAGAGAACATCTAAAGCTGCCAAGGAGCTCCATATCTCTCAAGGGCACACCAGGCATTAGTCATGCCACCACAAAGGAACTCTTTAGATGTTTCTGACTTGAACCTCTGCTGCTATTAATCTGGAGGTGGCATGTGTAAGGAGGACATCTGCCTTGGTGTGGACCCCCAAACTCTTTGCCTTTTCTGTTCCTAGATTGTTTAACTCCGTTGGAGGCTAAGGCTTTCATTGCTTCTACAGAAGTTTGGGGATTCTGTCTACTCCAGAGATGTAAAGCAGAAGTCTTAGGAGCACGGGCTGGATCCTTGCCAGATTTTCTAGACAACTGCTGACTATGTAAATATTCAGTTTCACTCTGCACAAATTTATCTTCTGAGGATAGCCAGAAAATCAGCCCTGGATCTGCCTTCCTGGACCAACATTAGATACTCATGTTAAACCCTTCCCTTATATGCACAGCACACTATTAGTTAGTAGTAAGAGATCTGCTTTCTGCTAACCTCACATAAGGATGTGTACTTGAGACTTTGCTTTGTATAAAGTGTGCAGCTCTAATGTACCTGATACATGAATCCTGGCTGGTTGTGTACAGCAGTGTGTCCTTTTAAAATAGCACTGGGGAGAAACTACTTTCTGAAATGCCTTACATTGCAGTTGTATTTGCTCTTGGGAAATACAGAGTCACTGGTAGGCTTATGTATAAATTGAAAACTCTTTAATTTGCATGGCCGATTTCATAACTGCCAACAGGTGTGTCCTCTATTTTTATGCTATAAAGTATATGCGTTTCACAAGTATGATATTATTCTTATGAGCTTATGTTTCTACATTCTATAAGATGTTTCCAAATGCCTCATAAATTGCTAATTCTAACTTCAGTGAATAAACAAGCAGCTCCTGGTCTGTGCAGGGCAGGGTGCTGTGGGCTAAATGGAATTTAACATATGCATGGTGAAGCCTTCTAGAAGCCTATATGACCTAGAAAGATCCTTTACACTGATTACGTAGCAGAGGACCCCCATTTTACTTGATGGAAAGTACTCCAGCCTTGCTAACTCTAAAACCAACACTGATGCCACAACCTATCCTGATCAGTCAATGTCATTTTCTCTGGGGTGCACACTAGGACAAAGATGTTGGGGGCTTTAATCTAATTAAGCTACCCTCAACGTTACATTTACTTGAAGGTTTTCACTAGACTTGAGTAGCCTGAAAACAAGGCTCACTAGAATTTGCTGAGGGCACTTTCCTGCAGAGGTGATTCATTTATTAATGCATTAGAAAAAGCTTCCATTACATCCCAGAGTTCACTTATGTAGTGCCTTGCTGCAGCCCAATGTGCTTTGTAGCACTTTTGAAAACTGAAGATTCTCTACTCGCATAAGGAGATCTCCAGAGGTCCAGTGTATCTGAACCCTGGTCCCTGCATTTGCAGGAGCCAGCTCTCTAATACAGGTGAGGGGACAGTGGTGTAATTCTTCCTGTAGCTTTGCTCTGTGTTCCTGTTGTTCGAGACTAATGATTCTTAGTGCCATGAGGACTAAGGAGTCAAATGAGACCCCAAAGACTTCTAATGGACACACCTGAAAGTTGATATGCTCGACTAATACTTTCTCTTTGCCCTGCCTCTGATCCGAAGCCGGGGGCATTTTTCTTAGTGATTCTGGTCATGTTTGTAGCAACTAGTCTCTGCAAAAATATTCCAGTGGCATTTGCATACAGCAAGGTGTTTAAACCACTTAAAAGGAACTTAGAAACGTCTGAATTCCATCAAAAGAATGAGGTGAAGTGACTTCATTGGCCCAACACAAATGATCTGCTCTGCTTTCCCCATCACCTTTCCTCGATTGGAGGTTTTCAGCTCTGAAAATCACACAGCACTATTTCCACCAGCTGAATCTGCAGCCAACTTTTACAGAGATGCTTTAAGGCATGGGCAAAGAGGCTAACTGCCCAGGGCCCAAAGCCTTCTAGGAGGCCCCTGGGAAAGTGAACTTTCTTTTGCTCTCTATATCTCCTCAGTCTATTTCTCTATATCAACCTTTAAAGCATTATTTGATATATTATTTGGCATCAAGAAGCTTTAATTCGCAAAACATAAGTAATAAAACACAAAGTTGTGGCCTATAAAGTATATTTTGCAGTGGGTCCTCCAAATTCTTAAGACTACACTGATCTTTTCTCAGGCTGTGTGATCCATTTCGCGTGGGAGGTAAAAACAGATTCAAATCCAAAAAATGAAAACCATCTTAGAGAACCTGTCCAGCTCACCCAATGGCGATGCGCATTGGCTGCAGTGGGACATTTTGGAAAGCCTGGACCTTTTTCAACATTGGATTCCCTCTTCACAATGCTTACCCAAACAATGTAACTAACCTTATAGAGCTATTATTTGATGGAGTCTTTCTACCTATGTTGCAGGTGAAGCTTTTTCTCCAGAAACTTACTAAGCCAGAAGACAGTGTTTTCGACTGCGCCTAAATCGCCATTTCTAACCGACAGTGACAGTGCACATTCACGCCTAACAAAATAATTACAGCCTAGTTTAGAGGCTATCAGTAACAGCAAATCTACCCAAAATTCACATCCTCTCTTTGCACTTTAGGCAGTCCCACCGCTACATTGGAATTCCAGAGGTAGCAGATGTTCCACTTGTAGTGGCTACTGTGGCTCTGCCTTTGGGTCCAACAAGTTGCCAGAGGTAGCCTTGCCATCAAAGGTAGTGAACTGGCTGCATGATCTAGAGGGCAAAAGCTGCCTCCTTTAAATGCCTGACAGTGGACTTTCAGTAAAAGGTAAGCTTGGTGTCCCTCACATGTTGGTAAAAAACCTCTCAAAATTTTAGAGGCCCAGATATGTAGGCAGGTACAATGTACCCTGCACTTGGAGTAACAATATAGAATCAAATCCTGTCGCTGTAAACGTAACATGGGCTATTACGGAATTTGAATGTGGAAAACAGCAAACTGGTGAAAACACATAACCAAGGACCTCCTTTAGAGTTTGAATGGCAGAAATTGCCTCCCCTCCACCATTTTCAAGAATTTCCTGTCACCTTCCCAATTCTCCACCACAATGGCAGCACTTTCTCCACCAATGTGTCTGTGATGTTGTCACGAGAGGAATACATTTTGGGGTGAGAAACTCCATGTAAATTCCACAAATGCCTGTCTCAGAGGATGGAATATTTGCTAGCACATATTTCCTTACCCCCCGGAATCACGCTATATCTTCCTTCGCTTTATTAACAAATAATTTTGCACAGCAGCCATCAGCAAAAACCCAGAAAAAAAACACTCCCATGAACACTAGGGAGAACATCAACAATCCATAGTCCTTTCACAGTGTCCATGATGGAGAGACCACATAGTCCTTCCTCGCTGACTGGACCTCTTCTTTTTTCACGTGAATCACACCAAAGAATGAACCTCACTGGTCCTGATTTGAACCGTCCCCTGAAAAGAGACACAGCGTGAGAGCCTGTTTGAACTCTCCTTGAACAGAGGATACTTAAAAGCGTCTTGTCACCACATGCAGAGAAACTTGAACATGACACTTCAGCAATCTACTGCCAGTGCATTTGAACATCGCAAATGACTTACTTACCACTGTACGGTACGAGGAGGGTACTCATCAGAATGTGCTCAGGGCGGGATAATCCTTGCCTCTGTGCCCTTAATAGAATTGAAACTTACCTTATATTGTTCTCTCTTCTTTTAATATATATATATATATATATATATATATATATATATATATATATATATATATATATATATATATATATATATATATATATATATATATATATATATATATGATATAGATATATATTTATATACATATATATATATATATATATTTTACTTTACTTTACTTTTATTGTGTGTGATGCAGTTCCTGACCATCCCCTCCCCACCTCAGCTCTTTCTGTAACTAAACCTTCATCCTTGAAACATTCAAGTAAAGGACTAAAGTCATTTTAATCATTTTACGTTTCACTCTGTATCTGATCAACGTACAGTGACAACTTATTTTTAGTCATCAAACCCTTGGGTGTCTTTCCCCCCACAACCTATTAGGTTGATCTCTAACAAGCAGCACAAACAATATTCATTTTGGTCCATAACTCCATGCAATCCGGCGAACGCTAGTTTTTTCTTGCAAAAAATCATTTGCCTATATTTTTTCCCCCTGAATTTCAATCTGTTTATATATGTGTGTTCTTGTTTCCTTTTAATCTTCTTTGATATAAGGATAGATTGGGGTCACTTGCCCCTTGCAGTATAAAATTGGAGACTGTTCCTTTATAGGTTAAAATTGATGCTCTTTTTGTGGGAAAAAACCTAAAATGAAGTACCTTTTCAATGGGAAAGAAATAAACTTCATTAAAACATGGTGTTCCTTCCAGGCAAGGTTGCTGTACCTGCTTTCACAGCTCCTCCAGACCCCGTTACAATTACTGGCATCAGAGCATGCGGATAATGGATGGAGCTCGCGGATGAAAGGGGATGTAATTGCTTGGAGTGGTCCCACCGTCATTAGACCATGCCATTGAAGCTCAAGTGGTCTAATCAAGTCGGCACATCCGCGAGAAGCAATTACAAAAGACCCCAGAGTAGACGCTGTATCTTTAATCCTACCCGTCAAACCTACTGCAGAGGCGACTATTAATCTCAGTCCCTCGTACATCCACCAAATGTGTTCCAAAAGTGGCATTTATCAGAGCAGGCTCTGTATGCCTGTGCCGGGAGGGGGTCGCTATGCCAACAGCTGCTTCAGGTATCACTGCCTTGGTGAGCGAAGGGAGAGCCTGCAATGTGCCCTCATTCAAGATGTTACCACTTATTCAAATCATGACCCTCGACATACGAAGACATATTTAGATCAGACCAGCGAACCGTTGAAAATGGAAGTCTGTGCCCTCCCCTGTCCAAAGGATGGTGGATGCCGGGCTGGACTGGCCGATAGCACAATCAAGCAGTGCCGGACATGTCGGTCTGATGGGTCAGTGTGTGGACGCGTTTCCTGTCTGTTTGTGTGCCTGATTTATGGCTGCTGGGCCGTTTTTAGGTCTCGCCTACGCAGCGCGCATGCGCTGCATAGGAAAAAAGACCTTTTGCAATCGATTCGGCTTTTCAGCCAAACACGTGCACGCGTTCCATTGCCTTCAATGGCAACGCGTGCACGTTTGGCGATTCACTTGCGGGAGCGAGCAGCTGGCGCCATATGGTAGCAATTATCGCTCCTGGCGCCGCTCGCTCCCGCAAGGGAATCGCGCAGGCCCCCTCCTCTCCCCCCTCCCCCTCCTGCCGTGCGAGGTGCGCGCACTTGCTTTTTCTTCTTTCACACGCATGCCGCAAATAACGCATTCAGTTTGGAGGTACTTTCTCTGTCAAAAAATAAAATGGATGCACGATTGTTACTTGTAACCTACAGCTATGGTGGTTATAATGTCTGAGGTCTTCTGGCCGGCATTACCAGTTGCTTACTCACTGTTTCTGAGACGTGTAGCGGTGGTATTGTCATGGTGGCGCTCACTGTGTGTCATCTAACGTGTCCAGGTAAATCGTGTTGTCTCCATGTAGCGAAGCTGGGCCTTCAGCAAAAAGTGGAAATGCTTCAGAGCAGGCTGACCCTTTGAGGCGGTGCGCCATCAATGGCTCGTCACAGGAGACGGATTCGGCTGCCCCAGTACACTGGCGTATTGCAGACGTCGATGCTGTTACACCATCTGCAGCAAATCCAAGAGCACTGACGCATTACATGGGCTGTGCCGCCACACTGTAGCTGGTCCCTCTGCCACATGTGTGATCTTGGGGCGGCAAACTGTTGAGCCGCCTGTTCTTTGCAGAACACGGCCAGCACGGTCGCTGCATTGGTGCATCTGGGTTGGTGCTTATCGAAGACGAGGCCCTGACTGTTCCAGTGCTGACATTCACTGGCAGGCGAGAGCGGTCTGGAGGGTAAAGTGCCAGCCGTGCATTGCGTGCGCCATTGAACTGCAGTGCTATTCTGACCACGTGTTTGATTTGAGAATCTGGGCCAGTCACTTCCCTTTTATCCTTCTTATGTTTTTTTTTTAGATTCCCCCAGAGGGCAGCAGATGGATCTACATAGCACAATGTCTTTCCTTCGGTTATCTGTGGGGTTCAAGTGTTGCAAAGCATTTACAGCAGGTGCTGGAGCAAGACAAGAGTGCAGTTAGAAGATGCATAAAAATCTACAGATAAAAGTGAAGGAGGGGAAAGGGGACAGAGGATTGAGGGCGAGTGAGCTGAGAAATTGGGACAAGAGGACAGGTTCTGCCTCTTTTCCGAAGGACAGTATTGTTGGGACCCACTCTCAAATAAAGTGGCCGTCGTTCCAGATAATGGCACTGGATAGGAGGAGACCTTTTCTCGTTTTTCTTTTCCTTTACCAAGGGGATTTCCTGTTTCTTGTGGTGGTGTTAGGCCAGAGAGGAAGGCTACGCCTCACACAGTTATATGTGCTTGTAAGTTTGAGTTACACAAGGCATTAACCTTTTTCATGAATGGAAAACCATTTTTGAATTCACAGAAGTTGTTTTGTACTTGTAAAAGGATTTAGTCATACACAGAGTTTTGTTTGGATAAATCTACTACGAGGGGCGTTGAGTGGTGGGGAGTCTCAGCTCAATGCTATGCACGTTTGTGGATGCCCCAAGGTATTCAAAGACTGCCCCCGACCCATCCATGCCTTGCACAGCTTTGGAACCGTTCGAATCAAGGGCAGGATTAAGTCCCTTTCAAGGCTGAGAAGGAGGTCATAACGTCTACAAAACTGGTTGGGGTATAACACAGAGAAAGCACAGAAAACAAATATTGGCCGCGTGGACAGATAAAGAACAAGTTAGCAAGTGCATTTGCGCTTGCTGGACAGGTGTTACACAAGTAAAGCTAAAATGTAACTCGCAATATCACAGATGTCCAGCAGCTCGAGAGGGACACAGGGGCAGATTTACAACTTCTGGCGCATCCCTGCAAATCAGCAGGGATGCGCCAGAATAGTTGCGACACGCAATACTCTCCTTGCGCCACCACGGAAGCGCCGCATTTACAATGCGGCGCACCGTGGCGCAAGGAAAGGCCGATGCGTGTCGCATCCTGTGGCGCAAGGGCGGCGCATTGCTGGAGTCGTGTCGCAAGCGCGACGCAACTCCAGCAATGCTCGTGGGCCGCCCATACCTAACGTGGTGCGCCACTCCTTACGCCTGCTTGAAGCAGGCGTAAGGATTCGTCGCAGCGGCGTCGGAAAAGTGACTCAGTGAAATCTTGTAGATTTCACTGCGTCACTTTTACGAGGCATTCCTTCGACGGAACGCCCACCCTGCGGAGGAACGCCCACATGAAACCTGACGCAGGTTTCATGTGGCGCAGGGCTTTACAACGTGACGCATCTCCCTAGATGCGTCACGTTGTAAATAATGCGCAACGTGGCGCATGGTTTACGTCGCCGCTGCGTCACAAAAGTGACGCAACGGCGGCGCAAAAGTGGCGCAAGGGGCTTGTAAATCTGCCCCACAGTGTCTTGCAAACACCCTTCAACATCAAAACGAGACGCCTTGCTGATTAAGGAGCTAGAAAACTCACTGCAACAGGAGTCTGGCTTCAGCTGCTGGTCCAGCATGCTCAGCATCCTTCATCTGTCGAGATGTTGGTTTACATAACAAGCATTGGCATAGCCAATAGGTCTCGCCTTTGGGACCTTATAAGTATTTAGTTATGCAGCACAATATCCTTACTGCAACAACATTAACTGTTGCATGGCTAAACACTTATAAGGTCCCAAAGGCGAGACCTATTGGCTATGCCAATGCTTGTTTACTCTTGGTTTCCCTGATATTAAAACAAACATTGCCTGAAGCAAGCTCAAATCCATGCATTCTTTCATACCTTGCAAAACACTTATACAGTGTTTCTTTGCAGGTTCCAAACTGCTCCAATTTGCAAACAATGGCAACCTGTTTAGCTATACTAATGGAGGTCACTTTTATGTTGGTGTCAAGCCTGTTTTCTCTCCCATTCTGAGTGCTTAATTTGAGCCTGTAAGTTCAGGTGCTCGGCACAACACCGGCGCTTGTGACAGTCTGACACAAGGTGGTGCTGTTGGTAAATTTAGAGATGACCACAACAACAGTTAATTATTAATTCAATATACATTAAAATGACTATTATCTGCCGGCAAGCTATTCTTCTAGCTTTGGGGACCCGAAATAGTCCGAATCGTCACACTTGTAGGAGTGCGATGGTTAGTAGTTGTATTGTTACTATCACTGGCAGCATGGCTGGGCAATGTGTGGCGCACGCTGCTGTGGCCTCCTGACCAGAGCCCTGGCACTTATTTATTTTACAAATTAAGCACTGCTTGGTTGTATGCATGGATGCCATTTTGAGGTAACCAGGGATTAGCAGCTAAAACATCTGACACGGCTTGTCCTTTGGGGCCCCATAGGCTCGTTCTTCTACCAATATTCTGAAGTTCATGAGGGCAGCATGTAAAGAGGACTAAGAACCTGTTGTAGTTTCCACTGCTTACCTTTATCTAGCAGTTCACCCATAAATAAAAAGCAGCGCCTGGGGAAAAGAGTTTACCCATTGATTCCATCTCTGGGGGTCAGAGGCTTTGTGATGTCACTTGAGCTACGCCTGCCATTTTGGCGAATCAGCCTCCATGATAGGATGGCAATGCCAGGCTAAGCATCTTTGTTTTGTGGCAAGCTCCTAGCCTCAGTTTTTTTTTGGTACTGTTCTCTAAAGTGTTTTACTGTAATGCACAGCGCGGGCATTTCGACAGTTAAAGCTTTCTGGAATCTTTCGTTTTTTGAAAGAAAGGCTTCTTGTGCAGTGAAACTTTCGAAGGGAAGTAGGGGTTGTTTTGCATTGGGAGAAGAGAAGTGTAATATTATTGGCTAAGAACATTTTTTATTTTGGGAGATCCGGGGGCAATGTTAACAATGAATTTACCCAATTGAAGCAAATGTTGTAGGTAAACAACAATTTTAATAAAAGCCTCACCCCTTTAAGCATTTCATGAGTCGTCAACAAATAAATGAATTTAAGTGAATTTCACTGAAGCAGCTTCGTAGGAGTTAGCCCCCTTTCCCCTCAGAACATGGTAGGGTGGCATAAAGTATGTTCACAGCACGGGGTGCAGAGGGGCGCATCCTGTACATCAGGATGTTTCTTTAGTTGGCACCAAACACACAGATGTAGGCCGAGGCGGCTCCTCGGCTATGGCGGAGGAGCGTTGCCCCACTGCTTTGAGCAGTGTAAAGAAAGGAAATATAAAATGATAACTTTTAGTTATTATCATTTTATGTTTCCTTCCTTTGCGGGTGGGCCGGGCTGCTCTGCTCACGGAGCAGGGCAGGGGAGGAGTGGTTTGCCCACTCCTAAGAGCGCAATGACTGTTTGGTCAGCCCTCTCGGGCCACCCAAACAAGTCATGCCCACTTTCTCCGTTCTCCATCAGGCTGCATTACAGCCTGCCTGGAGAACAAGCCCAGTCCCACATTCCCTGGTTGAGCGTCGAACCAGGACGCTCAAAACCTATCACAGCGCTTCATTGCAGCATTGTGATTGGTCAGGGGAGCCTGGGTGCTTACCAATCACAACGCTGCATTGCAGCATTGTGATTGGTCATGGCAGCCTGGCTGTTCTACTGGCTTCCTGTTCCACGAGGAGAGCAAGAGCAAGGAGCAGAGACGCAGCTACGAGACCCAGCAGTAAGGTAAGTGTGTAATTTTTTAGATTTTTTGTTTGTTTATCATTGCGCTTCCTCGTGCCCCCCTCAACCCCCCCGCGCCCGCCCCATCACCCGAGAGTCATGCCGGCCGCCACTGGATGTACATACTAGTATCGCCATGCACCCACAAGAAGCAAGGCACTGATCTGCTGTAAATATCTGCTTCACACAACAGTGATCTGCATATATTCGGCTAGAATATTTCAGCCAAGATCAGAACACTCTTCGAGCAAGCAACTGGAAGACACGTGCCACAGAGGGCTCCAACCAAAATACAGAAACCAGCTGGCAGTACCAGAAGGGCTAGTATGACAGGTCAGTGTAATGAATAAAAGATGGTCCAATCCAAGTAGGTTCTTCAAGTGGATTTATTCAGGATAGGTTGTTAAGCAGAGCCCCACCAGGAGCAGCCTTCCTGCTGCTCAGCCCATCCGCCAACTGACTCACACACTCACCAACATTCCACTCACCAACATTCTGTCACCACAGTCACACAGGCTGAGCAGCAGGTATAACACATCTCCTTTCTTTATATTAATTACAAATTAACTCTAAATGGAATGACAATGAAGCCTGATGCAAGCAAAGGATGACATAGGAACAATAGCAAGCAACAGAATGAAATCAGAACCATTGCCATAAATAAGAAACATAGCAACAATCTGAAACGTCAGCATGAAGAGGAAAGGTGGAAAATTTCATGCACACGAAATAAATTAGAGAGAGAGGAAAATGTAACACAAGTGCTATAAGAAGAATACACTCATGCACCATCTCCCTTTCTACCACAGCAAAATCCATGCACTACCACACCACAAACTACCTACAAACCCAGATACCTAAAACACCCTGGCTGGCCAGGCAAACATGAGAAAAGTAAATTGGGTACCAACCACAAGGTGTAGAAGAAAACCAACCATCAACAACAACTAAAAATTCACCCAAGCCGAAGCATGGGTGGAAAGGGTGGAAAGGCGCTCCACACGGAACCAACGACATCACAGCTGCCCTTCACCCAAGCCCGAAGCATGGGTGGAAAATGTGGAATAAAAGTCCACACGAACCCAGAAAAGAACACCAATCACTAGCACAATGCTACATCCAAACAAGTAGTGATGGAAAACAACACACACTAGCAAAAACGCACCTTCTTTGCAAATCTGGCTTTAACACAGCCCTTCACCCAAACCCGAAGTAAGGGCGGTACGTGTGGAAAGGCGCTCCACACGGAACACGTGAAACAGCACAACTCAACATCAAATCAAGCAGTGAGGGAAAAACAGCAAACACTAGCAAAACACTCACTCTACAAAATCTGGCTTCATAAGAAAAACAAACTCCAAACACCTGTAAAAAGGTGAAAATTCTACCCTTCACTCTTACCCAGTAGGTAGGGTGTAGCAAGACACAAAACGAACAATATGCCGATTCAAAACAATGGTGTATCTCCTTAACCAAACCCCACACACAGTCATCAAAGTGACTATACAACAACTTGGCAAAACCAAAAATGATCTCCACGAACAAGGAACATGCATTATAATGAATAGTACACTTACATACACATTCTAACATAGAGGCAATAACTGTATGAACAATTCTGGATATACAGCATGTCTTGAAAGAGAAAAAAACCCTGCAGGAGACAAGTAACTCAGTTGAATAGCACTTAAGTGACCAAACTTGCCCCCAAAAGACCCTGTAGAAAGACATTTCGCCCTTTACCATAAAACAAAAAGAAACAAAAAAACTGCTGTTTATAAAAGTACACATTACATTGGCAAATGCCTAAAATGATACAGATTGCCCCCTACAGTCCCTGCACCTTAAAGTCCCAGAAGAATGACGATCATAAGCTCGTTTTGAGTAGGTGCTGATGGAACTCTTAAAGACTGAAATCCGGAAAAACTGTTATGTCCAAATTCAACACAAAAAAACTGGCACCTGTTGCAAGTCTCTCACGTAGCCTATTAGCAGACTGGAATTACTCTGCACTCAGCAAACCTAAACTCAAACCCTTCAAACGCTGGTCAAAAGTTGCAGGCCTTGATGAATATTTGCACTGTTCCACTTTGAGTCATGCTGTCAGCCGGAGAGGTGCTCAAGACAGTCTTTACAGGTATGGATAAATGTGCATCTGAACTTCTGACAGACTAGCGCTTCAAGTGCGCAATACATACTCAATACTTGCGGCTTCTTCCAACCGCACGATGGCGGCACGCAGCGTATGGTGTGCCGGGAGGCTCCAGGCACGTCCAAGCAGCACAGAGTGGAAGCAGCGGGACAATGCGCAAGCAGACGAACACTGCGCGAGCTGAAGAAAGGCTTGCGCTAGACCACGGACGGCGGTTGAAGACAGGTGAGTGAATAGATTTGAAATTTAATTTTAAAAAAAACATGGGCAAGAAACGACAGTCTCGTTGGGAGTAAAGGAGTACCTGAGTATTACAAACCGCACCAATAGACATCACATGAAAAGGCAGGAGGAATGAAAAAAAAACGGCTCCTCCTCGCAGTACATTACCAGTTGCTCTTCCGACACAAAGAGTGAAAAATACTGTTCCAAGAGTGCACATCCAAAGTTGCTCTTACCATGGAGTGAGGAAAAACCTGGAGCTTGATACTGTTCACGACACAGACTCTAAGGAGTCCTACCACCTGATGTTCCCCTTTAGATAACCACTGGTGATTTTGGAAACTTAACCCATAGTTGTTCTTCATGACTTGAACATCAGGGGCAGTAGTCGCTCCACGTTACAAGCAAGGACACTGGAGGCTCCTACCACTGGTTGACACTGGCAGCACAGGTTGTGGGCAGGTAGCACAGAGGACACAGCACAGTGGCCCTAAACCATATACAGTGGTGGAGAAACACAGTCCAAGATGTGATGGGGACACAGCAAGATGACTCAAATAGCGGGTGCAGCAGACAGGCAAAAGATCAACAGAGACACTGCAGCTCCAGTACACTTGAGACAGATACAGCAAGAATTGGCACACTTGGCTTGGGGCGACCGATCTCAAGGTCACTGGTGGGGCTCAAGGGTGCCAGTCTGCTGTTAAATACACTGCTGTTAGTTTCATTAGAAGTTCCTTTACCTTGAAATTGCTTCAGGCTTCAAATTTCAGTAGAAAAATGTTTCCAATTGTCTTAGCTTCCACCATCCAAATGTCATACGCAGGTTCTTTTCAAAATCGTCGCCAAAATGTAATGAATAAAAGATGGTCCAATACAAGTAGGTTCTTCAAGTGGATTTATTCAGGATAAGATATTAAGCAGAGCCCCACCAGGAGCAGCCTTCCTGCTGCTCAGCCCATCCGCCAACTGACTCACACACTCACCAACATTCCACTCACCAACATTCTGTCACCACAGTCACACTGGCTGAGCAGCAGGTATAACAGTCAGAGTGTATGCCATATTTTGACAGTCCCGGGCCTGTTTGCTGCTCTGGTGGGCCGTTGTTTACTGTTGATTTCCCTCATATTACCACAAACCTTGCATGCAGCAAGCACAATGGATAAGTCTCCCATTCCCTACAAAACACCTATGCAGCGTGTCTCTACGAGTTCAAACTGCTCCTATTTCCAAATATGGGACACTTTTCTAACTACCTAATTAACTAATAGGGGCCACTTTTATTTTGGTGCCCACAGCCTACTTTCTTTCCCAGTCTGACGCTGACAATAAAATGACAGTATAGATGCTCATCCGATACAATAGGATTAATGCCCTCATTATGAGTGTCCTGGTGCACCATTTTTCGCTTCTGATACTCAAGGACTCGTTATTGCACCTATTACAAGTTTTTTTCTTGAAAGTGGGGAAATAAAGAGCATTTTGGTCCTCACTGTACCAAAAGCTGCACACCTCAATTGCTACTGAACATTTTCCCCATGTTAAATTCCAGCAGGTTTCTACCAGCCAAAATTCAACAGGGTTCTCAAACAGAAATAGCCTTAAAATTTCCCTCATGTGTCCTATTGTGCATTTAGTGCAGTCTTAAAAAAAAAAAAATAGAATTTCACACATCCCTTATTTAGGAAGTCTTTCGAATATAGAAATGAGTTTCTTGCAACTCACACACATCCTTCCCATAGAGCACCTAATGTATAAAGCAATGGGGTTTTGTCAGCTCGCCCAGACCCCTATTCTAGGACATTTAAGGAACATAGCAAAGATTTATCCTGTAACCAACATGCATCCATTTTCTAGGGTATGTAATGACTGCATAATTGATTTTCCTGTAACCCACAGATTTCTCTTATAGGAAGCCAAAGGCTTCTAGCAATGGTGCAGCACAAGAATATTGTTGTCAGAATATCATCTGGCATAAATGTTGTGTCTTAACTACAAAACAATATTGCTACAATGGAGTTAATAATAGAAAAATTAAAACTAATGAGACAGTATTGTTGTAATCAATAGTTTTGTGACAATAATTCTGTCAGATGATATTTCTGTTTGTGATATACACCATTCACATCTTTCTCCTAGGACATCTAATTCTTATGGCAATAGGTTTTTCACAAACTGTACACATTCCATTCTTGACTGGACGGCTATCCTGACATCCTCTTTCCTCCAGCTCCAAATTCAAACTTCATTGGCTCTCCTGCAGTGAAACAGTTCTGATCAGCCTGGGCTTTCTGTTCTGACGTCACTGGCTCACCAGTTTTTGAGGCTGAGTCACATGACACAGCCTCAGTGCTAAAGCTGAACTTTATTTCCACTCATACTTCACCATGCATTCCCACACATAAGGAATAAGGCCCTAACCACAAGAACAGCAGCAGCTTATACAAAACCCTTGGTGCTAGTCCCGAGGTTACATAGCTGTCAAGTTTCCAGGTCCCTGTGTGATGAGCTGCTCTAGTCCAGCCTATTTTCCTTTAAATTCTGGGACACATAGTCCTAATTTTATAATGGAATAAACAAGACTACAGTTCCCAGAATTCAAAGAATATACCTGGACTAGAGCAGCTCATCACACATGGACCTGGGAAACTTGCCAGGGCTGAAGTCAGAGGCATACATACATTCTCAGCAACATCAGCTCTCTAAACCTCAGCAGACAAGAAATGCTATTCGAAATCAAAAACAATAGTGAGGAGCATGCTTTTAGGTAATCTGAAAAGGAAAGCTGGACGGATTTAGAAGTAGATTTTGTGAATTGCATAGATTATGTGCCACCAATTTCTACTCGCATTATTTGTAAATGTGGCCAGTTTTTGTGATGATTTGTTTCCAGAAAAAATAGATGCACCTTTTTTTACTTTGTGTGCCGTATCTAGCATATTACTCCTCACGTGTTAATGGCTCTTTTTCTGGTGGTAGCACTTTCAGCGTCCTGAAGAAGTGTGCCAGAGGAAGAGGTTTCATGATCTAGACAAAAGCTCACAGTGCAGAAAGCATAGAAATGAAGCACAGAGAAAAAAACCATGGTCTTGAGTTGTGCTTGTGTCAGGCAAAGGTGATCCACGACCATGCAAAGGCTCATTTGGAACTTACAAAGCCATACATGGCTTGATTTGCATGGCTTTGTAAAGAAATGTAATGCAACACAGCTGCTAGCACTGCATTACATTACATTTCAACTTTGGAGGCGTTCCATGGGTGGAGTATGGGCATTCCCACGCCCCACCCATGGATTTTTGCACATTTCTAGATTTTCTGAAGCTAGTCAACCTTGGAATGTGTCAAAATGCTATATCTTTCCCAGTGAGGTGTAATGAGGAGAAATATTCTCCTCGTTAAATATTTCCTCTGTCGAAGTGTGCTGCATTCTGCAGCACACATAGAGAGAGGAAATGCCTAAAGGTGCCGATTCCTACACCAAAACTATCCTGCCTGTAACACAGGCACCTGGGCCCATAATCAGGGAGTTGCAGGGACTTCCTAAGATTTCTTTTAAGATACCTTGTTCCAACATGGACTCAGTTACGGTTGTAATTCCAGCTACTGCTTCTGATGAGAGGTTGTACTGGGCGGTTGAAGATATTCTGCATTCTGCATGTTTTATTGCTATTCTTACAGGTTTCAAATCTTTAATTAGGCCAATATCTTTGCCAGTTTAATCCCAGACATGCTCCTTGACAGTCTTTCAAGTCAGGAGGTAAGTCTTCTTTCGTCAAAAAGGGGAAAAGCCCAATGGGTAGCTTTTGGTGCTCAATTTAAAGTTTGTATCCTCATGGTGTGTCTGAACTTGACACCATCTCCTACCTTACTTACTGATGCAGTGGAGAGGTGTGGTGCAGCGGCCAGGGCAGCTGACTTCAGAGCACAGGGTTCACGGTTTGATCCCTGGCTCCGGCAGCAGCTCAGCTCAGCACCATGTGACTCTGGGCAATAGCTCACTTAATTTCCACTACGGCCCCCAGCGCCTTGAGACCCGTAAGGGTGAGTAGCTGCGCTATATAAAAACTGACTTACTTACTTACTATGCCTACTACCTCTCCTGGGATAAACACCATCAACCAGGACTCTCCAGCCATCTATATCTTGGGCTTTTGTTTCAATGTGATGCCAGGTGTAGCCCATCTCATGCGGTCAGCCTTGAGGTCTCCTCTCCAGGTGTTTCTTGGCCTTCCTCATTTCCTTTTCCCTTGAAGGTTCCAGGTCAGGGCTTGCTTGATGGTGAGTGACTGTAGCTATGCTGGGCATGTTAGCCTTCAGAATCTTGTTTTTTCCTCTGTGGATGTTGAAGCCAAGTTGTGCTGATGTGGCTAATACATTATTTGTCTTATCTTGCATATGCTGATGAGTATGGGAGAGTAGGGCTAGGTCATCTGCAAAGTCCAGGTCGTCAAGCTGGGTCCAAGGTGTCCACTGGATACCATTTCTTCTCCCTGCTGTGGATGTCTTCCAGGTGTCCACTGGATCCCATTTCTTCCCCCTGCTGTGGATGTCTTCCTGAACTAGTCTACCACCAGTAGGAAGAGAAAGGGCAAAAGCAAACAACCCTGGCAGACTCCAGTCCTCATTTGGAAGGCTTCAGTGTGATTTCCTCCATGGACATCCTTGCAGGTCATTCACTTGTAAGAGATCCTGATCATTCTTACAAATTTATCCAGGACATCTTAGTGGTAGAAGAGTTTGCAGAGGGTCTCTCTGTCCGCTTCGATGAAATTGACATGTGGGCAAGTTTCGTCCCATCAATGATGATGTGCAGTGTTGCAATCTGGTCTGTGCAGGTTCTATCTTTGCAGAAGCCAGCTTGCTGGTCTCGCACCCGAGTATCGACTTGTTTCTTCATTCATTTCAGGATGACTCTGTTGATTACTTTGCCTGGGGTTGTTAGAAGAGTTATCCCTCTGTAGTTTGTGCAGTTACTCATGTCACCTTTCTCGGGGATCTTAATGAGATATCCCTCCTTCCAGTCTGATGGCACCTTTTCTTCTTCCCAGATCCTTCCAAACATGGTGTAGAGCATGTCTACTGATGTTTCAATGTCTGCCTTCAGTGCCTCCGCAGGAATGTTGTCAGGTCCTGCTGCCTTCCTGTTTCTCAGAGGTTTGATGGCTTGCCGTATTTCTTCCTTGGTACGTCTGCTGCAGTCGATTGGCAAGTCTTGGTTGACTGGCTGTATGTCTGATGGAGACTACAGGATGGGCTGGCTCAGCAGTACTCTACCTATCTTCGTTGTTGGCATTCGTTACCCATGATTATCTTCACAGTTTTGTCTTTAACAGGCCCTTCTGGCTTGCTGTATCTACCAGAGAGTTTCTTAATCATGTCATAGAGTTTTTTCACGTTTCCATGGCTTGCTGATTCCTGAGCTTCTGTGGCAAGACCATTGATGAATCATACCCTCTCTGCTCTTAAGATTCTCTTTGCTTCCATGTTGGTTTCGGTGTAATCACCATGAGCTTTCTCTTTTTCTGCTCTAGTATGGCTGGTGTTGATTGTAGCTTTCTTTTTCTTTCTCTCTTGAATTTTCCAAAGAGACTTGGTGGAGATCCATTCTTTATGCTCACCGATAACCGGTCCCAAGTCTGGCTGCGAAAGGAGGGGGGATATACGTGGGGCTAGCTGCCCAACCATGTAAAAAATTTCTAGCGACTGAAATGTCATCCAAAAGACATTCCGGTCTTGGGGAGAGAGGAATCTCCTACACAGAGATCTATGATGCTTAGTGGTGAAAGCCAACGATCCCGGGAAGCCTCAAAGTGGATCCAACTGCATTTGACCAAAATGATCACCATTGGGACATGCAATGTGAGGACCATACACAAGATAGGCAAGACAGCCCAAGTGGCAGCAGAGATGAAAAACTACAACCTTGCCCTGCTTGGCATCAGCGAGAAAAGATGGACACAGCTAATGGAAAAGAGTGGCTCCAGGAGGAATGCTGATGTATTCTGGACATGAGGAAGATAACGCCCCACACATTCAGGGAGTAACACTGATGCCCACGATGGATGTAAAGCCCACGTCCCAGAATTATCACAGCGACCTTTCTCACACAAAAAAAGAGGATCAATATGAACATTATCCAGTGCTATGCAGCTACAAATTACAGCGAAGAAGAGGAACAAGAACAGTTTTACAACAGACTCCAGTGCATTCTGGAGAAATACCCTAAGAGAGACATCAACATACTAATGGGGGACCTCAATGCCAAGATTGGGGGTAACTACACTGGTGCAAGGAAGTCATGGCAATCATGGCCTTGGCGACATGAACAAGAATGGTGAAAGGATCGCAGTACTCTGTGCCCTGAACAGTCTGATGATAGTCAGCAGAGTATTTCAACACAAAAGAATACATAAGGGAACATGGGTGTCACCAGACAATTCAACAGAGAATCAGATGGACCATGTATGCTTTGCAAAGAAATTCTGGCAGTCCCTGAAGGATTTGGTAATGATGAGAGGAGCTGATTTGGTGTCAAACCATCACCTTGGCATGTACAGCTGAAGAAAGCATAGATGGAACCAACAAACAGACGCCAACGATATAACACCACCCTCCTCCAAGATGCACAGAAGCTGAGTGAATACTCAATCACCCTCAACAACAAGTTTTAAGTCCTGCAAGAACTAGAGACCAACAGAGAGCCAGTAGAAAGTCAGCGGAAGAAGATCAAAGTAAAAGTGACATCAACCTGCCATGAGGTAATGGATCAACACCATCTGGTGTACATTAAATCACACAATTCAACTTGCACAAAGTAGGTTGACAGGGCTTGAATCACATATCACAAACTGATGGTCCGCTTCAAGAGGCCCTATTTTTACAGGCACCTTAACTGAAAGAGGTTTCACTATTTGTTTATTGGATATTCCCGCAACTTGGACTTGTTTTCTGAGAGAGGTAGGTTTGGGACTTCTACAGTTTTTACAATAGAATGGGTATCACTTTTGTCATTAAGAAATAACACGTGGTGGCTATTCACCTCTCCATCCATATATGGGCTACTCTGGTCTTCCTCAAAGACCACTCCAACCACGCATTCTTCCTCCCCTCTCAGGCACCGTCATTGTGATTGATCAGAACCTAGATCTCTGAAACTGTCAAAGACTGGGAACTGTTGAAAACTGTCAAAATCTGTGAAGGGGTTCTGTTAAAATCTAGGGTTTGGGTTCCCATTCAATCTGGGTATTCAGATCATAATGCATTAATGGTGCATGGGGGATATTAGGGTTCTAGGGACCTGGCATTTGCATGTTCTGAGATCGGACAACACTTGCATTAGACATTTGACTGTTAAGCTGCATTCAATTAAGGGTCTTTCTACACACTTGCTTTCAATGGCCCAACTTGTTACAAAAATGATTCAGCGCTGTCTTCTTCACAAGGCTATATCCTGTCCCGACTTCTGATCAATGGGCTTTCCTCGTCCTCTACCCTGTGGAACTCCATTCCCATTCTGAATCATCTGACCACCACGTTGATATCCAACTCTCTGTATTACCGTACCAACCAGAACTAGAACCTGGATTTGCCATATACAGGCAATTTTGAAATCCCTTCTGGTCCAACGTTTTTTAAACCAACATGAATTTCTCTTTGATTTTCTTCTGCATTGCTTCTAAATCATCACAGCAATTCTTGAAGTATCGCCGAATTTCATCTAAAGAAAGAAGAAGAAGAGTTGGAAGAGAATGTGGCCAAACGGCTAGGGCGTTCTACCTCGGAGCTGGGGAACCAGGTTCGAGTCTCGGCAGGGACGCTCAACATTTTGTGATTCTGGGCAAATCACTTAATCTCCCCATGCCTAACAAAAATGAATGTGTCGGTCTGTACCGTAAGTGGTGCTCATGTAAAGCGCTATGACACCTTCAGGTCTAGTTTGTGCTATATAAACCTCCACAAAAAAAAAAAAATAAAGGCCTTGTCTGTCAACAAATCATGTTCTGCTGAATATGCGAGCTAATCTCAAGGTGCAACCGAAGAACAAACTGGGACACAGAATTACTAAGATTCTCTTGTTCTGGGTTTTCAACGCCACCATGCTAGTGAAAAACCTCCATGAGCCGCTCATTATAGGTATGCACTGACTCTTTAGACTCTGGGGTATTCCTGGATATTTTTAACCAGTCAACCTCTTTCTGTGGAACCTTAGTCCTCAAAAAGTTAATCAACTGATTATACTTTTAAATAAATACAGTAGAGGGGGCATACATTTGACCATCCCTCGATGGTTCTGTCACTCTACAGTTAAAGAAAGCGATCAAACTCTCCCAAAGTATCTTTCAAATCTTTACAAATCTGTCATTAGTGTACACCAATGGTCAGTGCTTTCTCTCAGTTTTTGGAAATTGATTTGTAAATGTGAAATGATCACCACAACTCCAAGGCAAATGCAGGTATCCAACCTTATGACTTCTCTCAGTGGGTAAGTCCCAACCTCTGAACACCTTTTGCTAGTTTCACTCTCTGGCCCTCCAGCTTCACTGTCATTTTTCTTCTTCCTCACCTTATTAGCCCATGTTTGAATAATATCTTTGAAATTCATGTGCAAAAAGAACAATTGATGGACGAAATGATGAACAATGTCAAACGATCTGGGCCTAAATCCATTGCATTTGTCACCCCTAGTGGGATGGGTATGCGCAGATGTGGATCCCGTGCTCGCCATGCTACTGGATTCAAGCTGTCCTGGCTGATGAGGGGTGATACCCCAAAACCGGCCCTAGGATGCTTGATTCCAGTCCAGGGAGGATCTGGCCTGGCAGTTTGGTCTGGACTGTTCCCATGGGGAGCAGGGTCAAGACTAATTTGCATATGTCTGGGTCCAAATTGTGGTGGCTTGGTGAGCAAAATTTAGGCCCAGATCGCTGAATGGGGGTGAGTGTTTGACATTGTTCACCATTTCGCCCATCAATTGTTCTTTTTGCATTTGTCACTAAGTGGGACGGGGATGCCGAGACACAGGTCCCATTCTCACCATACCACTTAATTCAAGCTATCCTGGATGATGAGGGGTGATACCCTGAAACTGGTCCTATGGTGATTGTTTTCATTCCAGCGAGGACCTTGCCTGGCAGTTCGGGCTGGATTGTTCCCATGGGAAGCAGGGTCAAGACTGATTTGCACATAGCTGGGTCCTAGCTGGGTTGGCTTGGTGAGCAAACGATGGATTCAGGCCCAGACCTCTGACTGGGGGTGAGTGTTTGACATTGTTCAGCATTCCGTCTATCAATTGTACTTTTTGCATTTGTTACCTTAAGTGGGACGGAGATGCCCAGACGTGGGTCCCGTGCTCGCCATGCCACTGGATTCAAGCTATCCTGGCTAATGAGGGGTGATACCCCAAAACTGGTCCTAGAATGCTTGTTTCCTGTCTAGGGAGGACCTGGCATGGCAGTTCGGACTTGACTGTACCCATGGGGAGCGTGGTCAAGACTAATTTCCATATGACTGGGTCCAAATTGGGGCAGCTTGGTGACCAAAAAACAATGGATTTAGGCCCAGATCTCTGACTGGGAGTGAGTGTTTGACATTGTTCAGCATTCTGTCAATCAATTGTTATTTTTGCATTTGTCATCCCAAGTGGGACGAGGATGTCCAGACATGGGTCCTGTGCTCATCATGCCACTGGATTCAAGCTATCCTTGCTTTTGAGTTGTGATACCTCGAACCCGGTCCTAGGATGCTTCTTTCCGGTCCAGGGAGGATCTGGCCTGGCAGTTTGGGCTGGACTGTTCCCATAGGGAGCAGGGTCAAGACTGATTTGCATATGGCTGGGTCCAAACTGGGGTGGCATGGTCACTAAAGAATGATGGATTCAGGCCCAGATCTCTGACTGGTGGTGAGTGTTTGACATTGTTCTTCATTACATCCCTCAATTGTTCTCTTTGCAATTGAAACTCATATGCCACACCAAACACCTCCCATTTAGGCCACACTACATCCAACATCCTTATCAACCATGCAGTCCAAATGGGTGCCCAGAATCACAATGCAAATCAGAATACATCTAAGCATTGTACAGAATATTAAACACTATATAAATACAAGAGGACCAAATAGCCACATCACTATTTCTACTCTATAGCCATCACAAGTGGTGAGGTGTGGATACAGGCTTTTTAGTGGTGGCAAGGTTGGGGGCACCTGGTCCGGCCAAGGCCGCCTGCCCCATTACCTTGTGGTGATTCTAGAGGAGGTTAGACAAGTGGGGCAGAGGCTATAGTGAGAGCCACCTGGTACTGTGATGCTAACATGCAATTTTAGTCATGGCGTGGCTATTTTTGCTGCTGCCTGTGCAAAGGCACGATGGCCCATATGTGAGAGAAGCCCAGTCTTCGCCACACCCTATTCAGTTTATTTATTTCTTATCAGACACAAAAAGGTGATGGGAGAAAGGCATTCAATAAGCCTAACCACTGGAAATTACTCTGGGTACAATTCCAACCAATTGTCTTTTTGCCTACCATGCCACCTCAATTTGGACCCAGCTATATGCATATCGGTCATGACCCTGGTCTAGTAGGAATTGTCCAATCTGAACTGCCAGGACAGGTCCTTCCTGAATAGAATACAAGCAATCCAGGACCAGTTTCTCTCTGATTGGGGTTCTCCAATCTGAGGAGGTTGGGGCACAGTCATTCAAACAGAGACTGAAACCGGTATCAGGCACGCACATGTAAAATTCAGAACAGGAATACAGCAGAGCAGAGGCCGAAAATTCATTCAATGGATTGTGCAGGAGCTTGTCATAAGGTAGAAAAGAGCAAAAGGAGATCCGATGGAAGCTGGGGAGAAAAGGCAACAGAAATTTAAAAAAACAGAAGGATAAGATTAAATAGAGGTGGAGCGGTCAACTGTGGAGGCAAGATAATAAGGAGAGAAAGAATGGAGGGGTAAGATTGGGATATGAAGTAGAGAGAATAAAGGAGGAGAGCAACAGCATTAGAAAACAAACAAGGAGATAGCAAAGAAAGAAATATGGGAGATTAGAGAAAAGGAGAAAAGGTAAGTATGGGGATTGGAAAGAAAGAAAATGTATTGGATAGGAAAGGAGAAAAATAATAGAAAGATCGAGAGGAAAGAAGATTTGGAAGTGCCAGGGAGAGCAGTGATTTGACTGTAGAGAGGAAAAGGAGGCATATATGGAGAGAAGCACTATGGAAGTAAGATAGAAAAAGGATCAAGTGAATAAGCAAGAAATGTAGAGAAAAAGAAAGAAAAGGGAGTTAAATGTAGAAAGAAAAGGAAAAAGGGAGGGAAAGAAATAAGAAAGGAAAGGACGATAAAACAAACAAAAGGGGATAGGGAGACCAAGAGTTGACAAACAAGGAGATCGGAAACAAGAAGAGGAATGAGGTGGGTGAGAGAGAAGCATATTCAGGATATAGATTTCATAGAGTAAGGTTGGAAAGAGAGAGAACAGTTAGATTAGAGGGAGTCTGTGGCAGAGAGAAGAGGAGTACATAGATTGAAGAGAGGAGACAGGATGAGTGAGAAGTGGAGCAGAGCAGAAATGGAGAAAGAAAAGAGGGGAGGGCCAAGGAGCAGTAAAGAGAGAAGAAAAAACTAAAAAAGGTAGGAAGGAGTTAAGGACATGCAAGAGAGATTGAGTGGTAGTGGAAAGGGTTAAGAAAAGGTGCAAGGAGGGGATAAGAGCAGTGGCACCCTTGAACAGGATTGCGAGGAGCCCACTGCACCCCTGCAATGGGTGTCTTTTAATACCAACCCAGTAGTGAGGGGGGCATTTTTTCTGGTTTGAATTAGGGCCCATGGCACCCTTACTAAGCCACTGATTTTGGTAGCTTGCACACCACACCTGCTTGCATATTAAGCTGTTGCTTGTCTTCAGCACACGCAGCCTTACTCGCGGTGCATGGAGCACCTTTATTACTGCACATAGAGAAAAATAATTAGAAGGAACATTGGCTGCAACCATCAGATTTAGTAGATGAGAAATGTGTTTGCACCGTGGAAAGGCTGGTGTAAATTTCAAGTCTCAGCTGTAGCCAGGTGGATGGATCTTCGACTAGAATTGAGGCTTAAGATCAAAACTTCAATGACATATTAATAACAGTGAAGCAGATTGTGCCCCATAAGAACGACAGAGCGTAGTTAGATTTGCAAACCACAAAGGTTTATTAGCAAATTACATACTTAAATCAATCAAATGAGTCTTGAATTAATAATGATTTGATTACAGTATAAATCAATATAATACGAGCAAGTCATAACAGCAAATATAAAGTCAACTCATTTACCCATTATTGTAGGCAAATCATAAGTACTCTGGGGCCTATTAGCAATAACCGGCGATAATTATCGCTAAGCGCAGTTAGCGCTTGGATAATTATCGCCGGCTATCGCAGGTTTCTATCGCGGAGATAGCGTGCTATCAGCAACGCTTATCTCCTAAGCGATAGAAACCCTGGAGAACAGTGTGAATATCGCTTGAAAACAAGCGATATTCACACTGTGACCAGTGTTAGCTAGGTGATAGGGCGAGGGGGATTTAGCCATGTAATCCACCTCCCATTGGATTACATGGCTAAGTCAGGTCTGGACCAGGCGTTAACAAACCAGCGCTAAACGTGTTTAGCGCTGGTTCGTTAATCACCTCCCCAACCTCGCTAATAGGCGATAGCGAGCTTAGCGACTGTTTCCAGTCGCTTTTAGGTTGGGAACGCCTACTTTGCATGCCATTAGCGATAAATATCGCTGGCATGCAAAGCGGCACCCAACCCGGTCGCTATCGCCTAGAAGCTGTCGCTAACAGTGTGAAATGAGTCCTAGTACCAATTTGTGATGAGAGGATGCATTTTTTAGTAAAAATATCACAAAAAACACAAGTGGTGCGAGCAACAACTGCTCATGTTCTGACTGTTTGCGTTTAGTTCCTCAAGCTTGCAGTAAGATTTTACCGTGAATGACAGGTAATTATACGACATGACTTAATGGCATAATTTCAGGAATTTTGTGTGACAGTCGCAACTGAACATTCCCGAAATTACACGAAATATGACAGTGTAATTTAAATTTCATGTCTTAGTTGTCAGTCAGTGACTCAAGTATCGGCAGTGAGGAATGCATTTGGAGGAACGTTGAAGCTTTCAGATGCAGTGGCGTAACAAAGGCCCCCGCAGCCCCTGCAGTGAGGGGGGGCGAGCTCAAGGGGGGCCCCTCAGCACAGTACCCTGGTTTGAGAACTCCTCAGTGTGCCTGCAGGGGACCCCTCCCTGTGCTTTGCAGGGGGGCCCCCTCAAGTTTCGTTACGTCACTGTTCAGATGGTTGTTGGTAATTCCCCTCTTGCTCATGAGCTGGATTTGATTTCATAACATGTTCATCTCACAGCTTCCCTAAAAGCAGTAGGATGACACCAATGAATTCATAGGATGTGGTTTTACTGGAAAAACAGCAGTGGTTAATTTGTAAAAAAATAAGTGCCGGGGCTCTCGTTATGAGGCGGCTTGCACCAGTCCATTGCTCCTGTTAGTGCTGCCTAAAACAGAACCAACTACTAACCATGAAAGTGGGGAGAGGATGTGGTGGAATGGCCAAGCTGCGACTTGGGAACCAGGTTTGAGTCTTGCCATCTTCTCAACATCCTGTGATTCCGGGCAAATCACTTAATCTCCCCATAAATTAATGTGTTCTTAACTTGTTCTCTAGAAAAGCACCGGTGTTGATGATTGCGTGCCAGTGCTGAGCACCGGAAACCACCAGTTCAAATTAAGCAATGAAAACCAGTAGCATGCCTCCTAAAGAAGAAGCATTGACCAGTGTGGTGCTGTGATGCTCAGAGCTCTGTACTCTCGGTCTCCCCAGGTCATTTGCAATGATTTATGAGCACCCCTGACTTGTGTTTGATTAGGTTTTCTTTGCTTTTGTCTGTCTGCCCGCACCCTCTCTAGGCATGATGAGCACATTTCATTTCCGCCCCTAACTGCAAGATTTTTAAGTATTTATGTAACAGTAACAGCACACTAAGTCTTAATAAACTAAAAATAAATAGGTCACATGTATCGTAATCCATATTTAAGTGACAGTTCTAACTTCTCTTTAAACCAATTTCATGCAGATTATCTTCTCCACACTACCATCCATGATCAAGTCTGGGCGAAATATCAATTATTCCGGAGTAATTTGTGCAATTTTGGGAATTTTGTGTTATGCTTGTGACATTAAATTCCTGAAATAATAACATACACCAAGTCAAAACGCGTAATTACACTGCTGATTGCTGCAAAATTGTAATGCGGGAGTGGAGGAACAGTGCAAACAACCAGAATGGTTGTTCAAGGCAATTGTTATTTTTCATGTTCTCTTTTTAGCTTAAAATGCGTCTTTGCATGATAAATTGACATGAGGGTGTATTTGCCACTAAAATATAGTGCTAAATGCCGGTTTTGTGGGGCATATTATCAAGAACGGCGTTAAAATTATCGCCGCTTTAGCGGCAGGAAACTGCCGCTAAAGCGGCGATAATGGGCTTGATAATATGCCCTTGAGAATTCCAATAGAAGTCCATGTTCTGGTGTGAACCTGGGCTTCTATTGGAATTCTCAAGGGCATATTATCAAGCCCATTATCGCCGCTTTAGCGGCAGTTTCCTGCCGCTAAAGCGGCGATAATTTTAACGCCGTTCTTGATAATATGCCCCTCTATTTCTTGTAATTTGGCATACATTTCCTGAAATTTCACGTAAAGCAAACACAAATTTCACACACCCCTAGCTGCTTACCACACCCTTGATATTGACCAGTTTGCTCTTGTCTGTATTGCGCTGTATTAACATTGTGTCGTACTGGTACGTACAAACATAGCTTGGAACAATGGATATTGGTAGATGGCAATTAAAGGGCATAATTACAAGGAATTGGCATAGGGCAGCGCCGCAAGTCATTTTGCTGCACTGCCCTATGTCAATTCAAAAGGGTGGGAATGGACCGTTATTTACAAGATACGGTGCATTCTTGTCCTTTCAACCAGCGTTGGCGAACAATAAGCTATAGTGCGCCAACTCAGGCACCCATGCACAATGGTTCAAGGGAGTCTGTGATGTTGGCAGTATTGTTTTTGTGCAGGAAGGTGCACCCAAACAATCATTTAAGGCATTTCCCTCGTTCCATGTGCCCTGCAAAATGCAGCAAACATGGAAAGAGGAAAAAATTAGGAGAAATGTTAACATTTCTCCTCATTACGCCTGCTCTAGGGAGGCGCAAGGTTTTGGCGCTGCCCCAGGTTTATGAGAAAATGTGGAGCAGCTTCAAAGTCCATAGGTGTTGCGTGGGAACACCAACAGCAACACCCATGGAACTTCTCTTTGCCTCAGAGTAAGGCAAGGCAGCGGCTTGCACTGCTTTGCATTACTCAATATCTACAAGGCCATGAAAAGCCATGCAGGGTGGCTTGACATGGCCTTGTAGATATGGCTAAGCCCTGTGCACCACATAGAGTGACGTTCCGGCAGCGCACAGGGCTTATAAATATGCCCCTCGAAGTGTGCAATGTGCTAAAAGTAATGCTAAGTTTAGAAAGTTTAAAAACAAAAGTGTGGCTCCACTGAGGCAGAAGAAACGCACCCACTGCCATGAGTGAGAGCATGGGACAAAAAAGGGACACCTGCTTCCTAGTAGTCACCCGCCTTTCCACTCCTCTAAAATGCTTGTATCGCCCAATAATGTGTTGAAATCCATAAATCCCTCAAGACACTGAAAGCCATCCCAGTCTTGTCATGAGCAGAGCCCAAACCTGTTTCTGCACTGACCTGTCACCTCTCAGACACAATCTACTGCATCTCCTACCATCATCTCCGGTCCTCAATGAGCTATTTCTTGCTCCTGGAAGTCTGGCTCACAAGACATCCTGGAGCATGAATTCATCACCAAAGGTGGGCCGGGTGCTTCAAACTTCAACTTGCCGAACTGAGTGAAATTCAAAGATGCTTTAAGGTATGTGCAAAGTGGGCAACTGTACATGTTCCCCACCTTCCAGAAAGTAGAAATTCCTGCCTTACTATTGTTGCTCATAAAAAACAGCTTCATTTTTAGGTCGAGCCTACAGCGCTCATGCACTGTATACATGACCTGTTGTAATCACTACAACTACAGTATTCCCTCCTGCTGCTTGCGATAGGTTCACTCCAGTGCCCCTCTTAATTGGTGAATGCTGACTCGCTCTGGCAGCTGATAGCTCACTTCCGTTCAAGGAAGAGGAGCACCGGCCAATTACAGTCTCCTTATGGTTCATAATTTATCTCTTTGTCTGGAGAACTATTTATTTTTTATTGTTTATTTCTGCGAGTCGCTGTTTGTTATTATAAGCCAGACCGGTCCGAGATCAAACGCCAGAAGGCGCCTGTCCGTGCACCAAGCGCTCGTATGGCTGCTTGTTTCTAATGTACTTTTTTATTCCACTGGCTTCTCCGTGCCTGTGATGTGTGAACTTTTGATTTAGAATGCTTCTTTATAATGTACTTTTTTTATTGCACTGGCTTCTCCGTGGCTGTGATGCGGGATTTTTTTTTATCTCAAACCTTCCCTCCCTGCCAAAAAAACAGATACCAGGAGAACGAAGCAGCAAGCCGGCCCTTGGCAGGGAATGGCGCCTCTCGCACAAAGAGGCCGCTTGTGCACAACTCCTGCGCATTTCCAAAAAATGCACATGCGCGGGGCGCGCGCATGCGCAGTTTTCTCAAGGATTACCCAGACAGCGAGGAAGAGGAGGAGGGCAGCCCGGGGACGCCGCAGTACAGGTAAGTGATTTTTAATTTACTTTTAATTAATGTCGAATTACTTGTTAATAGGGGGGGTGGAGGCGGGGGCTGGCCAACTCCGCTCTACTGCGGAGTGTGCAGAGATTTGCCTTCTCCGCGGTCTCCGCCCGGGCTTAATCCAAACTACATTTTGAGAAGCAACTCTCTGCATGATGGGACATGGTGTCCATGTTCCCATTAATACAGGGGGTTGTCGGCTGTAAGATTCTAAATGTTCCATGCTGTGCGACAGAATGCAACTCTCACCCTATGTGGCAGAGTAACTATATATTTAGAAGAGCAAGATGGAAGTGGCGCGGCGAAGGACTCTACTATCCTTCTTACCTTCTTGCGTCTCTTTCCACCCCCTCCCCCGGCTGTGGCTGCAGCTCCGGTCCCGGTTCCGGGCACTCGAACCGGTTTCTTCTTCAGAAAAAACGAAGACATGCTGCCTTGCTCTCTGTAATGCACATGCGCAACTTACACGGGCAAGGTTCAACCATGGCTCGCCTACGTTCTACACTGTTAGAAATAGAAACAGCAAAAAGAACAGTCAGCGCGAGAGGCAAGCACGAATCTTACGGCCCTGTTGAACTGGTGAAACATCACATATCCCAAGGGTGGCACAGCTTATTGTGATCAACAAGAAAATCAACTTCATCAAAAATTCGACCGTCAATGTAGACGAATTTAAACAATTCATATTAAAGCTTACTAAAATTACAAAAATATGCCTGGAGAGTGACATGAATCATCTGCATAAAATAAAGTGAGTATACGAGGGTTCCTTTCCTAGACTGATTGCAAAGAAAATAGGGGCTTGTGACACTTAAAAGAACTAGGGCCAGATGTATCAAACAGTTTTACCCATTCTGTGTCTATGGGAAAATGTGTTCATACATCTGGCCCCTAGACATTTACCTTCCTCGTTAGATTCGCTATTGTTTATTTAATTGTAGTCATTCCAATTTGCATTTTTTATAGGCACCCATTGTTTATTTAATCTTATTGTTTCTGAATAAAATAAATTTGTAGCCCATGCCGAGACTGGAACTCGGCTCAAATGTCCAAAAGTCGGCAGCTCTGTACATTACACCGCACCCTCTCAGGTCGGTTACTGCTTCAGTGTGGCTGTTGAATACCTATTAAAATGAAATGTGCTGTGAAAATTATACACATCTAATCTAATGCCCAAAATAAGAAAAGCAAAAGTTTGTGTACTGAAAATGTTTTCAGAGTACACCATATGAGCATTATTTCATTTGTGACAATCTCATATACGTGCCACACACAATGGACTTATATGTTCAAAGTATGTTCATAATAAAGTAAGTATCCCCTTCTCATATCGCATCAGTGGAATACTGTCCTCTGTGCTGTGTGGTGTCCATATTGACATCGTGCAGTGGATATGCAGGTCACCTGTGCTGGGTGGCTCCGCCAGGAGGTGAGTAGTGTGCCCTTTTCAGTATAAGACATATATCTGGGCTGCTTAGCTCACACCGGTGTTGAGCAGTATGCTGTGTGGCAACCCATGCCGTGCTCCCTATGATGTGTATTGCCTTCATTTGATGAGCTGTGAGTGCATTGCTCCTGAGTGGTGCACGGGGGAGCAGGCTATTCCCTGCATGGTACATTTCCAATAGGCAGTAACGGTAATTGCATTGCTTTCTATTGGCATTTCTAGTGGTGTGACTTAGCCCTTGCAAGATCCACAGCCCTTCCTTAATATGCTGTCTGTAATAACCCCACTAGAAAGAGAACAAGTATTTGTAATGCAATAGGTCTCGCATTACTGAAAGTTTGAGCTATTGGCGTTGCATATAATAATATTTATTAGATTTTGTTTTTGTTAACAAATATCCCAGCAGTAGCATAAGGGGCCAGTGCCTTATATTGCTAATAAAGGTCCTTTTACAACTCCACAGGGACACCTAGTTACAGCCTGTGGTACTGCACCCTTTTCTTGCTTCGTAGATTTAAAAATAATTATTTGTGCTACTGCTAGGATATTTGTTAACTAAAAAAAACACACAAACAAACATTAACATTTGCAACGCCAATAGTTCAAACTTTCAGTAATGCGAGACCTACTGCATTGCAAATGCTTGTCTAATTTAACAGCCGAGCATGCTTAATAGAAACTTAGGGCAAGACTTACTAAGTGTTTGGGCCAGGGCAAATTCAAAGTGATGCAAGGGGGCACAAACTCTTGCAAGGCTAATTATTTTCCAGCACATATAGTATTTTATGCTGGAAAGGTGCCTTTCCATCAATGCAAATAGGACTTTACACCGCTTTGCACCATTTTGCATAAAGATGATGTTGCTTCAGTGTAGCTTGGGCAGATTAGTGCAAGCACCAGTAGTGTTTGACAGAAAGCCCACTCTACTAAATTAGCCAGACAAGGCTTTGCTTAAACAATAGCCACCTTGAAGCAGGTGCTAACATTACGAAGTGTTTTTATTTTTCCAAGTATTCCAAACATTGCAATGGTACTGCACTGTACAGGAAACTTGCAAAGTGTGGAATGTTTAAAAATAGTCTGCACTGGAAGAGTATGCTTCCAGTACAAATCCAATGCTAGACAGCACACACACACATTCTGCAATGGAGAGGTTGTGCAGTTCACTAGACAGCCTCTTTGCACCCAAAACACAGGTTTAGTAAGCAGCAGCAGGTCCTCTTTAATGAAAATGGCTGTGTGATGCTTTCTCCCACTTGGCAATGCAGCACAATAACTTTGGTAATTGCGCTAAATAATAATAAATCTGCACCTTTGTATGCATGCCTGACCTGCCCAAATTTAATCCTCACATTCACAGGCACTTAATAGTAATTAAATGCACAAAAAAATCTTTGAGTGTCATTTCTCTCTCCTTACTTCACCTCACCTCTTCTACTTTAACCCTAACTCTCTTAACCTCTCTATCTCTCCTTCTCTTTATTTCTTTATCCTCTCTCTTTCTCTCATCTCTCTCAACCTCACCTATGTCTACCAAACCTTTTTCTCAATATATCCAAAACACCTCGCTCAATTTCACCATCATCAATCTCTCTCTCAAGACCCAGCCCCTCTCTCTATCATTCTCTCGGCTTCATTTACAAGCCCATTGCGCCACCGGTGCATCACTTTCCCATAGTAAAGTCACCCTGTTTGACTTTTCATGGCCTTGTAAATGCAGCAAGCATAGAAAGAGAAAAATGCCATCAATTATTGATTTTGTGCAGGAAGGTCTCCCTTCCTGCACAAAAACAATCATCCCCGCAACGCAGGCACCCTTGCAACATGACACCAGGGTGCCTGCACTGGTGCATGGCAGCCTATGGTGTGCCAGCGCAAGGAAAAGCACACAGTGCGTTGTATTGTTGTGAATACGACGCATCCCTGTGCTTTTAAAATGACGCAGCTCGGCATAGCTAAATGGCTTGCAGCACCCCGCTGCGTCATTGTGTAGTAAATGAGGCCCTCTGTGCCTACATCTATCACTCTTGAACTTCTCTTTCTACCTCAACTCTCTCTATCCCATCCCCCTCCCTCTCTGTTCACTCCTTTTTCCAATTGATCTCCTTGTATCTTAACTATCGAATTCACTTCTCACACAACCTCATCTCTATCTTTACCTCACCTCTCTATCTTTCTCTCCATGCCTCTCCTACCTTCCTCTCTCAATCTCTCATCCTTTTTCTATCCCCTCCATCCACTCTCATGACTGTGTCTCATTTCTCTGCGTACCTCACATCTACCTCACTACCTCCTCTCTTTACACCCCACTGCACCATCTCTGTCTCTCTCATCTAACAACTCAATTTATCTCACCATTAGTTCACTACCTTGCCTCTCCAACTCCCCTTTCTCTAAATCTCCCTCTGTTCTCTTTCCTTTACCTCTCTAAATATCTTACTCTTTTGTGTCTACCTCTATTTCTCTTCCTCTACCCCGTTTTGCTATAATCAACTCCTCTTTCTCTGTATCTTTCTCACACAGACACATATCTCTTTCTGAACCTCGTTCTATATTTCAACCTTGTCCCTCCACATCAACTATCTCTCTCAACCGCTTTCTTTATAGATCTCTCTACCTCACCATCTCTTCCGCTCACAAATCTTTATGGATGTATAAACATAACCACAGTTTTGCTATTTCATGTATATCTTTCAATGTCCTCTTTTCATGCTATACATCATATTTCTCTTTCTAACCTTCACTCCTTCCACTACCTTTCTCTTTTCCCCACTACTCTCTTTACCTGAGCTGTTTGTCCATACCTCTTCTCATTTTTCTCTCTTTACCTTGCATCTCTTTTTTCCTTCAGTCTCTCTGTGTACCTCTAACTCTTGCTGCCTTTACCTCTCTGTCTAATTTATTTCTTTTCTACATTTTGTCTCATTTTTTACCTCATCCCTTGGAGTACTGTACTCCTCTGACTTCTCTCTCTACATTTCTTTCTCCCCATCTCTATCTCTCGCTACTGCACTCAAAAACCTTACATGTTTCTCTACCTCTCTTTCTCTACCTACACCTTCCTTTTTCAGTCTATCTTTATCTCTCGTTCTGGCTACCTCACCTTTCTCTATTTACTTTATTTCTATACCTAACTCCAAAAACTAACATATCTTTCTCTATCATCTCTACCTCTTCTCCCTTCTCCTTCTACTTCACGTCTCTTGCTATGCTGTTCTCTTTATGTCTATGTTCATCTCCTGTATCCTGCCTCATCCCATTTATCCTACTCAGCAGTGTCACAGGTAAATATCTAGACAGAGAAGTGCAGGCACTTATAGAAAGAGAAATTTGACAGCATAGGGGAAAAGAAATTAGAAGCACTTTGTTAGATTTTAACCAATGGAATAATGAAAATTCTCATGGCGGTGCTTTAAGTTTCACTGTTGCACAAGAATGGCAATAGTGAAGGGGGCTTATATTTGTAATTGCAAATATTAAGCTAATAAAGCTACAATTTGAAGGGCTGTGTGCATATGTATTATTTTAATATTATGAAGTAGTCCACTGAACATCTAACAGGTCACCACACCTTTAGCATGCTTTTCCTACACTGGGAGTAACAAGCGTGTTAAACAGTAAATTCCACATAAAATCTTATAGTTGAAAGTAAAAATATCCTGATCCAGACTCAAAAAGAAATGTCTTTATCAATACTTGTTCAGTCTTTCTTTTGGTACTATTTGGCTGAAGAACATCATGCAGGATGAACTTTCGGCTGTTTCTGTGTGTACCAGTTTCTTAAGGTTTAACATATAATTAAATATTCTCTGGCATCCTGAGGGCTTGAATAAGCCGAAAGGGAATAATAATTGCAAAATTGTTCAAAACAAGGGGGGCCAGGACCTCACAAATCCTTATGAAGTCACTGGTGAAATAGGAAAGCATTGCTTACCTTTGTCAAGTGTGAAAGTTCATAACTTTACTTAACTATATGGGCGAAGTGAAGACTTTGCCCACCACTAAAAACTGCAGCAGTGTGGGAAGAGAACCGATACTCTGTTCCATAGTAGGGGCAGTAGGCGACCGGATTACACATGGTGGACCAGAAGCCGGATGGACTGGCGAATACATTTTCTATGATTAACCTGGCGCTCATTGAAATGAGGGTGGTTTTAGGATTGTTAAAATCGGTAGTTACCAAACAGAACACACATAAATTATCAATCTGGGCACATAGAAGAGCCAAGTTGAAATTATCCTGAAAAAACCTTTGCCTCATACTTTGGGTATTAAACAACTAATAAAGTGCAAAGATTAGCCTCTTTTTACTGGCGTGGCATTGAATGGAATATTTTCTTATCTGTCTAGCTCAGTTTGAATTTAAATTCATGGAACAAAAACAGTCTGAGGTTAAAAGGTCCAATATTCAAATGAAGGCACAAGCCTCAAATCCGAGACCCTCGTGTTTGACATTTCAAGGTGAATTGTGGCTTTTGCAGAATATTAATAATCTTGTACTGTGTTGATGGAGTCAAGGGTGCATTTCAATCTCCTCAAACAACCCGACTCTATACTATGAAATAACATTTTCAAATTCTTACATGCCTGCTACTCCGAATGGATAGCTGATCAAATTAGAATGCTGCTTGTAGCAATAAAAAAAATAGAGCAAAAAGTCATTTACCCAAACAAAGCCCTGAAAGGCAGTCATTTTGCACTCCATCAAGAAAAAAATTCCCACATTTCTTCAATGTTATTTACCTTGCATTTCATACGGAACTGAACTGGTTGAAGGTATTAAAAGGATACTGTAAGTGTATTAATGTATTCAATGGTTTATTCTTTGCTCATTGAAGAGGTTTTTCGTACCCCTTCTCTTTGATAACCCCCTCCCTTCATTGCAGCAGATGCCCCCTTTGCTAACAACCATATACCAATACTGTCACTTAACAAACACAAGTGCAGAATGGTTGCTTACATAGCTCTATTGCTGCAGGGACTATTAGCATGGGGGGGCGGGACTTTGCTAATGGGTCTTCCCACTCATGTGCAACAGCTCATCCACACTGGTTCAACAGAGGTTTGGTACCAGAATTTCATGGACTAAATATTGTCTGACAAACAACTTTGTACTATGTATAGGGACTAAAATAACACCCCATTGGATTATTGAAGGAAAATCTACACCAAATTAGATTATATTTTTGTAACTGATTTTTATGACATAATATTTGTGTCAGCTAATATTTTAGTCAATGATATTTGGACATACAACCAAATACATCTGCTGTATTTGAAGAGCACAGCTGCACACTAATACAGAAACGGTGTTCAATTAAGAAAGTACGTTCTATGAGTAGTGTGTCTTACTATACCTGACTATATTTTTGAGTAAGCAAGTGTTACTTCTGGAAACTACACGGAAAATGCTTTGTGAATCAGTTCTGAATATTCAGCACTACATCACACCGGAGCCTGGAGTGAGACACACAAACACACACTTCTTTTACAAAGCATTTCTTATTCCTGGAAACTACTAACAGCAAATGCTGTGTGAATCAAGCGGGGATATGAAGGTGTAACTCAAATCTGATCCTTAAGTCAGACACACACTCACAGCGTCTGTTATTAAGCATGTCACCCACCTGAAATTACAGACAATTCTTAGGGGCCGATTACGATGGCGGGCGGATCGCCCCCGCCGGTCCGGCGGTGGTCACCGCCGGCCCGGCGGGTGCGATCCGCCCGCCATCCAGACAGCAAAGACCCTCCGCCATATCATGATGGCTGGGGGGTCCGCGGCGGACGGAAAGACCGTCTGCCGCTTTTCCGCCGGTCGACTCGTCGACCGGCGGAAAACGTGTTGAATATGGTGGCGGTGTCTGGAAGACACCGCCATCCATATTACGATGCAGGCTGAGAGCAGCCTTTCCATGGCTGCATTGCCGCCATGGAAAGGCTGGCGGTTCCTGCTGTTGGGGGCCCGTTGCGGGCCCCCAGAGTGTTGGGGGCGTGGGGGGTGCACATGGGGGGTACCTATGGTACCCCCCTGCATTTGCATGTACAATGTGGCAGGCACCGCGCAGTGCCTGTCACGTTGTGCATGCAAAAGCACGACATGTATATTTTACAGGGCGGCGGGTGTTGCTTGCAGCACCGCCGCTTCAATGTAAAATATATGGGATGCGCCCGCCAGTGTGGCGGGCGCATCACAATTCGTATGGCGGGACCGCCGCACCTATGGCGGGCGGTCCCTTTTGCCAATGCGATGGCGGGCGGACTTTGTCCGCCCGCCATCGTAATCGACCCCTTAGAGACTCACCTCCGAGTATTCTGGTGCAACTCATTTCTAAGACTAGGATAATACACATCTATGCAAAAAAAGAAAAACTCTTTGTGAATTGTTCCCACTCTCTGTGGCTGCTGGTCTGCAGGGAACAAATTAGCTTTTTCATGATAGAAATCTGAATATATAGGGGTTAGCTTGTGCACGAACCCTAAATATTCCTGTTCCAGAGTCTTCGAACGAGGTCAGAAGTCAACTCCAAAAGCTAGAGCTCAAGGATACCAGAAAGTAGCTGCCACAGTGTAATGTCTAGGAGAGGGGGTAGAAAAATAGCCCCAGCTAAGAGAAGATTTCTGAATAGCAAATACGGCTGAATTTTCTCTCATAAATAGTTTGAGGCTGAGGGTTGCATGTTTTCGTGCAGAAGTCAGTAGCATTTAAACCAGATTCTTGTCCTGACAATAACCAGTGCATCCAGGTACAACCACGTTTTCAGCTTCAGTCTAAGTTTATTGTTTGATAATATGCCAAATAGGCAACAAAAATGTTTGAAACATAAATCACATATACCATAATCTCAAATCACTTCTTCTCTAATCATTTCAACATTAAGAATTAATTCTAAGCAAAGTATACCATTATAACATAAAATAACCCCGTCAAAAAAATCTGGTTCTGTGGGTATGTATAAAATGCATTTATTAATTAGACAACTAACCCCTCAATATGCTAATAGAATTTGTTCTCTCCCAACCGGAAGCGAACTTATCCATTAACTGACCTAACCATTTAATACCTATCAACCATTCGACCAAACTGTCCTAAAATAATACCCTATGAAAATCGCTGTCTTATGATATTTATTGCAAAATTTAAATCTTAAGGGTGCTGTGCACAATTGCCATAAAATGCAACTATCTAAGCTTAACCTGTATCCCATAAGAACTCCACTAAAGACATGATTAGTATTAAAGTGTTGTATGTAGCATTTGTTACTGATTTATATTTACCGGTGTAATGATCTATGGAGTGTAAAAGGTTGAGTTGGACCTACCACGATTTACTCCGGTGCTTTGCCAGTTACATCCGATTTTGACTTGCTGGGCCATCTTGCATTATACACACTTTCCTTCCCATAGCCCTGCTCCTACGCTATTTCTAAGTTGTGGTTCAGGATATTACTTATGACACACTAATGGCAGACTGGGCAGAATGAAGTTGGAATAACACATACCCATTCATAATGTGGTCCAAGTTGCTGGACAGATATGTTCTATCATCTACCTCAATCTGGCTAACTTTATCTATTTCTGTATTCCTAATATATACCAATCTCTCCGCCATGTCTACTAGCATGTAGCACAGAGAAATAATCATATCTTTTGAAAACACACTTTTTATGAGAACACCATGGTCTTTTTTCATCTCTGTTCACTGTCTTTAGAACTACGACAACCCTCAGAATATGCAAATTCAGAAAATCCATGTATATTATGTTATACCTTCCTGGCGTCCTATTTGTTTATCTTTATTTCCTCATTTTCTTTCCTACTCCCTACTCCCTATCCTTCTGTTAATCACCTTGATAACTGTAACACAGTCTCTACATTGTTTACGAGTCTTTTTCTCCTACTCATTTTTAATATTATTTCCATAATTTTATTTGTAATTTTTTCTTCAAAGTTTTTGAATCAGATCTTTTTTTTCTTCCATCCTAATTTACAGCACCTTGACATATGCCTGCATTTTATACTACCTTCGCCCTTTATTTCTCACTGTAAGAAAATAGGCCATTCATTTGGAAGGGACTATACCACTACCAACTTAATATACTCACTGTAGTATGGTCACAAAATACTTCTGAGAGAATCTTTGCTCAAGTACTGGTAGCTGTGACCTAATAATCAGGCAATTGCCTGTAGAAATCTGCTAAGTGGAAGCTATTCTGACAATGTCAACATACAAATAAAAAAAATTTAAAAAACGATTCCGAACCAATTTAGAAAAATATAGAAATATAGAAAAATGCAATTAGCAAAGAACACCAAAATTACTCAAATCATGTTGACCAGAACTTGATTTCAATATTGGGCTGAATACGATGGAGTGGGTGAGGGGTTAAGCCAAGCTTGTCACATCAGTCAAAGCTTTTACTTTAGGACTTTGGCAGACAGGTTACTCCATCTCAAATTTAATGGAGTACCCTGCTCACTAAACCTTTGGTCCACCTGCCTCATTTAGAGATGGGGGATTACCTTGATTATTCCTCTGTTTGCTCCATCGTATAAAGGACAATATACCTCCCGCAATAGTTAGTGCCGATGTAATGTCTGCTTTTTCAGTCTTTGGCAGTGGGGTACAGGAAAAGAACTTAAATGACTCTCCACATCCTAGGAGGAAACTTTCATGATTTAGGGGTCATTATGTTTGTTGCTTTTTAAAAAGAAAAACTCATTGGGAGCTTATTTTAAAAAAAAGTTTTTTAAACATTTCGTGAAGCGATGTCAAAATGAAGGTGACCATCCACTAAACTCTCAGTACATTGAAAGGAAGCACTGTGACTGTGGTTCCCTTCAATTACAGAGATGACCACTGGAAAATCTTTAAATTTGGTAGACAGTGGTCCATCAAGGTGGCAGAGGTATTGTCCTCCAGCACACTGGTACAATGGACTACAACTGAAAACTCAAGCCATTACTCTTTTTTCTAGAGTTCCAAGTCCTCTAGTAGGGAAGGGAAAGCCTGCAAAGGTTCATAGAAGTAAGATGCACAATCATCAAGCTTCTACTGAAGTTATTGGTTTTGGCACCAAAAGCTCTGACTGACAAAACTGGATTCCATAGCTGTTGAAATCACTTTGCCACTGGGGTAGATTTGCTGCCTGACCACGGTCCAAGGATTGACCTTCTGCCTCAGTCACTTTTTTGTTTTTTATAGACACACTCCAACCCCCAGCCCACAAGCAAGAAACCTCTGATCATTATCGACAGCAAGTTGAACATGTCCACCCGGGTTAACATTGTGACAGCCTGCTTCCACACCCTGAGGTTGTTGAGAAAGATCTACAAATGGCTACCAAACAACATCAAGAAGACAGTCATTGTTACCAGCAGACTGGACTATGGGAATGCCCTCTATGCAGCAACCACCAAACAACTCACAAAAGACTACACGCCATCCAATACACAGCTGCCAGACTCATCCTCAACCACCCACACTGAGCTTGCATCACAACCCACCTAAGGGAACTCCACTGGCTCCAGATATACAAGTACGCACAGCTTGAGCTTCTCATCAACACATACAAAGCAGTGCACAACATAAGCCCAGCCTACCTGAATAACCGCTTACATTTCCAGCAACCACCCAGGCACCTTCACTCAGCCAGACTCTCACTAACACACATCCCACACATACACAAAAGCAGGTCAGGAGGTTGAACCTTCTCATACATTGCCCCTAAAGCGTGTAACCTCTCACAGCACATTAGTGCCTCCTCCTCTCTTCTTGAATTTCACAAGAAGCTGAAGACATCAGGATATCCTCATGGGTAGTAGGGCGCTATAAAAATGCACATAACACATCATAATATAACAGCCCAGCTTGGCATTTCCAAGCCAAAGGAGTCACTGTGAAAGCTGTGTTTTGCTGTCAGGTGGTCCATATTAAATTGGTGCACAGATAGAATATCGAGTTTTTAATTTCGACCTACCATAATATCGAGTTTTAATTATCGCAGGTCAAGAATATCGACTGCAAGAATATAGTGGTCGGAATATCGACAGTAAGGTAAGAAATATCGTTTTTTTTAATATCGAAGACAGTAATATCGTTTGTAAAAATATTGTTGTTAATAATATCGATGTTTATATTAGTGTTCTGTATTTTAGTATGTGTGTTATAAGTATGTGATGTAATTTTTTAGTATAAGTGTAGTTTTTTTTTTCATGTATGTGTTACATTTTTAGCAGTAAATACTTTTATGTAAATTAATTTTTGCGTATTTTAGTTCTGTAGCGGGTTGTGGGTTTATAGGGGAATAGGGTGGGAAGTAATTTAATTATAAAAAAGTAATTATTAATTTTTATTCATTATTATTTACAATTAATTTATAATTAATTAATTATTAATTGGTTATTAATTAATATTAAATAATTAATAGATAATTATATAAATTGTGTTATTTTTCTAGGAGCGGGTTGTGGCTTTTTAGGGGAATAGGGTGGGAAGTAATTTAATTATAAAAAAGTAATTATTAATATTTATTTATTAGTATTTTTAATTAATGTATTATTAATTAATTATTAACTGGTTATTAATTAATATTAATGAATTAATAGATAATTGTATTATTTGTGTTATTTTTTTAGGAGCGGGTTGTGGGTTTATAGGGGAATAGGGTGGGAAGTAATTTAATTATAATAAAGTAATTATTAATATTTATTTATTAGTATTTATATTTAATTTATGATTAATTAATTACAAAATTGGTTATTCATTTTTATTAATTGAAAAGTATATTAATTATGTTTTTTTAGGAGTGGGCTGTGGGTTTATAGGGGAATAGGGTGGGAAGTAATTTAATTACAATAAACTAATTATTAATATTTATTTTTTAGTATTTATAATTAATTTATTATTAATTAATTATTAATTGGTTATTTAATTTTAATAATTATTTAATTGATAAGTATGTTAATTTTAACCCTCTGCTATCCAACACTTTCCCTACTGTTGCACTCTCTGGAGTGGGAATAGTAATTTTTACCCCTACGCTATCCAACACTTTCCCTATTGTTGCACTCTTTGGAGTGGGAATAGTAATTTTTACCTCTACGCTATCCAACACTTTCCCTACTGTTGCACTCACTGGAGTGGGAATAGTAATTTTTACCCCTTCGCTATCCAACACTTTCCCTACTGTTGCACTCTCTGGAGTGGGAATAGGAATTTTTACCACTCTGCTATCCAACAGTTTCCCTACTGTTGCACTCACTGGAGTGGGAATAGTAATTTTTACCCCTACGCTATCCAACACTTTCCCTACTGTTGCACTCTGTGGAGTGGGAATAGTAATTTTTACCCCTACGGTAACCAACTATTTCCCTACTCTTGCACTCTCTGGAGTGGGAATAGTAATTTGTACATCTTCGCTATCCAATACTTTCCCTACTGTTGCATTCACTGGAGTGGGAATAGTAATTTTTACCCCTCCGCTATCCAAAACTTTCCCTACTGTTGCACTCACTGGAGTGGGAATAGTATTTTTTACCCCTACGCTATCCAAAACTTTCCCTACTGTTGCACTCTCTGGAGTGGGAATAGTAATTTGTACATCTCCGCTATCCAATACTTTCCCTACTGTTGCACTCACTGGAGTGGGATTAGTAATTTTTACCCCTTCGCTATACAACACTTTCCTAACTGTTGCACTCTGTGGAGTGGAAATAGTAATTTTTACCCCTCCGCTATCCAAAACTTTCCCTACTGTTGCACTCACTGGAGTGGGAATAGTAGTTTTTACCCCGACTCTATCCAACACTTTCCCTACTGTTGCACTGTCTGGAGTGGGAATAGTAATTTTTTCCCCTACGCTATCCAACACTTTCCCTACTGTTGCACTCACTGGAGTGGGAATAGTAATTTTTACCCCTTCGCTATCCAACACTTTCCTAACTGTTGCACTCTCTGGAGTGGGAATAGTAATTGTTACCCCTACGCTATACAACACTTTCCCTACTGTTGCACTCTCTGGAGTGGGAATAGTAATTTTTACCCTTACGCTATTCAACACTTTCCCTACTGTTGCACTGTCTGGAGTGGGAATAGTAATTTTATCCCCTCCGCTATCCAATATTTTCTCAACTGTTTTAGTTAATGTAGGTTAAAATGTATTTTAAAAAAGATAAAAAATATTGTAATATTTTAATTTGTTATATATATTTTTTATTTTTATTATTGGTGTATGTGTATATATATGTATTTCTAATTTTTAATATGTTTTTTAACAATTTATACGTTATTAAAATAATTATTTAGAAATATTATTAAGCAAGTATATATATAATAATTTATACATTTATATGTTTAATTGATTTTTACATTATATGTATTACTTATAATTTTAAACTTTTTAAAATAATTTTAACTATGTTTCTTTTAATTATATGTATTATTTACTTTATTTTACATTATTTTTTATATATTAAAAAAACCGATATTTTTAACAACGATATTTTTAACAACGATATTTTTTTATCGATATTTTTGTACTTACCATTATGTAGATAGGACTTTGATATTCTGGACATCGATATTCTTGTGTCGATATTGTTCTAGCTCGATATTCTGACTGTCGATATTCTGTCAGTGATCCTATTAAATTATTACTCACTGACACCACCTCTCTTTCCAGAGGCCAATACATTGCCTTCCAGGAGGATTAACAATAGAAAGCCAGCAAAGAATGTGGGTTCAGTCATTGGAGGAGGGCTGAGAGGTAAACCCGTTCTGAAGCAGGATATTCTCAGACAGACCCACACACACCTAGGGGCCTATTACGATGGCGGTCGGATGACCGTCGCCCGGCCGGCGGTGGCAACCGCCGGACCTGCGGCGGACATCTGCCGCGATTGCAAGCCAGAAAACCGCCGGTCAGATTAGGATGGCGGTGGTGACCGCGGCAGTGGGAAATTGCGACCGCCGCTTTTCCGCCGGTTGCCATCCACACTCCTGCCCTGCGGACAGAGAAGGACCGGGTAATGGTGGCGGTGCAGGGCAGGCTCCGCCGGCACGATTATGATGCCTGCGGTAGCCAGCCTTTCCTCAGCGGTCAGACCGCCATGGAAAGGCATGCAGTGATTGTCTTCCGGGGGCCCGTTGCGGGCCCCCAATGTTTTGTGGGGGGTGTGGGTGCACTGGGGGGGTACCCATGGTCCCCCCTAAATGTCCCTGTACCAGGTGGCAGGCACTGTGCAGTGCCTGCCATGCAATGCAGGGAAATGCAGGACATGCACATTTGGACATCGCTACGGTGCTGCGGGCAGCAGCAACCGCCGCAATGTTAAGGCCCGCGATCCAACCGCCGCAGTCGGATTTCGAGCAAGGAACATCCTAATGCGACCGGCGGTTATGTTGCGGGCCTTGCGGGCGGTCTTTTCCCGTTACCATGGCGGTCAGGGAGGTTTTCCGACCGCCATCGTAATAGGCCCCTTAGTTATCAAAAATCTACTTTGACCATTGATTATATAGTGTATCACGCTAGGATTTTCTCATAATTAAATATGAAATTGTGAGGCGGGGTGTTGGCAGCAAGATAGCCGCATAGCAGCAACTCCAGTGGACTCTGATGGCCCGACTGTAATCCTCCCTTAATACTGCCTTCCTTGGCACCATCAATGCCCCTGCTGTGTTGAAACAACAGTGCTCACACTGACATTGCTAAATGAGAGGAATTCGCATCCGTGGTAGTCTGGGAGGAGTGTGCTGATTCTCCCTTTGAGATGCGGAGCATGCGGCCTCCTCTAAGGTGGTGGCCGTGAGGGGATGAGGTCTCACTGAGTAAGATTCCCGGCCATAGCTGACTGCTGAAAGGAGCCGGTGTGAGGACTAGATTGTCCCGGCTCCCCTCTGTCTACCAGACCCTCCTGCCTGCCCAAGACCAGTGCTATGGAGGGTCCTGTTGACGCACCATCCAAGAGCAGGACAGCGCCAGTTGGGGTGGCTTCTCTCCTGCAGAGCCGGGCTGTGAGTGGAGCAAGGTGAGCAGTGGCTTAGCCCTAATGGAAAGAGGACAGGGTGACCCATCGGGCCCTCTGAAGTGGGGGGTGCTGTCAGGTGGCCCCCTCTCCTGTAGAAACCCCCACAGAATGGCAGCTGCAAGCACTGGAGCTCTTACTCAGGGGTGAACTGAGGCAGACCGCACATGAGACTGAAGTGAGTCTGCAGAGAAAGCCTGAGAGAAGCACAGATTTTTGGTCTTCTCCAGCCCCTCCTATTGCTGCAGCCCTTCCCGTCTGGTATGACTGGTGGGGCCAGGACAGCAGCTGGAGAGGTAGTGGGCCTGAAGGAGGATGCCCCGGGTGGCCAGGGGTGGGCTATCAGTGGAATGGGTGCCAGCGCCCTAGACATTGTGGGGGCCAGCTGAGAGACCCGGGGCCCTGTGATGCAGTTGCAGATGGGGGAAGGACACTGAGACAGCACCGGAGAGGACATTGCCTGCCTGGGCTGGAGATTGGACAGGTGGTGCTGCTTTCTCAGGCCGGGGAAGGCTCAATCCACCCAAGTGAGCAGTGCTGGTGCCGCCAAGGGGGACCAAGCAGTGGCCCAGTGGTGAAGGAGCCCTGTATGGTTTGGGAGTCCTGAGCACAGGTGATTGCTGGATGTTTTTCTGCCCCCGCCTCTTCCCTTCCTGGCCTTTATGGGGTCTACCACTTTCCTCTTATCCTGGTGCAAGAAGGCACTGGCATTCGGCAATGGTGAAAGACAGCAATCCTAAGCTGCCCCGACAGGGGAAAACAGACCACTATAACAAGGTGGTCGCTCCATTGACCGAGAGCGACACTGAAAGGCCGGCTATGTCAGACAATGCTGCCCTACTTGCGGCTATCCTGTCTTCCCGAGAGACCCTAGAGGGACGGATGGGTGAAGTGTGCTTATAGATGAAACGTGGCGGAGAGGATGTCGGTGATGGAGTCCAGGATCTCTGAGCTGGAGGACATGGTCCAGGGGCATCAGAAAGATGTGGCCGGAGTCCACTCTTCTGCGATGGATGCGGTCTGGAGAATGGAGGATGCTGAGAATCGCACACGGTGCAACAAGCTGTGTTTTGTGGGATTCCCGGAGAGGATCAAGGGCACAGACATGGGGGCCTTTCTGGGTGTCTTGATGAAGATGACCCTCCCACCAGAAAAGTTCTCATCCTGCTTCATCATGGAGCGTGTGCGCAGAGCGCTTGGTGGGAGACCTCCACCAGGGGCCCACCCAGGCCCGTCATTGCCAGGTTTCTGCATTTTCAGGACCACCTCATGATCCTATGAGAGGTCCGGCTGCGAGGGGCGGTCCACCATGAAAAATCGAAAATCCTTGTATTCCTGGACAGCACACATGAGATCCAAAAGCAGCGCCACACCATTGACTCTGTTAAATCCAAGCTAAGGGCACTGTAGCTGCAGTATATGCTCCTATTGCCAGAAAAACTCAAGGCCCTCTATCAAGGGAAATCCCTCTTTTTTCATTCTCCGGATGAGAGCTGAGCTTGGCTTGAGGAACACTCCCAGCTGCTGGGGCACAGAAGCAGACGGCCCGGCTTGTGCTCCACCCAACAGGAGGGAGCCTGACCAAAGGAGGGACAGTTGGCCTGCAGATGGGACTGCTCGGGGGCAAAAGGCTTGTGGGGAATCCACAGAATGGACTGCAGCCCCCGTAGGGACCAGGAACATGGCCAATACGGATGAGGAGAAAACTGGGACACCAAAAAGGACTTTGAGAGACACACACCAGAGTGGTGCCTATACCCACACCTCGGGAGATGAGGAATCAACAGTCTTGGATGAACTGCATCCTATTGCAGTAGCAATCAATATCCTGGATCAAGAGCCAGAACGTGCCTCCCACCAACATGGCAGAGTAAGCCCTGACATCCGGGGGAGACACTTCTGAGAAGGTAGTGTAAGTTGGAGCTGCGGCACGGTTCAAGGGACCTTTTTTCCACGCCCTCAGCCCATCACGGATGGAACTGAGTGCGAACATTTGTTTCCCACTTCAACAACATTGTCCTGGGAGGGCCGGTGTCTAGATTGACCCAAGTTGTTTTAGGGGGTTAAGTTACAGTGGGTTACAGACCTCTCATACTCCTTGCACAAGTGATTGTTTTGTTATGTGGTTGTTTTTGCTCGTGGGGGGTGGGGTTACGGGAAGGGGAGGTATGTTTGTATAAGTGCACAAAGTTCATAGATGGAGACCAATACACATGTTCCTACACTTTGTTAACAGGGGGCATCTGTTCAAATATCACTCCACACTGGGCATATAGCACATCCACAACTTTTAGATGATTTTGGACTCACTGTGTTGACGTGGAACATCAACGGCCTGGGAAACAAGATCAAACTGGGTCTGGTCGCGCAATACATACAAAGAATGCAGACAGATAATTTCTCCTTAGATATAGTTCTCCTTCAGGAGACACACCTCCGGGGGACACAGTGCTGTTTCCTGGGTAGAGGTGCATCCATCACGCTGGCTCACGCCAGCTATATGACAGAGTCCAGGGGCGTGGTTATCTTTATAAAGAATAACCCCCTGTTCTGGGCAGCAAAAATTTGGATAGACCCCAATGGCAGATATGTCGGGTAAAGGGACAGTGGGGACAGACAGCTATGACCTTGCTCAGTATATATGCAGCGCCTATATTGCAAGCACCTACCCTAGATAACGTCGTGGAAATACTCCTGGAAGTGGACTCCTCTCTACACTTGGTGGGTGGGGATTTTAATGATGTAATAGATGTGGGACTAGATTGGTAGGGCAGCCCTGCAAACACATCCCAGGTTACACCTCTGGCTGGGTTTGCTACTATGATGGGTCTGTCAGATTTGTGGGGGCGTGCACATCAAGAGTAGAGGAGCTACTTGTACTTCTCTAGGGCGCATAGAGTCTTCTCGAGGCTCCGCTACATGTTTGCTCTGGGAGGGGAGGTCAATGCTGTTGAACAGGCAGAATATATGACGAGAGGGTTGTCACACAATTCTTCCCTATTGGTAGCTTTCAGCCATAGGAAACGGCAGGGGGGTGCTAGGTGGAAACTGAGTGCTTGGGACCTGCAAGACTAGGAGGTGGAAAGGGAACTCCAAAGTGCCACAGAACTCTAATTTAAGGAGAATGAAGGGTCTTTTACTTCTAAGGTAGTTCTGTGGGAAGCCTATAAGGCGGTCCTACGAGACAGGGCCCGGAACGCAATTGGGCAAAAAAAGAGGAGGGAGTGGTGGTACTTGAGAGCCTTGAGACAAGACTCATGCAGTTAGAGAATGCACCGGGGCTGGCAACGGAACCCTAAACCTCTCAGACAGGTCGCAATCCTGAAAATGGAGAATCAAGAGCTGGCTCAAGAAGGGGTGAAGAAGCAAATGTTGGCCACATTGCACTGCCTCTACAACACTGATGACAAAGCTGGTAAACTTTTAATGTGACTGAGCAGGAGGGAAATAGAGGCTAGGTGGGTGAGCTGCATTATAGACCAGACAGGGCCATCCCACACTACAGGCAAGCACATTGCGGAGAAATTTGCCCACTACTACAAGGCGTTTTACAGGGCTCGACCATTGCGTGACAAAACCCACATCACTCATTACTTAGCTGCAGTAGCTACCCCAGTATTGGATGCAAGGGCCTGTGAGGCACTTGAGGGGGATCTCACGTTGCAGGAGTTCCAGTCATCCATTGCAAAGTTGAGAGTGGGTAAGTCTCGGGGCCTAATGGGGTCCCAGTGGAATTCTATAAGCGTTACGCCGGACACTTGGGGCCTAACTTGCTAAACCTATTCAAAGAAGCCAGTGATGCCGGGGCACTGCAGATGGATCTTCGGTGAGCCATGATGACCGTGATACCCAAGGAAGTTAAACTCAGGGACCGGTGCGAATATTACCCCCTGATCTCCCTTCTCAATACTGAAGTTAAAATACTCGCAACCACACTTTCCACTAGACTGCTGCCCATCATTATGCCCCTGATCCATAGAGACCAGTCTGGCTTAATGCCGGGTAGAGCAACACGATCTAACCTAAGGCGGACACATAATTGGCTTGCAGAGGTGAAGGATGGGTCGGCCCCTCATGTCTTTCTTGCACTTGATGCAGAGAAGGCGTTTGTTGCGGTCCACTAGCCATTCCTTGAACTGACCTTGCAGAGGTTTGGGTTCGGCCCCTGCTACAGGAAAAGGGTGTCACTGCTGTATCACCGCTGCGGTGAGGGTGAACCGGACGCTTTCAGCAGAGTTCCCCATTGAGCGGGGAACACAACAGGGCTTCCCTCTGTCCCCCCTTTTGTTTCCCCTACAATAGAGTCAATGGCATGTATGGTGTGAGCCCATGAAGGGGTGAGAGGGTTAAGGGTTACGGCCACCAATGAAGATGAGGAGAAAATCTCCCTCTACATGGATGAAATTCTTCAATATATTACCCACCCCCCAGAGGATGATCCCCACTCTTTTCTGCATCTTGGAGGAGAACAGTGAGCACTCCAGCTACCGGATAAACTGAAAAAAGCCAGTGCTCTATCAGCCAGGTGGACTGCTGGACCTGACATTGCTTCTGCATCGATTGATTGTGGCTCAGGAAGGGTTTCAAAACTTGGGAATCTGGATGACACCTCGTAGGGAGCTCTGTCTAAACAGGAACCTTGGGAAGGTGGTTCAGACTTTCCAGGAGAACACTGAGAGGTGGCATGGGCTGCCTCTCACCCTTTTGGGATGGGCAGACATTTTCAAAATGATTACTATATGTCCTCCAGAACACATACTACCCTATCCCACAAGATGTCTACACTATAATAGATGGTGAGTGGAGGTTCCTGCTCTGGAGCAAAGGACATCCCAGAATAGACACTGCAATGTAACCCACACAATGGAGGGATAGCCCTCCCAGATATTGAGGCAAACTACTGGGTGGCACATCTGAGAAACATTAACAATTGTTTTTTTGCTTCCTAAAAAACCCAGATATAAGGTGATACTGACATTAGCGGAAAGAACCCAGCTATTTTTTAAATCACGAGATATTCCAGCATTACATGCTTATACCCCTATTCAGGACTGTGCAGTGGGAGGTCTTACATTGTCTAGAGGGCTTTGTCAAGTATGGCAAGAACTAGGTTTTGCTCAGCTTGGGAATTTTTATAACCATGAGACATTAATTACCTGGGAAACTGCTCGATCGCAAGTCACTACATTAACTACTGCCCTTCCTTTGAGTTTTCTTCAGCTAGTTAATTTTCTCAAAATCAATTATTCAATGATGGGTGAGGCGGCACGTCAAATTGCCAGGCAGATGGCAAATAAAATGGTGGGGGTTGGATGCTGGTATCGGCTATTACATCAAAAGGCCCATTCCGAAGAGATTTTGACAAAAGAGCTCCAGAAAATTCACTTAGAGACGGGTTGCAAGTTTAATGTTAAAGGATGGAAACAGCTTAGTGAGCTAGCGAATAAAGCCCTTAGAGGCGCTAATTTTAAGAGAATGAATTTCTTATCTAGATGGTTAGCATATTATACACCCCAGAGATTGCATAACATGTTTCAAACGAGCCCGAACCAATGCTTTAGATGTAACAAACAGGGTGATGGAGGATGGGTGCATATATTTTATGAATGTAATAACTTACAGCAATTCTGGGAAGAGGTTTTTGCCAAGATTTCTCTGATTATGTCTTTGACAATTGATCCATCAGCTATGTTGGTTTTATTTGGTTCCTCAGGGGAGGTGAAATGCTTAACAAAATACCAGCAGTATTTTATACTAATCTCCATAGCAGTCGCTAGGTCACGTGTCCTTCAAAATTGGAGAACCAATAAACAACCCAGTATGGAGCACTGGTTTAACAAAATGTGCAGGACTTTTAGATTTGAGGAGGCCTATGCAAAACGTGTAGGAGCAACTGTAAGATTTAGAGCTATTTGGCAGAATTTCTCTTCCTATGTGGTTGCGGAGGAAAGGAGATTATAAGAGCTGGGTGCTCTATAGGAGCATGTTCAAGAACGGCTGTTAGCCATATTCGCAGTTTTTATAATTTTCGATAATTGATTTGCAAATTGTGATGAAGGTATCTTTCAGATAGTTGATAAATTTAGCACTTTATAATAATTGCTGCTACCAGCACAATGCACTTTAGATAGTATGTGACCTTCTTTATTTGCTAGGACATCGGCACATTGCACTTTTCATGGGGTTAGAGGTATATTTGCTGCTAGTCTTATATGCACTTTAAACAGAATGTTCGTCAGTTTGATGTAGCTATTTTAGATCATAGCTGTCATTAACAATTAAGGATGGATATATGCATTTCTGGGAAATCACAGGGAGTAAGCCTGAGTATCGACTATAGCTTAATGTAGATTATTAAGAACTATGTTATATATTCTCTATATATTTTTTATGGAATGTTTATATAGTTGTCATTAATTCAGATTTATCAATTTCATCATCGTGGAATTTGGTGTTGTTATTATTTGGACATCTATTACCTGCGCTTCTTGTTATTTATTCTGTGATGCCTTACAGTTAGTCTGTTGCTCTCATTTGTTTGTTTTCCTGTTCTAATAAATAAAATTAAAAAAATTAAAAATAAATTGTTTTTTTTGCCCCTCAAGACAACTCGACATTTAAGCTGGAAAGGGAATGGCTACAGGTGCGTACACATCTGTGCTATCTGGATGGTGGGAAGGGGCCTTTCAGATGCTGCTGGGCAAACACAGGTAGAGCTAGTGGCATAGAGAAAGGCCACTAAGGGGTCGATTCCGATTCGGGCCGGAAAAAGCACCGACCGACTCGGAGCCGGAATTTATTCCGACCGACACGTACCTGTGGCGCCCGACACGCCAAGTACGATGCAAGGCGTGCAAAATCCGACCGACAAGTACCAAACCCAACCCGAACGACCGAGCCGCACGGAAAACAGCAATCCGGCCGGAAAAACACGCGAATCGAACCGACCGACACGCACCCGGAACAAATCCAACCGAAACGTACACGCGAACTCCAAACCGCTAAGTACGATGCAAGGCGCGAAAACCACGACTGAGTCGTACGGAGGACAAGCCGTACGACCGACACGCATACAAAACCGTGCCGAAGTAACGCGACCGACGCGTACGCAGCATAGAAAACTGCACAAACACAGCGTGAACGAAACGGAGAACACCGTACGAGACAAATGCAGGGTCCGACTCGGTCACAAGAACGTTTCCAACATGCACAGACAGTACAAAGGAAAAATTACACAAAAAAAGGCCAAACAAGCAATTACAAAGCCAATAAATACTGTGGGGGGTGGGGACAGAGAACAAAGACACACCCACAACTCCACCCATATAAAGGACACAAATCCCAACCATGATCCTTTGCAAATGCCATTCTACTGCCAGCACCTAACAGACAGCAACCACACACCCACAGCTCATCCCTCACACAAGCCACACACCATCAGCACACCAACAAATACCTACCTCACATACACCCAGCAAAACACACACTCACACACCCTCACCTGCACACCAACACACACATCACTCACCATCACCACCCATCACCATGCCCCCCAAGAAGAATCACAAGTTCCTAGATTGTGAATTGGAAGTCATGGTAGACGAGATCCTCAGGGTAGAGCAACAGCTGTTTGGCACACTGGTCCAACAGACCCCCATCTCCCAGAAAACCAAGATGTGGGAGAGGATCATCAACAGGGTGAACGCACAATCACCATGTCTGCGCACAAAGACCGACATCCAGAACAGGTGGTATGACGTGCGCAGGAGGGTACGGGACCTGCTCAAGAAAGACTACCTCCTGAGCCAATACACCGGCAGTGGCCCTCCTGCCAAGCCAGTATACCTCAGGCCCTGGGAGGAGAAGGTGCAGGCCATCCTTCCGCCAGTGAGCGTATATGGACTAGAGAACATCCCAGAGCCTGGTGAGTACACAACAAATGTACACACTATTCTGCCACAATACACACACACATCACTGTCAAGGGGAGAGTCAAACCATGCACTCATAGCAATTACACAGCAATCATCCCAAAATGTGTATGTCAGTCAGATAAACACAACACATGCCATCTCAAAGTTACATTTAACCGTGTCATCACATGTACAAACACAACTACAACTACAGCTAGGCAGTGGCACAAATAGAACTAACAAACACATCCAGACATGTAGCCACCACTACAACACCAACACACAGTGAAGACCACTGAAAGAAAGGAATTCTGTGTATGCTGGGCAAGTCAGTGTAGCCAATAGCATCATGGGAATCGTAGTCACAGATATTGCTCACCCCCACAACTGTCCCATCAACACCACCCTGAACCATGCTCACATCACAGGGAGTGGAAAACAACTGACAAGATGGCTGACACTGGCTACTGCTGTGGGGAGCACAAGGCCCTGCTGGCAACTGTGCAACAACCAACAGCAGGACACCACTGACTGACATCCTGAGAGACAACTTCCACTCCCTGCAATGCAAGCACGTTCCATGGTGGGATATCTGGCTGGGTGGGAAGGAGAACTTGCAGCACTGACCATAGTCACAAGCACCTCCCCTCACACACCCCCTCAACACATACTCCACATAACCCACCTGGGAGAATGCAATGCCTCACATCCTAACTCAAGATCCCACAAAGAACCACCACCCTGGGTTATGTTGTGTGAAGCACAGGGACACTCTTGGGACTTTTAGCCAAACAACTGCCAGGACAACCCTCCCAGCCATCCTGTCAGCACAGGCAGCCCACCCCACAGGGAAGCAGAGTCAAAAGGAAGGAAGCATGGGCATGCTGGGAAGGGGGGTGGAGGCAATAGCATGATGGGAGTAGTAGGCACAGATATTGCTCAGCCTCACAACTGGCCCATCAACACCACCCTGAACCATGCTCACATCACAGGGAGTGGAGAAGGACTCACAAGATGGCTGACACTGGCTACTGCTGTGGGGAGCACAAGGCCCTGCTGGGAACTGTGCACCAACAAACAGCAGGACACCACTGACTGACATCCTGAGAGACAACTTCCACTCCCTGCAATGGAAGCACGTTCCATGGTGGGATATCTGGCTGGCTGGGTGGGAAGGAGGACTTGCAGCACTGACCATAGTCACAAGCACCTCCCCTCACACCCCCCTCAACACAAACTCCACAGAACCCACCTGGGAGAATGCAATGCCTCACATCCTAACTCAAGATCCCACAAAGAACCACCACCCTGGGTTATGTTGTGTGAAGCACAGGGACACTCTTGGGACTTTCAGCCAAACAACTGCCAGGACAACACTCCCAGCCATCCTGTCAGCACAGGCAGCCCACCCCACAGGGAAGCAGAGTCAAAAGGAAGGAAGGATGGGCATGCTGGGAAGGGGGTGGAGGCAATAGCATGATGGGAGTCGTAGTCACAGCGCTACATCCCCCACCACATGGCCCAGCAAGCTCACACTCACGCATGCACATCCCACAGAGAGTGGAAAGGCCCATCAAAGATGTCTGACACTGTTGCTGTGTCGTGGGGAGCACAAGGGCATGCTGGGAACTGCACACCAACCAACAGCAGGACACCACTGTCAGCCATCTTGCCATTGCTCTCACACCCACACACACTGAACTCCCCACAAAAGCAAGTAAGTATGGGAATGCTGGGAAGTGGGGTGGAGGCAATAGCATGATGGGAGTCACAGTCACAGACATAGCTCACCCCCACAACTGTCCCATCAACACCACCCTGAACCATGCTCACATCACAGGGAGTGGAGAAGGACTCACAAGATGGCTGACACTGGCTACTGCTGTGGGGAGCACAAGGCCCTGCTGGGAACTGTGCACCAACAAACAGCAGGACACCACTGACTGACATCCTGAGAGACAACTTCCACTCCCTGCAATGCAAGCACAGTCCATGGTGGGATAACTGACTGGCTGGGTGGGAAGGAGGGCCGGCTGTCAACCAAATACAACCAATGCAGACCATGTTCACACCCCAACAAATACATAGTAATGCCCAAATAATGCAGGACAATGTGCCACACCAATATCAACCCCTGACTGTGACGACTTAGGACAATGCAATGTACAGGCCCGCACCCAGAGGCACAGTCACAACTGTCAGGTGTGTCAACCATTGATGCCTGCAGAAACATAACATACATTGTGTGTGTATCCCAAAAACAGGTGATGATGGGGACACAGCAGCAGACGCTGAGGAGTCCCAGTCCCAGGCTCAAGAGGATGCGGAGCTCACTGGTGTCGTACAGCCTCTGCCCTCCTCGGACGAAGAAGACCAACCTGGCACATCTGGTGCAAGTCTACATGCAGCACCAGCAGGACCACCAGCTGCAGCACCAGCAGGACCACCAGCTGCAGCACCAGCAGGACCACCAGCTGCACCCCCTGCACCCACCCCTCTAACGACTGTCACCACAAATACCATCCCCGCCGACATGGACAGAACAAGGAGCAACACCAGCACAGGGACCCTGGACCAACGTGGGGCCATGGACACCACCACCACCACCAACCCCCAAGGTGGACCAGGGTCATCTGTGCGTGCCACTGCACGCACTGCACATGTCGGCAGGGGTGGTGGGAGGGGTGGGAGACAGAGGTCGCTGCTTGCAGAGGTTGCTGGTGTGCATGATGACCCACAACTGGTACGCATAGCTGATGCGTACCAGTCCAGCACCGGAGATCTCAGCCAGGTAGTGGGGCTCCTCAGAGACATGAAACAGCAGCAGCAGGCTGCCCATCATGCCCGCTTGGACGCACACATGTCCCGCGTGGACTCACACATGTCCCGCATGGAGTCCAAGTGGGACGCACTGCATGAGATGACGGTGGTGCACAGGGACATTTTACAATGCCTCCGCCAGATGAACAGCAACCAGTCCACACCTCCCTGTGTGCCAACAACATCTGGTGCTGAACAAACTGCAACTGCCACAGGGAGGGAGGATGACTCTGGCGGAGAGTCCCCTGCACCGCAGCAGCCTGTACTTGAGGGGCCCCCCAAAGAAGAGGGGTCGTCCGAGGAGGGGCAAGTGAGAGGCCGATGGCCAAGCGCAACTCCCAGGAAGCCTGAACCTGTTCTGGATGTTCACCTTTGTGCACAGACTGTTCACCCTGTTGACGGCAACACAACTCCCACACATTGCATGGGGAGTACAAGTTGGACCAATGTCTCAGACAACTGTGGCCCCGATACCGGGGATTTTGTCTACCAGGACTTTCAATTCACCTAGGAACTTCTGATTGCAAGATATATGTACAGCACTACCCATCCTATGCACTATTCACACAAATGTATCACAATAAACACACTAATACACCATACTTGCCTCTGTTGTGATTCCAACGTGGGTGCTGTTATGGGGATGATGAACTGCAAAATTACACTGTGTATGCGAACTGCAACAGCAAGTACAACACAAGCATGTGAGTAAAGGCAACGTGACACATATTAGGGAGACACACCACCAGGGCTACACAACACATACACACCTAGGCCATCTGACTCATTGCCTACACTGATGTTGCCAGGGAAGACGGTGCAATGCACAGACACCACACCTATTCCCAGTTGTAGTCAAGTAGCCCACAGGTGCAGTAAGCAAATGGCAGTCAAATGTGTGACCACAGACAACGCACATCACAAAGTGAAGCACAGGTTTATTACACAGTTGCAACATGTCGTAACCACTACAGATGCAAGGTAATCCCACCTGGCAGCGGGCACACAGTCAACAACTGTAGAAGGAAGGAAGTCCATGGGTGTGGCGCACATCACCTGTAGGGACACAACAGCTACCACCCTGGAAGTACAATCACGTCGTCGGTGGACACAGTTGACCAAACGAATCTGAAAGTACCCTGTGAAGGACAGAAATGACACACAGTCAAAAGCAATGGAGAACAGGACAGAACAGCAAAACTCATGCACAATACATGTTACAAAATACCCACCCAGAACCAAGTTAGCATGTCAACACTGTTGGGGAGTACAGACCACCTGTAAGCACACATCGCTACACACATCCAGTCAAGTAGCCCATGGACACACTCCAACAGCACCAGAGCACCACCTACACATATCATGCCAACTCACATCATTGACATGACACCTCAGGATACTCACATTCAGCTAAAGAAGTTGGTGATGAGCTGTGTGCGGACATCACCCTCATCATCATCATCATCATCACTGGCATCGTGGTCCAGGCCAGGATCCTCCACAGGTGGCGGATGTTGGTCATTGTCATCCTGGATGAGAGGCAACTCCTTCCGCACTGCCAGGTTGTGGAGCATGCAGCAGACGATGATAATCTTGCACACTTTCGCAGGGGCATATGGGAGGGACCTCCGGTCTTGTCCAGGCAGCGGAAGCGGCTCTTCAGGAGACCAAATGTCCGCTCAATCACTCTCCTGGTCTGACCATGTGCCTCATTGTAGCGCATCTGGGCTGGTGTCACAGGGTTCCTGAGGGGTGTCAGCAACCACGGCATGTTGGGGTATCCCGAGTCACCTACGGACAGACAAGTGCACATTAGCTGACTTGGAAAAGTGGGCGGAATACTACAGATCAGATCACACACAATGGCACAAAGTCAGTACACACCGACAAGCCAGGCACGCTGGTTCTGCATCTGTGCCATCATCCTGGGGATGCGACTACTCCTCATCACAAAGGCATCGTGTGCCGAACCAGGGAAACGGGCACACACGTGTGTGATGGTCATATCTGCAAGACACACCACCAGTGCATTGACCGAGTGGTAGTGCTTGCGGTTCCTGTAGGCCTGCTCCTGGGCCTGTGGTGGTACCAAAGCCACATGTGTCCCATCAATGGAGCCAATGACATGCGGCATCCTCCCCAGGGCATAGAAGTCACTCTTCACGTCAGTGAGTCGTTGCAGTCTAGGGAAATAGATGTACCGGTTCAGGAATAGCAACATTGCCGCCAAAACATCACGGAGCACACGGCTCAACATGGTCTGTGACATCCCACCAGCAGTCGCCACAGTATGTTGGAAGGTACCGGTGGCAAAGAAGTGTAGGGCTGCCATCACCTTCACCTTGGGGGTCAGCGCTGTAGGATACGGCCGGCCAGGCTGCAAATGTGGGGCCAACTGCACTGCCAAATCCTCAATCAGCTGCCTGGTGAAGCGGTACCGTCGGATGCTGTCCGGTTCCACCATCGTTGCCAGGTCTGGGAATGGTCGATGGACAGCAGGAGCCCTGCAGTGCAGAGGAGAAGAAAGCAAGATTGTCAGTCACCCCACATATGCGGCATTGAACACACTCAATATCCCAACATACATCATTATGAGGCACAACTACATGAAGTGTGCAGTTCCGTAAGGACATGTATGGTACATACATGACCAACATCTGTCATCACGGTTCAACAAGTGGCATCAATAAGTCCCAGGTTGGCCCATTGGATATCATGAGGCCGTGTCACAGTTCCCATCTCCTGCTGCCGTGTCACAATCACCCCCCACAGTGACATGTGAGGACAGATGTGCCCCAGGCATCACAGCTCAACGACAGGTACATTCCCAGGGACCCTGTATTTCCACATGGACACTGGCATTACATGGAGTATCATGTATACACCACAGCAAAACAACTATGACCCCCACAGGTAGTGGTCCCACTTGCCACTGCAGGACAGACATGGACGTCTGTGACACACACACGCACATCATCAAAGTCCATGCACACACAACGTGGATGTGGAGACTGTCTCCCATTGTGCACATGAAATCAGAGACATTGTAAACACTACATGCACACAGACTGTGGAGGACCATCACTATTGTGACACTGGGACACCCTGGCTCAAACATACCGTCCCACATGGGACTCACGGGGTATGTGACATGACATACACATACACCACCGTGAAATGTGACCATGGCACATGCACAGATATGAACAGTTGCACATCACAGTGGTCATGTACACGTAACACCCAGGATCCTGTCCCCATGAACACGTGCACAGCCTGGGGGTGGCTGCCCCCAGGTGACACCCACAGGACAACATGTACACCAACATACACACAATAGGAAATGCAGCCTTACATGCCTTATTATACAGTTTGGACAGGCTGTCGTGTTGTAGGTGTGCCCCTCACTCCCTGGGAGCTATCTGTGGCTGGCATATGTCCATCTGAGACAGGCATGGTGACATATGCCAGTCACTTGTACAGGGATGCGTTGAACAGCAATGGACCGATCGGTGCCCCCGGCCGGCTCATTGCATTCAATGTGTGCGGGTACGCGTTGTACCCCTGTACGCGTTGTACCGCAATGGACCGATCGGTGCCCCCGGCCGTCCCATTGCATTCAATGTGTGCGGGTACGTGTTGTACCCCTGTACGCGTTGATCAGCAATGGACCGATCGGTGCCCCCGGCCGGCCCATTGCATTCAATATGTGCGGTATGCATTGTACCCCTGTATGCGTTGTACCGCAATGGACCGATCGGTGCCCCGGCCGGCCCATTGCATTCAATGTGTGCGGGTACGCGTTGTACCCCTGTACGCGTTGATCAGCAATGGACCGATCGGTGCCCCCGGCCGGCCCATTGCATTCAATGTGTGCGGGTACGCGTTGTACCCCTGTACGCGTTGATCAGCAATGGACCGATCGGTGCCCCCGGCCGGCCATTGCATTCAATGTGTGCGGGTACGCGTTGTACCCCTGTATGCGTTGTACCGCAATGGACCGATCGGTGCCCCCGGCCGGCCCATTGCATTCAATGTGTGCGGGTACGCGTTGTACCCCTGTACGCGTTGTACCGCAATGGACCGATCGGTGCCCCTGGCCGGCCCATTGCATTCAATGTGTGCGGGTACGCGTTGTACCCCTGTACGCGTTGATCAGCAATGGACCGATCAGTGCCCCCGGCCGCCCCATTGCATTCAATGTGTGCAGGTACGCGTTGTACCCCTGTACGCGTTGTACCGCAATGGACCGATCGGTGCCCCCGGCCGGCCCATTGCATTCAATGTGTGCGGGTACGCGTTGTACCCCTGTACGCGTTGATCAGCAATGGACCGATCGGTGCGCACCCATTGACAATGGCCTAGCCTGGCAACGGACACGTTTTCGAAATTCGAACGAGTCGGTTGCTGGAAATTCAGTTGGTCACCCACAATAATGTTGCAAAATCATGTATGTCATGAAGTTGAAGATTTGAAGGATGCTGTGGGCGTGAATTGGTGCTGCTATTCCATGGATTGGCCAGATTCAGAAGATGCAAACGACTTGGACCTATCACTTTGGACACAAGGGACAGTATCTGCCTCTCCAGCACATATATATTGCTGGCTGTTCCCCTGAGAGCTCACTTGCCTGCACTACATGCTCCAGGACGACATCTGCCACTGCACTGCTGCTGTCTCTGCCCCTCTGGACCCTGCAATGGCACGTACTGTGGAGAGAGCCCCAGCCTTCAGCCTTGAGGAGAACCAGGCCCTGCTGGACAGCCTACTTCCACAGTACAGCAAGCTGTATGGGACACCAGGGGAGCAGGTGAGTGTTCTGTGCACTGCCTTTCTGAATGTGCATTTTGTCTGACTAGCAAGGCTAAAAGTCTGCACACCACTGGCTAGCAGGCTCACTGAGTAGTTGTCACCCCCATAGTGTGTAGTGACATGCACTGGACAGGTATGGTGCAGTGACAGTGCATTTGAACAAGGTTTTACTTCCCATGCAATGATACCATGTAGTGACTTCTGGCAAACTGTCCATGGGCAGCTTTGCACTGCCTGTGTACATCATGTGCCCCTGTGATTGAGACATGTATATACAACTGTGTCATGCACGGATATGTTGCATGTGTAGTAATGGCCTTTTCACTTTGTCATCCTGACAGGTTAATGCCCATCGGAAGCAGGAGATCTGGAAGGACATCGTCCGGGCTGTCCGATCCGTGGGGGTCCACAAGCGCCGGATCCGCAACTGCCAGAAGAGGTGGCCGGACCTTCGGGGCTGGACCCGGAGGATTGCACGGGTCCAGCTGAAGCTGTCGCCTCCTCGCAGGAGGGGCGGAACATGGACCCTGACCCCCCACATGCTCCAGATCCTGGCGGTAGTGTTTCCAGACCTGGATGGGCAGCTGAAGGCCAGACAGCAGCAAGGAGGGGGTGAGTCAAAGACTGCACTGTGAACTCTGTATTACATGCTATGTGCCCTCCTCTGGCCTGGTTCAACTGCCACAGTACAGCAGTCATGTTGTCCAGGAGCCATGTCCCTCTATTGTGCACTGCCCACTCCTCATCTGATACCCATGTGTGGCCCTTACATTCAGGGAATTGTGTCACTTGGGACTGTGTCCTTGCAGTTTGCTTCACTAAAGGTGGGGGACAGCATCTGTTTCCCTAACTCTGTTGTGGGCATCATGGGTGGGTCCATTGTTCACACAACGCCTGTGTTCGGACATGTAATCTGCGTGTTGCTTTGATATGCGGTCCACTTGCTGAGCTGAGCCACCACATGTGCCTGGGGTATGTGGCACACACCCATGCAGCGGGTGGGAACAATGTTTGGGCCCCAGGAGTGTGCAGATTACGTGTGTCACACATACATAGCCAGCTATCCACTGTCCAGGGCTCATCCCTCATTCATGTGGGGCAGGACAGTCATGCCTACTCCAGGCCCTGCAATGCACTCTGTACTCCCACTCCCGTGTATCAGCTGACACATTGTGCGCAGTGATTTGACCCCTCAGGTGTCTGCCTCTGTGTCAGTGTGCTGTGGATTTGTTGCCAGGACTGCTGGGGTGTTTCTCGGTAGGGGCTCAGCATGCCACTGGAGATGTGACCATAGGAGACGATACTTGTGTGTCACATAGGTGTTTGATCAGCTGCCCGTGCAGACTGGGGTATGCGAATGTGAAGTTCAGGCAGCTGTTCCCCATTCACAGCAGATTGTGAGGGGCTCAGGTTCAGAGGGTAGTGTCACAGGTCTCCCATATGTCCAATCAGTATGACCTGGACAGATGAGGGTTAAGATGATGTGTTGTGTGGGGGATGTACATGTGCACTTGTGCAGCTCCAGGACTTGCATTCCCCATGACCTACTATTGTGACACAGTGCAGTGTGATGTTGTCTGGCTGCCAAGTCATACATCACTGAGACAGTGATGTATGACTTAGCAGTCATGCCTCCGCCATGGCATGTGTCTACTTATTGGTGATCCTGCAGGGGAGTGACATGTGCTACATGCACACCATTGTGGCGATGGCTATCAGGACATGGGTGCATCATGGTGTCTGTCGCTGGTATACATCACATGCATTTCCTATTTGACTCTGGGCGTCCCTTTCATCCGGAAACCTGTACTGACTCAGTGGCAAGAGTTGTGATGTGTGCATGTCCACATGCTACACCGTGTCCTCTGCACTGTCCAACTACTGTGTAGTTGGTGCATGTGTCCACACTGGGGTGTTGCTATCCAACAGACACCAGACAGATGGGTGCAAGGCCATGTGGGATGTGAGTGCCATGGTTGGCATCAGACTGACAATTGGCTTCTCCTGTTCAGTTAGGGCACTTTTAGCAGTGTACAACTAATGATGCCAGGGCTTGCTCTGTAATGTGCTGTGCTCACAGTGGTGTGTGCGTTTGGTGCAGGTGACTGATGTCTGTCTGTTTCCCCATTGTTTGCAGATACATCCACGGCCACGGAAGGGGACAGCTCCACGGACCAGGAGGAGCCGGAGAGCGAGACTGGGTCAGCAGCCGAGGAGTGGTCGGAGGGACCCAGTGGCACAGAGGGTGAGGGGAGCCACACCGAGGAGTCCTCAGCACCATCCACCTCAGCTGAGGACCAGAGCAACTCGGAGGATGACTCCCTTATGGAGGCGGGTGTCAGCAGCCACCACACCCCAGCTAGTGTTGCTGTCCCCGCCACCACCAGCACCACCACCGCCCTCCCATCGGCTCCCATTCCCCAGGTCCGTGGAGGCTCCCATGTTCGGGAGCGTGTCTCCTTTGGGCCAGGCACCGCACCCCCTGCCCCTGTGTCCCCTGCTGCCCTGAGTGAGGAGTTTGTGTACCTCCTTCGCCAGCTCCATGTAGGGCAGACAGCCATGCTGAGTGTCCTCCATGCGCACACCGCTCTGTTGACTCAGCTGGTGTCGTTCATGGAGGGCATCTCATCGGGCATGTCTGACCTACAGAGGGGCAATAGGTCCATGGACTCCTCCCTGACGGCAGAAGTGTCCCTCCTCAGACAGTCCCTCACCCCTCCTGCCTCTGCTCCATCCACACTCCCCAGCACCTTACCCGTCCCAAGCACACACACACACACCGGCACAGGCACACACCAGCACACACACATCCAGCACACAGACACACACGCCACAAACAAAACGCACACGCACGCACAGTCAGGGGACTGAAACCAGACTCACAGGGGATGGGGCCCTGGAACACACACACGCATCCACGAGCACTGCGCAGTCCTCAGTTGCCTCTCCCTCCAAAACACCCTCCCTTGCCTTACCTGCAACCCCAAAGACCCAGCGGCTCTTCCTCAGTGACCTCGGCCTCTTCCCCTCCGATCCAGCTGATACAGCATACAGGGGGAAGAGGAAGCCCACCCACACGGAGCAGAGTGCCCCTCGCCCCCGGACACCCTCCCCCAGGCGCAGACAGACTGAGGCCCCCACCCGCAAGTCCCCCGGAGTCGTAAGAGCAAGACCCCGCCGCCGCCCTGCAGCTCAGGCACCAGGTCTCCTTCCTCCATCCCTCAGGCCCCCACTCCGCAGGTGCCCCACCACACCCTGCCCCAGGTTCCCCCACCCACAGATATACCATCCCCAAGAGGATACGGCCTTCTCCCCCTGCCACTTGCTCTCCCGGCACCACACCCCCCGCTGCGCTTTTCTGTGCCACTGATGTGGTGAGGGTGTCCTCCCCCTCTGTCCAGCCCACCTTGCCTGTTCCCCATTCTCCTCCCCTGGTGGTAGGCACTGCAGTGGAGTCCACTACCACCCTGTCTGACTTGGGCACTGCAGTGGTGGACCTGTCCACTCCATCTGCAGGGTCCACTGCAGTCGTGCCGGCACCCACAACATCTGAGTCATGCCCCCCAGTTGTGCCAGCACACACCATGTCAGACACCTCCACTGCAGTTGTCAGTGGGTCTCCAGCACCCACCACCCCTTCCCTGCTTCCTCCTGGTGAGCCCTGATCCTGTCCCTGCGGTGCCTGGCCTGCCCCCCGGTTGCCCCTCCTAGTGGATTGTCCCTGGTTTTGTGCAGGCATGCGTAGGGTGACATCTGCCACTGTCACCCTGTTTGGACTTTGACAATGGACTGGCCATTGGCCTTTGTGTTTTTTCTGGACTTTGTTTACATTACACACATATGCTGAATAAAGCAACTTTCTGTTCTCTAGTGCTTATGCTTCTGATGTACATGTTGTTGATGATGCTAACCATGCCCTTGCTGCAGTGATGGTGATATTTGGTCTCATGATAATGAAGTGTTACTGTGCAGGAACCCATGTGGTCCAGGGGGAATGTGTCCTATCCTGTGGTGTATCCATGTCATCCATAGCAGCATCTGAGGGTGTCATGTGTTCAGTATTTGACAATGGGATTTCCTACTTAGATTAGCTATTTCACATCTGTGGCTTCCACCCCTGCACATCTGTTGTGCCTGCCATTGTTCAATTCGTCTACTTCCCTGACCGTGTGGCCATCTCCACTGGACATGCAGGTTTGGGCATCAATGGGGAAGGACTCATCTGTGTTGTCGGTGCAACATTGCTATACAAGTGTGTTGGATCTGTGCTGATGATTTAGTTGGCACTTCCATGACCAGGCTGATGTGACGGGAGCCCTCATTTGGTGCTAATTGTTGATTGTGTGACCAAGTGCTCAGCTGACATGATGGGGCCCTACTGAGGCAACATATGGCACAGCTTTCCTCACACAGGAGTGGAGTCCCCTCATGGCAGTGTGTACTCCTGTGACATTGCCTGCGCCCAAGGTGTGTGTTGTATGTGCATGTCTGTGTGTTCACTTCCTTTTAGCTGTGCATGCTGTGATCCCTAGTGTTGTACCTGTTTGTGATGCTTGCTGAGTTGACCTATGTTCCCCCAAAGTCTTCTCCCTGGGTTCTCTGTGATGTGGGTGCATGGCACAACACTGGTCATCAGGGTGTCACCCATAGGTGTGTTTGCTGTCAGGGCTGAGTTTGTGTGCAGACGCAGATGGGTCACAGTCAGGTTTCCCCTTGGCACTTGTTGTTTGCCCCTGTCATGTGATTTCCAGTTTGTGTTATCTTTCAGTGATTGTGACACGTTGTGTGTGTGACTGCTGGCACTCCTCAGGGTCCGGGCTGCAATGTTGGTTGTTGTCTATGTGTGTTCTTTGTGGGTGAACTTGGCTTCTTCATTGGTGTGTGACTGTGGCTGGGATCCCATTGGTTGGTGTGGTATTGCCGTCATGTCCATGTACAGCGTAGTGTGCAGTGTGTCAGACGTTCAGGAGTCTTGTTGAGTGGCCATGTGTGATGTGTTTCTGCACCTTGGTTCCCACCCACCACCCCGGAATAGTCATGGGTGCATGTGCAATGTCACCAGTGCATGTGTGCTTCACTGCTGCACATTGTTGGAGGTCGAGGGATGTGGTGTTGAGTGTGTGCAGATGAGAGTTGTTGCCCGGCTAGGCCCCTGCCTCCATGTTGGCCTTGGCTTACTGGCCATGCTGATTGATTTGTGCTTGTGTAGGTGTGATGGTAGTTTGTTGCTCAGGACACATGACTGTGGTTCACAGTGTGAACGACATTTAGCTTTGTCATCACAGTGGGATTGTAATGCAGCCCAGGGTCACCACATTGTGGGGGCCCTGGGGGTAGTGCTGTGGTGTGTCTGTGTCTTGCTGTGTCAGTTGCTGTTCCTACGTGCCTGTGTGACATGTGTGATTTGTGCTCCCTCTCATCTGACAATGCCTGCTTGCCCACATAGGGGATTTGGATCCATGAGTTACTGTTGTGTGGTTGCCTGGGGACACTGGCACCCCCCCCCTCACCTGTTGTGTATGATGTGCAGTGTGGGTCTGCCTGTTTGTGTTTGTGCATCTGCACCACTGCATTGGCATATCTTGGGTGTGCCATTGGCTGTATGTAGTTTGGTGGCTTTCCCCTGCTGTCCCTGGGACTCCTAGGTCATCGGTCAGCACAATGATCATGGTTTGTGTGTCCCATTGCTGCCATGGTATGGTATCTGTTCACCTCACATCTACAGTCTCCACAGGGTATCTGCATTTGTGTGCCCATTGGTGCAAATATGTGGGTCTGCATTCTGATGGTCACTTCTGTCATTGTATCATTGATGAATGTTGACAGTGTCAGCCCCCATGGGTGTTGTTTGTCTGCACATGGCCAAAGGTATGTCTTATTTGCACTGCAGTATTTGGCTCCCCCAATTTATGTTGCAATGGGACACATGCACTACTTTGCCACTGATGTGTTTTATGTTCTGTGACCAGGAATCATCCATGCAGTTTGGCAGTTGCAGCTCTTTCTTTGTCAACACTTACCTTTTGGTCACTGTGATGATGGGGGTTTGGACCCCATTGCCACAATGTTCAAAATGTGCTTCAGCTATGGACCCCACACTTACCTTTTGGTCACTGTGGTGATGGGGCGTTAGACCCCATTGCCACAATGTTCAAAATGTGCTTCAGCTATGGACCCCACACTTACATTTTGGTCACTGTGATGATGGGGGTTTGGACCCCATTGCCACAATGTTCAAAATGTGCTTCAACTATGGACCCCACACTTACCTTTTGGTCACTGTGGTGATGGGGCGTTAGACCCCATTGCCACAATGTTCAAAATGTGCTTCAGCTATGGACCCCACACTTACATTTTGGTCACTGTGATGATGGGGGTTTGGACCCCATTGCCACACTGTTCAAAATGTGCTTCAGCTATGGACCCCACACTTACCTTTTGGTCACTGTGATGATGGGGGTTTGGACCCCATTGCCACTATGGTCATGGCCTGCTTGCATTGTGGGGGCCACACACATATATGTGTGGCACATGTGCTAGGGGGTCACATTGTATGTTCAAAGTCATGTTCAGTGTTGTAGGCATTTGACACAGTCTACACACGCTTGTCATGGTGTTGGGGGGATGACTTTTTCTTGCATTCCCTAGGTTGTGGTGTGCTGGTTGTGTCATGCATTGTCCATCCTATGAGTGGGGGTGGTGTTGGTGGTAGGCATCCAGCCCCCCATGGGTAGAGGTGGTAGTGGTGGTAGGCATCCAGCCCCTTTGGGTAAGGGTGGTAGTGGTGGTGGGCATCTGGCACCCCTGGGTAAGGGTGGTAGTGGTGGTGGGCATCTGGCACCCCCCTGGCTAAGGGTGGTAGTAGTGGTAGGCATCCAGCCCCCCCTGGCTAAGGGTGGTAGTAGTGGTAGGCATCCAGCCCCCCTGGGTGAGGGTGGTAGTGGTGGTGGGCATCTGGCACCCCCCTGGCTAAGGGTGGTAGTAGTGGTAGGCATCCAGCCCCCCTGGGTAAGGGTGGTAGTAGTGGTAGGCATCCAGCCCCCTGGGTAAGGGTGGTAGTGGTGGTTGGCATCCAGCCCCCTGGCTTAGGGTGGTAGTAGTGGTAGGCATCCAGCCCCCTGGGTAAGGGTGGTAGTGGTGGTGGGCATCTGGCACCCCCTGGCTAAGGGTGGTAGTAGTGGTAGGCATCCAGCCCCCCTGGGTGAGGGTGGTAGTTGTGGTAGGCATCCAGCCCCCCTGGGTGAGGGTGGTAGTAGTGGTAGGCATCCAGCCCCCCCTGGCTAAGGGTGGTAGTAGTGGTAGGCATCCAGCCCCCCTGGGTAAGGGTGGTAGTGGTGGTTGGCATCCAGCCCCCCTGGGTAAGGGTGGTAGTGGTGGTGGGCATCTGGCACCCCCCTGGCTAAGGGTGGTAGTAGTGGTAGGCATCCAGCCCCCTGGGTAAGGGTGGTAGTAGTGGTAGGCATCCAGCCCCCCTGGGTGAGGGTGGTAGTGGTGGTGGGCATCTGGCACCCCCCTGGCTAAGGGTGGTAGTAGTGGTAGGCATCCAGCCCCCCCTGGGTAAGGGTGGTAGTAGTGGTAGGCATCCAGCCCCCCTGGGTAAGGGTGGTAGTGGTGGTTGGCATCCAGCCCCCCTGGCTTAGGGTGGTAGTAGTGGTAGGCATCCAGCCCCCCTGGGTAAGGGTGGTAGTGGTGGTGGGCATCTGGCACCCCCTGGCTAAGGGTGGTAGTAGTGGTAGGCATCCAGCCCCCTTGGGTGAAGGTGGTAGTTGTGGTAGGCATCCAGCCCCCCTGGGTGAGGGTGGTAGTAGTGGTAGGCATCCAGCCCCCTGGCTAAGGGTGGTAGTAGTGGTAGGCATCCAGCCCCCTGAGTAAGGGTGGTAGTGGTGGTTGGCATCCAGCCCCCTGGCTTAGGGTGGTAGTAGTGGTAGGCATCCAGCCCCCTGGGTAAGGGTGGTAGTGGTGGTGGGCATCTGGCACCCCCTGGCTAAGGGTGGTAGTAGTGGTAGGCATCCAGCCCCCCTGGGTGAGGGTGGTAGTTGTGGTAGGCATCCAGCCCCCCTGGGTGAGGGTGGTAGTAGTGGTAGGCATCCAGCCCCCCTGGCTAAGGGTGGTAGTAGTGGTAGGCATCTGGCACCCCCATGGCTAAGGGTGGTAGTGGTGGTGGGCATCTGGCACCCCCTGGCTAAGGGTGGTAGTGGTGGTTGGCATCCAGCCCCCTGGCTTAGGGTGGTAGTAGTGGTAGGCATACAGCCCCCTGGGTGAGGGTGGTAGTGGTGGTGGGCATCTGGCACCCCCTGGCTAAGGGTGGTAGTGGTGGTTGGCATCCAGCCCCCTGGCTTAGGGTGGTAGTAGTGGTAGGCATCCAGCCCCCCTGGGTAAGGGTGGTAGTAGTGGTAGGCATCCAGCCCCCTGGGTAAGGGTGGTAGTGGTGGTTGGCATCCAGCCCCCTGGCTTAGGGTGGTAGTAGTGGTAGGCATCCAGCCCCCTGGGTAAGGGTGGTAGTGGTGGTGGGCATCTGGCACCCCCTGGCTAAGGGTGGTAGTAGTGGTAGGCATCCAGCCCCCCTGGGTGAGGGTGGTAGTTGTGGTAGGCATCCAGCCCCCTGGGTGAGGGTGGTAGTAGTGGTAGGCATCCAGCCCCCCTGGCTAAGGGTGGTAGTAGTGGTAGGCATGCAGCCCCCTGGGTAAGGGTGGTAGTGGTGGTAGGCATCCAGCCCCCTGGGTAAGGGTGGTAGTGGTGGTGGGCATCTGGCACCCCCTGGCTAAGGGTGGTAGTAGTGGTAGGCATCCAGCCCCCCTGGGTAAGGGTGGTAGTAGTGGTAGGCATCCAGCCCCCCTGGGTGAGGGTGGTAGTGGTGGTGGGCATCTGGCACCCCCTGGCTAAGGGTGGTAGTAGTGGTAGGCATCCAGCCCCCTGGGTAAGGGTGGTAGTAGTGGTAGGCATCCAGCCCCCTGGGTAAGGGTGGTAGTGGTGGTTGGCATCCAGCCCCCTGGCTTAGGGTGGTAGTAGTGGTAGGCATCCAGCCCCCTGGGTAAGGGTGGTAGTGGTGGTGGGCATCTGGCACCCCCTGGCTAAGGGTGGTAGTAGTGGTAGGCATCCAGCCCCCCTGGGTGAGGGTGGTAGTTGTGGTAGGCATCCAGCCCCCCCTGGGTGAGGGTGGTAGTAGTGGTAGGCATCCAGCCCCCCCTGGCTAAGGGTGGTAGTAGTGGTAGGCATCCAGCCCCCCTGGGTAAGGGTGGTAGTGGTGGTTGGCATCCAGCCCCCCTGGCTTAGGGTGGTAGTAGTGGTAGGCATCCAGCCCCCCTGGGTAAGGGTGGTAGTGGTGGTGGGCATCTGGCACCCCCCTGGCTAAGGGTGGTAGTAGTGGTAGGCATCCAGCCCCCCCTGGGTGAGGGTGGTAGTTGTGGTAGGCATCCAGCCCCCCTGGGTGAGGGTGGTAGTAGTGGTAGGCATCCAGCCCCCTGGCTAAGGGTGGTAGTAGTGGTAGGCATCTGGCACCCCCATGGCTAAGGGTGGTAGTGGTGGTGGGCATCTGGCACCCCCTGGCTAAGGGTGGTAGTGGTGGTTGGCATCCAGCCCCCTGGCTTAGGGTGGTAGTAGTGGTAGGCATACAGCCCCCTGGGTGAGGGTGGTAGTGGTGGTGGGCATCTGGCACCCCCCTGGCTAAGGGTGGTAGTGGTGGTTGGCATCCAGCCCCCCTGGCTTAGGGTGGTAGTAGTGGTAGGCATCCAGCCCCCCTGGGTGAGGGTGGTAGTGGTGGTGGGCATCTGGCACCCCCCTGGCTAAGGGTGGTAGTAGTGGTTGGCATCCGCCCCCCCCTGGGTAGGGGTGGTGGTGCGCATTCAGGCCCCTGTGTGCATATGTGGCATTGGTGATGGGCATCCCGCCCCTATGGTGCTGCTGTTGCTGGTGTGAGTAAATTCTGCATCCCTCTGTATGTGTGTGTGATGTGTCGTGTATGTGTTGTATGTGTTTTGTGGTTGGTGTCTGACTTACCTTCTGCGCCGTACGCGTCCGTGCCTGTTCCGGTAGTAAATGTAGAATATTGGTATGATCGGGACGAAGGGATTCATGGTTGGTTCGTGTCGTTCGTCCTTCTCGTTGCTTCGCGTCGTCCTCGTCGCTTCGCGTCGTCCTCGTCGCTGGCGTGTTCGCCTCGTAGCCGTGGATCGTGTTGTGGCGTGGATCGGAGCTTATGTGCGCCTCTCCCGGATGCTTTGACGTGCCGTGCGTAGCGACGGGTTCGGCGCATACGGAAAGCGCATCGTACTTGTTCGGCCGGACGGAGCTGCATTTTCCCTTCCGTGCGACTCGATTCAGCGTTTCCGGATTCGCCTCGGTCGGAGAACAGGACCTGGATTGGGTGAGTACGACTCGGCCGGATTCTGTGCTGTTGTGCGCATCGTACTTACTCGTTCGGTCTGCTGTACGGATCGGTCGGGAAACAGGCATTCGCATGGCTTTTTTCCCGACCGAATGGTATTGGGTGCGCCTCCGACCGAGATCGGAATCGGCCCCTAAGTGTATAGGCTGGACTCGTAAAGTTACTAAAGTTGGAGACCTACTGGAGAATGGTAATCTTATGTCCCTCTCCTAACTTCAGAGGGAATACCAATTGAACCCTATACAGTTCCTGAAATATGTCCAGCTATGACATGTCAGGCAGGCATGGCGACTGGGAGAGATGGAGATTCCGGAGTAAGCACCCCTAGAGGGACGGTTACTGATGGAGAAACTGTATAAGAGTTTTTTTTTCACTCACATACAAGACACTAAACAAAAATAAGCCAGACACACTGGGTAGGCTACGTGAGAAGTGGGAAAGAGATGTCAGAAAAATGGAGGATATAGATTGGGCAGCAGCGTTGATGCACCCCAGAGAACTGGCAATAAAATCCAGACTGAGGTTAATACAGTTTAAGATCCTGCACAGGGTGTATTACAATCGGCAGAAGCTGTTTGTGATGGGAAGGGTGGCTTTCCCAGTCTGTGTGCGGTGTAACGGGGAAAAGGGGACCTTTCTGCATATGATGTGGAGTTGTCCGCTAATTCACTCTTAATGGGCCAGGTTAATGAGGGAACTCAACATGATCCTTGACGTCACTATCCCCCTTGATCCTCCTGGGTATCCACAGCGATGTTGATGCCCCATGGTCTAAGCTTATATTCAGTAACCTGGGTTTAGCAGTAGCCAAGAGGGATGTGGCCAGGCTGTGGGGGGGGGCACAGGAGTACCCTACCGTACAGGAGTGGAGGCGAGGAATAGATATGTACATGGCCGCAGAGAAAGTTACCTACAAAAGCTGAGAGTGTCCCTATAAATTCCATAAGGTGTAAGTCAGTTGGCTGAATTATTGTGCACTGGGGGTGTCGGGGAGGGAGACTGGACAATCATTGATGGGGAAGGCCACCTGATGTCGCGAGCCACAGTAGAGTCGATAATCATGTTTGCAAATGTATTGTCTATGAACTGGGTGTTGAATGCCCTGTATGCTATTTTACTGACACTGTGGTACTCTCCCTCGGAATTTGTAATGATGTCGGTGTATGTTGGGCACCGTTTCGAGATGTATTACCTAAGAATAAATGATAGAGCGAAATGTTCTTGTGAATTGTAGGGGTGCATCATAATCACTGATAGGCCGCACCCATATGTATTCAGACATATATTCGTTTATATTCCATTGTATACTCATGCATGTTTAGTAAAGGATGAATAGTTCACTGAGACAAAGTGAACTCAGCAGTATAATGGTGTTAGGATAATGATGTAATGTAATGCTTTTTGAATTGTGTGAACATAATGCATAGAGGAACTAGTTCGTGTATGTAATGTAATTGCAGTAGTTTAAACGTGCACCATATTAAAGTTGCATATGAAATTCATTGTTTGCATAAAGAATCGTAATGAATATGCTTATAGGGAAAAGTAAGATGTGTGTTTAAGAGTTATATGTAAGGGCCTGACTACATATATGCTTAAGGAAGGCCTGGTATATTCTTATGTTAGCTTATAATGTAGGCCGAAAAGGGTTTCTCTTGGAAAGGCTCTCTGGGCACAAACGGTAGATTTAATTAGCACAGTAGAAGGTTTCTGTTGAACGTATCTTTTGTTGCAGGTGCAAGGACACATGTCTCGTTAGTAAAGACTAACTCTTTGTTTTCAAAAGTTAGAAAGATGGGAGGCATGGTACGGGGAGTGCAATGGAATTTAGGGATGATACTTTCAGAGAGAAGGCGCCTGGGACTCAAGGTCAACGAAACCGTCCAGGATGAAGTCACCGTTTCAATGGAAAAGCACAAGAAAGAAGACCTGGCCAAGAGGGCGTAAACAAGGCGTGTACCTTTGTAGTATGGTTTTTGTATTAGGGATAGTGCCCTGAGGGAGGAGGCCAGAGAAGCGGTAGGGGAGACCTGAGAGAAGGACAGAGCTGAGCTTAGGTATATGGTGATTGCACTTCTTAGGAAGTCTTCACAGCTGACACCTTTTATTCTTTCTTGCCTAGGGAAATCGTTATGTAGGGATGTCACTTAGCAGTAGTGTAGGGACAGCAATTGATTTTAAGCTTGCTTAGGTCAATGAAGAGCAACTTAGAAATTGGAGCAATCATAGTCTGGTTGATCCTGCTAGAACTGTCTATTCTTCTTGTCCTAAGTCGGATGAGATTTCTGCGTAGATTATTATTTGTATTAGTGCCCATCTATTTCTTTAACCTCGTGTTGAGGTGCTTGCACGTTCAGTTATTTTTGGCGATAATAAATTCTTAAACTTGAATTCGGAGTCAGTGATCTTTTCAGACAAAATGAATGCTGATATCTAACCAGATGAGATTCTCTCCTTTACACTATTCAACAGGTAAAAAGATCTTGGCGGCCAGAAGGTTCTTATAGATAATTAGATAAGAATCGGCGTTATCAGTTGGTAGCAGAGGATGGTTACCTTTGATGGTAAGGGGAGATCTAGAGCAAGATAGGAGACTAAGTTGCCCCATAGAGCCCGAGTGACGCAGATCCAGAGGACCGCGGGAGAAGGATGTCGGAGGTCGTGGAAAACTGACGGAGAGTGACGGTGCGGCGGAAGTAGCAGTTCGTAGTAGAGTGAGTATGAAAAGAGTGATGTTTGGTAGATTGCGGTGTTTTATTGTTGTGTGATGTCTTGCGGAGTTGGAACAAAAGTTGTGTGATTGAGAAACGGACCGTGAGCGCGCGCGGGACCGGGAGATTAATTGTGATGTAGAATACACCCAGAGTTGAGAACGTTGACCAGAGTTGTGGGGGTCACGAGACGTCATTGACAGACCCACAGAAGATAGGGACACATGTGTGAGTGTGTGAATAACCAACGCAGGTCGTAGGTTATTGTGTGCAGAACATCGAATGATTGAATCCTATCGAGTGTGCTAAAGGCGATTGTCCGGTCGTTTCGCGGACAGACGATTGCCAGATTGAGGTCAACAAGCTCAAGAGGCTGATCGGTCGTTGGTAAGACTGACGGTCAGAGAGGTAATTGTTCGGTAGGACGGACATTATTTCAGAGTATAATTGGGACGAATGCGAGTGAGAACAAGAAAATTAGAAAGGAGGGGAACTGCTGCGAGCGGAGGAAAAGTGACGTCAGACAAGAGCCGCGCTGCGATAGGCCGGTTGGTGTGAACCGCGCTGGTATTGGTGGATTGGAATCAGGAAGTAAAAGCGGACATTTTGAGTGCAAATACAAAGTTGATTCATCATGAAATGTTTTAAAGCTTTAAGGGAACTTTGCAGAGGTGATAGACATGTGGTTGTTCGGGAGGGAGAGGAAGCTCCTCCCGAGGACACACCAGCACATTATATGGCGAAGAATGTAGGGTTGCATACTATAATTTGGCTCGAGAATTGGCATAAAATGACAGAAACAGAAGGAGATTTGTCGTTCCCTCGATATGGAACTTTCAGGTTAGAGGTGCTGTACCAGCTCAAGAGCGTAATGGCTTCATTACGACCACTACCTAGACCAACACAGTTTGAGGCACTACATGCGTGGATAAGGGCAGCGTATGATAGGAAGAAGGACAGATGCCAGGAAAGGGTGAAGAAATCGGTCAGGGCATTTCAAGATGCAAAATGGGATGCCTTGGAGAAAAGGTGGAGAGCAGACACGATCGAAGGAGATAAGTTGTACCCATTGTTAATACAAAATGGGAAGATAACAAGAGTCGATGAGGACGATAGTGATTTAGATGACAGTCTGTTGGATAGGATGTTGGCGGAGAGGCCACCACCATTTAATCCAGATTCAGAAGAGGGAAAGACAACCCCAGCAGTGGCAATAGTTGATGAAAGCCAGAACCAGACTAGCATGAGAGTAGTGGGAAGAATTTCCACAGGAACGGAGGGGGCTACGGCGTCTATGATAACACAGCCTCCTGCGGGGAACACAAGATTACCGGACTCCTTGACAGTACCGGTTACCATTGGCCCTATAGTACCGGTATATGACCCAGACCGAGTGAGAGAAGGGAGCTCCGTGCCGATGAGAAGGGAAGAAGGAAACAGTGAGAGTGGGAATGGGTTTGGAGTAAGGGTGGTTCATTTCCCAAGACCAATAGACACAAGTACGCCGTTACCGGCTACTGCGGACTCTTCATGTGGGCGAGAAGAGGAGAGACCGGAAAGACCGAGGTCTTTACGGGAATCTAAGTCAGCTTTGAGGGAGTGGACACCAACAGTAACGAACCAAGAGGATAGGATGCAAAGAGATAGGGCACAAAATGTCTCGGAAGACAGACCAGGTTCCAGGAATATGGAAGGGAATAGGTCACAAGGACAGAATAGTGACTGTGATGAGCGGGACGGCTCAGGTTGTCGAGAGGTACTGAGGAGTGCAGTACAGGCAAGGTTGCTAGACGTAGTGAGGCTGAAAGCAGAGGTAGACGAAATGATCAGTGGGGGTCTGCCTTTGGAAAGGATAGAAATCTATGGATCAGATGAGCTGCTGTTTGTAGCAAAAGATGTGACTCGAAAAGCTAGAATGGCACATGATAGATTGAGGGATTTGGCCAAAAGATATGAGGTGGACCTGAATAAAACTAAAGCGTTACAGGGACCACATAGATTGCATTACAGTGATCAGGAGTTGGAGGAGAAAAGAATCACAGGGTTGAAGACGCACACCAGAGACCTGATCATAGGAATGAGAATATGGATTTTGTTGGACAAATGGGAAGAAAGGTGGTCCAAAAAGAAACCAGTAAAGAGAGCAGAAGGGGAAACGCCGCCGCCAGGAGAAGGGGCGACGGGTGTAGGAAATTTTCCTTTACGGGAAGTACAGAATGGAGGGTACGTGCATGTGCCGTGGAATAGAGGTGATTTGGCTGCATTTACAAATGATTTTCCTCGGCTGAGGGAAAAACCGGTGGAGTGGTACAAGCAGGTTGAGCGGTTTGTGAAGATTTCAAAAGTATTGTGGATTGATTTGAACACTTTGTTTGACATAGTGGTACCAGGAGATTTGTGGACAGCATGTAAAGTCGCTATTGAGTGGCCGACTTCGGAACCGAAAAGAGAGGCGGTTACAAATGGTCCATCACCTGATGTCATGAAAAAGTATGAGCAGGTGATTACATGGTTGAAGTCGAAGATTTCACCTCAGGATATAGATTGGGTTAAGATAGATCGGACTGTACAAGAACCCAAGGAAACGGTGCATGAATACTATGAAAGACTCCTGCAAGTTTTTAAACAGTATAGTGGGTTAGATGTTTTGGACCCTAAGGATATGGGACAGTTTGTCTCAAAGTTTGTAACGGGTCTGAGAGGGGAAATCAGCCTCATGATACAGCACCATTTGATCTGCTGGCAGAACAAGCCACTAGATGAAATTTTGCGGTACGCGAGATACTGTAGTGATGAGGTGGATTCAAAACATCGAAAGCTAAAAGACAAATTGATGCTTGTCCAGATGCAGACAGCACAGAATCAGCCTAGTGGAGGGACCTTGGGGAGAAAGCAAGGAAATTTCCAGGGAAACCAGAATGGGCAGGTACAGGGAAAGGGAAAACCAGTAGACCCCAAGACAGGAGTGGACGTGGCTACACTAAAGAAGACCACTGCGTGTCATCTTTGTCGCCAGGTCGGACATTGGAAACGCGAGTGTCCTTTGAACCCAGCTAATCAGGTACAGGAAGAGGAAGAGGGGGCTCAGGCACCCGCGCAAGAGGTGGTTAACACAATAACGAGACCTAGAACGATGAAAGGGGGTTTACAATTCTCATGCTCAGATTCCCCAAGCTCCAAGGTTTTCACAAGGAACACGAACGTACCAACAGATGCCCCTGTTCGAACGCTATGCTGAGGATAGCTTAGACCCTTTATCCTGACGGTGCCTGAGGGGGAGGAAGACTGCACACTTGGAGCGGTCTTGGAGGTAGACCAGAGAGGACCTTTTGTAGAGGCAGAGATTGAGGGCAATCCTGCAACACTTTTGGTTGATACTGGAGCTACCCGGTCTACTGTAAGATCTGCAGTAGTCCCTAACCTACCCCTCTCGGGACAATCAATCCAGGTTGTCGGAGTAGCGAACAAGAAGATGAGCAGCCCATTGACAGAACCGATCTTAGTAAAGATAGGTACTTTCCAAACTAGACATCAGTTTGTAGTGTGTGATACGAGTCCAGTTTGTCTTTTGGGAAGAGATCTGTTGTGCAAGTTGAACTGCACGATTTATTGTACACCACGAGGAGTGGAGGTCCAGACGAGAGATGATGATGCTGACTTTAAGATGGCCAATCAGCATCTGTGTATAGATCTGTACCCAATGGTGACTGTGGAAGAACTTCCACCTGATCTGAGAGACGCAGTGTCGCCTGTGGTGTGGGATTTCGCAGGAGACGAAATAGGTTTAATCAGAGGGGTTGAACCAGTGCGGATTGAGGTGAAACAGAATGTTGATTTCCCCAGAACACCTCAATACAATTTATCGATAGAAACGATTGCAGGAATAAAACCTGTGATCGAGACTTTCATTGAGAAGGGTATTTTGAAGGAGATCAGAGGTAGTCCCTGTAATTCGCCCATAATGGGACTACAGAAACCGAGCGGGAAATACAGGATCGTGCAAGACCTGCGAAAGGTCAACATGATAGTTGTCCCTTGTTGTCCAGTGGTACCGAATCCTTCAGTAATACTGTTCCAGATCCCATGTGAAGCCGAGTGGTTTACGGTTATCGATTTGTGTCAAGCCTTCTTTTCGATACCGCTCCACGAGGAAAGCAAATTTCTTTTTGCGTTCAGGCTAGAGAATCGCGTGTTAACATGGTGTCGTATCCCTCAAGGGTATACGGAAAGTCCATCGATCTTTAACCAGATCTTGAAGAAGAACCTTGAGAGTCTTGTGTTGCCGCAGAACTCAGTTCTCGTGCAGTACATAGATGACTTGCTCATTGCCTCAGAAACAGAAGATGCTTGCAGAATTGACACAGTAGCCTTGTTGAACCACTTAGCAGAGAATGGACATAAGGTGTCCCCGAACAAGCTGCAGTACTGTTTGAATGAGGTACAGTACTTGGGACACAGATTAGAAAAAGGCAAGAGGAAGGTGTCACCAGATCGAATTGAGGCAATAATGAGCATGGCGGTACCCACTACACAGAGGGAAGTTAGGATGTTTCTGGGAATGGTTGGCTATTGTCGACAGTGGATTCCTAGTTTCTCCTTGAGAGCAAAGCCTCTGCAGAGGCTTACACACAAGGATGTGAGTGATCCGGTACCATGGGACGAGGAGTGCTTGATGTCATTCCTGCAGTTGAGAGATGATTTGTGCAGGGCTCCCGCACTGGGAATGCCTGATTACAACAAGGCCTTTTCATTGTTTTGTTACGAGAGAGGAGGATGTGCATTAGCAGTGTTAGCTCAGAACCATGGAGGTGTCCGTAGACCAGTTGCCTATTTTTCAGCTATTTTAGATCCAGTAGCTTCTGCGTTGCCCGGATGTCTAAGATCCGTTGCTGCAACAGGTGTCAGCATTGAAAGATGTGAAAGCATTGTAATGGGACATCCATTGACTGTACATGTACCACATTCGGTTGAGTTATTAATGACCAGGACCAAGACCCAGCACCTAACGAACAATAGGTTAACAAGGTACGAGCAAGTCATACTTGCCGCAGAGAATGTGACTCTGAAAAGGTGCTCCATCTTGAACCCTGCGACATTGATGCCTATACCGAACACAGATGATGAAGATTGTGAGGACCATGATTGTCTCGATGTGACCGAACTTTGCACCAAACCGAGACCTGACATTGTCAATGAGCCATTGGCTGACCCAGATGAAATTTTCTTTGTCGATGGTTCATGCTTAAGAGACAATGTGGGGCAATTGAGAGCAGCGTTTGCTGTATGTACTATATCGGGAGTGGTCGACGCTGCTTGCCTAGAAGGAGTACGCAGCGCGCAGGTAGCTGAGATCATTGCCTTGACCCGTGCCTGTTTGGCCGCTGATCGAATTCGAATAACGATTTACACAGACAGCCAATACGGCTTTGGCGTGGTGCATGACTTCGGGCAGTTATGGTCTCAGAGGGGATTTTTGACATCATCTGGCTCACCCATTCGTAATGGAGAATATGTAAGACAATTGTTAGAAGCATTACAGCATCCGAAAGAAATTGCTGTTGTAAAGTGTTCAGCCCATGGGAAGGGGGAGGACTTTGTATCCTTGGGTAATAACTACGCAGATGAGGTAGCCCGCTTCTGTGCAGAACAAGGATGCATATACACAGGCAGGGAGATAGAAGAGAGCCAAGAGGGAACCGATCTCAGCATGATGTTGACCATGGCAGACACTTGGGAAGAGCTTAAGAGATTGCAAGATGAAGTCTCAACCAAGGAAAGAGAGGGCTGGATCAAAGCTGGGTGCGAGAGAGGAGAAGTGGATGTGTGGGTATCCAACCGATGGGAGAGCTGTGTTGCCGGAAGAATTGCTGAGTCCGATGGCTAGATTGATACATGGACAGGCACACCTGGGTAGAGACGCAATGATGAGGGTGTTCAGACAGACGTGGTATAACCCACGGTTCCGAGCAATGGCTGAGACGGTATGTCAGAGGTGTGTTACATGTCAACAGATGAATGCTGGAAAGAAAACTGTAGTTACACTGAGTCATATTGGAAGGTCAGGAGGGCCCTTCAATAGACTACAGCTGGATTTCGTGGAGATGCCTAGGTGCAATGGCTTGAGGTACATTCTAGTGATAGTATGTATATTCTCACGGTGGGTGGAGGCATACCCCACACGAAGGTGTGACACTCTGACAGTGGCTAAATTACTGTTGAGGGAGCTCATCCCTAGATTCGGGATCCCGACCTCTTTGGAATCAGATAGAGGTGGGCACTTCCATAGCGAAATCATGAAGTTACTTTGTGCAGCATTGAACATTGACCAGAGACTCCACTGTAGCTACAGACCAGAGGCTTCTGGGATGGTGGAACAAGTTAATGGAACGTTGAAGGCCCGGATGGCAAAAATGTGTTCTTCAACATCCCTGAAATGGCCCGACGCCTTGCCACTGGTGCTCATGAGCATGCGAAGTGTCCCAGACAGAAAGACCGGGTTGTCCCCCCATGAAATATTAATGGGGAGGGCAATGAGACTGCCAGCAGTACCAGCTACAGCCTTGATAAGCATCACTGATGATTTGATTCTCGATTATTGTAAAGGACTCTCTGATGTGGTCCGTTCTGTATCCCAGCAGGTGCAAGCAGCTGTGGTTCCAGCCTCGAGTGATCTGTGCCACGACTTGTGTCCCGGTGACTGGGTGCTCGTCCGGAAGCACGTGAGGAAGAGTTGTTTGGATGCTCGTTGGCGTGGCCCGTACCAGGTGATACTTATCACGAACACAGCAGTAAAGTGTGGAGGATTACCGAACTGGGTGCATGCTTCCCATACTCGCAGAGTTCCAGCACCCTTGGAAGAAACAGCTCCTCTCGCAAATGAAAATACAGCTGATGTGGCAGGGCCACATGAGAGGACAAGTCAAGCTGTAAGGGTCGCTGACACAGCTGGTGGTGCACTAGAGCAAGCTGAAGGGGGTTTCCACAGTTCGAACCCTGACTCAGGCACTGAAGAAAGAGAAGGTGCAGTGGGCGGAGAAGAGTCAAATGCAGCAGAAAGAGGAAGTAGTGCACTGGGTATAGAAGGAGAAGGCAGACGAACGAACAGGAGTGCTGAAAGTTGGCCTGAAAGACAGAGGCGACTGAACCTGAGGTTAGCACCTGAGAGAGACCTTGCTCCAGTGTCCGAAGTATCTGAAACCGAAGCAAGCGACGAAGACCAAGCACAAGACAGTCGGCGAAGGTCCAAGAGAACAAGAGTGCCTTGTCGCAGATACTCTACCCCTGAGTGGACTTACACTGTGTTTGATGCAGGGGGTGGTGAATACAGGGAGACTGAGGTCAGTGGAAGTTTTCAGTCGGAGCCCGAAACTGGTGGTGAAGGTGGTGCTGCGGATGCCAGGGTTCGAGATAGACGGAACACTGACACTCACGATTCCGAATCCCCCACTTCTGAGTGAAGTCCGAAAATTGCTTTTGCATCGGGTCGAATTCCCGCCTTTCGGAGCTGGGCCGTTTTCACACGAAGTGCTGCTTTTGCGTCTTGAACTTTTGTATCACGTTCTGGTTGTGCTCAATGAGGATCTCATTATGGATCAGTAATGAACTGTAAATAAAAGTCTAAAAGAAGAAGATAACCTAGGTCCGAGTGGAAGAAGAATAAACTTAGGGACTTTCCACAAGAAGAGGGACGAAAACTAGGGAAGTCTTTTTCTGGACTGTGTAAATAAGTTGTGATCGGAAAGGGAAAGCCCGGAGATTTCATGGTTGCTTGAGCTGGTTGAGCAAGTCACAAATAAAGGACAGAGACTTTTCTGAGTTCTTTGCGATAACCAAGACTTTTTGAGAACTTTCGAAATCATGGAGCCGGGAAATCCCAATCGTAGAGCAAAGTGGATTATAGGCATTCTTATAAGTAGTGTGATAATTTCAATAATCATAGTAGTTGTAGTCTCATATACTGGTTCGCATGAGCCAGAAGTAGAGGCAGTGACAGGGACACCCACACCTATCACACCTAGTCAGAAGGGGGTAGACAGGGCAGCTGATAGAGCTATGATATTAGAAGAAAGTCGTAGATTACATGTAGATTTGTCTAAGGGTGATTTTAAGCTTAATGCGTATGCTAAGTTGTTGTATGAGTATGTTGACGTGATGGATGCGAAAGATTGTTATGTGTGTATGCAGTTGCCTACTTCGGTGGATGAAGGTATTAGATATCATCATCTTCCACTGACTTATGGTATTTCTTGTAGTCTTTTGCTTAGTTTGTTTTATGAGAGAGATCAGTTCGAGTATTTCTTTTCCAATTTCGACGCAGTGCTTCCTGAAGTCCCAGCTTACAAGCATTTGAATAAGTATGACTACTATAAGACTGAGGACAGATTGAGGAAGTACTTCATACCGAGTTTGGAATTGGATACAGCATTCGCACACAGACACAATCTGACTTGCTTGATGTCGGATGTAGAGAGAAAGTTTGTAGATCAGGTTGAAGATAGGTATAGAAAGCTGACTGAATCCCGAGACTTAGGGCATCACAGGACAGATTGGACGGAGGAAGAACGGTTGCATAAGACTAAGGGAAGCTATGGTCCTATAGCGTTGGATAAGGAGCAGAGGGGTAAGTTGTGTATAAGGCGTTATCAGACTTACTACGAAAAGGTTCCAGTAGGACAGAGTACTTGTGATCACGTTTTCACCATGGCAGATGAGGCAAAAGATTTTCTCCAAGGTCCTGTACAAGTGATACCTACGGTGTATTATGTATGTGGGAAGAATGCTTATGTGAGGTTGCCTGCAAATTGGTATGGAACATGTTATTTGTCAATAATATTTCCAAAGATTTACCATACAGAAGACTTAAATCTTCTGGAGGGTGGAGAAGCATTCAAGAACGAGAAGAGCTGCAAGTGCAGGAATCGTTGTGGGGGATATCTTTGGAGCTATGATACCTAGTCTAGGAGTAGTCTTGAATGATGTGAAGATCCGGAGGTTAGCGACTGTGGTGGATGAATTTTCGATGAACACAGCAAAATCGTTGGTGTTGGTGGAAGGAGAGATGTTGTCGATAAGGGGTATGGTTTTGCAGAATCGCCTTGCTTTGGATGTCCTATTGGCAAAAGAGGGCGGAGTCTGTAAAATGCTGAAGGTTCAAGAGTGCTGCACTTATATACCAGACCGTAGCAAGGATCTGGAGAAATATATAAGTAACATCACTATGATCCACACAAAGATAGCGGATTTGACCGAAGAAGGGGCCTGGGAAAAGGTCGGAAAGGGTTTTGGTCAAGTGGGAGGTTGGTTTGCGAACCTAGGAAAGGGATTCCTTGGGTACTTCCTGAGACCACTCCTTATTTTGGTGGTTTGTGTGGCTGGCTTGTGGATTATGATCAAGGCCTACAAGTGGTATCGAGCAGGCAGAGTCAAGAGAGCTTTGAGGGAAAATGACATGAGATTGGCAAGACTGCAGGACAATCAGTATAAAAGGCTCAAGAGCATGGAAAACTTCAGATCAGGGAAGATGGGAACAAGTTCTGTTTAGGTCGGTTCCTTCTCCGAGGGAGTAGAATGAGATGTGATGACAGGAGTCATCAAAGGGGGAACTGATAGAGCGAAATGTTCTTGTGAATTGTAGGGGTGCATCATAATCACTGATAGGCCGCACCCATATGTATTCAGACATATATTCGTTTATATTCCATTGTATACTTATGCATGTTTAGTAAAGGATGAATAGTTCACTGAGACAAAGTGAACTCAGCAGTATAATGGTGTTAGGATAATGATGTAATGTAATGCTTTTTGAATTGTGTGAACATAATGCATAGAGGAACTAGTTCGTGTATGTAATGTAATTGCAGTAGTTTAAACGTGCACCATATTAAAGTTGCATATGAAATTCATTGTTTGCATAAAGAATCGTAATGAATATGCTTATAGGGAAAAGTAAGATGTGTGTTTAAGAGTTATATGTAAGGGCCTGACTACATATATGCTTAAGGAAGGCCTGGTATATTCTTATGTTAGCTTATAATGTAGGCCGAAAAGGGTTTCTCTTGGAAAGGCTCTCTGGGCACAAACGGTAGATTTAATTAGCACAGTAGAAGGTTTCTGTTGAACGTATCTTTTGTTGCAGGTGCAAGGACACATGTCTCGTTAGTAAAGACTAACTCTTTGTTTTCAAAAGTTAGAAAGATGGGAGGCATGGTACGGGAGTGCAATGGAATTTAGGGATGATACTTTCAGAGAGAAGGCGCCTGGGACTCAAGGTCAACGAAACCGTCCAGGATGAAGTCACCGTTTCAATGGAAAAGCACAAGAAAGAAGACCTGGCCAAGAGGGCGTAAACAAGGCGTGTACCTTTGTAGTATGGTTTTTGTATTAGGGATAGTGCCCTGAGGGAGGAGGCCAGAGAAGCGGTAGGGGAGACCTGAGAGAAGGACAGAGCTGAGCTTAGGTATATGGTGATTGCACTTCTTAGGAAGTCTTCACAGCTGACACCTTTTATTCTTTCTTGCCTAGGGAAATCGTTATGTAGGGATGTCACTTAGCAGTAGTGTAGGGACAGCAATTGATTTTAAGCTTGCTTAGGTCAATGAAGAGCAACTTAGAAATTGGAGCAATCATAGTCTGGTTGATCCTGCTAGAACTGTCTATTCTTCTTGTCCTAAGTCGGATGAGATTTCTGCGTAGATTATTATTTGTATTAGTGCCCATCTATTTCTTTAACCTCGTGTTGAGGTGCTTGCACGTTCAGTTATTTTTGGCGATAATAAATTCTTAAACTTGAATTCGGAGTCAGTGATCTTTTCAGACAAAATGAATGCTGATATCTAACCAGATGAGATTCTCTCCTTTACACTATTCAACAGGTAAAAAGATCTTGGCGGCCAGAAGGTTCTTATAGATAATTAGATAAGAATCGGCGTTATCATAAAAGCATATTTTGAAAAACAAATATGAAAATGTGATTTCATTCATTGCTTGGAATGATCCCAGAAAATACAGATTTTCTTGTACAATAAAAATAGCTTTCTGTAATTGTTCAGCCTCACAGTTTCCAGTGTCTAATATGCTAACAAGCCCCATTTGTAAATATAATACACCCAGTACTCTGGGTTTAGGCAGTACACATTAGGAGAGACTTATCTAATATATAAGAATAAGCAAAGGCACTTTTTACCATTTTGTGTGACACAGCGGTGCTTTTAAACTGCAGTCCGAAATGATTTGCAATTATGTGCAGCTTCTGAAGTTTCTTCCTTTGTTACTTCCAGATGAAAATCTACTGCTGAAGAAAGAGTTAGGGCCCATTTACAAGGCCAGTACGCCGCCGGTGCAGCACGTTTTTTGAAGCCCCTGCGCCAATGTGTGCCTGCCCATATTTACAAGTCCACGTAAAGTCACTCTGTCTGGCTTTTCATGGCCTTGTAAATATGGGCCCTTTTCACACATTGGGTGTTTCTGTGGGTGTTCCCACACAACATCCATGGAAATTGATGTATTCCCAGATTTACAATATTTTGTAAAGCTGGGAATGCGTAAGAATCCTACGCCTACCCAGGGAGTGCGCAACTAGGATAAATATTTTTATTTCTCCTTGTTTTTTACTCGTTCTATGCGTGCTGCATGCCATCAATGATTGATTTTGTGCAGGAAGGGTTCCCTTCCTGCACAAAAACAATCATCTCCACAATGCAGGCACCCTTGCAACATGAAGCAAGGGTGCCTGCGCTGGCGCATGGCAGCCAATTGTGTGCCAGCGCAAGGGAAAGCACACGGATGTGTCGTATTGTTGTTAATACTATGCATCCCTGTGTTTTTAAAATGACACAGCTCAATGCAACAAAATGGCTTACTGCGCCGGGCTGCATCATTTTTTCGTAAATAAGGCCCTTAGTGTGCCTCATGCCAGTTTGTACATAAAAGCTCTGAAAAAAGTAAATTTGAAGAGAAAAATTCTACATACATTTTGGCTGGTTTCAAATACAGTGAAAATGTATTTGATATTTCAAGAAAACGTTTGCAGAAGCAAAGCTAAAGGGGGATGTTTGCAAGCTTCACAGTGGGCAAAATTTGGAAACTAAATAACATTAAGCTTTGCATGTGCTTTTATAAGAGCCTCCTGACCAAACTGTGTTGGGGATTTTGAGATCCAGACCTTTGCGAAACAGCAACATCTGTTTGTTTTGTTTTTCTCTTAAGTTCTGAAGTAGATTGAATTAGTAAATTCAGCCACACTGCAACCAGATGGTGTTCTTATATTTTCAAACTGTGTTGAGAAACAGATTGCAGTGATTCCTTACACCTAATATTGAGCATTTTAATTTCTCTTTTACAGGAAAATATGACCAGAGGAATCATATGTCCCGAGCAAAAAATTCTTCCACTCCTATCTTTTACCCTTTATTCCCACTACCTCGTTTCTGAAACACAAAGGGCCAGATTTACATTTTGACTGATGGAGTCTTCTCCATCAGCCTGGAAGTGGACTTACCGTCCACCAGCCCAAGAGTACTCAGCCCACCAGATTTAGAAATGACCAAGCTGGTGGCCATTTCAAAAGCATTTGCAGGAAGGGCCATCACGGCGGTTCCTGTCAATGCTTTTTAAAGTTTGGTCACAGCTCTTGGCTCTGTCAACATGATGGTACAGCCTGTCAAACTTATTTTTTTCTATTTTCATAAGGAAAATATGGAAGCAGGATTTTCTTTTTAACAAAAAAAATATCCCCTCACTTAAGAACTATAGGGCATATTAGCAAGAACGGTGTTAAAATTATCGCCGCTTTAGCGCAGGAAACTGCCGCTAAAGCGGCGATAATGGGCTTGCTAATATGCACTTGAGAATTCCAATAGAAGCCCATGTTTACACCAGAACATGGGCTTCTATTGGAATTCTCAAGGGCATATTATCAAGCCCATTATCGCCGCTTTAGCGGCAGTTTCCTGCCGCTAAAGCTGCGATAATTTTAACGCCGTTCTTGCTAATATGCCCCTATCTTCCATGGCGAGAAGGGCCAGTAGGCAGTTTTCACTGCCCATTACTACCAGTGTTTCCCTGGTGGTGAAGGGCAGTGAAACTGACCTCTATGTACGCCTATCTAAATTAGGTGGGTGGACATAAAGGTGAGCCTCCGACGGCCCTTTCTCTGACAGGCCATTGGAGGGGTGTAATTACGGCAGAGACAGAGTAGTCTCCACCCTGGTTGCAGCTTTGTTCTGCACGCAGATAGATCGAGCAGGCGGACAATTATCTTGGTGGTAAGGATAGTCTGGTGCCATTGCGATGGTGTATCCTTAACGCGAAGATATAAATCTGGGCCAACGTGAGTGATTTAGAAGACTACTTGAGACAGAACAAAATCTATCTTTAGGGAATCTCCAAAGAGATGAACAATATTGTGGCCTTTCAGAAGGACCTTAAACCTGTGCCACTAACCATCATTTTTTGGAAGCTACCGGAATTCCAAAGAGCCTACTGGATCAGACCATGAACCTTGAAATTATGAAGTGGCCTGACTCATTATCATCTGTCTCCTGTGCCATTAGCAGATTATAGAAATATTCTGGAAGCTGTCAAGAAAAGGAATGGTCTCTTCCTCCTCAATAACCACATGATGCATATATCTGCAGAGTAAAATCCCGTATGTTTTCTGGTAAATCCGGGTACGGGAAGAAATGCTCACTTATGATTGATTAGAGCAGAATTTCACATGGGAAGTCTGCTCCTCTTAACTCATAATCAAGGTTGTAGATATTTGAATACAATTTACTTGGGGGCATATTATCAAGAACGGCATTAAAATTATCGCCGCTTTAGCGGCAGAAAACTGCCGCTAAAGCGGCGATAATGGGCTTGATAATATGCCCTTGAGAATTCCAATAGAAGCCCATGTTGACACCAGAAAATGGGCTTCTATTGGAATTCTCAAGGGCATATTATCAAGCCCATTATCGCCGCTTTAGCGGCAGTTTTCTGCCGCTAAAGCGGCGATAATTTTAACGCAGTTTCTTGATAATATGCCCCTAAGTAAGTACATGGGCTAGTTTATATACAGGACAGAAAACACAGATAGCAATGCAAAGAAGATGCCAAAACAGAGGTAATAGGGTGTGATACTGCTAAAGCTCTGCTGCTGGTTAATTTGGAAACCAATAGTCACATGGTTAATGATATTGAATTAAACTTGAATTTAGAGGTAGAAACGTTGGTAATAGCTCACAGTCACATCACGGTCTGATATATTTCAGTCCGTTTGAGATGGCCTTAATTAATTGACTGAAGTGACAAATATTGCTACTCAACATTTTTTTGTAGTTTGCTTATACTGTGACTACCTTGCTTTTTGTAAATACTATATCTTAAATGCCAATCTGAGACTGTTCACATTTCAGCTGAATTACTTTTGCTTGTAGTCATTTGACCATGGACTTCAATTCATCAAAAGGCCCGGGGTAGCAGAAGTGACATCACACACCCTTTGACCTTCACTTTCACTCACACACATGCTTACACATACACTCACATTCAGACATACACACACTCTCTCTCACATAAACCCACTTACATCCTCAAGCATGCACACAACATACAGTTAAAATAATGTCTTTTACTTAACTCAGTTGCCATGGAAGGTCATCATGCCAGCTAATTGTGCTCAATTTTTCAGACTTATAGTGAATAACCTAATATTATTCACTATTAGTGTAGTGGGAAAATGACAGAAAACAAGGAGAGTGCGGCCTCAACTGAAGTTCCTAAAGACACGCTGCTGATGTGTTCCGGGCACTGATTTTCCCACCTCTGAGGCCACGGGTCGAAAGGGACAAGCCAGGGGTCACAGGGGCAACCCCTGGTGACCCCTGAATGACGTCCATGCGCTTGACCCTTGTACACCCAAATACCAAGATCTCATAATTGTTGCAAAACAAGAATATGCCATCTTTTTGAATTTCTAATATTTAATCAACAATAGAATACCTGGCTGGATGGACGGACAGATAGATAGATAGATAGATAGATAGATAGATAGATAGATAGATTGGACTCACGCTAAAAATATTTAGCGCAAGTGGACAGCGTACTGCTATCACATCAGTATCTAAACAGTAAGATTACACTAAAGTATTAATAAAGTAAAAACAAAAACACTGCCACTGAAGGGAACTACCTAGTGTATGAATGTGCTCTTTATAAATGTGTTCTTTGTGAAAGAGTAAAACGCAGTCACTCAAGTGAGGTTAGCCAATGGCTTACGTATCCTGGCCCGTAGCTCCTGCTATATGCCATAGTAGGTGGAAGCAAATTGTAAAAGACATAGTGACAAACCGGTGGATGAAGAAAGCTTGCTGAAAGGCCTATGAAGTAAGTATATTACAGATAATTTTAGTAAAATCAAAAGGTCTTTGCTAACACCAGGCCTAAAATGTGAATCTTCAAATAAACGTGAGTCTTGACAGGTTGCCAATACAAGTTGTGGAGGCATCACTACATTAAACAAAAATGCCCAGCAGCCTGCATTGAACTGTTGAGCAGGAACTGTCCTATTGGGGGCAAACTGCAGGAGCTCACTTTAAAGATAGTGTACATTTTAATATATATCCACGTTAAAATAGTTATTTCTATTTCAATTATAATGATTGAGACATTGCATTGATGTTTACAATTCCACAGCATGAGTAAAGAAGAAAGGCGTTAGCACACCATTCACAAAGATATATGTCAATGTACACACCTCAACTGCCACATTGTGAAGAAATATATTTTAAGCTATTACAACGTCCTCATCATTAGGCAAATGTAGAAGTCTCTTTGACCATATGATACTTTTATGAAGAGTTGTCAGCACCGGCAGCACACTACAATATATTGATGAATTAGTTCTAGTACGCTCAGTGATGAATCAAATAAATGATGTATTCAGTCAAATATTTCTATACAGATGACCTCAGGTATATATGAAAGACTTTTTTTCTAGATGACGTAGTGACCCTGGCAAAGATTCCCAAAAAATTAGTTCTGCATGACCCACCATCACCTCAAACTAAACCACTTGAAAGCGGAAAATCCTTGGGACTTCTCCCCCTAAATACTCCACATCTGTGCAGATTGGTTGAATATGCTAATCAAATTGGAAAAATGCCTGCCCGTTAAGAAATGGGTTAAATCTCTTGGCTTTATGTTGGACAAGAATCTTAGCCTCCAAGCTTATAAAATGGGTGCAGTTTTTAAATCAGACTTTTGCTAGGAATCAATTATTTCCTTCCTCATGAGGTATTTAAAGAAGTGAGCTTGATCCTATATCACATCAAGATTAGACTATGGCAACACGTAGGGTGTTGCCATAGTCTAATCTTGATGTGATATAGGATCAAGCCACTTCTTTAAAGAGGTCTCAAGCTACCAATTTCTATCTGTGAGCAGTTCATGAAGTCCAGACTTTTTTGTTGCAAGCTGGGATTTGTATTCCTGTTCATCCCATTATAAATCCAGGTTTGCAAGTCCCAAAATTCAAAGAGAATTCCTGGACTGGATGAGGTATGCATGGAACTGGTAAACATGAGAGACACTTGAATACCAAACCTTCATCTTACTCTTCTTAAGGTGGCCTTGCATGCAGTGGCTAGACTGGTCATTGGCTCCAGGAAGTTCAATCACATTTATTTTCTTGAACGCTTCGAAATGACACCCAGTGGCAGAGACGTTTCAAGGCATGGGCAAAGTGGGCTCTGGCCCAGGGCCCCAGCCATTCAGAGGGCCCCCTGATACAGCCAGCTCGGTTCTGCAGAGAGTCTTGCCCTGATGACCTTGAATAATTCATAAATGTATTCATTTAAATACAATTTTCCTTTAATTTATTTTAATGTGGGTGATGTGTGAGAGTCTATTACAGACATTGTGCAGAGAAATGTTTTATGACTCATGCAAGATCCATAATAAAAGTTTCTTTTAGATCAAGCCAGGAACTCACATTTGAGAAATGGGAGGGCGCCACAGAGATTATTTTCAGTAATATTAGTGAGCTGCCGCTGTGGTACAATATTGAAAACACACATCGCTACCCCTGAATATTAGATGTAAACACATTTAGAATTTTGACCAGTGTGCCTGTGCACTGTCAGTGACTTGGCCAAAGAGGGCATGAATAAGCTGAAACTGGATCATAAATTCAAAGCTGTTCCGAACAGGGGCCCCCAAAATACATTTGGCCAAGGGCCCCCAAATCCTTAAGATGTCTCTGCCCAGTAGGATATTCAAGCTGGCCTGTATTACCTAGATAGCTCTCCACTCTGTTTTATCAAAGTGTTTAGCACATAAATGGATCATTTCAGGTTAAAGGTAACAACTTTGGAGCTCAAATACAAGCTTGGTTGAGCTTCTACTAGGTGGTCAAAAGTGATAGAGCGGCTGCTTTGTTATTGTCCTTTCTCCATTTCATCTGAATCTCTGTATCCTCTCGCAACAAACTTTTTCAAGTTTGTGTACTTGTTTATATGTATGCTTTATCTTGTGGTCCATTTTGTAGACTGTTTTACTGCTTTCCTACCTACTACTTTTCTCTGTAAATACTAGGAATATGAGGAATTGAGGCAATTTCTATTGCATAATTTCAGTAAAATTACATGAAATTATGTCAAATGCAAGCCTGTCATTTAAAACTATGGGGCATATTAGCAAGACCCACGTTAAAATTATCGCCGTTTTAGCGGCAGGAAAGTGCCGCTAAAACGGCGATAATGGGCTTGCTAATATGCGTTATGGAATTCCAATAGAAGCCCAGGTTAGATGTCCTGCACATCTAACCTGGGCTTCTATTGAATTCTATAACGCATATTAGCAAGCCCATTATCGCCGTTTTAGCGGCAGTTTCCTGCCGCTAAAACGGCGATAATTTTAACGTGGGTCTTGCTAATATGCCCCTATATTTTAGTGCAAACTACATCCTCCCATCAAATTTTATCGAAAGAACGTATTTTAGAATAAAACACTGCAAAAAGCCACAACGAACAGCTGCTCATGTTTTGTTGTTCCCCTGCATTTGCAGTAAATTTATACTGTAAATAATGTATTCACTGTAAGTGTTTACCGCAGTTGGGCACCTGAAGTGCATAATGGCTCAATTTTGGAAACAAGTGTAATGCAAGTTTCCGAAATTACAAAAGGCCAAGTAAATATAATCTTCAAATTTCTGTCAATTGAATTATGTTGTTTTTTATTGTATTATATAGTTTCTGTAATTCTGCTATCTTGTAATCTTGTATATGGTATGATCTGTTTAGGGCTCTGTTATCCACATGTGTCTAGTACCAGTTATAAAACCTCAATACATAAATAAATATTTCAATAAATAAGAGAACAAATACATAAAATGCAACTAATCAGGAAATAGATCAAGCATATTAGGTTTGCAACATGCAAATATCAAATATATACATACATGTAGATCAGTGGTCTTCAAACTGGGGTGTGGGCCCCCTAGGGGGGCATCAAGTGATCCCAGGTAGGGCGCCAGGCTCTGGTCAAAAGAAGCATTATACTGATAACAGTGCTTTGTTTTTAGCAGAAAAAAATTAGCAGCACTAAGCCGCTCTGAATTGGGCCATCACTAACATCTTTTGTCATTTATATCCTGGCTGGGAGAAGGTGTCTAAAGGGAAGGGACTCCAAATATTCTTCAAAACCCCCACCCATTTCTAATAATCACACTGTGATATGTTTACATGTTAGTAAAGCCTGCCTGACCAGAATTGTATGTTTGGCAACTATGTATTTGATTGCATTTTTATAAAGTTAACAGAACTAAACTACAAGATTTCAATAAGTCTAGACATATTTAAACATTGCCTGTTTAATAGAATAACTGTGCCCAGTGATTTCTTTTTTTTCACTGGGAGGGCGCAGCATTAAAATGTTTGAAGACCACTGAAGTAATGTAAACATTAGGTCCTGATGAAATGTAAATTTCACTGGCTTTATTTTGGGAATTTCATGTTAAACTTGTTACATGAAGTTCCCAAAAATACACAATTACACCACATCTTGTAATTAAGCTGCATTTGTTGCAAAAGTATAGCTCAGGAGTATGAGAATTACACAAATGACCAGAATGCAAGGGGCTGTCATGCCCCGTACTAGTATTTTTGGCACTAATTTTTTAGCATGAAATGCGTTCTTAAGTCCGAATCTAGCACATGGACACATTTTGTGCTAAAACATATTATCTAATGACTGATTTGCCTTGTGTATAATTTTCCTGAAATTTTACGTAATTATGCAAAAGCAAATTATGCAAATTTTGCACAAGTAAACATTCAATCACATCAGTAATAAAGAAACGTGCCAAAATGGACCGTCAAACACCATCATCTTCAAGCAAAACATTAACAAAGACAATGGGTGTTATATACAAACTGCATTTTGTAATATGTTATGTAGCTCTACAGAAGTACTACTTACCACAAAATGTAATTCACCAACCTACATGTAGAAATCTCCCCCTGTATGGTGTGTGTCAGGCTATCACTTCCCTCTTTTCTGTGAGGAGTACCTCACACATGTAAGATTAGTAAATGTGAGAGGGTCCAGGAGGTGTGGCTGAAAAAATGGGAATCTCTACTGCTAAATGTCAGGGAGGCTTTTTGGAGCGGCTTTGAGAGGGACGGTCACCCACCCACAAAAGAGTAATCTCATTGCTAGTCACAAACTGCACTTCTAAGGATACTACAGCCAAAAAGGACCTAAAACAGTAGCAAATGTACTTTAGCTCAGAACTGGAGTACGTTCAGCACCACACATGGCACAGGGACTTAAAATGGAACCCCATAAGAAACATTCTTAATAATGTTAATAATATATTTAAATTTAATTAAATGTTAACAATTATAAGGAAAAGATTATTCTCATTTTATGATAAAATATTTTAATATGCGCTAATTAAAAATAAATGTAACTTAAATTTGAATTAATTTTACACATAGATGTTTTTAAATTTGAATACATAAATACATATTTACATTTTACTTAGGTCAAATTTTTAAGCAAAACTTACAAAAAAATGAATTTCATTTAATGTGATTAAATAAAATAAATGTTTTATTCACAATTTGCCTTGGTGAATATCCCCCAATATGTCCCAATTAATCCCACTGTGGATAAATAAGCCACATGCCCATGGGTAGTTGAGATTACATGCCTGAGAGTGTTGATATAAAGGCTCTTTCGTAAGGATACTCTTGAATATCCATGGTCAAGCTGCAGTCCATTTCTATGTGAAGATCTTTTCATGGGATATAATGAACGTCATTGTAAATCTACTTCATGAGACACTGCTCGCAGACAGATAGCTGAATTTTGCCGTGTTTTTTTACAGAAAATACATTCAGTACTATATCAGCGTTATAGTTCATAAGCAATGCATCATAGGGTTTTTATTGAAAGGCATTGCTCATTTAGTTAACTATGATGCTATATACTCTAGTAAACTATGTAAAGTGTGTTTCTTCCAAAGAAACCTACATCTCTCTCTTTTGCATGCCATTGTGGATTTTAATTGTGATCCCTCCTTTCAACCATACATTTTCTCATATGGTCAGCCACAAATGTACTCAGAGGAAGCACTTTAACTCTGTACCCCAAGATGTAAGGCTGAATCTGTGCTTATTTTGTGCCGGTATCTCTCGTGCGTGGTACCAACACTTACTTGTCAACACTGGCTCTTATTTCTGACAGTGCACCACGTGATGGCAGTCTCAGTCTATTTTTTAGAGTACATCAGCAAATTGTTTAAAAATTCAATATATACTACATTTGGCAGTACATTTGGCAGTACTGGGAGTGTGTACAAGCTGCAGTAGCCTATTGCGACATTACTTGGGCCCAGGAAATAAATTAAGGACTAGGTTGAATGTGATGAATGTGCACATTTTTGTATCCTGCAGTTATATTTGCTTCCTTGAAGATTTAAGCCAGTCTTGTGTCGGGAGATCTCTCGCTCTACTGTCTCTTGTTCTTCTCTTTGCTCTAGGCAAAATCATTATATGGAAAATCGACTACAATAAATAAGGTCAGTATGCTTATTGGTAGATTATTGCTTTGGCTATGAGTAAAATAAGCAATTGGTGAACAAACACAAGACTTTTTGTCAAGGCCATCTCTTTTTTTAAGTTTGAAGAAAAGATGTTATTAAGATTTACATAAGAAGTACATAGAATAACACTAAAAATATAAATTCTTTAACAAATTACATTAATTTGCTAAATACAAATCAACATTTAATGTACTAGGAATATTGCTATGATTTGAAAATGAGCACATGAGCAATATTTCTATTAATAGACCAAAAGCTGAATGAAAAGAAACAGATGAGGTGAGGTGAGAAACAAAAAAAAGAGGGAAGGAAACAGGAGATAAAGAAGGATGTTTTTCACCTTACATGTCGGGCGAAAACAGAAATAAACAATCCTTTGAATACTTAAAAATTCTTTTACAATAACAAACATTGATAATAAGGCCATCTATGAAGCTGACATTCCTGCACGCGAATAAACATGTGCATCAGAAACAGGTATCATGCAACTATCATCATAAAAGTACCATGCTCACGAAACAGCACATTTGTTAATGCATGCTTCAGACTTGCAGTAATAACACGCACAATGCAGTTCACCAATCAAAATATTATGAGTGATAACCTGGTGAATTGACTTCATACAAATTTTAAATGTTAATATCCCCTTAACCCACGAGTTCATTAATGATGAGTTAATGCCTGATACATGCCATTGTTAACATTAAGACCATGCACAATAATATAAAAAATAAAATAGTTTGTCTATTTTATAAATTTGCTTTTGGGCTGATTGTTCTATGTTGCCAATTCACGCTCGGCTCTTGTAATGCAGGGCGTCTAGCTCATTAGCAGGTGTGATTGCCATCAGTTTATATTAGCCGAGCCCCACCGGATGTTCACCGGCTCGTGGATGCGATTACAGTGCATTGCAGTTTCAAGATAAAGCGAGAATGGCAGTACTTTTCTGTTGCAAATCGCACCCCAAGCACGGACTCCTCTCACTTCACCCATTAACTGCAGCTCCTTCTGAAAACAGAGAATAATCTATTAGCTCTCAACAACTGCCCGGGTCTCAGCAGCAGATGGTGCTGCGCGTGCTGCCCACGCTGTCAGCAGCCTCAGTGAGAGCTCTGCAGCCAGGCAGGATGTTTATGCTGTTTTCTGCTGCTCTCAGCGGCCTCCAGGTATATTATTCGTACCTTTGGCCAGGAAATAATATCGGAGCGCAGCTACTTTGATATTTTACCAGCAAAATGATATAGAGAACATGTCATTTCAGGAATATCTACATCACTGTTGTTTAGTCTCCTCAGTAATGCTCCCAATTTTCACTCTTTTCCCTTAGTTTTTCTTTCTTCCATTCTCTCTCCTTTCTTTAAAACCTAGGGGCATATTAGCAAGACCGGCGATAAAATTATCGCCGTTTTAGCGACAGGAAACTGCCGCTAAAACAGCGATAATGGGCTTGCTAATATGCGTTATAGAATTCCAATAGAAGCCCAGGTTAGATGTGCAGGACATCTAACCTGGGCTTCTATTGGAATTCTATAACGCATATTAGCAAGCCCATTATCGCCGTTTTAGCGGCAGTTTCCTGCCGCTAAAACGGCGATAATTTTATCGCCGGTCTTGCTAATATGCCCCCTAATTCGCTGTCTTTCCCTTGACGTGGTCGGCCTTAAAGAGCTGGTTAACAAAGTGTTGTGAGCCGTGACGTCATAGCATAATAAAAATAACAGCTCAACCAACTGGCTATAATTATTCCCAGAAAGCAAAATATTGTATTTGCTTAGGAACCGAAGCCCTAATGTACTATGGACAAATTTAGCATTTTGGAATTAGCAAACGTGCACAATTCACAAACTGCAAGTTGTATAGGGCTAGTAGTGCAAACGTCTTTTTGCAGTCGCATATTGCCTGATTCGCAGAATTGCAAATGTAAAACAGCTTTTTCTAATGTATCAAACCCTGTTTGCAATTCAATAACACATTACCGAATCGCAATTTGGGTTTGCGACCTACTAACCATTCGTTATTTGGAAGGGGTGTACTTTATCATGGCGTCGCTTCCAAAATGACAAATCATCAGGGCAAGACTAGTAACCCAAAGCAGCCCTCGCCCCGGGAATCTTGAAACGCCTGCTTGCTGCTTTTATTACTGGGGCCGATATAGGAGCACAGCTGCAAAATCAGCCCCTAGTAACAAAACCAGCCCCCACTGCTGTAAAACCGGAACCCACCTTTCCAGCCTCCCGGGGAAACACCCGATGCACGGTCCGGCCAGTCCGGCCCTGCAAATCATAGTAGAATGTACTAATGTTTTGCGACTGAAATGCGGTTGCAAAACATTCGTACTTTACAGACCGCCATCCCTATGATCTACTCATAAAAGGGTGCCCCCAATATTCCCTTCAGGATCGGGAACGGGGACAACATATCAAAATATGCATATAAAGAACTCCCGCTAGTCGATTAATTTAAAAAGATTCAATCTGCCATCATTACTATTCCACTGTTTCTTCAAAAAATCTTTTTATTGCATTTCGTTGGATTATTCATGAGTCATAACAATGACATAAACAAACTTCATTAATATAGACTTTCAAATTTGATTGCTTGTTCCAAACCCACATATAAAATACAATCTTTCATCACAACTTCATCAAGGTTAAACAGAAATGGATAAAACAGACCCCCAAACCCCAACCAATCTGACATTCATACCAAGCACCCAACATACATACTCCAAACAACACTCCCAACCTCCCTGGATGTCTTCATAGTGATCAGTGATACAAAGAGGAGATCCCTCTCTGGTCTATATCGATGTGTCTTGGCCAAGGGGTTCAATGCACGGTCAACCTTAAATTTTGGTGGCTTTGGTAACTTAGAATCACTTTCTTCAGAACCCCTTCTTCAGTATCTTGCAGTATGGGCAATAAGGTCTACATAGGGGTGTCTTATTAATACTTAAAAGGAAAGTTTATTCCTGTCAAAAGGTTATTTGTGGCAGGTCGAATTAATGTGTGTCATTAAAACTACTCAGACAGGCTACAGTGGTTGGTCTGCAGTCAGGTTTACACTGTCACAGTAGTGGGTGGCACAATGGGTGCTTCAGACAACTAGTGACATTTAACTTACAGGCCATGGGTACACTTGGTACCATACACTATGGACTTATAGGTAAGTCAAATATGCAGATAAGGAGTATAGCCAGTTTCAACATGTTTTAGGGGTCAGTGCACATGAACTGGATCCTGGTTAGCAGAGTCTCTGTGCACATAGTCAAAAACAGCAGAATGAGTCCAAAGAAATGGATTCAACATGCAAAGAGAGGCATTTTCCTACAGTCCCCTTTTATTGGTTGGATCAGACATATCGTTGACCAAAATATTGTGTCAAGAATATTGAGGACACAAATACTGTGATGGTAAATTTCTATGTGTAAGCAACGTTTTAGCATAGACGACTCCACATATATGTACCGTGACAATATATATATTATCAAGGTATGTAGAAGTGGTGTTAAGAATAGTAAATCTATACTTACCTATTTGGACTTACCTTCTCGATATTCGGGTCCTCGATATTTTTGACACAATATTATTTCCACACATTATTTCTGTTTCCAATATTCTGTTAGTGATCCATGCATTTTTCGTTGAAGATTGTAATTCCTAAACAGACAGTGTTGAGTCATCAATTGCTCAATTCTTTTTACAGTCTTTTTGATATACAGCCTGGTTTCTGACCCTTGGATTCAAATCACTTTGCTCCTCTAAAGACATTTCACTTCATCTGACCATTTTTGTATTTATTTTGAGGAGGGATCCAGGGTCTGCTTAAATTTTTCTATCAATAACATAATCCAATTGCTGGTTGTAAGAGGTCTTGCACCAGTAATAATATTCTTTTGGCCATTGATATGGAAACAGCTCCTAGTCAAAGCAACTACCGTCATATACTGAAGCAATTGACTCTGAGTCTTGGCTGATGGTGGGTGTTGTTTTTGCTGTTCATACAAATAAATTACAGGAATCCACAAAGATATACTGCCTTTGTTTAACAAGGAATTGACCAAAATCAAATAAGAAGTTAGAGCTACTCATTGCAAGTGGCGAGTCTCATAGAACCATACTTCAAAGGCTGCATTCGAAAAATTATAAGTCAAAAAAATTGATGACCCTAATAAACAGAAAAATTGTTGAAAATCTCATAGGAACCACTAATTCACCTGCGTTAACTTTACATTTGCTGCTTCCGTATACATTTGCAATAATCAATCAAAGTTGTGTGACAGCACATTTCTGTTACTTCATTTCTTGCAACTCATTCTTTTGCTGTTAGTAGATCCTCTCCTGTTAGTGATTCATTCTACTGAGTTCTCTAGTTTATATGGGGCTTCCTTCCCCCAAATCAAATCAAAGTATGAATCACATCAAATCAAACCATTGGAACAATGTCCTGTAAAAATATTAAATACAGATCCTTCGATCGTTGTATGTACATAATCTAATAACTAATTAACTTGAAAATGAGCTTTGACCCGATGGCTGTTATAAAAAAAAGAAAAAGAAAACGTGTGTTCACCATTTATACCTGCTATTTTGGTTTCTACATATATGTTGCATTTCAGGATATTTCTTTATTGCAACCACAGCCTACAAGTTTGGACAATTCGATGGATGTGGTTCTCACAAGGGGCAGAACCTGTGTTCTGCCTCGATGATCTGAGGATGCTAGATTTGGGAGATAACAGAACTGGATTTTTTTAGATCTGATGTTGTTTGACACTGTTGATTATGCTATATTGCTTACTGGCCACAAGGAAAATGCTATCACTGCTTTGTTAAGAACAAGTTGGCTTTTCTGACATTGTGTGAGAAGGACGTTTTGCTTCCTCCCTCTACTTCTTCATGTGATCCATTGTGGAATGCCACATGAACTAACACTCTCCCCTGGCCTTTCCACTGTGCATGTTGACCTGCATACATGGCCACCTGGTCCACATCTATGTCAATGATGCTTAAATTCTTCTGCAGATTTAGTGGGATCCTGAGGTCTGAGCAAGTTACTACCCACAATATGTATAGAATGTCAAGGGTGGACCATTTTGTCAAAAAAAGTCTGACAAAAGATAAATTGTGGTTGTGGAAAGCAGTATGGATTTCTTTGGTTCCATTTTTGGGCTGTTGATATGAGAGCCTGTCACACCAGGGTCCAGTAAGTTCTCCATTTTTCCAATGGTACAGACTATTTACACTTGCTTTTAGTGAAGCACATTACAGAACAGAAGTAGAAATTGAAGAACAAAGTTACCCACCCTTCTGTCTTCAGTGTAACTCCCTGCAATAATGTTGCATCCTTCCACACCACTGTCATGCTATCTGAGGAAACAAATAGCAGCTTACAAAACTTCACAATCAGTAATTCAGTAATCTTTTTTTTTACTTTTTGGAAAGTAAAAGTAAAACTACTTACTCAAATATTATAACTGCTACAATATATACTATACTCCAGTGTTATTGGCTTCTGTAATGCACATATTCCTTTGGATAATGTAATTCTATGCCCAATGTAATGAAAACTCTTATTTGCTAATGTATCATCAATACTGGATTATGTAATTTTGTACCTTATGTAATGAACCTTGTATATTGTAAAACGCTCTAGCACCTTTCAATAATGTCTGAGCTATATAATAATAAATAAATAAAGTCACCTGTTTACTTTTCTCCGTGAATGTAATGTCCGAAGGACCGTGCTTGTGGATGTGCATTGCCTACAACTTATGAAATTCCAGGTGACTGCATGTTAATGTGAATCAACTATGAGTGTTAGCAGAGTGTAAATGTTAGAAATGGGGTTTTTGGTTGGCTAGGGCATACACCTAAGCCAGGCAGAGCCCACCACTCCTAGTCAGGGCAAGGGAGTTACACACTGAAGATAACCCCTGCTCACCACCTTGGTAGCTTGGCAGAGCAGTCAGGCTTACCCCAGAGGCAATGTGTAATGCGTTTGCGCAACACACACACACACACACACACACTAGTGAAACACTAGGCACACTACAAAAAGAGACTTCACACAAGGTTATATATTCTCTATACATCAAAGCACATTAGACCATCAATCACTGTAAAGCATGTAAAACACTGTTAGACCACACAGCATAAATCACTGTGCCACTAGGCACTTGTCAAAAAGATGCATGTAAACCACATGGGACCAATCACATAAAACACTTTGCCACTAGGCACTTGCCATTAAGAAGGAACATAACACACCAGCCCCCACTGCACTAGACATTTGTTATGACATCACATAAACCAATATGTCATATTCATTATAACTTTGCTTTAACTACTTAGTCCTTAATTGTCTCCTACCCCATTATCAGTACATCTTATTAATATCAACCATAACTCATTTGAAAATCTTCCAGCACTTTTAGCACAACTTCATTTACATGCTGAAGAGCAAATAGTCCCAACAAAAATGAGCTTGGAAATGCAACCAACAATGAGGGAGGTGAAGATTTTGGGGTCCCCGCTAACCTAGGGCAAGTACCAACCAGATGACTTCAACACAAAGAGCACATCATGCTGAATGATTCAGTGGTGGTCCCATCCTCCTAGGATCACCCCAAGCAAAGTTATGGGCAAAATTAAGATCCTAACAAAAGGCCCAGCAAAGCATTATGGGGCGAGATTCCTAAGTGCAGTGAATATCATAGTATCTGCTCTCCTGCTGAGGCAGGAGAGCCCCTGCAAGGTTTGGCTGGGTTTATCCCTGCTTCTGGGGGTTTGCGGGAGGTGCCTGTCCCACTGGGCACCTCAACAATGTCTCTTGATAGAGGGCAGCTCTGGGAGCCCACCCCAAGCCGTCCTCGCTGGCTCCCTGACCCAGCAGCACCCACCCATGCAGCCGCAGGAGCCGGCAACTTGCACGGAGGTCAGCCCACTCAGTGGGCAGACTGCAGCCCTCTGTGGTCGCCTCCCGCTCCCCTCAGACACAGGGAGCAGGGAGAGCGGACCACGTGGGGGAGGCAGCGGCCCTCCCCGTCCTTACTCTCGGAGAAGCGTAATGGCGCTTCTCTGCATCAGGAAGCACATGGGGGCCCGGAGATAGGGCCCCGGCCCCCAGTTACCATGAACCCGCCTGGGGGATGGGGTCCCCGGGCGAGGTAGAGGTATCTAGAGGGGAAACACACGCATGTCCCTCTCCCAACGCAACATTTACTTTAGCTCTCCCCTAGACCCTGGCCCACCCCGGGGGGGGTCTGTTCGAACGGCAGCGGGGATTCACATGTTCCCAGCGAGGAAAGGTCAAAAGTCACCAAACTTTAAATGGGCATAACTTGTGCCCCGTTGGGCTGATATGGACGATCCTGGGCTCGTTTTACTCCTGGCAACCAGCTCTATCCAACAGGGGCATTTCCAGCAATCTTTCTCACCTCTAACATGGTGCAGTCCTCCAAAAGCTGGTCCTTCTGACTCCCTGCGCCAGTTCTCCTTTGTGGGTTTTATTGGGGGGCACAGAAGAGTCCAAGGTTTCCCCCAACTGGTCCTTAGGGAGAGTTAGGGGGCCAGCACACACAAGCCCTTGGAGATTCTTCACAAGCAGGATACCACAGCAGGACAAATAGAGTCAGTCCTTTTCCTCTACCACAGACAGAAGCAGCAACTGCAGGCCAACCCCACACAGCACACATCAAAGGGGCAGTACTCCTCCTTACAGCTCTCTAGCTCTTCTTCTTGGCAGGGTCCTCTTGTTCCTGGAGTTAATCTAAAGTCTTGGGATTTTAGGTGTAATACTTATACCCCAAAATGTCTTTGTTCTCTTTGTGGCAAGGGTCTCGGAACCCAATCCAAACCAGTTCTGCCCTAACTGGTACAGCATGACCACAGGCGGCGGAGACAGCATTGTGCAAAAGGAGACATAGCCTGTTCAGGTGTACTCGCAACTCCTTCCACTACTCTAAATGCAGACCAGGTCTATTCAGGCCTGCGATGAGTCACGCAGGCAAGGCAGGGCACACCTCAACCTCCTCAGTGACTGTCTAGAGTGAAAGCACATCTCAGCTCCTGTCACTCACACACCAGACGCTGAATACACAAACAGCCAGAGGCACACAGAATTGTGAAGTAAGAAAATGCCCACTTTCTAAAAGTGGCATTTTCAAACACAGTATTTAAAAACCACCTTCACCAAAAAGTGCTTTAACAAAGTCTGAGTTCAGAGAGTCTAAACTTAATTTTCCTATCTTGTCCCTATTGCAAGTTACACATGTAAAAATGTTACAGTGCAACTCCAAAGATAAGCCTATGGGACAGATAGCCTTTCAACAGTGGAAAACGAATTACACAGTATTTCACTATCAGGACATGTCACACACACTAGTACATGTCCTACCTTTCACATACACTGCAGCCTGTCCATGGGGGTACCTTGGGCCTACCTTAGGAGTGCCTGGCATGTAAGGAAAGTGAAGGTTTGGGCCTGGCAAGTGGGTGCACTTGCCAGGACAACATGACAGTTCACAACTGCTCGTGCAGACACTACAGTGGTAGGTCTGAGATACATTTACAGAGCTACTCATGTGGGTGGCACAACCAGTGCTGCAAGCCCACTAGTAGCATTTGATTTACAGGCCCTGGCACACACCGTGCACTTTACTAGGGACTTACCAGTAAATCAAATATGAAAATCATGAATAACCAATCATTGTCACAATTTATACAGAGAGCTTACGCACTTTAGCATTGGTCAGCAGTGGTAAAGTACCCAGAATCCTATAGCCAACAAAAACAGTGTCAGAAAAATAGGAGGCAAAAGGCAAAAAGTTTGGGGATAAACCTGTCAAAAGGGCCGGGTCTAACAGTAAACTTGTGGAAGTGCATTGGAGAGAGCCACAAAAGTGATTTTTCTTATTTTGTAATATTGCATTACAGAAAAGAAAACAGTAATAACACATGTAAGAAATATGGTTACTGGTTGAGGGGTGAAAGCCAACTCAAGCAGAAACATCAATCCTTGTCATGGTGAAGTCACATGGAAACCATAAATTAACTTGTGCACGGGTAGGCTGGAACAGAGCAGTCAGGCTTAATTCAGAGGCAATGTATAAAGTATTTGTGCAACACTTTAAACAGCACCACAGTGAAAACACACCACAAAAGATCCCACACCAGTTCAGATAAATAGAGTAATTTTTAATAAATAAACCAAGACCAAAATGACAAAAACCAATTAGTAGAACTGGAGATTTGCAGGTTTAAAGTTTTCATGAAAAAGAGCTTTGAAAAGTGCAAAGTGCCAACTATGGATATTGCGTCGCGCCAGACCGGAACAAAGTCACAAGTTCAGGCCGACCACGATGGAGCGCGGCCCAGCTACAAGGACACAGTTAGGCCTGCAGAACAGAATACTTTGGATCTAAGTTGGGGAGCATTGCGAGAACCTGTGACGAGGATGCGTAGTGCAGCTCAGGAGATGTGTCAGTTCCAAGGAGATGCGGAGCTGCGATGTGAAGTTCTGCATCATCATTGAGGATCTCATCGACGAGGGAAGTCTGGCATCGAGGATGCATTTCGCAGTCGAGGCGATGCATTGGTTCTGAAGAGGTGCGAGGATGTGATATGAGAAACTGCATTGTCATCGAGGCTACGGTTAAAGAGAGGTTAGAGATTCAAAGGTCTGCATCAGTGAAGCTTCACACAGTGTCTGTTCTGATGCTACTGCAAGTTCGATGTGGAGTCCTTGCACTGAGAGAAACCTCACAGCAGAGGTGAGGGATCAGTTCTGCCTGGGATTCTGCCTCTCAGTAGAGGAGATGCATTGCTCTGCTTGATTCAGAGGTGGGCCGAAAGAGCACCTTTAGGCCCACTTCCAAAGGTTCAGCACTAGGGTAGTGCCTCTTGGCAGGGTAAGACTTATAGATGGCAGAGTCCAGGGGCTCGGTTCAAGGTTGTTGGAGCCTTCTGTCCCTAAGGCTCTAGTCAGCAGGCCAGACAACTAGCCCTTGGAGTCACTTTGGAGTCCTGGGTTCAACAGTTGCAGGTCCAGCCCGTCTCACCCAGGCAAGAGGGCAGCAGACAGCAGTCTGCAAAGCAAGGCAACAGTCCAGCAGAGTGGCAGTCCTTTTAGCATCAAAGTAGTCCTTCTTCTAGGCAGAGTATCCACAGGTTCAGAAGTGTACTAAAGAGTTGGTGTCTAATGTCTGATATTTAAACTCAGTTCTGCCTTTGAAGTGGAAGAAGTTTCTAGAGGTTTCCCTTTGAAGTCTACAGGCTTCCTGCCACCCCTGCCCTGGGTCCAGGCTAACTACAGGGGGTATGTAACCCTTTGTGCGGAGGCAGGACACAGCCTACTCAAGTGTAAGTAGGGCTGTGCCCAACTCCGCATTCCCATTCTGCCAGTGATGGCCCATCCAGACACACCTAAGCTCTCTAATGTAAGTGGCTGTCTAGGAGGAATACTCAAACCCTAACTGTAAGCTACATCCAGTCATGTGACCCAGGGAGAGGCTACAGACACTAAATGACTAAGGCAAGAAAATGTCAACTTTCTAAAAGTTAATATTTGAAGCAACAATACATGCACTCAAATTAAACTAGTAAGTGTAACAATATTCCAACTTAATCCAATGAATCTTATACTAGTGTGCACTTCAAGAGTGGCTTCTGCAGACCACTTAATTTCAAACAGAACAATAAATATCCCAGTGGTGACTGGGAAAAATCAGTGCACTACTATAAGGATCACTTATCCAAGTGTACTAAAGTAAACATAAATCCTTAATAGTACGTTATCAATCTTTTTGAAACAATCATCCGAATATCAACAATGGGAAATTGCAGGGGAAAAAAACGATGCTTAAGTTCTTCCATAAATAACTTGAAGCCAAATGTTCTTAGATGACTCTGCTTTTAATTTCATATGCAGCAGATGACGAATATCCAAAATTAAAATAGATGTTCAAATACAATTCTTCTTGTTTAAACAAAACGATCAAAAAACATCCCAATGCATTTCGGGCTGATCACATAGCCCTTCCTCAGGGGAATCTAAAATCAAAATGTAAACAAATTACAACTAGCATAAAGTTAATATTTACAAGGTTCTTTAGAGAATTGAAGTTTGAATAGTAGCAAGAGCTCACAAGAGGGGACAAAGCAATAGCCATACTGGAAACCCATAAGTCAGCCAACTATAGACGCACTGATGAATTAATAGAAAAACATGTGATACTTGAAGTACGTGCCTGTCCTCAAAGACCAAAGAAAAAGAGAAAGAAAAGACTACCACCACCTCCAATCGACGTGAACTTAACAAACAATTAAACCTCAAATTCACAAATCAAAACATACCTTACTGATACAAAAACTAACAAAATTACGGTGCTCGTGTAAAACGTGTCCAAGATTGTCTAAAGAAAAGATAAAATAAGTGCTGGTGTAAGTTAATTGCCAAAACCTTACAAACAATGCTAAATCCGAAAAAATACGAGCTTACCCTTAACTGAAGCTCAAAAACCTAAAAGATGATTATCAGGCAAAATCTTTCTCTAACGAAGCAACTGTGGAAATAGAAAGCAGCAGTAAGCTCGTGCATTTCAAGGTTTAGTTTATCGTAAATAGAAAAAGGAGAAACACAACTACAATTCTTACCCGTATATCGTAACGCGAAGCCAACTGAAAGTTAGACGCGAGGTGAACTATCCATAATGGACGCAAACGTACGACCCGGCATGTCCCGCTTATACGTAAAAAAACATGAAAATAGAAACCGGACTTAGGTGCGTAAGTCAATATTTAAAATAACTGTGAATCACACTGAATAAACGTGATGAATATAAACCTCAAAACGTGCCAAAAATAAAAGTAAAATACAAATACCAAGGAAATGCGGGTTCAGTGTCAAAAAAATATAGAGAGTAGGAGAAATGATGAAAACAGAGAAAAGACTAGAAAAAGGCACTGCATGAATACAGATCATATGATTACCAAACATAGCAAATAACTAATGCATCAAACGAACAGTATATACGTGAAAAAACCGGATTCTAATGTATGTATGTCATGATGATACTATTGTACAGCAACATAATTTCAGGAAATGCAAAAATCACAACAAGACAAACAGTCCATAACATAAGACTAACATAAATATAAACAGTATCCAATTTCACAAGAAGCAGGATAATTTATAAGAAGCAAGCTAATTCATATTTGTCATTCAGTCCTTTCGGATATAATGATTCCATGAACCAAATCCAATGAGTTTCTCTTTGTGACAACAGTTGAGTCATGTCTTTATCTGGTTGTACCTTAACCAATTCTAAAACACTAAATTTTAGTTGAGAAATAGCGTGTTTTTGTGCTAAACAGTGCTGTGCCAAAGGTGAGCTTAGAGTGTTAGTGCGAATCCGACTCTTGTGTTCAGTGATGCGGATACGCAAACATCTTTCTGTTTTCCCAACATAATACAAACTGCAAGGACATTTAATCACATAAATCACATGATGACTATTGCAATTTGCAGAAAATTTCAGCTTAATTTGCCTTCCAGAACGTGGGTGAGCAATAGTGGTACCAACCATCACATTGTTACAGTGTGAACAATTAAAACATTTATTCATGCCCTTATGTTTGATTGTAGAAACATCTAAAGATTTTGACAGTATTTCTTTAAGATTATTGGAACGTTTGTAGGCGAAAATCGGAGGATCGGAAAACAACCCTTGAAATTCAATTTCTGACTGTAAAAGATCCCACCGTTTAAGCACTATTTGTTTGATTTGATAAGCAGTGGAAGAAAATGTAGAAACAAAAACTTCCCTACGCACATTCTGTGATTTTTGAGTCTTCTGGAGTAAAGTGTCTCTATCCAAGGCAACAGCTCTTGTTGCTGCTTGCTCAATGATATGTTTGGGGTAACCCCTAGCCACAAATCTTTCTTTGTAATCTTGTATGCTCAAAGCATACTGAGTCGGATCTGATGTAATACGTTTAATACGAGTGAATTGGGAAAAAGGTAAATGATGCTTTAGAGATTGAGGATGGAAGCTCTGAAAAAACAGAGCATTATTGCGATCAGTCTTCTTCTGAAAAACACTGGTGGTAATAAGATCGCCCTGACGAGTTATGTTCACATCAAGAAATGATATGTGTTGTGCATCCATGATGTATGTGAACTGGATTCTAGGATTGATGTCATTTAGTTTCAAAATACATGCAGTTAAATGCTCACGACTCCCTTGCCAAATTATAAAAATATCGTCGATATATCGACGATAAACTTTAAGTGACGTACCCATTCATTGTCAGAAAGAATGAAATCAGTCTCAAATTTTTGCATAAAGATATTGGCATAACTAGGTGCCCCAGAAAACCCCATCGAAGTTCCATTAGTTTGAATATAGTAATGATCCTTCCATGAAAAATAGCAGTGGAACAAGCAAAAATGTAAAAGTTCAAGCAAAAAAACTTTATTCGCTTGAGAAACATTGTGATTAAGAAGGGCCCATTCTATGGCCTCTATTCCTTCAAGATGAGAGATTGACGTGTACAATGCAACAACGTCAATAGTACATAACCAAATTTCATCTCCATCAAAAAATTTAACTTCTTTCAAGACGTTCAAAAGGTGAGTAGTGTCTCGCAAGTACGAACTGGAAGATTGAACAATCGGCTGTAAAAAAAATCAAGATATTTACCAAGGGGTTCATGAATTGATCCGCAGCCAGATACAATGGGCCTTAAGGGAGGATTCAAAAGTTGCTTGTGAATTTTTGGAAGCATATACAACCTCGGTCTACGAGGATATTGCGTCCACAAGAAATCTCTAGTTTTTTGGATGATCCACCCCATTTCAATTGCCTGAGTCAAAATGACACTCAAAATTTCTTGGAAAGAATTAGTTGGGTCATCAGGGAGTGAAAGGAAAGTGTTAGTATCAAGAAGCATGGTATGAATTTCATCTTCATAATTTTTTCGATCCATAACAACAAATGCCCCTCCTTTATCTGCCTTAGTGAAATGTAAATCTTGATTCTGCCTCAATGTCCTTAATGCTAAAGAATCTTTTTTAGAAAAGTTTTGTTGTGAAAAGGAAGTGTGAGAAATTTTAGATAAGTCTTGTTTGACCAAAGTTTCAAACGTGTCAATTATTTTGTGTGTCGTCGGAGATGTGAATGTACTTTTAGGTTTGAATTCAAGATACTCAACTTCTGAAGCTGGTGCAGTTGCAGCTTTACAAATAGAAAAAAAGTACAGAAGTCGTAGCTTTCTCGTGAATTTATACAAAGCAATTTCTGCATCGAGAGGTCTAGAGTGAAATGTAGGTACAAATGAACTTCCTTTCTCTAAAACAGCCAATTGATGTTGTGATAGTTTAACTGAAGAAATGTTAACAACTAGTGTTTCTTTTGGCGTTGTGCTCTGCCTGATTTTATTAAATCGGTGGCCTCTGCGAGTTTGTTTGCCTCCGGTGTTGTGTGAGTGGGAGGGTTGTTGGCTGCTGGACTTATCTCCAAAAAAGACACCTTAGGAATGTTAGAAGCACCAAGTGTGCTCTCACTCATTGTGGCTGATGTAGATGGTGCTGCAGGCACGGGAGGACGATTGAGCTGTGTATCAGTGAGTGAGACTAAACTTTCTTCAGATGATGTAGTACCCGGTTTCTTCCATGCCCGTTTTTGTGCATACACCTCCGCCCAAGTGTAGACTTCGTCTAACTTATAATCTATCGTGTCACGACGGAATTTTCTTATTTTTCGTTCGTGAATTTCTTTTGCATAAATGTCTAATTTAGTATTGATCTCGTTTAAAGTTGTTGCCCATTCTTCAGCTTCCATTCGAAGAGCTGTTGCCTTGGATAGAGACACTTTACTCCAGAAGGCTCAAAAATCACAGAATGTGCGTAGGGAAGTTTTTGTTTCTACCTTTTCTTCCACTGCTTATCAAATCAAACAAATAGTGCTTAAACGGTGGGATCTTTTACAGTCAGAAATTGAATTTCAAGGGTTGTTTTCCGATCCTCCGATTTTCGCCTACAAACGTTCCAATAATCTTAAAGAAATACTGTCAAAATCTTTAGATGTTTCTACAATCAAACATAAGGGCATGAATAAATGTTTTAATTGTTCACACTGTAACAATGTGATGGTTGGTACCACTATTGCTCACCTACGTTCTGGAAGGCAAATTAAGCTGAAATTTTCTGCAAATTGCAATAGTCATCATGTGATTTATGTGATTAACTGTCCTTGCAGTTTGTATTATGTTGGGAAAACAGAAAGATGTTTGCGTATCCGCATCACTGAACACAAGAGTCGGATTCGCACTAACACTCTAAGCTCACCTTTGGCACAGCACTGGTTAGCACAAAAACACGCTATTTCTCAACTAAAATTTAGTGTTTTAGAATTGGTTAAGGTACAACCAGATAAAGACATGACTCAACTGTTGTCACAAAGAGAAACTCATTGGATTTGGTTCATGGAATCATTATATCCGAAAGGACTGAATGACAAATATGAATTAGCTTGCTTCTTATAAATTATCCTGCTTCTTGTGAAATTGGATACTGTTTATATTTATGTTAGTCTTATGTTATGGACTGTTTGTCTTGTTGTGATTTTTGCATTTCCTGAAATTATGTTGCTGTACAATAGTATCATCATGACATACATACATTAGAATCCGTTTTTTTCACGAATATATACTGTTCGTTTGATGCATTAGTTATTTGCTATGTTTGGTAATCATATGATCTGTATTCATGCAGTGCCTTTTTCTAGTCTTTTCTCTGTTTTCATCATTTCTCCTACTCTCTATATTTTTTTGACACTGAACCCGCATTTCCTTGGTATTTGTATTTTACTTTTATTTTTGGCACGTTTTGAGGTTTATATTCATCACGATTATTCAGTGTGATTCACAGTTATTTTAAATATTGACTTACGCACCTAAGTCCGGTTTCTATTTTCATGTTTTTTTACGTATAAGCGGGACATGCCGGGTCGTACGTTTGCGTCCATTATGGATAGTTCACCTCGCGTCTAACTTTCAGTTGGCTTCGCGTTACGATATACGGGTAAGAATTGTAGTTGTGTTTCTCCTTTTTCTATTTACGATAAACCAAACCTTGAAATGCACGAGCTTACTGCTGCTTTCTATTTCCTTAGTTGCTTCATTAGAGAAAGATTTTGCCTGATAATCATCTTTTAGGTTTTTGAGCTTCAGTTAAGGGTAAGCTCGTATTTTTTCGGATTTAGCATTGTTTGTAAGGTTTTGGCAATTAACTTACACCAGCACTTATTTTATCTTTTCTTTAGACAATCTTGGACACGTTTTACACGAGCACCGTAATTTTGTTAGTTTTTGTATCAGTAAGGTACGTTTTGATTTGTGGATTTGAGGTTTAATTGTTTGTTAAGTTCACATCGATTGGAGGTGGTGGTAGTCTTTTCTTTCTCTTTTTTCTTTGGTCTTTGAGGACAGGCACGTACTTCAAGTATCACATGTTTTTCTATTAATTAATCAGTGCGTCTATAGTTGGCTGACTTATGGGTTTCCAGTATGGCTATTGCTTTGTCCCCTCTTGTGAGCTCTTGCTACTATTCAAACTTCAATTCTCTAAAGAACCTTGTAAATATTAACTTTATGCTAGTTGTAATTTGTTTACATTTTGATTTTAGATTCCCCTGAGGAAGGGCTATGTGATCAGCCCGAAATGCATTGGGATCTTTTTTGATCGTTTTGTTTAAACAAGAAGAATTGTATTTGAACATCTATTTTAAGTTTGGATATTCGTCATCTGCTGCATATGAAATTAAAAGCAGAGTCATCTAAGAACATTTGGCTTCAAGTTATTTATGGAAGAACTTAAGCATCGTTGTTTTTCCTGCAATTTCCCATTGTTGATATTCGGATGATTGTTTCAAAAAGATTGATAACGTACTATTAAGGATTTATGTTTACTTTAGTACACTTGGATAAGTGATCCTTATAGTAGTGCACTGATTTTTCCCAGTCACCACTGGGATATTTATTGTTCTGTTTGAAATTAAGTGGTCTGCAGAAGCCACTCTTGAAGTGCACACTAGTATAAGATTCGTTGGATTAAGTTGGAATATTGTTACACTTACTAGTTTAATTTGAGTGCATGTATTGTTGCTTCAAATATTCTCATTGTCTAGTTTTTCTGCATTGCAACAAGTTTATGCACCACCATGACATCATTTGAAGATATAGCACATCTCACGGATCATAAAGCAGAAACTAAAGTTTACACTTCTGCTGAAGCTAACGATATTTATGAGCTCATCAGAGCGGCTAAAACTTTTGATACTTCACAAGGACCCATACAACAACAACTACGTCAACTAGAATACTTACTCAGAAGAGAAGTCAATCAAAGGCTTCATGCCACCACCTTGATCCAATATCACAAGGTTAGCAGGATTCCCAGAGGGTTACGTCTAGCCATTAAACCTATGTTTTTTAAAATGAATAAAAATTCATGGAAAAATGGTTTGCGATTCTCAACAAATGCTCCCTTGATTTAATTTTACTTATTGTAGAAGAACTTTCACAGGTGCTAGTAGGCTTAGAGTTAGAAATAAAAGAATTACAAGAGGCACTAACCCTTCGAATGGAAGCTGAAGAATGGGCAACAACTTTAAACGAGATCAATACTAAATTAGACATTTATGCAAAAGAAATTCACGAACGAAAAATAAGAAAATTCCGTCGTGACTCGATAGATTATAAGTTAGACGAAGTCTACACTTGGGCGGAGGTGTATGCACAAAAACGGGCATGGAAGAAACCGGGTACTACATCATCTGAAGAAAGTTTAGTCTCACTCACTGATACACAGCTCAATCGTCCTCCCGTGCCTGCAGCACCATCTACATCAGCCACAATGAGTGAGAGCACACTTGGTGCTTCTAACATTCCTAAGGTGTCTTTTTGGAGATAAGTCCAGCAGCCAACAACCCTCCCACTCACACAACACCGGAGGCAAACAAACTCGCAGAGGCCACCGATTTAATAAAATCAGGCAGAGCACAACGCCAAAAGAAACACTAGTTGTTAACATTTCTTCAGTTAAACTATCACAACATCAATTGGCTGTTTTAGAGAAAGGAAGTTCATTTGTACCTACATTTCACTCTAGACCTCTCGATGCAGAAATTGCTTTGTATAAATTCACGAGAAAGCTACGACTTCTGTACTTTTTTTCTATTTGTAAAGCTGCAACTGCACCAGCTTCAGAAGTTGAGTATCTTGAATTCAAACCTAAAAGTACATTCACATCTCCGACGACACACAAAATGATTGACACGTTTGAAACTTTGGTCAAACAAGACTTATCTAAAATTTCTCACACTTCCTTTTCACAACAAAACTTTTCTAAAAAAGATTCTTTAGCATTAAGGACATTGAGGCAGAATCAAGATTTACATTTCACTAAGGCAGATAAAGGAGGGGCATTTGTTGTTATGGATCGAAAAAATTATGAAGATGAAATTCATACCATGCTTCTTGATACTAACACTTACCTTTCACTCCCTGATGACCCAACTAATTCTTTCCAAGAAATTTTGAGTGTCATTTTGACTCAGGCAATTGAAATGGGGTGGATCACCCAAAAAACTAGAGATTTCTTGTGGACGCAATATCCTTGTAGACCGAGGTTGTATATGCTTCCAAAAATTCACAAGCAACTTTTGAATCCTCCCTTGAGGCCCATTGTATCTGGCTGCGGATCAATTCATGAACCCCTTGGTAAATATCTTGATGTTTTTTTAAAGCCGATTGTTCAATCTTCCAGTTCGTACTTGCGAGACACTACTCACCTTTTGAACGTCTTGAAAGAAGTTAAATTTTTTGATGGAGATGAAATTTGGTTATGTACTATTGACGTTGTTGCATTGTACACGTCAATCCCTCATCTTGAAGGAATAGAGGCCATAGAATGGGCCCTTCTTAATCACAATGTTTCTCAAGCGAATAAAGTTTTTTTGCTTGAACTTTTACATTTTTGCTTGTTCCACTGCTATTTTTCATGGAAGGATCATTACTGTATTCAAACTAATGGAACTTCGATGGGGTTTTCTGGGGCACCTTGTTATGCCAATATCTTTATGCAAAAATTTGAGACTGATTTCATTCTTTCTGACAATAAATGGGTACGTCACTTAAAAGTTTATCGTCGATATATCGACGATATTTTTATAATTTGGCAAGGGAGTCGTGAGCATTTAACTGCATGTATTTTGAAACTAAATGACATCAATCCTAGAATCCAGTTCACATACATCATGGATGCACAACACATATCATTTCTTGATGTGAACATAACTCGTCAGGGCGATCTTATTACCACCAGTGTTTTTCAGAAGAAGACTGATCGCAATAATGCTCTGTTTTTTCAGAGCTTCCATCCTCAATCTCTAAAGCATCATTTACCTTTTTCCCAATTCACTCATATTAAACGTATTACATCAGATCCGACTCAGTATGCTTTGAGCATACAAGATTACAAAGAAAGTTTTGTGGCTAGGGGTTACCCCAAACATCATTGAGCAAGCAGCAACAAGAGCTGTTGCCTTGGATAGAGACACTTTACTCCAGAAGACTCAAAAATCACAGAATGTGCGTAGGGAAGTTTTTGTTTCTACATTTTCTTCCACTGCTTATCAAATCAAACAAATAGTGCTTAAACGGTGGGATCTTTTACAGTCAGAAATTGAATTTCAAGGGTTGTTTTCCGATCCTCCGATTTTCGCCTACAAACGTTCCAATAATTTTAAAGAAATACTGTCAAAATCTTTAGATGTTTCTACAATCAAACATAAGGGCATGAATAAATGTTTTAATTGTTCACACTGTAACAATGTGATGGTTGGTACCACTATTGCTCACCCACGTTCTGGAAGGCAAATTAAGCTGAAATTTTCTACAAATTGCAATAGTCATCATGTGATTTATGTGATTAAATGACCTTGCAGTTTGTATTATGTTGGGAAAACAGAAAGATGTTTGCGTATCCGCATCACTGAACACAAGAGTCGGATTCGCACTAACACTCTAAGCTCACCTTTGGCACAGCACTGGTTAGCACAAAAACACGCTATTTCTCAACTAAAATTTAGTGTTTTAGAATTGGTTAAGGTACAACCAGATAAAGACATGACTCAACTGTTGTCACAAAGAGAAACTCATTGGATTTGGTTCATGGAATCATTATATCCGAAAGGACTGAATGACAAATATGAATTAGCTTGCTTCTTATAAATTATCCTGCTTCTTGTGAAATTGGATACTGTTTATATTTATGTTAGTCTTATGTTATGGACTGTTTGTCTTGTTGTGATTTTTGCATTTCCTGAAATTATGTTGCTGTACAATAGTATCATCATGACATACATACATTAGAATCCGTTTTTTTCACGAATATATACTGTTCGTTTGATGCATTAGTTATTTGCTATGTTTGGTAATCATATGATCTGTATTCATGCAGTGCCTTTTTCTAGTCTTTTCTCTGTTTTCATCATTTCTCCTACTCTCTATATTTTTTTGACACTGAACCCGCATTTCCTTGGTATTTGTATTTTACTTTTATTTTTGGCACGTTTTGAGGTTTATATTCATCACGTTTATTCAGTGTGATTCACAGTTATTTTAAATATTGACTTACGCACCTAAGTCCGGTTTCTATTTTCATGTTTTTTTACGTATAAGCGGGACATGCCGGGTCGTCCGTTTGCATCCATTATGGATAGTTCACCTCGCGTCTAACTTTCAGTTGGCTTCGCGTTACAATATACGGGTAAGAATTGTAGTTGTGTTTCTCCTTTTTCTATTTACGATAAACTAAACCTTGAAATGCACGAGCTTACTGCTGCTTTCTATTTCCACAGTTGCTTCGTTAGAGAAAGATTTTGCCTGATAATCATCTTTTAGGTTTTTGAGCTTCAGTTAAGGGTAAGCTCGTATTTTTTCGGATTTAGCATTGTTTGTAAGGTTTTGGCAATTAACTTACGCCAGCACTTATTTTATCTTTTCTTTAGACAATCTTGGACACGTTTTACACGAGCACCGTAATTTTGTTAGTTTTTGTATCAGTAAGGTACGTTTTGATTTGTGGATTTGAGGTTTAATTGTTTGTTAAGTTCACGTCGATTGGAGGTGGTGGTAGTCTTTTCTTTCTCTTTTTTCTTTGGTCTTTGAGGACAGGCACGTACTTCAAGTATCACATGTTTTTCTATTAATTAATCAGTGCGTCTATAGTTGGCTGACTTATGGGTTTCCAGTATGGCTATTGCTTTGTCCCCTCTTGTGAGCTCTTGCTACTATTCAAACTTCAATTCTCTAAAGAACCTTGTAAATATTAACTTTATGCTAGTTGTAATTTGTTTACATTTTGATTTTAGATTCCCCTGAGGAAGGACTATGTGATCAGCCCGAAATGCATTGGGATCTTTTTTGATCATTTTGTTTAAACAAGAAGAATTGTATTTGAACATCTATTTTAAGTTTGGATATTCGTCATCTGCTGCATATGAAATTAAAAGCAGAGTCATCTAAGAACATTTGGCTTCAAGTTATTTATGGAAGAACTTAAGCATCGTTTTTTTCCTGCAATTTCCCATTGTTGATATTTGGATGATTGTTTCAAAAAGATTGATAACGTACTATTAAGGATTTATGTTTACTTTAGTACACTTGGATAAGTGATCCTTATAGTAGTGCACTGATTTTTCCCAGTCACCACTGGGATATTTATTGTTCAACTTTCTAAAAGTGTCATTTTTAGAATTGTAATTTAATATCTGATTGCAGCATAAATTAGGATTTTTCCTTACGATTCCAGAGACACCAAACATGATCCGGTTACCTGTTCCCATCTGGAAATGGCACTCACTTATAAAATATAATAAGGTAACTCTTATGCTATACTATGAGAGAGGTAGGCTGCACTGTAATGAAAAATTAATATAAGAGTTTATCATTACCCTGGCATTTAAAATTTAAAAGCACATGTTCTACTATTTAAATACACAGCACCCTGCTCTCTTGGCTGTCCAGGGCCTACCGTAGGGGTGACATATTATAAAGGAAGGTTTGGGCCTGACAAGAGGTTTATTTTGCCAGGTCGAAATGGCAGTTTAAATCTGCATGCGCACAGGCTGCAATGTCAGGCCCGAGACATGTTCAAAAGGCTATGTAACTGGGTGGCACCATTTGTGCTGCAAGCCCACTAGTAGCATTTAGTTTGCAGGCCCTGGGTATGTACAGTCACACTTTAAAAGGTACTTATGAATAAATTAAATATGCCAAATGTGTATAATCCAATGCTACTATCTTTTAAGGAGTGAGCACATGCACTTTAGCACTGGTTATCAGTGTTTAAGTGCATAGAGTTCTAAGGCCAGAAAAGCGAGATCATCAAAAAAGGAGAAGGAAGGCAACATGTTTGGAGGAATACCACCACAAGTCTGACAGGTCTAACAACACCATTCACCCATTCACCCACGTTACAGTAGAGTGTTCATTTACCATGTTATATTTCCACATTTATTACAGTAACATGATGGGCTCCTGCCCAAGAGTCGCTGTACCATATCACCTTCCAGATAGTAGATAAGAAGCAGAACGCAAGCAATATCCCGCTGGTGGATCAGCAACACCACTTATTCTCCCAACATCACAATTATTGGCAGCTTTCTTATTGAGAAGACATAAAGCATCAATCAGGTGTGGCAGCGTGATCAAGGATTTACAGGTAACTTCCCAATGGCACCCATATACCCTTGGGGTGCGATGCAGGGAAAAGGAACTCTGCATAAGCCTCAAGCTGTTCATTAAAGTAATCTGAGGGCCTGATTTAGATGTTGGCGGATGGGTTAACCCATCACAATGGTGGCGGATAGCCTGTCTGCTGAAATATAAATTCTATCATAGCCTATGGGATGTATATTTCGACGAACAGGATATCCGTCACTGATGTGATGGAGTAACCTGTCTGCCAACATCTAAATCAGGCCCTAAGCCTCTTTGCAATTCCATTCATGCAGGTGTACTGCCTTGCCCCATCTCATGGGCACTCAATGTTTTGCAAGTAATAATGCTATAGCTGTATGCTTTCTTGCTAATGTGTATTTGACCCAGGTTTGGCTGGTAACAGATTTGTAATTGCAATGTGACCCAGTTGTGTTTTGAGAGGATCCATCAAACCAACTATTACAAGGCCAAGCAGCAAGGAAGGTCATGAAGCAGTAGTAGACAGCAATTTTGCCCAAGAGGCGTGAGTCTCCATTCTTGGAGCACAGTCTAATCTTTGTTAGTAAGGCTTACGTCATACAGACTCATGCATTTGTAAAGAGTCCGACACTGGGGTGCCTAGTCTCTGAAACTGCTCCACATACTCTTGTTGTTCTTCCTCCATCACCTGTCCCTTTTCTTGTCTCTTTCTCCCTTTCTTTCTCTCTCTTGTTTTCTCTGTCTCTCTCTTTTTTTCCTCTCTCTCTCTGAAAGTACTCGTTTTCCACCACTCTCAGGCCCAAATTCACAACATATTAAATGTAATTACAAATGTATGCATGTGTAGAGGCACAACTAGGCATACCTACACTATTGAAAGTAGGCATAAATATAGGCATGCAACACTCCACTCTATGCTTTGTACTTGCACATGCAACGTTTGGGTCAATGAGTACTGAGGTGCACAGACAGAATATCGAGTTTAAAATGTCGACATACACAAATAGCGAGTTTTAAATATCGTAATACAGAAATATTGACAGGAAGAATATCGTGGTCAAGAATATCGACTTGCAGGTAAGAAATATCGTTTTTGGTAATATCAAAGTTGTTAATATCGTTTGCAAAAATATAGTTGTTTAAAATATCGATGTTTTAATTAATGAAATTAATTAAGTATGTGATCTATTTTTTTGTATAAAATTTTGTTTTGTTTTTTAACATATGTGTTCAATTTTTAGTAGTTATTAATTTTATCTTAATTAAATTTTGCGTTTTTAAGTTCTGTAGCGGGTTGTGGGTTTATAGGGGAATGGGGGGAAGTAATTTAATTATAATAAATCAATGATTATTTTTTATGTATTAGTATTTATTAAATTGAGATTTTATAGTGTTAATTGTGGGAATTAATTTATTATTAATTATTTATTAATTGGTTGTTAATTATTTTTAATTAATTAATTGGCAATTCTGTTAATTGTGTCACTTTTTTTAAGGAGTGGGTTGTGGGTTTATGGGGGAATAGGGTTGGAAGTAATTTAATTATAATCAATGTATTATAATTTTTTATGTATTAGTATTTATTTAATTTAGATTTTATAGTGTTAATTGTGAGAATTATTTTATTATTAATTATTTAATTGGCTATTAATTATTATTAATTAATTAATTGGCAATTATGTTAATTGTGTCATTTTTTAGGAGCGGGTTGTGGGTTTATAGGGGAATAGGGTGGGAAGTAATTTAATTATAATAAATCTATTAATATTTTTTATTTATTAATATTTATTTAATTTAGATTTTATAGTGTTAATTGTGGGAGTTATTTTATTATTAAATATTTATTAATTGGTTAATTATTATTAATAATTAATTTGTAATTAATTATGTTAATTGTGTCATTTTTTTAGGAGTGGGTGGTGGGGTTTATAGGAGAATAGGGTGGGAAGTAATTTATTAATAATTAATTAATAATGGTTTGTTAATTAATGCTAATTAATTAATTAATTAATTGTGTAATTAATTTTTGATGTAAGTTGTGGGGTGGGAATGGCAGATTTGGGACAGGAATTTGTAGAGGTCAGGGGGAGGAGAGCTAAAGGAAATGAGACACACTGTGGGTTGGTTTAGCTAGCTCTTACTCCTCTGGAGAGAAATCATCCATGTTGGATTCTGGAAGTGCAGTGCTCCCAGTGTTCTGACTCCCTTCGCGGGGTGTTAGAGTTCAGAGATTCAGAAGGAGATTCCCACCTCTCTCATTCTCAAGGTATGGAGCTGACTAGAACCTAGAGGGACTCTTGGCATACCAGACTCTTAGTATACCATACTATAGAATACTTCACCTACTTCTTACCTTGCCCTACAGCTAGACTAGGTTAGGTACACTGGGGTAGAACTAGTTAAAGAAGCATCTTATGAGTACTCGCATTTTTAGCTCATGTTATTTATGTACGTGAATATATGCTAAAAGATAATGCTAGCGCAGTATTATTTCTTTCTACTGTTTACGCTGTACATTATATATCTTGCATACTGTCTTGTGATCATAACAGCACATATCTCTTACACGAGAAACAAGACTGTTCAATAAATCCTTTTATTGAAACACCTGTCTATTCTTTCTGTGTAAGTCTGAGGAAACTAAACATGCACGATTAGCTGAGTGAAACTGTTATCTATTGTTTCCACGATTCTGAGAGTGTTCCGATTCTAAAGGGAAACAAAGTTGTCATGTTTATGCGGTTGCCAGAAACTACTCCTTCTTGTTTACAAGGAGTTTCTAGTGGCCTCTGAGTTAGCTCGCACAAAGTAATTAAGTTTAATATACTCAATAGGGACATACTGACCTTAGTCCTATGTCAAACCTATAGGGTATATTATTCCAATGCGCACAGCCTATTAGGGAAATAGGAACTACACTACAACTGGTCCTACCTTAAAGTGCTCTGAGCAGTTGAGACTGGGGACAGGTGGGAATTGTGGGTATCACTCTTTTATGCAGGGGCGAGGACCTGGTATGTACTAGGTAGCTAATATCGGACCCCATCAAAATTGGCAGAGGCACCGACAGGTTTGCCCTCTGTCTGCCTTACTATTTGCCCTAGCCATCGAACCCTTTGCAGCCCTGATACAGATAGAGAGACTTGGCTGGGGCATTTTCCTAAGGGACAGGGAACACTCCATCTCCCTGTATGCAGACGATATGCTGCTGTTAATTGGAGACGCGAAGACAAGTGTGCCCTGGGGGGCCCACAAACTCAAACACTTCGGGGAAATCTCGTGACTCAGGTCTAATTAAGACAAAACATGTGCATTCTCATTGCTATCTACCATGTTGTAAGCCCCTCAATTGGTGCTTAACCGCCACATACAGTGGGAACCAACACCTTTTAAATATCTAGGGGTCAAGATTTATCATGCGAGTGGCGACATTAGAGATTACAACCTGGGACCCACCCTACGCTTGCTGAGACTTGCAGTGACATTTTGGCGCATGCTACAGGGGCTTGAATAGTATAGTCTTGTTGAAGGGCACAAGCCAGGGGTTCTATAAAATAATGAAAATAAAATCAGAGACAAAGGACAGCCCTGGCATGTCCCGCGACTAATAGAGATCAAACCTGCCAAATTTCCATTGATAACTATGGGTGCCTTCGCATTAAAGTATATTTTTTTAACTACCCGCAGAAACATAGGTGAGAAGGCGCATTTAGTTAGAACAGAGAAGAGAGCATTCCATTGCACACAATCGAATGCCATCTGTGCGTCTAACAATATGATTGCTGCTTTGTTTTTATGTGCAGAAAAATAGTTGATCGCCTACAGCAGGTAGTGTTTGTTTATTGACATGCTCCTACCTTGAAGAAAACCATTTTTATCTTTATACACAACTCAAGGAGCCACTTGTGCTAGATGATTTGCCATGATCTTTACAAAAATGTTGAAGTAGACTTCTGGGGCCATAAGAGTTCACATCGTCCTCTGGCCTGCCTTTTTTTTAAAAACTGACCATACTGATTGAAAGAACGAGCCAGGAATCTCACGCCCTTTCAAAATACTATTATAAAGATCAACTAAAAAATTATTCAATTGGGGTGAAAAAGCTTATAGACTTCTGCGGGAATCCTATCAGTTACAGCCAGAGCAACTTCTGCTAAAGTAATTTGGGTAATTAAAGCATCCCCCTGCTCTGGCATTATTGAGTGCATATTTAGCCCTGCTAGCCAGTTTTCAACCATCTCAGTAGATGTAATAAGTGGATCTGAGCAGAGTTCTGTGTAGTAATTAAGAAATACATCAGCTATCTCTTGTGGATGGGTTGTAAGTTTAGCAGAAGGCGAATCATAAATTTGCTTAATGCAATTATCAGTAGATTTTCGCTTAATTGATCATGCTAGATATTTACCTATATGTTTGCTTTCTTCATATCTTTTCTGTAGGACTGAATTATGGTTTAATATCTCCCTAGATGTAAAGTAGTCCTGCAGATTATATTTAGTTTGAGCCATCTCGGACCTAGACTCTCTCGTGGTGGGAGCTAAATATATTGCTGTTGCCTGATTGAATGGCATGACTTTCAATTTTTTCCGCATGCCTCGAGTTGCCGAAGTCTATCACCTCTCCCCAAAGAAAGCTTTTAGCGCACCCCAGACTTATTATTAAATATTTATTAATTGTTTGTTAATTATTATTAATTAATTAATTTGTAATTAATTATGTTAATTGTGTCATTTTTTTAGGAGTGGGTGGTGGGGTTTATAGGATAATAGGGTGGGAAGTAATTTATTTATAATGAATTAATAATTGTTTGTTAATTAATGCTAATTAATTGATTAAAATTAAAATATGGCAATTGTGTAATTAATTTTTTAAGTAAGTTGTGGGGTTTATAGTGGTAAAGGGTGGGAAGTAAATTATTTTAAATTAATTAATAAGTTGTTAATTGATATTAATTTATTAATGTAAAATTAGTTATGGAAATTGTGTAATCATTTTTAGTTGTGGGTTGTGGTGTTTATTGGGGTAGAGGGTGGAAAATAATTTATGTTTAATTAAATAATAATTAGTTGATTATTAATCTTAATTTATCAATTGATAAATATTTATGGTAATTGTTTATTGTTATTTTGTGTGTGTTTTGGTTTTATAGGGGTAACGTTTGGGGAGTAAATTAATTTTTATTTGTTTAAAAAAAAAATTATAATATTTGTTTAATTGATAATTAATTATGTTAATTATGGAGGTACATTTTTTAAATGTGAGTTGTGAATTGTGTGGTGTTATAGGGTAGGAAATAAAAAATATGACATTTATGTAATAATTAATGTTTTTGTTTTTAAAAAGTTTCTATTAAAAAAGGTTTTGTTTTTAAGTTATTTTTGAATTTTTTTAAATAATCTTTCTAGGTATTTGTTAGATCTTTTTAACATTCTAATCTGTTTCTATCTTTTGAAATATTTAAAACTTTTATATATGTTTTATTTTTTTTGTTTTTTAAAATCTTCTGTGTTGTTGCTGTCAATTTGTTTGTTTTTAATTTTGAACTGACTCCAGTGGAAATATTAATTTGTACCCCTCCGCTATCCAACACTTTCTCTACTGTTGCACAAACTGGAGTGGGAATAGTAATTTTTACCTCTCCGCTATCCAACACTTTCCCTACTGTTGCACTCACTGGAGTGGGAATAGTATTTTTTACCCCTCCGCTATCCAACACTTTCCCTACTGTTGCACTCACTGGTGTGAGAATAGTAATTTTTACCTCTCCGCTATCCAACACTTTCCATACTGTTGCACCCACTGGAGTTGGAATAGTAATTTTTACCCATCTGTCATCCAACACTTTCCCTACTGTTGCACCCATTGGAGTGGGAATAGCAATTTTTACCTCTTCGCTATCCAACACTTTCCCTACTGTTGCACCCACTGGAGTGGGAATAGTAATTTTTACCCCTCTGCTATCCAACATTTTCCCTACTGTTGCACTCACTGGAGTGGGAATATTATGTTTTACCCCTCCGCTAACCAACACTTTCCCTACTGTTGCACTCACTGGAGTGGGAATAGTAATTTTTACCCCTCCGCTATCCAACATTTTCCCTACTGTTGCACTCACTGGAGTGGGAATATTACGTTTTACCCCTCTGCATCCAACACTTTCCCTACTGTTGCACTCACTGGAGTGGGAATAGTATTTTTTACCGTCCGCTATCCAACACTTTCCCTACTGTTGCACTCACTGGTGTGGGAATAGTAATTTTTACCTCTCCGCTATCCAACACTTTCCATACTGTTGCACCCACTGGAGTTGGAATAGTAATTTTTACCCATCTGCCATCCAACACTTTCCCTACTGTTGCACCCATTGGAGTGGGAATAGCAATTTTTACCTCTTCGCTATCCAACACTTTCCCTACTGTTGCACCCACTGGAGTGGGAATAGTAATTTTTACCCCTCCGCTATCCAACATTTTCCCTACTGTTGCACTCACTGGAGTGGGAATATTACGTTTTACCCCTCCGCTATCCAACACTTTCCCTACTGTTGCACTCACTGGAGTGGGAATAGTAATTTTTACCCCTCCGCTATCCAACATTTTCCCTACTGTTGCACTCACTGGAGTGGGAATATTAAGTTTTACCCCTCCGCTATCCAACACTTTCCCTACTGTTGCACTCACTGGAGTGGAAATAGTAATTTTTACCCCTCCGCTATCCAACATTTTCTTTACTATTGTACTTAGTGGAGTGGGAATATTACATTTTACCCCTGCGCTATCCTACACTTTCCCTACTGGTGCACTCACTGGATTGGGAATAGTAAGTTTTACCCCTCCGCTATCCAGCACTTTCCCTACTGTTGCACCTACTGGAGTGGGAATAGTAAATTTTACCCCTTCGCTATCCAACACTTTCCCTATTGTTGCCCTCACTGGAGTGGCAATAGTAATTTGTACCCCTCCGTTATCTAACACTTTCCCTACTGTTGCACTCAATGGAGTGCAAAATTTAATTTTAAAGACTATTAAATAGCTTAAAGGCCCATTACGATACCGGGCGTAAAAAAATCCGCCACCCATGAAAGCGGCAAAAATCCGCCCGCCTACACCGTCTGAATACCGACCCAGCAATCATGATGCCTCGAACCGAAAACCGCCAGCGGCGGTAAAAATACACAAAATACCGCCCGCCCTTGCCCGAGTCGGAGTCAAACCGCCCGCCACAGACGGAAAGACGCACGACAACACAAAACCGCCCGCCCTCACGGTCGAGACACCGCACGTGAAATTACGATCGCACCGACATGAGCGCGGAAAAACAACAAATACACCGCCCGCCAGCGTAAACAACACTGAAGAAAATGGACACGGCAGAAGCCATGGCGGCCACGTCCCTGCACAGAAACAGCCGCGGACTCAAACAAACACACACAACATGGCAAACAAGTCCACACAGCAACCCACGCACAAATACACAGACAAAAGTACACATCCCGAAAACACACCACCCCTGGACAAACAAATAAACTACAAAGCCCAGAACACCAGCCACAACACACCTGAAACCAACAGACCATCAGGACACACCCAAACAGGTAAGTACAAAAGCAGCCCCTCCACAGACCACAACCCCTTGCAACATTGCAAAGCAGAGAGGAGAGGAGAGGACACAGTGACACAGCAAGGACAGCAGCACACCACAGATACGCACACATCACACCCACCACCACCACCACCACCAAACACCGGCACCACAAACCCCCTGCACATCACACATCACACACCGCACCAGCACCACAAACACCATGGCATCACACAGAATGCCCAAGTTCACTTCCACTGAGCTGACGGTCATGGTCGACGAGATCGTCAAGGTGCACACACAAATCTATGGCAACCAGGTCCAGCACACACCACTAGCCACCAGAAACAGAATGTGGAACAGAATTGTAGACCAGGTCAATGCAGTCGGGACCGTACCCAGAAACAGAGGAGAGATAAACAAACGGTGGAACGACATCAAAAGCCTGGTCAAGAAGAAGGAGAGCAAAAATCGAGAGCTGGCTGCCACGACTGGCGGAGGGAATCCCGCGCATTACAAGACCTTCAAAGCGTGGGAGGAGAAGGTGCGAGTCATCATCCATCCGGAGATCCTCACCGGATTACCAGGGGGAGTGGAGGCTGGTAAGTACAAACAAATGTATGCCAGCACACCGCTATGTACTCACATGCACTACCACCATGCCATAGCTCCGAGGGACAAACACCCCCATGTCCAGTACACAATACACAACACATCACTCACACATGCAACAGGCACCACCACACACACAGCCCAAACATATCAACTAACAAAACCATGGGGGCATGTGTACACACAGCCAGCCACGTAACTACCAACAGGTCCCCTAGTACTCCAGAAGCGCCACAACGAGCACCCCCACACCCATGTGGCAGCCGTAGCTGCACCAACCGACAAGTAACAGGTAAGTAGCCGCAACACAAAGGCAGTGGGTGGGAGGGGGGACAGCTGAAGTACAACACCCACCAGGCCCCTAGTCCTACAGCACAGCAAGGCGGAGCACCCCCCACACCCATGTGGCAGCCGTAGCTGCACTAACCGACAAGTAACAGGTAAGTTGCAGCAACACAAAGTGCAGTGGGTGGGAGGGGGGACAGCTGAAGTACAACACACACCAGGCCCCTAGTCCCACAGCACAGCAAGGAGGAGCACAGCCCACACCCCACACCCACGTAGCAGCCACTGCAGTGCACACCGGCAGCCGACAGGTAGACATCCCGCCCCAGGACAAACGGTGTCAGTGGGCGTCCAGCCATCACCACGACCCATAACACCGCCCCCACCCCCACAGACCTGCAACATGGAGCACCCCCCGCCCATAACCATGTTGCATCCAGTCCAGTGCACGCTCAAAAACAACCTGCAGGTGGGAAACTGGACAGGGCGGGGTGACTGGAGGCATGAGGACTGAATTACGACTAACACATGGGACATGTCAAGTAGCAGAGGAACACGCAGCACTGCTCCCTGTCACAACCATGTGAACAATGTGCACACGGACATGAACCACAGAGTCACACCCCACATGACCCATCACAGACACAGCAACACCCAAGGAGCCACGTCTGCATGCACAAGTCACACTGATTACAGAACCACACGGCAGGCACAGTGCAACCCATCACACACAACTGCAACACCATCGAAGTCCTGTCCATGTAGCCCCTACTGCCTGTCAACCACACATCCCACAACTACGCCCATGTAAGACATACCACACTAGACGCAACAGCGTGGAACAACATAAATGCACACGAACACCACTGGACCCATCAAACACACAGACACACAATGCACATACAACATACCATCCATCTCATCCGTCAGCCCCAGTCACATGAAAGGTATGTCATCCGAACAGCTGGTCCACATACAGTAGTCACGCAAAGAAACATGCCCATGACAAATCATGTGCCAGAAGTGAATGAAGCGCACGTCACACTGTGAGCAACAACACACATAACATGGGCCACACCCCCCGAGCACTGCATTGATGCACATGGCACAGGGCAGCACGCACACCAAGGAATTGGACCATCTGCAATACGTCGTGTGGCACACAACCATCACTCACTCATAACAATGCGTCCAATTACATGGCCAGAAATCACAACAGACAGCAAATATGCAGGGTATGTCAGACATACACACACCTCAGACCATGCACTGTCATGTTGCCACAACACATGTCACGTTCTGCACCCATGGCTCACAGTATGTACCCCCAAAGCATAGTTCATCTCAAATGCGTTTCAGGGGCTGACCCCCATTATGCCATCTGCGTTTCTAAGCGTTCCATATGAACCCCCAAAGCATAGTTCATCTCAAATGCGTTTCAGGGGGCTGACCCCCATTATGCCATCTGCGTTTCTAAGCGTTACATTTGAACCCCAAGAGCATAGTACAAACCAACCTCCACGATGGGTCTGGAGTCCGCATACACCAGAGCCACAAAAAGCAGGAGCACAGCAACACACCCATCGGCATTGCCAATCCGTCCCATGCCACATGTCCACAGCACACAGTCCCATTGGCATGCCCACACAACAACAAATAGCACAGCCACACACACGGCTCCGGGAAACCTGTGCACGACTGTGCACGAACTGTGGATGTCAGACAACCTATACATACTTTGTCATGTGCAACACAATAACATATCTCATTCCCCCCACAGGTGACGAACTGCTGGATGCTGGAGATGGAGACAGCAGCCAGCACAGCCAGCCTGCAAGCCCCCAACAAGGACTCACGGATGTGGAGGATCTGTCCTCCTATTCGGACACGGACCACCCAGCAGGCCCATCTGGTGTGGCAGGGCCCAACCGCACCCCAGGCACCCTCCCACCCACCAACCCATCATCCAGGGCTGATGACCACTCACAGCCCCCTGCTGCCACTGTCGTAGCGGCCACTACCACTGTTGTGGCGGCCACTCCCACGGTCGTTGCGGCCACTCCCACTGCCGCAACCACCACCACCGCCGCGACCACCACCACGTCATCACTGGCCCCAGCCCCAGCGCAAGTGGTGGTCCGGCCGACTGGGTCCACCCTGGGAGCCACAGCGAGGACCGTGGTGAGCAATGTGGCTAGTGGGCAGGTCGGTGGCAGCAGTACTGGTAGGAGGAGCAGGGCCAGGCCAACGCCAACTGTGCCTGGGAGCCAAGCCCTGCCGCCAATCGACAGAGTCCTTGGGGCCTATGAAGAGGCCCAAGGCGAATGGGCCAGGTCGGCAAGCGACACGCGGGAGGTCCTTGCGGTGTTGAGGTCCATGGACGCCCACATGGCCCAAATCGCGGACCTCATGGGCCAGCTGGTGGTGGGGGGAGGGCACAAGCAAGGCCAGCAACACCACCTCCGCCACCACCTGCTGTGGCGCAGGTTCGTGCAGCATCGCGTTCCCCTGCGTCCACAGCGAGTGAGCACTCCTCAACCACCACCAGCGGAACATCAACACCCCCCTACCAAACGTGGAAGGGGCCGTCCGAAGTGGAAACAGGTGTCCAGAGAGGACTTCGCCCGCACCAAACGCCAGTGAGTCAGCCAGCCACCTTGACCACCTACTGCATTGACTTGTAATACGATCCTACCCCACACTGCCATGTGAATGGCATGTGTCTGTTGGACTGTGGACATAGAACTCCATGGGTACACCTTGACCATCACGCAGCCATGACCGTCAACTCATTGTCACAGCTTGCACCACATTTGTCATCACCTTGCACACAATCACATGTCACCGCTGTTAATAAATACACCTTGATCACAATCGGCTTAATGTGTCCTGGGTTTATTCCACGATGTGCAATCGCCACCATGAGCAGAATAGCATCTGCTGTGTGGCATGTCGATGGGACAGGAGAGGCTGCAGGGACCTAGGGGTGAAAAACAGAACAAGAGTACATTCAATGAGTGTGTCACACACTCATCACACAGTACTTGTCACCAACTACAAGCAATGCACACACATCTCAGAGAGCAACAGGGCACAATGCTACAGCCACTGACAGTGGCATACCAACCTGGACATGGACCATTGACACACAGCACTCAGTGAACAAAAGGCCCCAGTAACAGAGCACACATACACCTGCACAACTACAGCTACATCAGCCGTCGTACATGGTCACTCACCGTCAAGTGAAGTAGCGGGCGATGAGCTGCTGACGCACATTCACAGCTTCATCCTCTCCACTGTCCTCTTCACTGGAGCTGTCCTGGTGTGCAGGCTGGGGCCCTGGTTGATCTCCGTCATCCACAATTAGGGGGATCTGCTTTCGAATGGCCAGATTGTGCAGCATGCAGCACGCCACCACTATCTGGCACACCTTCTGTGGGGAGTACGCCAGCGCACCCCCGGTGCGGTCCAGGCATCTGAACCTGGACTTGAGGAGGCCAAAGGTACGCTCGACCACACGTCTGGTCCTCCCATGTGCCTCATTGTAGCGGTCATCTGCTGGGCTCCGAGGATGTCGCAATGGACTGAGCAGCCAGGGCCCATTCGGGTAAGCCGAGTCACCTGGGCGTGAGGGACACAGAGAACCGTTGCAATTCAAACAGGACAGTAGACAGCATCCTTAAGCCAGCACGCTACACAACTCCACATACTCACCGACAATCCAGCCACGGTCCTGTTGCAGATTGGTCATCAGTCGTGGTAATATGCTGTTGCGCATGATGTGCGCGTCATGGGCCGAGCCTGGGAACTTTGCACACACGTGGGAAATGACCATGTCCGCAAGGCACACCACTTGCACATTCAGGGAGTGCGTGTGCTTCCGGTTGCGGAAGAGCTGCTCAGTGGCCTGTGGTGGGACAAGGCCAACATGGGTGCAGTCTATGGCACCAACGACGTGTGGGATCCGTCCAAGGGCATAGAATGCACCCTTCACTGCCGCCAACTCACGTGCCCTGGGGAATCTGATGTACCTGTTCCTGTACAGCATCATGGCTGCCAGTACATCCCTCAGCACCATGCTGAACATGGGCTGGGACATCCCACCTCCACTGCCCACTGTGTGCTGGAATGACCCAGTGGCGAAAAAATGCAGTGCAGCCATCACCTTAGCCGTGGGGGTGAATGCTGTCGGATACACCCTGCGAGGACGGAGGTGGGGTTCCAACATGGCACACAGTCGGTGCAGGGTTGGTCGGTCCAGGCGAAATTTCCGGGTGACCTCAGAATCCTCCATGTCCGCCAACAATTGGTAAGGGCGGTAAATGTTTGGTCTCCGCCTAGGAAAGATGGAAGTGGACACATGTCAAAGCAACACGCCACATGGCATTTGCACATACACATAACTGATATGACAGAGCAAGAACTAGAGTCACAGAACAGCTGTCATGCAGGGACAGCACAGCCACAATACACTTACACAGGTCTCCCACCAATAGCAATGGGCAGTGACACAAACCATTGCTATGTGCATGCACATGGGGATCCAGGCCTCAATGACCTGTGAGGCGTGCTGATGGGGACTGACTGCATATTCGGCAAGCGGCAACACCACGGCAACATGACTGGCTGCTGTGCATCACACTGCTTCCGAGGCTGGATGAGTATGGCACACACCAACGACGATGTGGGCACAGGCTGAGCGGCCAAGACAAGTGGGACCTGTGGCACGAGGGGATATGAGACAGTCATTGGTGTCACCACTGCACCCTATGTGCAGCACTGTACGGATCACACCTCCAGAAGCATTGTCAGGTGTACACATTGACAGCCCCATGCCAACACGGCTGTGTGCTTGCAAATACACATCACATGTGACACGTAACCTTGCACGTGCCAAGTGGCAGATGTACATAGTGAGAGATGACATGCGTGTGCATATGCGTATACCATGCACCCATGCCAATGTGCAGATGATGACATGCTAACAGACATGTGGGGGCCGGCCACTGGCCGTCCCTGCCTATGCACACGGCATGTTGTGGCCCCGTCCATTGTGCACCTGCACCCACACGCACATCATGGCCACACCTGCAGATGCAGTGCGCACATCATACTGTGTGGTGCACATGGCATCAGCGGACTGTCACCAACATGGGCCAGGCCATTACGGCCAACTCCGATGACCCTCGCGGTTGCACCCTGCGTGTTCCACTATGGAGGTAGGCGTCCCGGGCCAGCTGGGTGCAGGCCAACGTCTGCAATTGCCAATGCAGGTCTCAGTGCACTTGTTGCTCGTGTGAATGTCAGGCTGGGCCATGCTGCCCCTCTCAGTCCCAGCAGGCCTGGCCTGCACATTGACTGCACAATGCCAGTAGGTGACAGCACCGACTGCCTAGTGGGTTGCATGTGTCTCCTGTTCTGGACCCTCCAGATGGGCGCTAACTCAGTACTGACTATTGGACACACCATGTCTCGTGATAGGGATGTGTGTGTGGGATGGTGGCACTGAATGTGACCTCCGTTGCGTGGTGGGCCATGCACAGGGCGAGTACGTCGATGATTGCGCAGTGTTGGTCACAGTGGGTGCACCCACACAGATGTGTTGCCCTATGTTCATTTTCTATGTCCGCATGATAATGGACTGTAGATGTGGGCAGACTACACATTGGTCGATGTGCTGTCAATTTGAATGTGCCTTCACACCAGGCACAGCTGCCCCTGCACATGTGACCCCTGCTGCACTCGCTGCTGGGTCTGTGGAGCTGATGCACCATCTGTGCGTGGGGCGGACAGCTCTCCTCACTTCCGTCATTGCGCATGTCATCACTTTGCCGCAGGTGACATGGATCATGGAGGGCCCACATGTACGCGTGGGTGGCCTCAACAAGTGTGTCCAATGGTTGTCACCCCCAGTCAGTGCTTCGAATGTGAATGATGTTGTGCTGGTGCTAATTTCAGTGTGGCGGGTGGGCGGGGCTAGGTGCGGGCTTACATGCAGGACATGGGAGGGTGATCGGATTAGCGACTAGTTGCAATACACACGGGGCACGTCTTTTCCTGTCCACATCAGGGTCATTCCTTGAACTCACTGACAGTACTACAGTCGTCTTTGTCCCTGTCCTCATGGCCTCCCCTCGCTCCCCCCAATATGCATTTGCACCTGTGGGGCTAGCGCATGCAGATGCAGCCCCAAGCTCGCCCCGGAGAGGCCAAGGAGTGTATGTGTGGGTCCAGTTGAACGAGTGGTCTGTCTCACGGCATGATGTGTGGCGGGACGCCGTCCACCTGCGTGGTGCCCCGACTCGAGACCCGGGCAACATAGACAATGCATAGCAGTCTCCGCAGTCCGGATACACCACCTGCGACACACAGAGGCTGTAGCTGCCCTAGCGGCCCATGCCGCGTCCATCTGGGGCTGATGGACCCACACATTCACTCTTTTGCCTCACTGGGGCGGGCTCGGAGGTGCTTGCGCACGCGCTGGCTTCTCTGTTGCAACGGCATGTGACGTGTGTGGAGATGTAGGCAATGGGTGGGATGGTGCGAGCCACCTTCCGTGACGTCACTCCTGCTCGTGACGTGTGCGTCCCCCAATACTTCCATATGACTTGAGCCATGCTACACATTGAGGATGTTTTGCCTGCGTGATGTGTCCCGGAGGAGCGCGCCGAGTCCTCTCCCCCACCATGCTCCACTGCCATCCCGTGCCCTGGATTGCCTGTGCAGGTTGACAATGTTGGGGATACACCTGGTCGGCAGGGGCTGTGTGTGCCTTGTCAAGGGCCTGGCGGGCGCACAACAGGATCCAGCTTGTCCACAGAGGGTGGGCTGACGTGTACGCCTGATACCGCATTGTTCGTGTGCCCGGCTGCTGTGCACACACGTGTTCACATCCCCCCCGACAGGTGGCCTTTAACATTGCCCAGGGAAGCGGTAATGTGCAGTTCCGGACCCCTCCCGACACAGCGTGTTTCAACTTTGCATGTGCGCATCTACCCGTCACACCCACCCACCTGAGCGAAGCGTCACTCCCGCTTCACACGACACATGTGTGTCTTCCACAGTTGTGCTACTCATTTGCGTTGACATCCAATGACAGTGGACTACATAGTCATGTCACGACTGCCGTGTACATCACACACTCTCATCATCTCACATTCGTACTTGTGAAAGGAATCAGCAGAGACAGTTTCTTTCTTCAAACCATGTATTGTGACTTATGTCCTCTGTGATGCAGTATAGTGGACACTACTGGCAGCGGAATGCATGTGGAGGATATACTGAGCATGATTACACATAGCTAAGGGTGTAGGGGTACATGTGATTAGCTGTTGCATGTGGGATGTGGGCTTCAGAGTTACATCTGCTTGGCCGTTGCTGTGCTAATGTTCATTTGCAAATAGCTGCGGTGCTGCGGACTTTGACACAGACGGTATACATTTAGCCTACCAGACCGCTTGGCATCATGGGCACAGTCCATCTCAGTTCCATGTGACAGGTGTGCTGCTGTTGTTACTCATGCACGCGTGCGTGTGAGTTGACATCAGGGCATGGGCTTACGTGCATGCAACGGCGTCCCACTTGTTGTTGCCATATGGTGGCTACTGGACATGTCACAGTCACTGGGGTCGTGTTGTTGTTGTATGCACTTGTCGTCCATGCAAAGGTCCTGTTACGGGATTTCCGGGGAGGGGGAGAAGGGGTGCAGCTCTCACATACTCCAGCCGGGCGATTCCTGTCCACTGTGCGGTGCATATGTCCATGGGCGCAGGATCCATGTCATGGCATAGTTGTACGTGCAGTTCTGTCCATGTGGGTGCGATACACATATCCCATGCCACTGCCTCCCCCGATACATGCAGAGTTCCTGGATGTGATGGGGAACAGAGTGCATGTCCCGGACACATCCGATGTCATGGCAGTGTCGTTGATGGTGTGGTATCAGTTGCAGGTCGTTTGGTATGGCTGTTGTAGTGGTTACTGGCCAGTCCGTGCGGAAGCTAAGCATGGGTACAGTGTCGGACATCATGGCTCACTTGGGGGATTGCGTCGGGGTCCTACGAATTGACAGGTTGACAGGTATGCGATGGCTTCCTGCAGGGCTTCCATTTCATTGGTGGTATACATGTTTGCCAGCCAATGTAGCGGATGGTGGCTGTCACGGTGTTGTTCGTAAGTTGTCCCTTGTAGGAGCATGATGGGGCATGCTGGGTGACATTCGATGTAGCTGTGATCCATGATCCGTCGTGTGGAGGCACAGTGGTCCCATTGCAGTGTGGGTCCGATGTTCGCCACATACGCCATGCCCCCATAGGCTGAACAGACCCTGTCGTGTGCGTCCAGAGGGTGGAATAGTGGTAGCAGGTCCGCCCTTGGACATGCCGGGTTGGAGAGGCACAACTCCACAGGATGGTGGAAGGGACACCTCCGACAGTAGAAGACGGGTATGACGCAGCTGAACAATGCGATGCGGTAAGTCAGTCGGTAACTTACGTTCAGCAGGGATAGGGGTTCGCATCCCAACATCTGTATCAGGTTGTGTTTGTACAGCTTGACCTGTCTGGCGTAGTTGGGTAGGTGTGTTGTAGGTGCCATTTTGCTGCGGGGCGATGTGGTGGCGTGCTCCGGCTGTGTGTGCAGTCTGCAGTGTGCAAGCTCCGAGGTTGCTGTGAGGTCTGTGATGGTCGTAGGGGGCAGGACTTGTGTTCTGTTAGCTTGTGCGGAGGACACGGGCCCTCATCCCACGTGCTTCTCTGAATGTTCAAGGTCAGTGGTGTGTGACTCCTTCCAGATAACTTGCATGGGAACGGCATGGGGGAGTTTTATATTTTTTCTTTCCCGTTCGGTATGTTCTTAGGTGATATGCGCTATCTGCCCTGTGGTCGGTTTCCTCTGCATGCCTGTGTTGGTCTTTTTTTGGGACAATGGCTGTATTCTCCGGCTTGTTTAGTCGGGTTGTGGTTTCGGAGTTGGAATGGAAGGTCATTCAGTGCTGTCTGCTCTCCCGTGTGTGGGCGGCAGGCTGTGTTTCCGCTATGCGTTGGGCCTTGTGTGTGGGTGTCATTCTTGGGTCCACCTGTTGTCGGTCCCCGGGCTCTTTGGTGTTCCGTTTTGTATGTCTGGTTCATGGGTGCAGGGTGGTATGGGTGTTTCTGTGTGGTACTGGCGTACCTCTTCCCGACGGGGCCCATGTTCTGCTGGGTGGTGTTGCCGCCGCTGTGTGCTTCGCCATGTTTGTCACACAGGGGTGTGTCCTGATGTTGCGTGACTTCACTGACATGTGGGCGTCGGTTGTGTGACGTTGGGTGTTGTCCGTGAATTGGGCGTTGGGGACATGACTGTGGCAGGCCTGTCACGTGTCATGTGCGTTCTGGGTGTGGCTGGTGTGTGTGGTGCTTGGTTGTGTCCCTGTGTTGTTTGTGTGCGACGCATACATGGCGTTATGGTTGGGCGCTGAGTTGTGCGCATGTGTGGCTGCGTCATCGCCGCTGTGCTGCGGTGCCGTGACGGGGTCGTTAGTTCCTGGTCCCAGGTGGTGTGCCCATGATAGTTGCGAGATGTTGCAATTTGCCCTGTGTTACATTTGTGGGTGCAGTGGTGGATGTGTCTTGTCCACGCAGGGGTGTTGGGGGGTGCCATGTCCTCCTTTTCCGCACTTGCACTGTGTGCGCTGTTTGCGTGCCCTTGTTGTGTGTGTGCCTACCTGCGTCTCCGCGGTACGTTGCCTCCTTGGTGGTGCATCAGGTATAGCATGGGGAGGGCCTGCAGTGCTGGATTCATGCTCGGGGGGTCGCCTCTTCGGTGTCTGTGCTCGGCGTTCGGGTTTCCGCCTCACTTTCACGTGCGGTGTCTCTTAGCCGTGGGAGCTGTTTGTTTGCGGCATCGTAATTTGTACGCCGGGCGGTACGTGATTTCGTCTGGCGGTGTGTCTCCATTGGGCTGCGCCGCTACGTGAGCGGGCGCACTTTGATGGTGGACGGTGTCGCTGGCTTGCCGGCGGTGTTTGGCTGCCTTTTCACATCGTAATTTGGCGGGCGTGTGGGCTGCGGCATGCGGGCGGTAACTGGTGGTTTTTGCATCCGCCAGCACGGCGGTGGTGCTTCCGCCCGCCATCCTAATGGGCCCCTTAATGTTTTAATTTAGAATATATTTTTTTTAATTAGATTTTATGTTATGTGTATGTAAATATATATATATTCACTTAAAAAACCATAGGTTTTAGACACGTTATAGTTACAAATTAGCATTTAAAAAAACCTTTGAAATTCACTGAAAAAACCATAGGTTTTAGGGACAGTTATAGTTACTTGGACATTGCACTCGTACAAAACCCGTGAAATTCCCCCGTTATAGTTAGTTCAGCTAACTATAACTCGCGCCCAGCAATGCACTGCTGATGACGTCACATATTACATCACTCATGACATGGTCAGTGACATCACTGATGACATCACTGATGACATCTCAAATGACATCACTGATGACATCATCCAGTGACTGTGTGTTTCTGTAAAGTTTAAATATTTTTAATATATATAGGAAAAGACGTATTGAAGAATGAGTGGGTGTGTAAGTGTCTGTATGGATGATTTAGTAGGTGCGTGACTGACTCTATAAGTGAGTGATTTAACGTATCTTACTGAATGCATGGGTTAGTGACTAATCTGGGTGAATGTCTGTATCCGTCTGTCTGTTGCTGTGTAAGTGGCTGCATGTGTTTGTGAATAGCTAAATGAGTGTCTATATGAGTTATTGAATGCTTGTCTGAGTATCTGTATGGGTGCCTGAGTGTTTGTGTGGGAGGGGTGTGTGCAACTCTGTGCATAGATGTGTGAGTGGGTGATTCACTGGGTGGATGGTTTCAAGAGTGCATCTGTGATAGACTGTATGGGTGGGTAAGTGTGTGTAAGAGTGTGTTAGTGAGTGAATGTATGTCCCAGTGGTACATGTGTGAGTAACTACATATGTGAAAGGCAGTATATATGTGTGTTGGAGTATATAAATAGCTATAAGCAAGAGTGAGTGATTGTGATAGTGGCTGTATGGATGAGTGTGTGCTTGTATCAGTGATTGTATAAGAGCGTAACAATGTGATACTATTTGTATGAGTAAGTGAGCTGGTGTGTGTATAACTGTATAGGTGAGTAAATGGCAGTGTGTTTAATTATTTGCATGACTGACTAGGTGTCTGAGTATCTCTATGGATGAGTGGCGTTGTTTGAGTGTCTATATAGGAGTAAGAGTGCATATGATAGTCCTGTACTGAGTGACCGTAAGTATGAGTGACTGTACGGGTGAGTGAGTGGATGTGTGTGTGTAGACCTAAGAATCAGTGAGTGGGTATGTAGTTATTGGTGTTGGAGTGTCTATGGTTTTGCGAATGGCAGTCTGTAATTTAGAGTGGGTGTATCAAAGATTATATTAGGGTGTGAGGAGGTGCATCAGATTATCACGTGGATGATGTCATCAGTGATGTCATTTGAGATGTCATCAGTGATGTCATCAGTGATGTCACTGACCATGTCATGAGTGATGTAATATGTGACGTCATCAGCAGTGCATTGCGGGGGCGCGAGTTATAGTTAGCTGAACTAACTATAACGGGGGAATTTCACGGGTTTTGTACGAGTGCAATGTCCAAGTAACTATAACTGTCCCTAAAACCTATGGTTTTTCAGTGAATTTCAAAGGTTTTTAAATGCTAATTTGTAACTATAACGTGTCTAAAACCTATGGTTTTTCAAGTGAATTTCAAAGGTTTTTTAAATGCTAATTTGTAACTATAACGTGTCTGAAACCTATGGTTTTTTCAGTGAATTTCAAAGGTTTTTTAAATGCTAATTTCTAACTATAACGTGCCTGATACCTACGGTTTTTCAGTGAATTTCAAAGGTTTTGTAAATGACAATTTTTAAATGTATTAATTGTTATATTAATTTTTTTCATACTGATTTACTACATTTTTAGAAACAATTTTTTTTTACATATTTTATTTTTTAAATTACATTGTAATTACATTATACATTACATTACAAAAAATACTTTCTCAGAATGAATTACTTTAGTTTAAATACTTTGCACATAGGCAATAGACTTTTAAGTACAGTAGTTACAGTTGTTGCAATGGGCAACACATTTTCAAACACAATGCAACATTCAGCTCAATGTGAATTTCTAGTTAAATGCAATTAGTTACTTTATGGATTACTTTTCTAACCACAGGACTGGATCCTAGATTCAGTCCTGGTACATCTCCTGTAAACAGTTGAGTAAAAGCGTTTTGGTTACAGTCGTGATTTTTAAGGAATATTATTGTATTTTAAAAGTTGACACTTAGAAACTTTTTCTCATAGAATCACCAATGTTATCCTATGGAAGGAAATTCACTTAGCAGGTAAAAACTGTTATCGTTACTTTTTCTTACTCAGTGTTGGATCCTGGATCCAGCACTGGTGCATCTCCTGTAAACAGTTGAAAGAATGCGTTTAAGTCATACAGGTGATTTTTAAGGAATATTTGTAGTTTGTAAAAATCAACACTTTGAAACTTTTTTGCTGAAAACCAGACAATGGATTCCTATGGAAGAAAATATAAGTTACTGGTAAGTACGGTTACAATTACTTTTCAGGGTCAGTGCTGGGCTAAAAGATGCAGCACTGGGTTCTCTCCTGATAACAGGTGAGTAAATTGGTATTACGTACTTTGGTTGATTTTAGAGGAATATTATAAAGTTCAAAAACTCCACACTTAGAAGAATTTCCAAGTGAAACCAGTCAATGTTAGCCTATGAAGGTAATTCAAGTTACTGTTAAGTACGGTTAAAATTACTTTTCAGGATTAGTACTGGGCTGAAAGATGCAGCACTGAGGTCTCTCCTGATAACAGGTCAGTAAATCGGAATTCGTATTTCGGCTGATTTTAGAGGAATATTTTAAAGTTCCAAAACTCCACACTTAGAAGAATTTCCAAGTGAAACCAGTAAATGTTAGCCTATGGAAGGAAATTCAAGTTACTGGTAAGTACGGTTAAAATTACTTTTCAGGACCAGTACTGGGCTGAAAGATACAGCACTGAGGTCTCTCCTTATAACAGGTGAGTAAATCGGAATTCGTATTTCGGCTGATTTTAGAGGAATATTTGTATGTTTCAAAAATCAACACTTAGAAACTTTTTCAGCAAAAAGCAGGCAATGATATCCTATGGAAGGAAATTCAAGTTACTGGTAAGTACGGTTAAAATTACTTTTGAGGATCAGTACTGGGCTGAAAGATGCAGCACTGAGGTCTCTCCTGATAACAGGTGAGTAAATCGGAATTCGTATTTCGGATGATTTTAGAAGAATATTTGCACAATGGTGAAGGGAGGGGGCGGGGCCTGAGGTGACATCTGTGCAAACGCGCCCCGTGGCGCGTTTTAAGTTGGGGGATTAAGTCCCCTTGAATCCTGAGGGTCCCTAGGGGCCAACTAGCCCACCAGGAACCTCCAATATGCGCCAGGGGCTGCGTTGCAGAGACGTGTAGAGAGGCCACACTCCTTTTACACCTCTCTGCAACGCAGCTCTGTGGCGCTTTCTGGATGTACCTGTTGGGCAAGTTGGCCCCCAGGGACCCTCAGGATTGAAGGGATTTAATTCCCATCTTAAAACGCGCCACGGGGCCTGTTTGCACACATGTCACCTGAAGCCCCGCCCTCCCTTCACCACTGTGCAAACACGCCCCGTGGCGCGTTTTAAGTTGGGGGATTAAGTCCCCTTGAATCCTGAGGGTCCCCGGAGTCCAACTAGCCCACCATATACCTCCAAAAGCGCCACAGAGCTGCGTTGCAGAGAGGTGTAAAGGGGTGTGGCCTCTCTACACGTCTCTGCAACGCAGCCCCTGGCGCATATTGGAGGTTCCTGGTGGGCTAGTTGGCCCCCAGGGACCCCCAGTATTCAAGGGGAATTCGTTCCCCTCTGCAAACGCGCCAGGGGCGCGTTTGCAGAGTGGTGAAGGAAGGGGCGGGGCCTGCGGGCCCGATCGTTTTTTTTGTTTTTGGTTTTTTTTGTCCCCTGAAGGGGGGCTGTGTGGCCCCCCTTCCTTTTTCCTGTTTTTTGTCCCTGGGGACCCCATCCCCCAGGGCCTTACCCCTTTTTTAAATTTAATTTTATTAAAAAAAAACGGGAAGGGGGCCGCGTGGCCCCCCTTCCCTGGGCCTGTATTGGCCCCGGGGACCCCATCCCCGGGGCATGGCCTTTTTTTTATTTTCTTGGGAGGGGGGCTGCGTGGCCCCCTCCTCAGGCCATTTAAGGCCCCGGGGACCCCATCCCCGGGGCCGGCCTTTCCATTTTTTTTTTTTTTCTTTTTTGGGGATGGGGGCCGCGTGGCCCCATCCTGGGCCACTACTTGCCCCGGGGACCCCATCCCCCGGGGCTGGCCCTCTCCGTTGGGGACTGTGGGGGGGTCCCCAATACCCCCACAGTCCCGCCGGCTCCCCACGTCCCTTGGGAGCCGGCATTGCTGTTCCACATGGGGAGCAGCTGACATGCTGCTCCCCATGTGGAAAAGCAATGTGCTTTGGATATTGGAAGAGAGAGCAGGTTTCCCTGCTCTCTCTTCCAATATCCAAAGCAGTTTGCTATGGCAGGACGGGAGCCGCGAGGCTCCGTCCTGCCATAGCAAACTACAGTGTCCCGGGGGTAGGCACCCCGGGACACTGCAGGAGCCGGCCCTGGGGGTGGTGGTCCCCAGGGCCATCAAGGGCTCCAGGAGGGGGGCCGCGCGGCCCCCTCCCTACATCAGCACAGCCCCGGGAGGTGGTGGTCCCCGGGGCTTCGGGGGTCCAAACGGACCCCCATTTTAATTTGTTAGTGCCCGGGGAGGTGGCGGTCCCCGGGGCGTGTGGGGGGGCTGGAGCCCCCCCACACAGGTTGTTTAATTTTAAAAAAAAAGCCCCGGGGAGGTGGTGGTCCCCGGGGCTGCGGGAGGGCTCAGAGCCCTCCCGCACCATTTTTAAAAGAAAGCCCCGGGGGTGGCGGTCCCCGGGGCTTTGGGGGCCCTTTGAGGCCCCCCACACATAAAATTAAACCCCCCACCATGCCCCCGGGACTTGGGTCACCCGGGGGCAAAATACAATCGCAGCGCGGGAGACCGCGCTTCGATTTTTTTTTTTTCGGCAGGATTCGCGCACCCTGAGCGCATCCTGCCGATTTTTAAAAACATTTTTTTTTTTTTTTTTTGCCCAGGGGGTCCTTGTGGGACCCCCTGAGCAAACCTAGGGGGTCAGGGTGTTTCTACCCTGCCCCCTTTGTGCGCTTTGCGCACTTGTTTCTGTCCCTCGGTTCTACCGAGGGACAAAATGGCTGCCAACATTTCCTGAATCGGAATGTTGACAGCCAGCTGACAGCCAATTAACATGCAGCTCGTGATCGGGACGGTGCGCGCAGGGTGCGCTCAGGGTGCGCGAATCCTCCGTGCCCATAGATATGTATGTACTTTTACTTTTGATTTTCTCAGCAACTACTGAACGGATTTACACCATTTAACAAAAGGGTTCTTTCTGAACCAAGAACTACCTCTTTGCCAAATTTGGTGTAATTCCGTTCAGCAGTTCGGGCTGTAGCCGTGTCTAAAGTTTCCTATGGAAAATTGCATGGGGAAAACACGTTTTGGGACCCCCCTTTTTCTCGGCCCCCGCTTGACGAATCCCCCGAGACTTTCAGGGTAGGAGCGGACCGGAGCGCCCCACAAAGTTTGAAAATTTTGCGAAGATACGTCAACCGGCAAGAGAGTTATTTCAAATAGAATGTCGCGGATTTCCTATGGATAATAGGTTGTAACTATAACTATCTACTGGCGACCGCCAGTAGATAATTTATTTGTAAATTTGTATATATTTATAAAATTATAAAATAAATTAAAATTAATAATTTAATAATTGTTTTAAAGTAAATATATATATATATATTACATTGTTTATATGTATGTTTAAATATTTTTTAAATTACATTCATTTTTATTATATTTGTTAAAATGTATTTTAGATCTAAATATTTTTTAAGTTAATTTGATTATTTAATATATTTAACATTAATTTTTATTTAAATAAAAAAATCGATATTTTGTACATCTATATTTTTACATCGATATTTTTTATATAGGATGTCGATATTTTTTACATCGATATTTTTGCATCGATATTTGTGTATGGGGATATTTTGGGCATCGATATTCTATCAGTGAACTGAGTACTGAGCCTCTGTAATCATGAATCTGTAGGCCATTGCATTTGCATCTGAAATTTAAACGTAGATATTTCTATTAGCAGATAGACTAGGGCGACTTTGCAGGTACATGTGCAAGCATAGTGTGCACTTTTAGCTGTTTTATGGGGGAGGTTTGTGCACACTTCCGTAACAGCAAATATTTGGTTAGAGATTCACATAGTTGGGAGTAGCTTCAGCACTCAACTGGGTGCAATCACTATAATATATAACAAATGTATCCATCAGCCTCATGAATAGTAGGTGTGGATAATGTATTGGCTTCTTCTTCTGCTGCATCATGCAGGACAAATTCCCTACCAAGTCCCCGATTGTGAGTCAGGTGGAGCAAAATTACAATTTGCGTTTTCCACACCCATTTTTTCTGGGTGTGTGAGAAACAAAAGCTTGACTTTTCGAGCCACTAATTCTAGCAGGAAAAATCGAGTGAGGCACATGCTCCAGAAGCAGCCAAGCCCCATTCCCAGTTTTTCGGTTGATGGGGGAGGGGGAAAATACAATCCACCAGAAAAATCCTTCCCTCCTCTCTTCTCCCTCGCCCTGTCCTTCAACCATGCCCTACCCAAAGGTCCCTGCATATGTTTACCAGATATTCAGAGCAGGTAGTAAAAGTATGCATTGAAACCCCATTGAATCTGAAATTTCATGTGGCTTGGAACTGGAAAACTCTGTCCCACATGGTAATTCCCAATTCCATGGGGATTTACTCATAATTGTACAATACGGGTACAGATTTACCACACAGTAACAGTAAATACCATGTGATTTTACCATCATCCCAGTACAGTGCAGCTTGCAATCAAACACCATGATGACTCAAATCTTGAATTGGAAGGCAGACATTGTGGTGCACTATGTTGTGCTTCATCACACTTAATATTCCATCTTCAATCAATATCTGTGCTGCAGTAAAGCACACCACATGACTGCACCTCATCAATATGGCAAATGCCATAGAGGGACCAGAACCTCGTTGGCGAAGTGAAGACGAATTGTAAAGTTAAATTGAAGCATGTGAAGGAATAAGTTGCCGGGGTGCATATTACAGCGGCATCGCCTGGTGGTGGACCTGAAGCATGTAGTCTTCATATTCCCATTGTGGAAGCAGTTGATGACATTTGACTCTCAAATACTATATGGTCTGTCCTTTCCTGAGACCGCAGTGGTACAGCCAAATAGGTAAAACGGAAGAGTATCTTGTTCTCGCAGTTTCCCCTGTTGTCTTCCTGTCTCCCTAGATCCATGTTGTTAGTCAGGGTAAGGGAGTTACACATCCAAGATAACCCCTGCTCACCCCCTTGATCGCTTGGCAGAGCAGTCAGGCTTATCCCTGAGGCAATGTGTAAAGCATTTGCGCAACACACTCACACAGCAGCGACACACTAGCACACCACAAAAAAAAGATACTCCACACAAGGTTATACAAATATCCTTTGTATTGTACATAAAACACTTTAGACTATAATCACACAAATTACTGTGCCACTAGGCACTTGTCATGACGTCACATAAATTATAAAATCACTTGGCCAATCGGACCCTTGTCATAACAACACAAGTAGGACAATCAAATAAATACTCATAGGTCGCACCTGTTACAAACATATGGTGAAATCATCATCTTACATCATCCCTGCACATATCCTGCAGTGTCTGAAACAGTGCTCGGTATTCTGGCCAGTAAAAGGCATCAAAAAGTCATACACCAATCCCAGGACACATTTATGCAGCAGGTAAGGAAGGTAGAGGCACATGTAACATCACTGTTGTCCTTGCCTAAGCATGCAACTCACCCCCACAATCTGCGTAATTACAGCTGGGCCTACAAGGCAGCAGGCAATGAATGCAACATAGGGGTCACCACCGATTACGATTGTAACCTGGAGAGAGGCACCAAGTTAGTGAAAAGGGTGAGTCGCTTAAGTTCGATACTCCGTTATAGCGAAGAGCAAGAGGTGACATTTTTCGGTTTCTAGAAAATCTGTGCCACATGAAAGGCAGCAGTATATCCTCTTCCTGGTGACTGTAAGTGGTTGGCGCAGGGGCTCCAACGGCGGGCCAATGGTCATCGTCCAGAAAGCCAAGGTTAACATATACTACCCGCTAACTTCGTTCCTGCTATTTTCTGCTTCACTCACCTGCTGTCTGCTGCCTGATCGGTCTGAGGGGACCGCAACGCTTGCCCTTCGCTGTGCCTGTCCGCTCCAACTACCAACTGCGGCACAAGGGGACTACAACTCCCAGTTTTCCTTGCGAGGCGCACTGCCATTTGCGTCATAAGGAAGCGCCAGGAGGCGCTTCAAAAGCGGGCGCGGGCTCCCGTTCCTCGGGTCCCGCTAACTTCGTTCCTGCTATTTGCTGCTTCACTCACCTGCTGTCTGCTGCCTGATCGGTGTGAGGGGACCGCAACGCTTGCCCTTCGCTGTGCCTGTCCGCTCCAACTACCAACTGCGGCACAAGGGGACTACAACTCCCAGTTTTCCTTGCGAGGCGCACTGCCATTTGCGTCATAAGGAAGCGCCAGGAGGCGCTTCAAAAGCGGGCGCGGGCTCCCGTTCCTCGGGTCCCGCTAACTTTGTTCCTGTTATTTGCTGCTTCACTCACCCGCTGTCTGCTGCCTGATCGGTCTGAGGCGACCGCAACGCTTGCCCTTCGCTGTGCCTGTCCACTCCAACTACCAACTGCGGTACAAGGGGACTACAACTCCCAGTTTTCCTTGCGAGGCGCACTGCCATTTGCGTCATAAGGAAGCGCCAGGAGGCGCATCAAAAGTGGGCGCAGGCTCCCGTTCCTCGGGTCCCGCTAACTTCGTTCCTGCTATTTGCTGCTTCACTCACCTGCTGTCTGCTGCCTGATCGGTCTGAGGGGACCGCAACGCTTGCCCTTCGCTGTGCCTGTCCGCTCCAACTACCAACTGCGGCACAAGGGGACTACAACTCCCAGTTTTCCTTGTGAGGCGCACTGCCATTTGCGTCATAAGGAAGTACCAGGAGGCGCTTCAAAAGCGGGCACGGGCTCCCGTTCCTCGGGTCCTGCTAACTTAGTTCCTGCTATTTGCTGCTTCACTCACCTGCTGTCTGCTGCCTGATCGGTCTGAGGGGACCGCAACGCTTGCCCTTCGCTGGGCCTGTCCGCTCCAACTACCAACTGCGGTACAAGGGGACTACAACTCACAGTTTTCCTTGCGAGGCGCACTGCCATTTGCGTCATAAGGAAGCGCCAGGAGGCGCTTCAAAAGCGGGCGTGGGCTCCCGTTCCTCGGGTCTCGCTAACTTCGTTCCTGCTATTTGCTGCTTCACTCACCTGCTGTCTGCTGCCTGATCGGTCTGAGGGGACCGCAATGCGTGCCCTTCGCTGTGCCTGTCCGCTCCAACTACCAACTGCGGCACAAGGGGACTTCAACTCCCAGTTTTCCTTTCGAGGCAGACTGCCATTTGCGTCATAAGGAAGCGCCATGAGGCGCTTCAAAAGCGGGCACGGGCTCCCGCAGCACCGGACGCGCGCGGGTGAAGCCCGGTCCAAGGGCGGGCCCGTCTGCGCCCGTCAGAGCCAGGAAGAGGCTGGGCTGGGCCATCCCCCTAACTTCTGGACCTTATTGTGGGCATCGAGTAGGTAATAAATCAGTGTGTGACGGTATCGTGATATTTTTATTGCAAATCTCCTTTTATGCTTGGTTATTTGCGAGCTAATACAATATGGATAAACGTAAGGGGGTTGTAGGTACCCTAGATGCTTTTTTAGTTAGGGCAGAGTCACTATTGACGCACGAAATAGAAATAACCGAGCGGCGTCTTTCCCTGGATCCATCCATATTTCAGAGACGATCATCAGTGGGTATTGCTTCATCTATATCGGGGGATCCAGTACAAATATGTCTGCTCGTTACACCCACAAATGTACCGTTTACACCCTCCCCTTCCCCTTCCTCATCTGTGCCAGACTTAAACTCTTCAGTACCTGTTGCACCAGATGTGCCCGGTAGAGTTACTAGGACAGGAGCCCTAATAATCCTGTTGTAAGGAAGGTGGTAGAACCACCAGCAAAACGAAAACGGGGGTTGGTGTAAAAAGGCTAAGATCCCAAATGGACCTCAAGTGACTAATTGCACTAATAATGTAAATAATGTAAAGGTTGGTTTATTGAGAAGTATGTCTGTTGGCACACAAACTGATGAGGTCTCATTGACTACTGTTCCAAGAGAGGTTGATGCTGTGAATGTTATGACCGAAACCTATGCCATATCTGATGATACGGTGCTAGGAGAGGTGTTAACTCGTGTTCATGATCTGGTCGAAAAGAACTTTGCCCTTCTGTGGGAAAAATTGAACTTAAAATTGAATCAAGTAGATATTGCTCTAAAAAACTTAAGTTGTAACAATGCGGGCAAACAAGTGAATGGAGTGGAAAGAAAAGACTTAAGAACAATGGTGGATAGCAACCTTTCTGTAATCCAAAATGGAACAGCTAAAGAAAATCATTTAATTAATCTTATCCCCAATAATACGGAAGGTAGAATGCAGGATGTTTTTAATGGTTTAAAATGTGTAGGCACACAAGATACCCATGCAGCACATTTAGATATAGGAGCTTCATTAAGTACTTCAATTAAGAAAACAAGAGTTGATTTAATTAATAACTGTTTGAAGCCCAATGAAGATGTGTTGAGTTTACCCCCAGCTTCATGCCCTTATGTTCTAATTTTGGCCGGTGTTCTGCCCTTAGGGAGGACCAGAGAGAAACATGGGTTGACCTACGTAACAAAACTATAGATTGGTTGACAAAATACAAAAGGTTCCACGTTTCAGATACAAACGAGATTTTAATGGTCCGCAGAGTGGGTTGGGTAGGCCAATCCTGTAAGTGCATCAAAGGCAACTGCATTTTGATTAATTTTCGCAGGCTGCAGATGGTTCGTTATCTTTTGAATTACTGTGAGTCCAGTCCTATTCTTAACACTAGTATTTGTGCACTCCCTTTGGGGTACTTCTATAAACCGCCGGTTGGGCCCCCTGTAATCAGGCCTATTCCAATTCCTATGTCAAATAGGTTCCAGGTATTGTCGGAATTGGATGACCAAGACTGACAATTACCTACATTACAACAAGAAATGATGTCTACGGACGGTGTTTACGTCCTGGCACCTATGCCTTTTGTAACTGATAAAAATTAAAAAAAAATGTTGACAAGATGAATGTAGGAATTGACTCCAGCACTCTGAAAGAGGGTGCAGGAGGGGCACTTTTGAAGATCAGTTATCAGGGCCAAACATGTAGTCCTAATGACAGGGAGATGGGTTCAACATATGGTATTATAGATGTATTGCCGATATATATACCTAATGAGAATGGGGCAGTAGCTGAGGTTACTGATTTACTGCAGAATAACTTAGTTGGAAGGGTCATTTCAAATTATAACTCCAATTCTAATTTTACTGTTGAATTTCAGGAAACTCTAGGATTAGGAAATGAAAAGGAAGGAGTGTCTAATCAACAAGGTAGGGATGAATGCCAAACAGAGATAAGATTGATTTCTTGGAATATTGCGGGGTTGAAAAGAAATCAAGGGGATGTAGTGTGGCAAGAGTATATTGGACAAAACGAAATAATTCTATTACAAGAAACATGGGCTTTGGAAACACCCCACAAAGTAGGTTTCAAAACATATAGTATCGCTGCCATCCCTTCGGCTAGAGGGAGGCCCTCAGGAGGTCTTCTTATCTGGGTAAAGGTTACCCTAAGTATTGATATAAAGCAGGTGGAATTCTTATCCCAGGATATTGTGGGAGTAAAGTTTTCAACACCGGATAAAAATGAATTATACATAGTAAATATCTATAACAGACCCAGCTTAGCGAGTAGGGAATCCGCGGTTATCGAATATTTAGACCAATTCCTATCCTCAGTTAACCCAAGGGCAGTGGTAATTGTGGGGGGTGATTTTAATCGTAAATTTGAACCTGTGGCGGGATTTGAAAATATCTTCAAAGAAGAAGATGGTTAATAATATTCCCACATTAGAAAGTAGCCCGGTAGTACCTTGTACATCTGCTGTTGCGCAGTTAATAAGACTGGTCTCGGGACATGGCCTTCGAGCCTGCAATGGCCGACTCCCTTCTGACAGTCCGAATGCTCCCACTTTTACCAGGAGTAATTCCAAGAGTTGTATAGATTATATATTGGTATCTATTGCCTTATGGTCAATTCTACATGACTTGGTAGTTGATGATAGATCTGAGAGTGATCACTATCCCCTATGTTTGACACTTGCTGCCCACCTTTTTCAGCCAGCTACCCTAAGGGTAGGAGATAACAACTGTAGTACTACTGAGCCATTACTAAGTAACAACCGTAGAGCCCTAAAATGGCCTTCTATAGGGGGTAATGAAGTAGCTATGAAGCAGATCTATGATATTTTTGCAGAGACTATTTCCCCATATGTAGATTCGCTCGCTACAGAGATTCCAATTATGAGTATACACCAGGTATTGGTAGAAGCTCTGATACCCATTTTAAGTAGGATCCCCAAACAACATAAAAAGGGGACAACAGATGTGAGTAATTTGAATAACCCCTGGTATAACAAAGAATGCCGTGAGGCTAAAAAGGAACTCATTTTGGCAACCAAAGTTAAAAATGTAGCGGATTTAAGGGATAAAAGGAATAAGTATAAGAGATTATTAATCCAAACTAAGAAAAATTGGGATGATAACATTTGGACTGAACTAATTAATGCAGTTAAAATTAAAGATCACTCAGGCTTTTGGTGCCTGATATCTAAAGGTAATAAAAAGGGAAGATGTAGCAAAGACCTATTTCTAGATGCAAAAACTTGAGAAAGCCATTTTTCTCGCCTTTATTCGATATCTCACGAGTGACATAGAGTTCAGTCTTCAAGATTATGTAACCACTCCAATTATAGCTCCACTATACTTTAGTTTGGATGAAACATTGGCAGCAATAGATGCAGTTAAGCCGGGGAAGGCACCAGGTCCAGACAAGATACCAGGAGACTTATGGAAACATGATAAAGAGGTTTGGGGCCCCTATATTAATCTTGTATGCAACTCAGTTGCTGCAGGTGCCCCTATACCGGAATCATGGAAAGGGGCTGAGATTACAATTATTTTTAAAAAAGGTAACCGCCAAGACCCTTCGCATTATCGACCGATTAGTTTAATGGATGTTTTACAGAAAATATATGCACGGCAAATTTTAAACAAATTGAATGACTGGATTGAGGAGAACAGCATTTTATCAAAGTATCAGGCAGGTTTTAGAGCTAAAACTAGCACAATTGACCAGGTCTTTAGATTTCTCTGCATGAGTTGGAAATACACAGTATTTAAGAAGGGTCATCTGTACATCGCCTTTGTTGACCTGAAGGCCGCTTTCGACCTCATCCCTAGAAATCTCCTCTGGAAATCCCTAAAAAAACTAGGGGTGCCGGGGGAAATACTCTTGCAGATAATAAGATTGCATGAGGACAATTATGCAAGGGTTAGATGGGGCCCGAGGGGCGAGCTTACTGAACCCATTCAGGTAAACAGGGGCGTAAGGCAGGGATGTGTGCTGGCACCCACCCTATTTTCACTATATGTAAATGATATTCCTGAATATCTATTGGGCTGCGAACATGATTCTCCCAAGTTAGGGGGGGTGCCAGTACCGGCGCTTTTATTTGCAGATGACACCATCTTAATATCCCAAACCCCCAAAGGCTTACAAAGCTTAATAGACACCTTCGGGGTATGTTGCGAGGCTAAGGGTCTGGAAATAAATTCTAGCAAAACAAAATATATGGCAGTTAACCCACACAAATCTTTTAAAAAGAACTTAACTGTCAAAGATCAGAAGCTAGAATATGTGCAAAATTTTAACTATTTAGGTATTACTTTGGATACCAAAATGACTTGGAAACCGCAACTGGAGAAAAGTAAGACTATTTTACTCCAAAACTCTCTACCAATAGTAAAAAAACATGAGAGTAGTACGTCTAAAGCGGTATCCCCTGCCCTTCAGGTATATAAATATAGGGCACAATCGGCATCCTTATATGGGGCAGAACTGTGGGGTCCCTCAAGTAATAATACTTTCATGGTGGGTGAAAATAAGTTTTTAAGACAATTACTAAGCCTTCCAATGCGTACACTGCTAATACCCATTGTAATGGACCTAAATATACGTCGTACAGACTATCAGGCGGTTCTACGACCTTTACTATACTGGGTGCGCCTATGGTCCACAGTTGAACTTGTCCATTACAAAGAAGGACTAGAGGAAATTCTTAGGCTCAAAAATGGAATAGGGTTACCATGGTTGAAGCATGTCCATGGTTGGTTTCATAAAATAGGACTTAAGCACTTTTGGGAGGATCCTGCAGAACTGTCCATGGCCTCAAAAAATGTATTAAAGCTAACCTTTTGGGCTTATATTCAAGATAGCTTTTCCCATAGTTCAGCACAGGTACATTAACAACACGATTCCTTTTAATGAAACCAACTTGGAAGTTCGAGCAATGCTTGGACGAAGTGCAGCCGCAGTTGGCAAAATCTATATATTTGAAATTTGGATACAGTGTACTACAGATAAATTTGAATACATCAAAATGGGCCCGCAAATATGGGGACGAAAGTACTGAGTGCTGTGTCGTATGCCACTCGGGTGCAAAAGAAAATGAATTACATCTATTATTATTCTGCCCAGCCTATTCAAAGTATAGAAAGAAATGGATCAAACCCATCTGTCGACTATTGGGTATAAGATCCTGCTACGAGGCAGAAAGAATACTGAGAACAGATACATCTCAAGCAGTGGTTTTCAGTGTTAGCAGGTACTTATTCGCTGTAAGTTTAATAAGAAAAAGGGAAGGCTTGAAATTTTAGTTTAATATATTTTGAAGTAGACAGGCTTTTTGTATTTACATTTTACATTTTACATAGTACATATGGAACTAACTGTTAATTATTATCTATTAATACTATATTAGTCCTGTATTGTACTGCGTATATATCCTGTATTGTGATTATTTTTTAAATTCCATTTATCAGAGTTGTAAACCATGAAGTCTATTTTATGGATGCCTGAAATGATATCTTAGTCTTGGTAACCCATAATGAGATTGATGTAACTCCTCAATATCTTTTAAAATTTTATATGATGTAATTTTAACTATATTTATTTCTTTTAATGGCTAAGAAAGGTCTTGTATTGGAAATATGATTCCTAACAAGTATGCATTGGTCTAGCGGTACCTTTTTTTCTTTTTGGAAGATTATTATATGAAATGTTTTTACTGTGATGTGCAATGTATATCTTTTATGGTTCTTTAAAACGAAATAAAGATTTAATTGATTGATTGATTGATTGATTGTAACCTTGTGCCCAGCGCTTCTGGGTTCCTATCCTAGGTTAAAAGGTAATCCACACCTGCATCACTGGTGCACCAGCACCTGCGTGCCTATCGTGGAGAAGGTGGTACTTCTCACAGGGAAGCGGGGCCCTCCGTCGAGGTTCTACCCCGTCCCGACAATCGAGCACAAGTACCACTAGGTGTGTGCACAACCGGGAGGAGAGGCACCGCACTGCCCACATTGGCAGGAGACCTCCCCTCACCAAAGGCTGGCTGTCCACATGCGCACGGCTCAGCCATCGGAAGAGGTGAAGCTCAGCCCCACTCACCAATCACGGGGGGCTGAGCATGTTAGGTGGCAGCCATAATCTGCAAAAGACAAAATGATGCGAGGCGGCCTCAGGCAGTGCCAGAGGCTCGTTCCAACACTCAGCCCCACAGGACCGTGCTGAGGGAGGTGTCCTTGGTGCGGCCGCAAGGAAGGGACCTCCAGTCATGCATCCTACATGGCACGGGGTACACGGCTTCCCCCAGCCCAACACAATACTTTCTGGCCGCAAGAGAATGCTGCACGGGCCCTTCGTGACCCGCGCACACCTGGCACTCTCTCCTCCTATGTAGGTCGAGCTGTTCTCCTGTCCAAGAGAACCCGCTCGGCTTCTTGTTCACCAGCAGCCTTGGGAAAACTCCTTGCAAACGGGGTTTCCGTACCACGAGGGGGCACTGAAGTGGATGCCTGCCTGTGCCCTGGGGGAACCTCAGAGAGAGCGCTCGATCTGAAAGGCCAATAACAGGCAAACAAGGCCCCCTAAGCACCCGGTCTCCACAGCGCTGAGTGCAAATGTAACTTAAAGGGAAAGCGCTCTCCATGACATGACCAGCGCTCCACAGGTGCTGCAAAAATAAACTGGGTGAAGAACACAGCGCTCACCACACTCTGTTTCAATCACACAGGGCAGGCCACAAAGCCCTGGGAGATCACTGGGGGCCTCAAGCAGAAAGCAGGCTCAGGCCAGCACACAGGGTCCTTGCATGCAAAGACGCAGTCTCTTCAGCAGGTCAGCACAACAAGGCAATGTTCCCTGGCAGCACAACAATCCTCTGGGGCAGCATATAGAACCATCAGCATCTGGTTACAAGTCCATGCAGTGTGTCATTCATGGGGTTAGAGTCCCTGTATTTATACTGAAAGCATCTTTGTTCTGGGGGGCACTTCAAACACTGTTTAGAAGTGCACAACACCCCCATTCACATCCCAACCCCTGGCCCCAGACACACTACAGGGGGGCAGAGACAGCATTGTAGAAGTCAGGCACAGCCCTATTCAGGTGCAGGTGCAACTCCATCTACCACTCTAAATGCAGACCAGGCCTACTCAGGTGCAAGGGAAACTCCTCCCGCTACTCTAAATGCAGTCAAGGTCTATTCAGTCTAGCGCTGAATCACCCAGGGAAGACAGGACACACCTCAACTTCCCTTATGACTTTCTAGAGTGAATGCACATCCCCTCTCTCCTGTCAGTCTAAACAAGATGGTGAATAGACATCCAGGCAGGGCACAAAGACTCATAAGCACACAGAAATGCTCACTTCTAAAAGTGGCATTTCTAAAATAGTAATGACAAATCCGCTTTTGCCAATAAGCAGGATTTTTCACTACTATTCCAAACATATCACACATGGTCACACTACCCCTCTCATGTCAGAAATTACCATTGAAGCACATATCAGGAAACCCCCAATGCAAACATATGAGAGGGCCGCCTCACAGCAGTGAGAAACCAAATAGGCTGTTTGTCACTACCAGGACATGCCACACAGTTAAGGCATATGGCCTACCTGTTCCCTACACAGCACCCTGCCCATAGGGCTAGCTAAGGCCTACCTTAGGGGTGACATGTGTAGTAAAAGGGGAGTTTCAGACGTGGCAAACACTTTACATGCCACGTCACTGCGGCAGTAAACTACGTGCACAGGCCCTGCAGCGGCAGAGGCCTGAGACAAGTTTGAAAGGCTACTTTGGTGGGTGGCGCTAGCAACGCTGCAAGCCCACTAGTAGCATTTAATTTACAGGCCCTGAATACATGAGATACCACTGTACAAGGGACTTACAGGTAAATTAAATAATCCAAACAGGTGCAGACCAATCTTACCATGTTTACAAGAGAGAGCACATGCACTTTAGTAGCACTGATCAGCAGTGGTAAAGTGCCCAGAGTCATAAAACCAACAAAACCAGGTCAGAAAAAATACAGGAGGAAGGCAAAACGTTCTGGGATGACCCTGCAAAAAGGGCCAAGTCCAACACATGTGCTCCCCCCCCCCGACTCCTGCTTTAGTTCCCCTGTGACCACTACATCTCCTCTTATTCCTGTCTTTCTCTTACATTGTTCCCAATGTTCTTTTCTGAGGTTTCTTTTATATCCTTCTATCCTCTAGCCCCCTGCTTGCTCTGTCCCCCCTCTCTATCACCCCCATTCCACATCTCCCTTTTCTCCCACTCCCTATGTCCAGTGTGCTCACTGCATGCTTTTGTATCTGCATCCTCTGTCTCTCTTGTTCACTTCCCGCCCATCTCCTCTGAGTTCATGTGTCTCCCTAATTCCACCTGTCCCTTGTCACACCTATCAAATTTCTCCCCACCCTGCATATATCCCCTGTCCCTTTTTCCTTTTGTCCTACATGAACCTGTTTTGTTTTAGGACGCTTAATATATCCAAATACTTCTCATTTTGTTGTTTATTTGCACAACCATATTTTTGCATCACCTGTGGATCACCCCCCATGGTGATTCAGTCAGGTAGATAAACCATCATTTAGTACTATGTCTCCATCTCTCCCGTGCTTGCTGGTGGTTTCGGTTTTCTTCTTCTCAGCAGCCCCAGTGAAGCAAGACTCTGATACCTATTACTCATCCAGCAATGGAATCTCTGGAAATCAGCAGTCAAGGACTTCAGCCACATAATGTAGAGAACCAGGCGCAAATGTTCCAAATGAAGTTAAAGATTAGGGGCCTCATTTACAAGCCCATTGCAGTGCCAGTGCATCACTTTATTAAACACACCGGATGTGCAGAGTGTCTGCCCATATTTACAAGGCCACGTAAAGTCACTCTGCGTGGCTTTTCATGCCCTTGTAAATAGGGCTCCCTTTCACGTATTACACTCCCACGCAACATCTAAGGAACCTTATATAGTCCCAGATTTACAATGTTTTGTAAAGCTGGGAATGCGTCAGAATCCTACACCTCCCCAGGGGAGGCGTAGGAGTGGTGCAGCGAGGAGAAATACTTTTATTTCTACTCGTTTTTTCCTCTTTCTATGCTTGCTGCATTTTGCAGCAAGCATAGAAAGAGGAAAATACCATCAATTATTGTTTTTGTGCAGCAAGGTGTCGCTTCCTGCACAAAAACAACCATCCCCGCAATGCAGGCACCCTTGCGAACGTCTGCTGTTTCTGCGCCGGCACAAGGGAGAAGGACAGGATTGCACCGTCTCTTGTAGATATGACACATTCCTGCCCTTTTATTTTGACTCACGGCAGCGCAGCAGGAAGGCTTGCTACACTGCTGTGCATCAAAATATAATAAAGGAGGCCATAGGGGGTCTGAAAACATGTAATGTTTTCTTTGCAACATTCAAGGAGGTTGATACCGACATTTAAAACCACCAGGGGAAATACCGATGCTGTTGATTGTGTCTTTTCCACATATGTTTCCCCATTTTCCTCCTACAAAACTCACGACACACATGTTTTCCATACAGTCACCGCCTACCAAAATGTGTGCCCGAGTCAGCATTCCTGGGGCTCTCAGGATGAGGGTCTTTGATATAATTTATCTTACGAATACTATTGTGCATAGGAAAACTCTGCAAATGTGTACTTGAATGGAAAAAAAAAGTCTGCAAACAATTTCAAGTGTGCATGGAAAAGCTGTGTAAAAAGTTGTGAATATGAATTCTACATACGCTGTCCAGCTCGGCTGAGTTTGAGAGGAGTGAAAATGATGCCATGTGCACTATGGTGAAAAAAATCACATGAGCAAAGATAAAAAAGGAAACTTTACAAAAAGTGAAATTCAAAACGTTATCCTTCTATCTTAGGTAATTGATCAGTGCTTTGTGGCTTGCTCAGGGGTTCTGCAGTAGACAGACAGCTGAGTGTTTTCATTGCTAGCTCACTTTTGGGTCATTTGTGTCTCATTCAGGTTCCTCACTGTTCGTAAAGGATTTAAGCTAATATACAGTTTGCACTTCCACATGAGCGAGATCTGTGCTGTAAAACTAGTGCAACTGAATGAGTGCACATGATATTCCCTTCGATACAGCATGTTTTACTATAGACCATGGGATGTGACATACATCAAAGTCTGTTCAACAGAAATGGGCGAAGCAGAGGTAGAACCTGTCCAACCCAGTGGCCTCGGAACAGGGGTTGTGGGGAATGAAAAGAAATAAAGAAATAAATGTACCAGTCAACGCCGCCGCCGCCACTCCTCCATCTTCAGTTTCGGCACTGGTAGCATCGGAAACACCCAGGCTACCAGACTCTCCCAGCCAATTACGACGCGTCGTGATTGGTCTGAGTGGCCTGTTTGGCTGCTCAGGCAGTGCTTGGGAACCTGGGCACGTTCTCCACCGGGATGTGCAACACAGCCAGGTGGAGAACATGGTAAGTGCGCATGACAGTTTTGCCGGCCCAAGAGGGCCGGTCGAACCATCATGCACACTGAGAGAGTGTAGAAAATCTTCTCCCTCTGACGGCGACGAGCCCATCCCCACCCTAACCTGGCTTTGAGTCGCACAGAAAAATTATATGATATTAACATCTTGTTATTATCATTTTATTTTTATTGTTTTGCACTGCTTAACGAGCAGTGGGGCGACGCTCCTCCGCCTTAGCGGAGGAGCCGCCACTGGTCCAACCAGGTAAGACGTACAACCCTGACTGGTGCTCTGCCGTCTTGGGCTCTGGAAGATGCGCTGCTATGATTTTATGCATGAAAAGGTTGCTGTCCTATTTGCAGCATCTCTCTGGGCTGAAATCTTAGCTCTTCCTCTGTCTGACTTCTGCATGGTGTGACCTCCTCCAAGACAGGATGGGTGTAGGTTGCTGCTGCGAGGGATGTGAATATTCTAGACTTTGTGCATCTCAGGCACTGACAATGAGCTGTCCTTCTGGCTGAGTTGTTCATTTGTGGGTGTATACTCTGATATGCATGATCTTTGACAAAGCTACTTCTTTTGTGACTCATTTGCTACCTCGACTGTGGAGCTGTAAATCACAGGTTTGTGTTGACACGGCCATCCAAAACTTTGACTATCCCGCCTCATATGTAAATTTGTAAATGCGGAAATTCTGCAATCCTGTGAGAATTCTTGTATGCACACGTAAAAGTATGCATCATTTTAGCAGGATGTTACTCACTGCATTTTACACAATGTATATCTTTTGTAGGTACACTTAGGGCCTGATTTCGAATTTAAGTTCTATTTAACACACATCATAAATGGGGTACGTTATTTTTCGTGTGCAATAACTAGTACCTACTGAGAGTTTGTGGGGAATAGCATGCAGATTTTGCGTGGTGTTTAACGCCCCAAAAAATCCCCATGATATGGTGAGTACTCCATGCTTTTCCCTTGTACAACTGGCAGGTTTGACCTACCGAAATTTAAAAAAGGTTGAGGTATTTACCGCATTATATACAACCAAACTCGTAAGTCGGACCCCTGCGCACAAACCGGGGGTTACACAGGGGTCGGAAAACAACGACCTACTCGTAATGAGGCCCAAAGGACTTTCCATCGGCTTAATCACTAATACAACAAATTGCAAAATACACATATTTGCTTCCAGCTCATCAATAACATAAACACACAGCCCTGACTGCAAAAATATAATGTTCTGATTTAAAGCCTCTGGCAAATGTCTTGTGAAAATAATCCCTTCCTCATAAAAAGCAACTTCTTCATCAAACTTCACTCAGATAAAAATCCCCTTCTTTAGGAAGACAGCTCAAAGATCCTTTCTTGATACATTTTTTTCTTAATCACTTTGCAATTGTTTTCTTCTTTTTCCTTGAAGTTCAGCATCATTCTTCTATTTCTGTGCTTTGCCTAATCTGGGATTGCATTTCTCATTATCGCTTTGTGAGGAGATGGTTCCATTTCCTTAAATTGGGCTCCGTCCCTTTCATGTCTGCCTTGTACAAAATTAATTACATTCTACCTCGGAGCGCCGAGGCTCGCGCTGCCTCCGTCGCGGAGTAGCTGCCTCTAATTAAAGCTTTTTTAATGCAGCTTTCAGAGCCAAATGATGCTATATTCCGACCATCAAAGAAACAAAAGATCTAGCCAAGGCAGACATCAAGAAAGCTAGGAAACATCATATGGTGGGGACCTTTCCACTCAGCCCCACCAGACCCGAAGAGCCCACCGAAGTGGAGCTTAGGGGAGATCATGTCCCCTCTACGGCCAACGGGGTCCTCCATTGTTGGCGAATTAAAGGTTTCCCTCAATGGTGAATGCTAATTTGCTGCTAGGAGCATGCTTTTATTGCAAAAATTACTTATTACCACATTAGAATGTTGAAACCTCCATTAAAAACTGTACAGTGGGGGGCGTGGTCTCGCTGCAGATGGAGTGAGACGCGCGCTGTGGGAGCTCCGGGCCGCCGCCGGCATTATAAGCGTTTTTAAGCCATATATCGGTAGCGGAGGGGCCGGAATTTGGGGCGTCTGGGCAGCGGAAGCAACTGGGAGACGATCCCGAGACCCGGTGACCCTCGGAACCGGCAGGCAGTGGCGGGAACAGAGCCGGTGGGAGGGTGCCCCGGCATATGAAGCCTCAGCCGCCATCTTAGCACCTGCCGCCTCCTGGGCCCTAGAGGGAGTGGATATCGCCGGCACCCCGCGCCCTCGGCCTGGGGTCTGGCGGCGATCTGAGGCGAGCCCTGCGAGTGAAGAGCGGGGCACAAGAAGACTTGTGGTCGGCCCCGAGGGCGGGATCATTCGGCTGATATCTTGTCTGGCCGCCAGTTGGGGACTCCGCTGCGCGGGTCATTTGCGAGGCCCACCCGGTGCAGACTGCGGGACGGCGGAGATGCTGCGCTCCTGACTGGGCCCCCGGGCCCCGTTGCCGAGGACACCGGGGGTTTCTGGCTGCCCCCTGCGGGGCCCCGGAGCTGACGGACGGCAACGAGATGACCGGAACCGGTGGGGGAGCGCTCCGGCCTGCAGGACTGCGACCACTATTTTAGCGCCCGCAGCTGCATGAGCCCGTGACTGAGCGGGCATAGCCGTCCACCTGCGGGACTGCCGGAGGAGCGGCCACTGCACCCCTTGCATTCCGCTCGGCGGCGGTGACCGCCATTTTGTTTCTCTGCGGCTGCCGGCCTACGGAGGCCCTGCCTGTCGCTGTGGCCCCCCCCCGGTCTTGTGAATGCGGCCGGGGCCCAGTGTTGGTCCCTGAGGGGAGGTGCCTGAACTGAGGCGCAGCGGCGGTTGCTTTGGGGGCCGCGCCGACTTTCACGTCCTGCTGGGGATTGGAGCACACCGCCGAGGAAAGGTCCGGTGGTCTCGGGGGCCCGGGACACCTTGGCAGACGCCCTGCTCACTGTGGGCCCCTGGCGAGGCTGAAAGCGGCCCTGCGGGGGCGGATCTGGTGCGGAGCGGCCTTCTCGCCTGATCCACACGTGGTGAGCAGCTACACGACGCCCTTCTCCATTCAAGCTGACATTATACCAGACCTCAGGGCAACAGAGTCCTTCCGCAGGTGAGGTGTGGGGGTGGGGGGCCCTGTGTGCTGCGACCTAGCGGAGGTGTCTGCGGGAGCTGGGTCCGGCGCACCGCCCCTGGGGCCCTACCCCTCACCTCCTATATATATTGGCCCACAGCCCTGCGTGGCCTGGACACTGGCCTGGCGTTGCCTTGGACCCTCTGGGGGGTGCCCATTGTTGATCGGAGCACTTGGGGGTGCTTGGAGGAGTGGGCCTCTTCTCCCTGTCGCTCTTGCCGTGGACTGGCACCGGGCTTCTGGGAGCGGGCCCCCTTGGCCTGGGGTGTGCCCGTCTGTCGCTGGGGTGCCCGGGGGTGACCCCTGACCCGCGCGGGGGACGCTGGACCGGGGAGACGTCCACTGAAAACCCTCCACACGGTCCCCCCTCCACTCTGGAGCCCTTATTGATTGGCTACTGCTGCGCCGCCCCCCATCGCTTTCCCCCCACGCCGAGTGACTCTGACATCGCGGATAACCCACTGCCTTGAACACTGCGATACGACTTGGGTCCCTAACCTGTGGCCGTCTGTCCTTTGACTGCGCGGTGGGGGGGCGCTGGAGGCGGACTGCAACTCGCCATCTGGGGGTCTGCAAGCCTTGGCCGCCTCAGTGGAAATTGCTGGGTGCCTCATCCCCGAGGGAGATGACACGCACCAAGTCGGGGAAGGAGTTGGCGGTGCCTCAGAAGGACAACCTGGTCGCCGCTCTTTGGAACAAGCCGGGCTCTGGCGCCTCCGGTGCTATGGCAGCGCCGGTTGGGGATGATTCAGCGCCAGTCACGCAAACCTTCATGGCAAACTTTATGGCGGAGCTCAAATCCGAGATAGGCTCTCTACGATCGGAGGTCCACTCCTGTGTGCGGGAGCTCAGGAAGGAGGTCACTGACCTCGGAGAGAGAGTGGATGGCCTTGAGCGGACAGTAGATGCTCGGACAGAGGACCAGGAGCAGCTCTGGCAGCGCATGGCTACCTTGGAGGAGCAGCACATTGACCTGCAATTGAAGCAGGAGGATTTGGAGAACCGGAGCCGCCGCAACAATCTCCGCCTCCGGGGGATCCCGGTGGGAGCGGAGGGAACAGATATTATGACCTTCGTGGCACAACTTCTGCATGACATCTGGGGCGATGATGACGCCTCCCCGCCGGCCCTCGACCGAGCACATCGAGTCTCGGGTCCCTCTGCTCGAGCGGGCCTTGTCCCGGACATCCTGACCCGGGTCCACTTCTTTACGGAGAAAGAAGCGATTCTCAAGGCGGCGCGCTCCAAACCAGACCTCGCCTACAAAGGTACTCCAATACAGCTTTTCCAGGATCTTGCCCCTACAACACTGCGCCGACGTAGAGACTTCAAGCCGATAACAAATAAGTTGCGGAGCCCTGAACATTCAGTATCAATGGGGCCATCCCTTTGCGCTTTTCTTCCAGTGGGACTCCAAACGTCGGATGGTGCGATCCCTCCGGGAAGCGGCGCAACTCTTGCACATCCCCATCTCCACATCGTCCAGCCCAGCTCGCAATCCTTCTCGCGCCCAGGAGCCTTCCAAGCCCTCTTGGTCTCAGGTGCGCCGCCACAAGAGAGCACCGCATGCAGGGGAGCAGTCGGCTTCCCAGGCTAAACAGGAAATCATCCAGCACATCCGCTCCATGGAGGAGTCTCGCTCTCCAGCTGGCTCTCGGCCCGCCACGCCATGATTGTGTAGCAACGCCTTCCAATGTGCCCTTTCATGATGCTCTGTCCACTGCTGCGCCCGGAGGGTGCTGACCCATGTTCCTGCCTCACGCCGGACGGCCTCCCGGCTTCTCACCCTGATGGCGGGCGGCCCGGGTCTCCCTCCTTTGCCCTCACGCCTGGAGCTTGGAAGATACCCCCCCCCTGCTCCTAGGAGAGTGACTTCTCCAGGATGATCTACGCCCTAGGGCCGTGATTATCCTTGGACTGGAACAGGACATTGTGGCCCAGTTGGCCACTGTTGTATTTTATATTGACCGTTACACTTCTCTCATCCCTATGTCCTGTTTTCTGCCTCTTCCTTTCTACCTCTCCCCTCTGTCTTCTCTTCTTCTTGGTGGTGGACAGGGCGGCCTCTTGTGGCCCCCTTATGCTTCTGGGGGGGTCCGTGGTTCTCTGGCCTGTCTTTCTCATGCTCCTGCCGTGTCCCGCCCCCTCCTGAGGCATCGTCGCCGGTGCTACTGCTTGCTTCCACCTCCCCCTGGACATGACTGCTAGCCCTGCCTTGAAACTTCTCTCCCTCAATGTTAAAGGGCTTAACTCACCAAACAAACGGCAACAGATATGGCGCTACCTGCTGCAGCAACAACCTGATATTATCCTCCTTCAGGAGACACATCTGCTGAAAGCTGATGTCTCCCGAATGGCCCATCCCCGCTACCCCCTCCAATTTTGGGCGTCCGCCCCATCTAAAATGGCTGGCGTAGCTATACTCTGTGGCTCTGGTGTAAGGCAGGGGGACTCGAAAGTTATCCGTAGCCATGATGGCCGCTTTCTGAAGGTGGAGGTCCGGATGGGACATCGATCCCTCACCCTTTGCAATATATATGCGCCCAACCAGGCGCAAGATCCCTATCTTCGCGCCTTCCTGCGGGAACACGTGCCGCAGCCGAACCCTTCTCTTATCATTGGAGGCGACTTCAACCTGGTGTGGGACGCTGACCTTGATCGCAGCGGTGGGTCTTTCCATGGGGCAGGGGCCATGTCTTCTGCCTTGAAGAAACAGCTGACGGACCTCACTCTGTTGGACTCTTGGCGATATCACTCTCCAGATGCGCGGGGCTACTCATACTACTCGCATGTACATCGCTCGTACTCGCGGATTGACCACGTTTTTATCTCACATGCCCTGATAGGCGAGACGGTGTCTGCCTCAATGTCTGACATCTCGATCTCCGACCACGCCCATGTCGAGCTCCTCCTCCGTCACTGTTCTACACGCGCTCCTCGCCCACCACGCTGGCGCTTTCCCCCTCAAGTACTTCGTGATCAGGCAGATGTGGCCGAAATCAGAACGGCCATAGACGATTACTTTGCGCTCAATGATCTTCCGGAGACTCCCTTTCCTGTAGTGTGGGAGGCCTTTAAGGCTACTATCCGTGGACGCGTCACGTCCATAGCGATTGCACGGGCATGGGAGGCGCGTCTCTTTGAGGACAATCTTACTAGGGAGCTCACGGCTCTTGAAAAACTCGATCAGGAACGCCCTTCCCTAGCCCATAAAAGGCGTCTGGCCCTTCTTCGCGGCCAACTGCGAGCCCATAGAACCAACAAAGCCGAACGGACCCTGCTGGCGTTAAAGCAGCGCTACTATGAGGGGGGGACAAGGTGTGCACGGTCCTAGCTAGGCGCCTGCGGGCGCGCGCAGCTAAGGCCCACATAGCCCATATTCGCACCAACGATGGCACAAGTGCAGTCACGGAAGCTCCAAATGCGAGGCTTTCCAAGCGTATTATTCTACTCTCTATGCTCCAGCACAGTCCTCTCCTCCCCAGATGCAGGCTCTGCTGGATGCTTGCCTTTGGACCCCGCTCAGCCAATATCATGCTAGTCAAATGGACGAGCCGATTACGCGAGAGGAACTCGCAGGGGCCCTAAAGGACCTTCCCCTCGGAAAGACTCCGGGGCCGGATGGCCTTCCTCTCTCCTTTTATCGCATGTTTATGCCGCAGCTCAGGGCACACCTTCTTCGCCTTTTTAACTCTTTCGCCGCCAATGAGGGGCCGTCCCAGTCCATGGGGCTGGCCGAGATTGCCTTGATCCCTAAGTCAGGTAAGGACCCTGTCCTTTGCTCATCCTACCGACCTATAGCTCTTCTGAATACGGACCTTAAGCTCTACACCAAAATACTGGCTAAACGGCTCGAGCCCCACCTGCCTGGCCTTATTGAACCGGATCAGGTCGGTTTTATACGCCACCATCAAGGCGCAGATAACGTGCGCCGCATCGCGCACTTGGTGGGCAAAGCTCACCACTGGAATATCCCTGCGTGTCTCCTCTCGCTCGAGCGGAGAAGGCGTTCGACCGGGTGGACTGGACCTTCCTCAGGGCAGTATTGCAGAAAATCGGGCTCGGCCCTGTGATGATAGCCCGGATCATGGCCCCTTACCTCTCCCCGATGGCCCAGGTGCGGGTCAATGGCCAACTTTCTGCCCCCTTTCAATTCACAGAGGCACTCGGCAGGGGTGTCCCCTTTCACCCTTACTCTTTGCCCTCGTGGTGGAGCCCTCGCCATCCTGATCCGCCAAGCCCCTGAGATTCATGGCATTCCTCTTGGAGGCCGATCCCACAAGGTAGCTCTCTTTGCAGACGATCTCCTTCTCACGATATCACAGCCGCACATCTCGCTCCCGGCCCTTCTGACTCTCCTCCAGTCCTTTGAGTCGGCATCTGGTCTTAAAATTAACCACGTGAAATCTTGGGCTCTTAACATCACGATCCCTCGGGATGAAATCCCCTTACTGCAGTCGCTCGTCCCTTATCAGTGGGCCTCTCACTCTATCCGCTACCTCGGGCTTTGGTTAACGCCGAATCTTACCTCTTGGTCCCAGGTCAATTGGCAGGAATGTCGTAAGGCGGTTCTTGAGGACCTACGGGTCTGGAAACCTCTCACTCTCTCTTGGCTGGGCCGCCTGCATGCAATAAAGATGTCGGTACTCCCTAAGATCTTGTACCTCTTTCAGTCCCTTCCGACCCCCATCCCACATCATCAGATCAGAAGTCTCCAACGCGATCTCTCCAAGTTCATCTGGGGGGGTCGACGGCCGCGCTTCTCCGATAAAGTCCTTATGTCGCCTCGAGATAGGGGTGGCCTGGCCTGCCCCAACTTGTTGGAGTATTACTGGGCCTCTCATCTTTGCTTTATATCGGAGTGGATGGCGCGGGAGAGTGAAAAGATATGGTTCCATATGGATAGGGCAGTGACTGGACGGTCTATATGGGACCTCCCTTGGCTACCCCGAGCCTCAAGATCGCGTAGTGCGTATGTGGCCCTCCCTACTAGGACGGTGCTTGACATTTGGGATAGAGTGGCCATTTCCAAGGGCCTCACTACCTTTCCCTCCCCCCATACTCCTATTGCTGGGAATCTACATTTTCCACCAGCTGTGCGCCCTCAGGTATTTATAGATTGGCTCGAGGGTGGGTGCCGGACAATTAGAGATCTCTTTTCGGGGGACAAGTTCAAAACTTTTGCTCAGTGCAAGGCAGATTTCCGGCTCTCAGAGGGGGCCAGATTACAATACCTCCAACTTCGACATTGGATACACACGCCCTCCCTGGCATAGGCGGCCACCCGGGCGCTCACGCCTTTGAGCGACTAGTGCGTGCTTTCGATAACTCCAAAGGACTCATCTCCCGCACTTATCATGTCCTACAGCACCCCCACTTTCCCTCCCCACAACTACCAACGTCGTTGGCAGGAGGACACCTCTTTGGACATTACCCCTGCGCAGTGGGATCGCTTGTGGCGGGATATTCCGAAAGTGTACCGCTGAATTTCCCAGCGGGAAACCGCATACAAGATCATGACCCAATGGTACTATACGCCTCTCAGACTTCACAAAATGTTCCCTGCGACCTCTCCCCTTTGTTGGCGGTGTTCGAGCTCCCCGGGTGACTTCCTTCATATTTGGTGGTCCTGCTCACTCCTGACCTCCTACTGGAAAGAGATCCTCAGCCACATTAAGGTGGTGATTGGTTTCCCCCTGCCTGCGACTCCAGCCACAGCTATCTTGGGTCTCAAGCCTGCCAACCTGCGTGCGCTCACACGCAACGACTGGCACATCTCACTTCACATGCTAGGCGCAGCCAAACAGCTCATTGCCCTATATTGGAAAAAGGCGGAAGCTCCCCCGATTAGTGTTTGGTTCACGCGTCTATGGCACACTACCACCATGGAATTGCTTACTGCACGCTTGCAATTTCGTGACTCTCACTACACTAAACTGTGGCAGCCGCTTGCTGGTCACCTCTGTAGACTGGAACACGCCCATCTACAACCTCCGAAACTCCGAGCCCTGCGCCTATATGATGACGCAGTCTATCCCCCTGACCCAGAATAGATTCCTTGCACCTCTCACCTGCTTCGGCCCGGGGTTTTGAGTAACCATTCCACCGGGCAACCACCCTCCTGCGCCCCTATTGCGCTTTCCCGTCACCTCCCTTGCCTGCAGTCATGTCCATTGGTCCACTACATATGCCCACTTGCTTCCTTCTCTCCTCGCCCACCACCTTTTTCCCTTTCTCTCTTTCTCCTTATCCCTGTCTGTTGTTCCCTCACTTGACCCGCCACTTGCCTTCCCCACAGGTGGGGTTTAAATACGTGCTTGATGTCCTCCACTGCTGGCTCGTTAGGGGCCGGAGGTGACTGGCAGCATATCCTCATTGTCATGTCGCCTGGTGGGGCTGGTCAAGGTTGCTCTTCAATAGTTGGCTATTGGTATATGGCCGGCCTGCTAAGGAGGCGTAAGCGATATGCTGAGTCTATGGGCGGTACCCTGCTGCTTCCTGTGATGATGACTCACGTGGTCACCCAGCCCGATGGTCCTCATTGTGACACTCCCACTCTCTCCCCCTGTTCAAGGCCGTTCTCACTTGCTCATCTCCTCCCCCTGCTCTTTCCTCGGGGACTCTCGACCCCCCCCCTCTTTTTTCCTTCCTTTATTCTTCTGTATACCTCTTATACTTGAAGTTGACTTGTTCTCAGTTGACCCCATTCTCTAAAGGAGCTTTCATGTGACGCCTAACGTATAAGATTGTTTAAGGACGCGGCCGGCCCTATTTGGGTTGTAGGCGACTTGCTGTGTATCACCCCGCTGAAGCAAAATTCTATAATGATTCTCTTATGCTTCCTGAACGATTGCTCAATGACGCGGCCGGCCCCCCATGGGGTTGTAGGCGGCTTGCCGTGTATATGTTATGCCTCCTATTGCTTTCTTATTAAAAAAAAAGAGTTGAACCAAAAACTGTACAGTGGCTGAAGGTCGATAATGGCTAGTGTAGGCCTTCTGCACCAAAAATTCTAATGTGTGTCTTTCTTTTTCTCCTTTGTAATTCAGAATATTTCACTCTTAATGGCTGGAATGTTCTAATAGTCTTGTAGCCCTTCTGCCTCGGGCAGTGGCGTAGCTGGGGGGGGGGGTGGGGGAGGGCGGTCCGCACTGGACGGCACAAGTTTTGTGGGTGTCGGCCTCCCCGGCTCTTATGTGCCATCTCGGGGTGGCAATTACAACTCCACAGTGAAAACTCTTGCCAGCACCCCCCGCTCTTCACTGCGGCCGCCGCAGGGCAGCAAACGCAGGGACCGCCACGGGCGGCCAGAGGGCTAGCTACGCCACTGGCCTCGGGCTATTTCATTTGTGAAAGGCCCTCCCTCTCATGATAGACTCCTTCCTGTGCTCAGGCCTAATATTCTGGTTCAGGGTCAACAACCAGCATAGTCCTCGGCAGTGGGCTACAAGGCTATATGAGATCACAGGACTGTTGAGTGCACCATTGAAGACAATGGAACATCAGAGGGCCAATAACAGCTGGTAAAAGCATTCTTCAGCAACTTTCCAATGCTTGTCTTTCTTTGTCTTGCTGCTTAATTCACCAAACTCTACCCAGTGGGTGGACTGTTCTAACAGTATGATTGATATCCCTTCTGCCTCAGGGAGAGAGCATTTAATAACTATTATAGACTTTGGCAGCTATCTATAAGGCTATATCTGAACATTAAAATGTTGCAAGCTCCTTTGAAGGTAGAGACATTCCAGAGCACACATAATGACTGATATGTGTAGTCTTTTTCAAGATTCCAATATTTTTATAGCTTCCTTTTTAATTTAGAACATTTTGCTCTAAACGGGTTTCATGTTCTAACTGTGCTATAGCCTGTCAGCCGGGGGCTTCACTAGACATTACATGCCCTCTTCCTTGTTTTAGGCCATCACTTTTGGATCAGGCCCATAACTTGAGTAGAGGATATGTAACACCCGGGAAAGTCAATGGCACCAGTTATAATGGCAAATCAGAGCATGCCTCAAATTTCTAAAGTGCAGAACTATGAAGCTTGCATTTTAATAATGCTTCACACACCAACCAATATGGCTCTCAGATGTTTCCTCCTCTGGTACTTAACACATAAAAAGTTGCTTAGTGTAATGTCACATTACAATCAGGGCCGGACTGGCGATTCCGGGCACCGGGCAATCCCCCGGTAGGCTGGATGGTGTGGAGGCCGGTTTTTTCAGAGGGGGCCGGTTTTGCTGGGGCAGCCCCAGCAAAACCGGCCCCCTCTGAGTGCGGCCGATTTTCGGGCCGTGACTGACTCCGTGAGTCAGAGTCAGACTGTGGGGGAAAAAGCACAATTGCACTGCTGGCAGAGGCAGGCAGGCAGGTGATGGTGCCGGTGCGCAGCGCGCAGACACAGAGACATCTGCGCTGTCTCTGTGTGTGCGCGCCGCGCTCTTAGTCTTCACCCTTAGGGTGGGGGCGTGGGGCTGCAAATTTGTCATGCGCATTAAGGCCTTGAGGGCGAGGCTCGCGCTGGGTGCGAGCAGCAGCGCAGCAACTGCACGGGGCTGGCCCCGCGTCCGGGCCTAGTAGAAGCCTAGAAGGTAATTTAATTAATAGTACCAGGCCCCGGCCCGGTTCTGCGCTGCACAGCATTGGAGAGACGACCGGGAGGGTGATTGCCAGCCTGCAGGCCAGTTTGTGATTGTGAGCAGGCAGGCCTGATTGATTGTTTGTGAGTGAGAGGAGCGAGGTGGCCTGATTGGAGGGGGGGGCAAACATTTCCTTACGTCCGATATTTCATGCTGATTTGTAAGAACCCTTTACATGGACAAGCGTGTTTAAATATTTGCCAACTTCTCATGTTTTTTGTAGCAGGCTAGCAGCAGGTTGTGTATGCTTTCATTTGCTGAGCATTGTGAGGCACCACATTCTGTTTGTATTGGCATGTCTGCGTTAAGTTTTTGGCCAAAACCAGGGCTTTAAGTGGGATGAAAAAACATGCGGATCTCTCCAAGGGGCATGGCTGGTGTTATTAAGGGTGTAGCTTAAAAGCACAAAACCTAAAACTCTGTGCTTAGCATGGTGTGCCGTCCGACAGGTATTTTGTTGTTTTTGTCATTGTACCCACATATATAATGCAACAAATAACATTATACCGACAGCAAGCGAGGACTATTGGCTTTGTCAATAGTTGTTAGTTGTATACGAAGAAAAACCAACTATGGCTTCGTTGTATATATTATTGAAAATGCTTCAGTTCTGACATGATGAGACAGTGAAAGAACTATTACGAGTCTCTTGTTAGTTACATTAAAGGCAGTGAAAGGTGGTACTACTGCTGAGTTAAGATTTTTTTCACCCTCACAGCGAGGGCAAAAATGGAGAGCCCGAATGGGACCCGTCTCAGCAGCTGCTTTTTAGAACTGCTGGCCCACTTAAAGCCCTGGCGATAACCTTGCACTTGTGTGCTATTAAAAAGCTGCATTTCTTTGCTCAGTGTTTTAATTTTTTTTCTGCTGGCAACCGTACGTAGTCAGTCCCCCAATTGCTGACCCTGCAATGTTTAATACTGCTCTGTGGTGGCTACGCTGATAGCTATCGTTTACTGATTTATTAGATTCTTATTCTTTTTCATATTTCTGAATTAGGGTTTATTTTAAAATTATTTGTGCTCCCTTTCACTGGCCTGTCTTCTCGTCTGCCTTCTTTTGCTCTTTATTTTGCTTCCTCACAGACATCAAACACTGCTGAACCAGCTACCCTTCCCATAGACCAAACTATTGACCAAACAATGCAGACTTAGGGGTCGATTCCGATTCGGGCCGGAAAAAGCACCGACCGACTCGGATCCGGAAAAAATACCGACCGACATGTACCCGTGGCGCACGACACGCCAAGTACGATGCAAGGCGCGAAAAATCCGACCGACACGTACCGAAACCAAGTCGACCGACCGAGCCGCACGGAAAACAGCAATCCGGCCGGAAAAACACGCGAATCCAACCGACCGACACGCACCCGGAACAAATCCGACCGAAACGTACACGCGAACTCCAAACCGCAAAGTACGATGCAAGGCGCGAAAACCACGAGCGAGTCGGACGGAGGACAAGCCGTACGACCGACACGCATACAAAACCGAGCCGAAGCAACACAATACACCGCGACCGACGCGTACGCAGCATAGAAAACTGCACAAACACAGCGTGAACGAAACGGAGAACACCGTACGAGACCAATGCAGGGTCCGACTCGGTCACAAGAACGTTTCCAACATACACAAACAGCACAAAGGAAAAATCACCCAAAAAAGGCCAAATAAGCAATTACCAAGCCAATAAATACTGGGGGTGGGGACAGAGAACAAAGACACACCCACAACTCCACCTATATAAATGACACAAATCACTACCATGAGCCTTTGCAAATGCCATTCCACTGCCAGCACCCAAGAGAAAGCAACCACACACCCACAGCTCATCCCTCACACAAGCCACACACCATCAGCACACCAACAAATACCTACCTCACATACACCCAGCAAAACACACACTCACACACCCTCACCTGCACACCAACACACACATCACCCACCATCACCACCCATCACCATGCCCCCAAGAAGAATCCCAAGTTCCTAGATAGTGAATTGGAAGTCATGGTAGACGAGATCCTCAGGGTGGAGCCACAGCTGTTTGGCACACTGGTCCAACAGACCCCCATGTCGCAGAAAACCAAGATGTGGGAGAGGATCATCAACAGGGTGAACGCACAATCACCATGTCGGCGCACAAAGACCGACATCCAGAACAGGTGGTATGACGTGCGCAGGAGGGTACGGGACATGCTGAAGAAAGACTACATCAACAGCCAATACACCGGCAGTGGCCCTCCTGCCAAGCCAATATACCTCAGGCCCTGGGAGGAGAAGGTGCGGGCCATCCTTCCGCCAGTGAGCGTATATGGACTAGAGGACATCCCAGAGCCTGGTGAGTACACAACAAATGTACACAATATACTGCCACAAAACACACACATCACTGTCAAGGGGAGAGTCAAACCATGCACTTATAGCAATTACACAGCAACCAGAACAGAATCATCCCAAAATGTGTATGTCAGTCAGATAAACACAACACATGCCATCCAAAAAGTCACATCCAACTGTGCCAACACATGTACAAACACAACTACAACTACAGCTAGGCAGTGGCACAAATAGAACTAACAAACACATCCACACATGTAGCCACCACAACAACACCAACACACAGTGAAGGCCACTCAAAGGAAGGAATTCTGTGTATGCTGGCCAAGTCAGTGAAGCCAATAGCATCATGGGAGTCGCAGTCACACATATTGCCCCCCCACAACTGTCCCATCAACACCACCATGAACCATGCTCACATCACAGGGAGTGGAGAAGGACTCACAAGATGGCTGACACTGGCTACTGCTGTGGGGAGCACAAGGCCCTGCTGGCAAATGTGCACCAACAAACAGCAGGACACCACTGACTGACATCCTGAGAGACAACTTCCACTCCCTGCAATGCAAGCACGTTCCATGGTGGGATATCTGGCTGGCTGGGTGGGAAGGGGGACTTGCAGCACTGACTATAGTCACAAGCACCTCCCCTCACACACACCCCCAACACAAACTCCACAGTACCCACCTGGTAGAATGCAATGCCCTCCATCTTAAAACAAGATCCCACAAAGAACCACCACCCTGGGTTATGTTGTGTGAAGCACAGGGACACTCTTGGGACTCTTAGCCAAACAACTGCCAGGACAACACTCCCAGCCATCCTGTCAGCACAGCCAGCCCACCCCACAGGGAAGCAGAGTCAAAGGAAGGAAGCATGGGCATGCTGGGAAGGGGGTGGAGGCAATAGCATGATGGGAGTCATAGTCACTGATATTGGTCACCCCCACAACTGTCCCATCAACACCACCCTGAACCATGCTCACATCACAGGGAGTGGAGAAGGACTCACAAGATGGCTGACACTGGCTACTGCTGTGGGGAGCACAAGGCCCTGCTGGCAAATGTGCACCAACAAACATCAGGACACCACTGACTGACATCCTGAGAGACAACTTCCACTCCCTGCAATGCAAGCACGTTCCATGGTGGGATATCTGGCTGGCTGGGTGGGAAGGGGGACTTGCAGCACTGACTATAGTCACAAGCACCTCCCCTCACACACACCCCCAACCCAAACTCCACAGTACCCACCTGGTAGAATGCAATGCCCTCCATCCTAACACAAGATCCCACAAAGAACCACCACCCTGGGTTATGTTGTGTGAAGCACAGGGACACTCTTGGGACTCTTAGCCAAACAACTGCCAGGACAACACTCCCAGCCATCCTGTCAGCACAGCCAGCCCACCCCACAGGGAAGCAGAGTCAAAAGGAAGGAAGCATGGGCATGCTGGGAAGGGGGTGGAGGCAATAGCATGATGGGAGTCGTAGTCACTGATATTGGTCACCCCCACAACTGTCCCATCAACACCACCCTGAACCATGCTCACATCACAGGAAGTGGAGGACTCACAAGATGGCGGACACTGGCTACTGCTGTGGGGAGCACAAGGCCCTGCTGGCAACTGTGCACCAACAAACAGCAGGACACCACTGACTGACATCCTGAGAGACAACTTACACTCACTGCAACGCAAGCACGTTCCATGGTGGGATAACTGACTGGCTGGGTGGGTGGGAAGGAGGTCTGGCTGCCAACCAAACACAACCAATGCAGACCATGTTCACACCCCAGAAAATACATAGAAATGCCCAAATAATGCAGGACAATGTGCCACACCAATATCAACCCCTGACTGTGACGACTGAGGACAATGCAATGTACAGGCCCGCACCCAGAGGCACAGTCACAACTGTCATGTGTGTCAACCATTGATGCCTGCAGAAACATGACATACATTGTTTGTGTCTCCCAAAAACAGGTGATGATGGGGACACAGCAGCAGATGCTGAGGAGTCCCAGTCCCAGGCTCAAGAGGATGCCGAGCTCACTGGCGTCGTACAGCCTCTGTCCTCCTCGGACGATGAAGAACAACCTGGCACATCCGATGCAAGTCAACATGCAGCACCAGCAGGACCACCAGCTGCAGCACCAGCAGGACCACCAGCTGCACCCCCTGCACCCACCCCTACAACGACTGTCACCACGAATACCATCCCTGCCGACATGGACAGAATAAGGAGCAACACCAGCACAGTGACCCTGGACCAACCTGGGGCCATGGACACCACCACCACCACCAACCCCCAAGGTGGACCAGGGTTATCTGTGCGTGCCACTGCACACACTGCACATGTCAGCAGGGGTGGTGGGAGGGGTGGGAGACAGAGGTCGCTGCTTGCAGACGTTGCTGGTGTGCATGATGACCCACAACTGGTACGCATAGCTGATGCGTACCAGTCCAGCACCGGAGAGCTCAGCCAGGTAGTGGGGCTCCTCAGAGACATTAAACAGCAGCAGGCTGCCCATCATGCCCGCTTGGACTCCCACATGTCCCACGTGGAGTCACACATGTCCCGTGTGGACTCACACATGTCCCGCGTGGAGTCCAAGTGGGATGCACTGCATGAGATGACGGCGGTGCACAGGGACATTTTACAATGCCTCCACCAGATGAACAGCAACCAGTCCACACCTCCCTGTGTGCCAACAACATCTGGTGCCGAACAAACTGCAACTGCCACAGGGAGGGAGGAGGACTCTGGCGGAGAGTCCCCTGCACCGCAGCAGCCTGCACTTGAGGGCCCCCCCAAGAAGAGGGGTCGTCCGAGGAGGGAAAAGTGAGAGGCCGATGGCCAAGCGCAACTCCCAGGAAGCCTGAACCTGTTCTGGATGTTCGCCTTTGTGCACAGACTGTTCACCCTGTTGACGGCAACACTACTCCCACACATTGCATGGGGAGTACAAGTTGGACCAATGTGTCAGACAACTGTGGCCCCGATACTGGGGATCCTGTCTACCCGGACTTTCAATTCACCTAGGAACTTGGGATTGCAAGATTCATGTACAGCACAACCCATCCTATGCACTATTAACACAAATGTATCACAATAAACACACTAATACACCATACTTGCCTCTGTCGTGATTCCAACGTGGGTGCTGTTATGGGGATGATGAACTGCAAAATTACACTGTGTATGCGAACTGCAACAGCAAGGACAACACAGGCATGTGAGTACAGGAAACGTGACACACATGAGGGAGACACACCACCAGGGCTACACGACACATACACACCTAGGCCATCTGACTCATTGCCTACACTGATGTTGCCAGGGAAGACGGTGCAATGCACAGACACCACTCCCATTCCCAGTTGTAGTCAAGTAGCCCACAGGTGCAGTAAGAAAATGGCAGTCAAATGTGTGACCACAGACAACGCACATCACAAAGTGAAGCACAGGTTTATTACACAGTTGCAACATGCCGTAACCACTACAGATGCAAGGTAACCCCACCTGGCAGCGGGCACACAGTCAACAACTGTAGACGGAAGGAAGTCCATGGGTGTGGCGCACATCACCTGTAGGGACACAACAGCTACCAGCCTGGATGTGCAATCACGTCGTCGGTGGACACAGTTGACCAAACGAATCTGAAAGTACCCTGTGAAGGACAGAAATGACACACAGTCAAAAGCAATGGAGTACAGGACAGAACAGCAAAACACATGCACAATACATGTTACAAGATACCCACCCAGAACCAAGTTAGCATGTCAACACTGTTGGGGAGTACAGCCCACCTGTTAGCACACATCGCAACACACATCCAGTCAAGTGGCCCATGGACACACTCCCACAGCACCAGAGCACCACCCACACATCATGCCAACTCACATCATTGACATGACACCTCAGGATACTCACATTCAGCTAAAGAAGTTGGTGATGAGCTGTGTGCGGACATCACCATCACCATCATCATCATCATCATCGTCACTGGCATCGTGGTCCAGGCCAGGATCCTCCACAGGTGGCGGATGTTGGTCATTGTCATCCTGGATGAGAGGCAACTCCTTCCGCACTGCCAGGTTGTGGAGCATGCAGCAGACGATGATAATCTTGCACACTTTCGCAGGGGCATATGGGAGGGACCCTCCGGTCTTGTCCAGGCAGCGGAAGCGGCTCTTCAGGAGACCAAAGGTCCGCTCAATCACTCTCCTGGTCCGACCATGTGCCTCATTGTAGCGCATCTGGGCAGGTGTCACAGGGTTCCTGAGGGGTGTCAGCAACCACGGCATGTTGGGGTATCCCGAGTCACCTACGGACAGACAAGTGCACATTAGCTGACTTGGAACAGTGGGCGGAATACTACAGATCAGATCACACACAATGGCACAAAGTCAGTACACACCGACAAGCCAGGCACGCTGGTTCTGCATCTGTGCCATCATCCTGGGGATGCGACTACTCCTCATCACAAAGGCATCGTGTGCTGAACCAGGGAAACGGGCACACACGTGTGTGATGGTCATGTCTGCAAGACACACCACCAGTGCATTGACCGAGTGGTAGTGCTTGCGGTTCCTGTAGGCCTGTTCCTGGGCCTGTGGTGGTACCAAAGCCACATGTGTCCCATCAATGGAGCCAATTACATGCGGCATCCTCCCCAGGGCATAAAAGTCACCCTTCACGTCAGTGAGTCGTCGCAGTCTAGGGAAATAGATGTACCGGTTCAGGAAGAGCAACATTGCCGCCAAAACATCACGGAGCACACGGCTGAACATGGTCTGTGACATCCCACCAGCAGTCGCCACAGTATGTTGGAAGGTACCAGTGGCAAAGAAGTGTAGGGCTGCCATCACCTTCACCTTGGGGGTCAGCGCTGTAGGATACGGCCGGCCAGGCTGCAAATGTGGGGACAACTGCACTGCCAAATCCTCAATCAGCTGCCTGGTGAAGCGGTACCGTCGGATGCTGTCCCGTTCCACCATCGTTGCCAGGTCTGGGAATGGCCGATGGACAGCAGGAGCCCTGCAGTGCAGAGGAGAAGTAAGCAAGATTGTCAGTCACCCCACATATGCGGCATTGAACACACTCAAGATCCCAACATACATCATTATGAGGCACAACTACATGAAGTGTGCAGTACCGGAAGGACATGTATGGTACATACATGGCCAACATCTGTCAACACGGTCCAACAGGTGGCATCAATTAGTCCCAGGTTGGCCCATTGGATATCATGAGGCCGTGTCACAGTTCCCATCTCCTGCTGCCGTGTCACAATAACCCCCACAGGGACATGTGAGGACAGATGTGCCCCAGGCACCACAGCTCAACGACAGGTACATTCCCAGGGACCCTGTAATGCCACATGGACACTGGCATTACATGGAGTATCATGTATACACCACAGCAAAACAACCATGACCCCCACAGGTAGTGGCCCCACTTGCCACGGCAGGACAGACATGGACGTCTGTGACACACACGCACAACATCAGAGTCCATGCACACACAACGTGGATGTGGAGACTGTCTCCCATTGTGCACATGAAATCAGAGACATTGTAAACACCACATGCACAAAGACTGTGGAGGACCATCACTATTGTGCCACTGGGACACCCTGGCTCAAACATACCATCCCACATGGGACTCACGGGGTATGTGACATGACATACACATACACCACTGTGAAATGTGACCATGGCACATGCACAGATATGAACAGTTGCACATCACAGTGGTCACGTACACGTAACACCCAGGATCCTGTCCCCATGAACACGTGCACAGCCTGGGGGTGGCTGCCCACAGGTGACACCCACAGGACAACATGTACACCAACATACACACAATAGGAAATGCAGCCTTACATGCCTTATGATAAAGTTTGGACAGGCTGTCGTGTGATAGGTGTGCCCCTCACTCCCTGGGAGCTATCTGTGGCTGGCATATGTCCATCTGAGACAGGCATGCTGACATATGCCAGTCACATGTACAGTGATGCGTTGAACTGCAATGGACCGATCGGTGCCTCCGGCCGGCCCATTGCTTTCAATGTGTGCGGGTACGCGTTGTACCCCTGTGCGCGTTGAACTGCAATGGACCGATCGGTGCCTCCGGCCGGCCCATTGCTTTCAATGTGTGCGGGTACGCGTTGTACCCCTGTGCGCGTTGAACTGCAATGGACCGATCGGTGCCTCCGGCCGGCCCATTGCTTTCAATGTGTGCGGGTACGCGTTGTACCCCTGTGCGCGTTGAACTGCAATGGACCGATCGGTGCCTCCGGCCGGCCCATTGCTTTCAATGTGTGCGGGTACGCGTTGTACCCCTGTGCGCGTTGAACTGCAATGGACCGATCGGTGCCTCCGGCCGGCCCATTGCTTTCAATGTGCGCGGGTACGCGTTGTACCCCTGTGCGCGTTGAACTGCAATGGACCGATCGGTGCCTCCGGCCGGCCCATTGCTTTCAATGTGTGCGGGTACGCGTTGTACCCCTGTGCGCGTTGTACCGCAATGGACCGATCGGTGCGCACCCATTGACAATGGGCTTGCCTGGCAACGGACGCGTTTTCGAATTTCGAACGAGTCGGTTGCTGGAAAATCAGTTGGTCACCCACAACAATGTTGCAAAATCATGTATGTCATGAAGTTGAAGATTTGAAGGATGCTGTGGGCGTGTTTTGGTGCTGCTATTCCATGGATTGGCCAGATTCAGAAGATGCAAACGACTTGGACCTATCACTTTGGACACAAGGGACAGTATCTGCCTCTCCAGCACATATATATTGCTGGCTGTTCCCCTGAGAGCCCACTTGCCTGCACTACATGCTCCAAGACGACATCTGCCACTGCACTGCTGCTGTCTCTGCCCCTCTGGACCCTGCAATGGCACGTACTGTGGAGAGAGCCCCAGCCTTCAGCCTTGAAGAGAACCAGGCCCTGCTGGACAGCCTACTTCCACAGTACAGCAAGGTGTATGGGACACCAGGGGAGCAGGTGAGTGTTCTGTGCACTGCCTTTCTGAATGTGCATTTTGTGTGACTAGCAAGGCTGGGAGTCTGCACGCCACTGGCTAGCAGGCTCACTGAGTAGTTGTCACCCCCATAGTGTGTAGTGACTTGCACTGGACAGGTATGGTGCAGTGACAGTGCATTTGAACATGGTTTTACTTCCCATGCAATGATACCATGTAGTGACGTCTGGCAAACTGTCCATGGTCAGCTTTGCACTGCCTGTGTACATCATGTGCCCCTGTGATTGAGACATGTATATACAACTGTGTCATGCACGGATATGTTGCATGTGTGGTAATGGCCTTTTCACTTTGTCATCCTGACAGGTTAATGCCCATCGGAAGCAGGAAATCTGGAAGGACATCGTCCGGGCTGTCCGGTCCGTGGGGGTCTACAAGCGCCGGATCCGCAACTGCCAGAAGAGGTGGCAGGACCTTCGGGGCTGGACCCGGAGGATTGCACGGGTCCAGCTGAAGCTGTCGCCTCCTCGCAGGAGGGGCGGAACACGGACCCTGACCCCCACATGCTCCAGATCCTGGCGGTGGTCTTTCCAGACCTGGATGGGCAGCTGAAGGCCAGACAGCAGCAAGGAGGGGGTGAGTCAAAGACTGCACTGTGAACTCTGTATTACATGCTTTGTGCCCTCCTCTGGCCTGGTTCAACTGCCACAGTGCAGCAGTCATGTTGTCCAGGAGCCATGTCCCTCTATTGTGCACTGCCCACTGCTCATCTGATACCCAGGTGTGGCCCTTACAGTCAGGGAATTGTGTCACTTGGGACTGTGTCCTTGCAGTTTGCTTCACTAAAGGTGGGGGACAGCATCTGTTTCCCTAACTCTGTTGTGGGCATCATGGGTGGGTCCATTGTTCACACAACGCCTGGGTTTGGACATGTGATCTGCGTGTTGCTTTGATATGCGGTCCACTTGCTGAGCTGAGCCACCACATGTGCCTGGGGCATCTGGCACACACCCATGCAGCGGGTGGGAACAATGTTTGGGCCCCAGGAGTGTGCAGATTACGTGTGTCACACATACATAGCCAGCTATCCACTGTCCAGGGCACATCCCTCATTCATGTGGAGCAGGACAGTCATGCCTACTCCAGGCCATGCAATGCACTCTGTACTCCCACTCCCGTGTATCAGCTGACACATTGTGCACAGTGATTTGACCCCTCCGGTGTCTGCCTCTGTGTCAGTGTGCTGTGGATTAGTTGCCAGGACTGCTGTGGTGTTTCTTGGTAGGGGCTCAGCATGCCCCTGGAGATGTGACCATAGGAGACGATACTTGTGTGTCACATAGGTGTTTGATCAGCTGCCCGTGCAGACTGGGGTATGCGAATGTGATGTTCAGGCAGCTGTTCCCCATTCACAGCAAATTGTGAGGGGCTCAGGTTCAGAGGGTAGTGTCACAGGTCTCCCATATGTCCAATAGGTGTGACCTGGACAGATGAGGGTTGAGATGATGTGTTGTGTGGGGGATGTACATGTGCACTTGTGCAGCTCCAGGACTTGCATTCCCCATGACCTACTATTGTGACACAGTGCATAGTGTTGTTGTCTGGCTGCCAAGTCATACATCACTGAGACAGTGATGTATGACTTAACAGTCATGCCTCTGCCATGGCATGTGTCAACTTATTTGTGGTCCTGCAGGGGAGTGACATGTGCTACATGCACACCATAGTGGCGCTGGCTATCAGGACATGGGTGCATCATGGTGTCTGTCGCTGGTATGCATCACATGCATTTCCTATTTGACTCTGGGCATCCCTTTCATCCGGAAACCTGTACTGACTCAGTGGCAAGAGCTGTGATGTGTCCACACCGTGTCCTCTGCACTGTCCAACTACTGTGTACTTGGTGCATGTGTCCACACTGGGGTGTTGCAATACAACAGACACCAGACAGATGGGTGCAAGGCCATGTGGGATGTGAGTGCCATGCTTGGCATCAGACTGACAATTGGCTTCTCCTGTTCAGTTAGGGCACTTTTAGCAATGTACAACTAATGATGCCAGGCCTTGCTCTGTGATGTGCTGTGCTCACAGTGGTGTGTGCGTTTGGTGCAGGTGACTGATGTCTGTCTGTTTCCCCATTGTTTGCAGATACATCCACGGCCACGGAAGGGGACAGCTCCACGGACCAGGAGGAGCCAGAGAGCCAGACTGGGTCAGCAGCCGAGGAGTGGTCGGAGGGACCCAGTGGCACGGAGGGCGAGGGGAGCCACACCGAGGAATCCTCAGCACCATCCACCTCAGCTGAGGACCAGAGCAACTCGGAGGATGACTCCCTTGTGGAGGCGGGTGTCAGCAGCCACCACACCCCAGCTAGTGTTGCTGTCCCCGCCACCACCAGCACCACCACCGCCCTCCCATCGGCTCCCATTCCCCAGGTCCGTGGAGGCTCCCATGTTCGGGAGCGTGTCTCCTTTGGCCCAGGCACCGCACCCCCTGCCCCTGTGTCCCCTGCTGCCCTGAGTGAGGAGTCTGTGTGCCTCCTTCGCCAGCTCCATGTAGGGCAGACAGCCATGCTGAGTGTCCTCCATGCGCACACCGCACTGTTGACTCAGCTGGTGTCGTTCATGGAGGGCATCTCATCGGGCATGTCTGACCTACAGAGGGGCAACAGGTCCATGGACTCCTCCCTGACGGCAGCAGTGTCCCTCCTCAGACAGTCCCTCACCCCTCCTGCCTCTGCTCCATCCACACTCCCCAGCACCTTGCCCGTCCCAAGCACACACACACCGGCACAGGCACACACCAGCACACACACATCCAGCACACAGACACACACGCCACAAACTAAACGCACACGCACGCACAGTCAGGGGACTGAAACCAGCCTCACAGGGGATGGGGCCCTGGTACACACACACGCATCCACGGGCACTGCGCAGTCCTCAGTTGCCTCTCCCTCCAAAGCACCCTCCCTTGCCTCACCTGCAACCCCAAAGACCCAGCGCCTCTTCCTCAGTGACCTCGGCCTCTTCCCCTCCGATCCAGCTGCCCCAGCATCCAGGGGGAAGAGGAAGCCCCCCACACGGAGCAGAGTGCCCCTCGCCCCGGACACCCTCCCCCAGGCGCAGACAGACTGAGGCCCCCACCCGCAAGTCCCCCGGAGTGGTAAGAGCAAGACCCCGCCGCCGCCCTGCAGCTCAAGCACCAGGTCACCTTCCTCCATCCCTCAGGCCCCCACTCCACAGGTGCCCCCGCCACACCCTGCCCCAGGTTCCCCCACCCACAGATATACCATCCCCAAGAGGCTCCGGCCTTCTCCCCTGCCACTTGCTCTCCCGGCACCACACCCCCGCTGCGCTTGTCTGTGCCACTGATGTGGTGAGGGTGTCCTCCCCTCTGTCCAGCCCACCTTGCCTGTTCCCCATTCTCCTCCCCTGGTGGTAGGCACTGCAGTGGAGTCCACTACCACCCTGTCTGACTTGGGCACTGCAGTGGCGGACCTGTCCACTCCATCTGCAGGGTCCACTGCAGTCGTGCCGGCACCCACAACATCTGAGCCATGCCCCCAGTTGTGCCGGCACACACCATGTCAGACACCTCCACTGCAGTTGTCAGTGGCTCTCCAGCACCCACCACCCCTTCCCTGCTTCCTCCTGGTGAGCCCTGATCCTGTCCCTGCGGTGCCTGGCCTACCCCCCGGTTGCCCCTCCTAGTGGATTGTCCCTGGTTTTGTGCAGGCATGTGTAGGGTGGCATCTGCCACTGTCACCCACTTGTGACTTTGTTGATGGACTGGCCATTGGCCTTTGTTTATGTTCTACCGGACTTCTACTTTTAATGCCACATATGCTGAATAAAGCAACTTTCTGTTCTCTAGTGCTTTTGCTTCTGATGTACATGATGTTGATGATGCTAATAATGCCCTTGCTGCAGTGATGGTGATATTTGGTCTCATGATAATGAAGTGTTACTGTGCAGGAACCCATGTGGTCCAGGGGTTATGTGTCCTATCCTGTGGTGTATCCATGTCATCCATAGCAGCATCTGAGGGTGTCATGTGTTCAGTATTTGGCAATGAGATTTCCTACTTAGATTGGCAACTTCACATCTGTGGCTTCCACCCCTGCACATCTGTTGTGCCTGCCATTGTTCTATTCGTCTACTTCCCTGACCGTGTGGCCATCTCCAGTGAACATGCAGGTTTGGGCATCAATGGGGAAGGACTCATCTGTGTTGTCAGTGCAACATTGCTATACAAGTGTGTTGGATCTGTGCTGATGATTCCGTTGGCACTTCCATGACCAGGCTGATGGGACGGGAGCCCTCATTTGTTGCTAATTGTTGATTGTGTGTCCCATTGCTGCCATGGTATGGTATCTGTTCGCCTCACATCTGCAGTCTCCACAGGGTATCTGCATGTGTGTGCCCATTGGTGCAAATATGTGGGTCTGCATTCGGATGGTCACTTCTGTCATTGTGTCATTGATGATTGTTGATGGTGTCAGCCCCCATGGGTGTTGTTTGTCTGCACATGGCCAAAGTTATGTCTTATTTGCACTGCAGGATTTGGCTCCCCCAATTTATGTTGCAATGGGACACATACACTACTTTGCCACTGATGTGTTTGTTGTTCTGTGACCAGGAATCATCCATGCAGTTTGGCAGTTGCACCTCTTACTTTGTCAACACTTGCCTTTTGGTCACTGTGATGATGGGGGTTTGGACCCCATTGCCACAATGTTCAAAATGTGCTTCAGCTATGGACCCCACACTTACATTTTGGTCACTGTGGTGATGGGGGTTTGGACCCCATTGCCACAATGTTCAAAATGTGCTTCTGCTATGGACCCCACACTTACATTTTGGTCACTGTGGTGATGGGGGTTTGGACCCCATTGCCACAATGTTCAAAATGTGCTTCAGCTATGGACCCCACACTTACCTTTTGGTCACTGTGATGATGGGGGTTTGGACCCCATTGCCACAATGTTCAAAATGTGCTTCAGCTATGGACCCCACACTTACATTTTGGTCACTGTGATGATGGGGGTTTGGACCCCATTGCCTCAATGGTCATGGCATGCTTGCATTGTGGGTGCCACACACATATATGTGTGGCACATGTGCTAGGGGGTCACATTGTATGTTCAAAGTCATGTTCGGTGTTGTAGGCATTTGACACAGTCTACACACGCTTGTCATGGTGTTGGGGGATGTCTTCTTCTTGCATTCCCTAGGTTGTGGTGTGCTGGTTGTGTCATGCATTGTCCATCCTATGAGTGGGGGTGGTAGTAGTGGTAGGCATCCTGCCCCCTGGCTAAGGGTGGTGGTAGGCATCCAGCCCCCCTGGGTGAGGGTGGTAGGCATCCTGCCCCCCTGGGTGAGGGTGGTAGTAGTGGTAAGCATCCTGCCCCCTGGCTAAGGGTGGTAGTAGTGGTAGGCATCCTGCCCCCTGGGTAAGGGTGGTAGTAGTGGTAGGCATCCTGCCCCCCTGGGTGATGGTGGTAGTAGTGGTAGGCATCCTGCCCCCCTGTGTAAGGGTGGTAGTAGTGGTAGGCATCCTGCCCCCCTGGGTGAGGGTGGTAGTAGTGGTAGGCATCCTGCCCCCCTGGGTGAGGGTGGTAGTAGTGGTGGGCATCCTGCCCCCTGGGTGAGGGTGGTAGTAGTGGTAGGCATCCTGCCCCCTGGGTGAGGGTGGTAGTAGTGGTAGGCATCCTGCCCCCCTGGGTGAGGGTGGTAGTAGTGGTGGGCATCCTGCCCCCTGGGTGAGGGTGGTAGTAGTGGTAAGCATCCTGCCCCCTGGCTAAGGGTGGTGGTAGGCATCCAGCCCCCCTGGGTGAGGGTGGTAGTAGTGGTAGGCATCCAGCCCCCCTGGGTGAGGGTGGTAGTAGTGGTGGGCATCCTGCCCCCTGGGTGAGGGTGGTAGTAGTGGTAGGCATCCTGCCCCCCTGGGTGAGGGTGGTAGTAGTGGTGGGCATCCTGCCCCCTGGGTGAGGGTGGTAGTAGTGGTAGGCATCCTGCCCCCCTGGGTGAGGGTGGTAGTAGTGGTAAGCATCCTGCCCCCTGGCTAAGGGTGGTAGTAGTGGTAGGCATCCTGCCCCCCTGGGTAAGGGTGGTAGTAGTGGTAGGCATCCTGCCCCCTGGGTGATGGTGGTAGTAGTGGTAGGCATCCTGCCCCCCTGGGTAAGGGTGGTAGTAGTGGTAGGCATCCTGCCCCCCTGGGTAAGGGTGGTAGTAGTGGTAGGCATCCTGCCCCCCTGGGTGATGGTGGTAGTAGTGGTAGGCATCCTGCCCCCCTGTGTAAGGGTGGTAGTAGTGGTAGGCATCCTGCCCCCCTGGGTGAGGGTGGTAGTAGTGGTAGGCATCCTGCCCCCCTGGGTGAGGGTGGTAGTAGTGGTGGGCATCCTGCCCCCTGGGTGAGGGTGGTAGTAGTGGTAGGCATCCTGCCCCCTGGGTGAGGGTGGTAGTAGTGGTAAGCATCCTGCCCCCTGGCTAAGGGTGGTAGTAGTGGTAGGCATCCTGCCCCCTGGGTAAGGGTGGTAGTAGTGGTAGGCATCCTGCCCCCCTGGGTGATGGTGGTAGTAGTGGTAGGCATCCTGCCCCCCTGTGTAAGGGTGGTAGTAGTGGTAGGCATCCTGCCCCCTGGGTGAGGGTGGTAGTAGTGGTGGGCATCCTGCCCCCTGGGTGAGGGTGGCAGTAGTGGTAAGCATCCTGCCCCCTGGCTAAGGGTGGTGGTAGGCATCCAGCCCCCCTGGGTGAGGGTGGTAGTAGTGGTAGGCATCCAGCCCCCCTGGGTGAGGGTGGTAGTAGTGGTGGGCATCCTGCCCCCTGGGTGAGGGTGGTAGTAGTGGTAGGCATCCTGCCCCCCTGGGTGATGGTGGTAGTAGTGGTAGGCATCCTGCCCCCCTGTGTAAGGGTGGTAGTAGTGGTAGGCATCCTGCCCCCCTGGGTGAGGGTGGTAGTAGTGGTGGGCATCCTGCCCCCTGGGTGAGGGTGGTAGTAGTGGTAAGCATCCTGCCCCCCTGGCTAAGGGTGGTGGTAGGCATCCAGCCCCCCCTGGGTGAGGGTGGTAGTAGTGGTAGGCATCCGGCCCCCTGGGTGAGGGTGGTAGTAGTGGTGGGCATCCTGCCCCCTGGGTGAGGGTGGTAGTAGTGGTAGGCATCCTGCCCCCTGGGTGAGGGTGGTAGTAGTGGTAAGCATCCTGCCCCCTGGCTAAGGGTGGTAGTAGTGGTAGGCATCCTGCCCCCCTGGGTAAGGGTGGTAGTAGTGGTAGGCATCCTGCCCCCCTGGGTGATGGTGGTAGTAGTGGTAGGCATCCTGCCCCCCTGGGTAAGGGTGGTAGTAGTGGTAGGCATCCTGCCCCCCTGGGTGATGGTGGTAGTAGTGGTAGGCATCCTGCCCCCCTGTGTAAGGGTGGTAGTAGTGGTAGGCATCCTGCCCCCTGGGTGAGGGTGGTAGTAGTGGTAGGCATCCTGCCCCCTGGGTGAGGGTGGTAGTAGTGGTGGGCATCCTGCCCCCTGGGTGAGGGTGGTAGTAGTGGTAGGCATCCTGCCCCCCTGGGTGAGGGTGGTAGTAGTGGTAAGCATCCTGCCCCCTGGCTAAGGGTGGTAGTAGTGGTAGGCATCCTGCCCCCTGGGTAAGGGTGGTAGTAGTGGTAGGCATCCTGCCCCCCTGGGTGATGGTGGTAGTAGTGGTAGGCATCCTGCCCCCTGTGTAAGGGTGGTAGTAGTGGTAGGCATCCTGCCCCCCTGGGTGAGGGTGGTAGTAGTGGTGGGCATCCTGCCCCCTGGGTGAGGGTGGTAGTAGTGGTAGGCATCCTGCCCCCCTGGGTGAGGGTGGTAGTAGTGGGAGGCATCCTGTCCCCCTGGGTGAGGGTGGTAGTAGTGGTGGGCATCCTGCCCCCTGGGTGAGGGTGGTAGTAGTGGTAGGCATCCTTCCCCCTGGGTGAGGGTGGTAGTAGTGGTAAGCATCCTGCCCCCTGGCTAAGGGTGGTAGTAGTGGTAGGCATCCTGCCCCCCTGGGTAAGGGTGGTAGTAGTGGTAGGCATCCTGCCCCCCTGGGTGATGGTGGTAGTAGTGGTAGGCATCCTGCCCCCTGGGTAAGGGTGGTAGTAGTGGTAGGCATCCTGCCCCCCTGGGTAAGGGTGGTAGTAGTGGTAGGCATCCTGCCCCCTGGGTAAGGGTGGTAGTAGTGGTAGGCATCCTGCCCCCCTGGGTGATGGTGGTAGTAGTGGTAGGCATCCTGCCCCCCTGTGTAAGGGTGGTAGTAGTGGTAGGCATCCTGCCCCCCTGGGTGAGGGTGTAGTAGTGGTAGGCATCCTGCCCCCCTGGGTGAGGGTGGTAGTAGTGGTAGGCATCCTGCCCCCCTGGGTGAGGGTGGTAGTAGTGGTGGGCATCCTGCCCCCCTGGGTGAGGGTGGTAGTAGTGGTAAGCATCCTTCCCCCTGGCTAAGGGTGGTAGTAGTGGTAGGCATCCTGCCCCCTGGGTAAGGGTGGTAGTAGTGGTAGGCATCCTGCCCCCTGGGTGATGGTGGTAGTAGTGGTAGGCATCCTGCCCCCCTGGGTAAGGGTGGTAGTAGTGGTAGGCATCCTGCCCCCCTGGGTAAGGGTGGTAGTAGTGGTAGGCATCCTGCCCCCTGGGTGATGGTGGTAGTAGTGGTAGGCATCCTGCCCCCTGTGTAAGGGTGGTAGCAGTGGTAGGCATCCTGCCCCCCCTGGGTGAGGGTGGTAGTAGTGGTAGGCATCCTGCCCCCCTGGGTGAGGGTGGTAGTAGTGGTGGGCATCCTGCCCCCCTGGGTGAGGGTGGTAGTAGTGGTAAGCATCCTGCCCCCTGGGTGAGGGTGGTAGTAGTGGTAGGCATCCTGCCCCCCTGGGTGAGGGTGGTAGTAGTGGTGGGCATCCTGCCCCCTGGGTGAGGGTGGTAGTAGTGGTAAGCATCCTGCCCCCTGGCTAAGGGTGGTGGTAGGCATCCAGCCCCCCTGGGTGAGGGTGGTAGTAGTGGTGGGCATCCTGCCCCCCTGGGTGAGGGTGGTAGTAGTGGTAAGCATCCTGCCCCCTGGGTGAGGGTGGTAGTAGTGGTAGGCATCCTGCCCCCTGTGTAAGGGTGGTAGTAGTGGTAGGCATCCTGCCCCCCTGGGTGAGGGTGGTAGTAGTGGTAGGCATCCTGCCCCCCTGGGTGAGGGTGGTAGTAGTGGTGGGCATCCTGCCCCCTGGGTGAGGGTGGTAGTAGTGGTAGGCATCCTGCCCCCCTGGGTGAGGGTGGTAGTAGTGGTAAGCATCCTGCCCCCTGGCTAAGGGTGGTAGTAGTGGTAGGCATCCTGCCCCCCCTGGGTGAGGGTGGTAGTAGTGGTGGGCATCCTGCCCCCTGGGTGAGGGTGGTAGTAGTGGTAGGCATCCTGCCCCCCTGGGTGACGGTGGTTGTGGTGGTAGGCATCATGCCACCCCTGGGTGAGGGTGGTAGTGGTGGTAGGCATCATGCCACCCCTGGGTAGGGGTGGTGGTGCGCATTCAGGCCCCTGTGTGCATATGTGGCATTGGTGATGGGCATCCCGCCCCTATGGTGCTGCTGTTGCTGGTGTAAGTATATTCTGCATCCCTGTGTGTGTGTGTGATGTGTTGTGTACGTGTTGTATGTGTTTTGTGGTTGGTGTCTGGCTTACCTTCTGCGCCGTACGCGTCCGTGCCTGTTCCGGTAGTAAATGTAGAATATTGGTATGATCGGGACGAAGGGATTCATGGTTGGTTCGTGTCGTTCGTCCTTCTCGTTGCTTCGCGTCGTCCTCGTCGCTTCGCCTCGTCCTCGTCGCTTCGCGTCGTCCTCGTCGCTGGCGTGTTCGCCTCCTAGCCGTGGATCGTGTTGTGGCGCGAATCGGAGCTTATGTGCGCCTCTCCCGGATGCTTTGACGTGCCGTGCGTAGCGACGGGTTCGGGCGCGTACGGAAAGCGCATCGTACTTGTCCGGCCGGACGGGGCTGCATTTTTTCTTCCGTGCGACTCGATTCCGGCGTTTCCGGATTCGCCTCGGTCGGGGAACAAGACCTGGTTTGGGTGAGTACGGCTCGGCCGGATTTTTGCTGTTGTGCGCATCGTACTTGCTCGTTCGGTGTGCTGTAACGGATCGGTCGGGAAACAGGCTTTCGCATGGCTTTTTTCCCGACCGAATGGTATTGGGTGCGCCTCCGACCGAGATCGGAATCGGCCCCTTATTCTCGAACCACAAAACAACTCCATTGCGTTGTTTAAAATGTTAGTCCTGTTTTTTTTTTTATTCAGTTTCCTTGCGTTATGGACATACATTTCCCTCTGGGACCATCCTCATGTTATCAGTACATCTCCTTTTTTCTTCATCCAAGTATTTTTACCATACTCCCAGCGACATTTAAAATGTCATTGTTGGTCAGTTTAACAGCTTTTTACTCTTCAAATCCCCTGTTTTGTCACAAAATAGGTTTCTCACATACCCTGTGGTGTGCTACCTGCAATGCAGTACCACCTGAGTGTTCCGCTTGTTCGACCTGCCTAGGGACACCTCTGGAGTAGTGGGAATCCAGATGTGCTCATTAACGAAGGCCTCCAGCAAGCCACTTGCTTCATTGTTGTTCTGAAAGCCTTTATATGTGCATTTTAGTGTCTTTGCTTGTCTTTAACCGGAACTTTTCGAACACTTACATTATTTTATTAGGTATTTTTGTTTCAACCAATTGGCATTAAATAAGATTCCCCCTTCCTCGCTCCCCCCAAAAAAATCCAAAGAAATCTACAATTGCAAAGAAGATTACATTCACCAAGACGGTGGATATACTTACTGAAGGCCTAGGCAAAACTGTATTTTTCCAGTTCTTCTACCTGAAATTTGTAACAACAGCTGTAGGCAAGCTTGTTGGCTGTACGTGCCTGCTAAAAACCTCAAAGAGAAATAAAAACTCGAACGTAGATTCAGATCCTGCCGCGGTGCAGTATTTGGGAGAAAAGTGCAGTGGCTCTGCGCCTTTAACTCTCACTTGTTACACCCCGTCCCAGCTCCGCACTCTACCTTCCATGCTCTGTGCAAACATTTTATTCTGGCTGATCTGTGTCTCTATCATACACCCTGTTTCCCTATCTCTCATTCACTTTCTCGTGCTCACTTTCTAAGTGTCTCTCTCTCTCTCTCCAAATCTCGCTCGTCCACCCTCCCTCTTTCCCAATTTGCCAGCCCACGCGTCTCCCAATCTCTCCCTCTCTCTCTCCTCCCTCTCTCCTTCTATCTCACATGTCCCTATCCCTTGTCTCCTCATCTCTCTCTCACCTCTTTGTCTTTCTCACCTTACACATCCTCTTGTCTTTTCATCCCACTCTCTCTCTTGCTCCGTCTTACTTCTTTACCCGTCGACCCATCTCTCTCTCTCTCTCCCTCCACCTCTCTCTCTCTCTCACCTTACACATTCACCTCTACCTTTTCTCTCACCTGTCTTCATCTGTCTCCCCTTTCTCTCTTGCTCTCTATGTAACCATCCACCTATGTTGCCCCATCTCGCTCTCTGTCCTTAACATCTTTTGTTTCTTTAAACCTGTATCTCTATTTCTCCTGTCTGTGTTTTACATATCGCTCTCCTCCATCTCACACACTCATCTCTCTCTATTGTTATCTCCATCTATCAGCTGCCCCCGTCAAAGCACTTCAAATGCTTACATTTGCAAAAAATGTGAAATAAATATTTCATTCAAGACACCTCACAGGGGTGAGACAAGAAACACAAGAGTGTGTGCGTGTAAATGTGTGCATGCATGCCTGCATGCATGTGTATCTGAGTGCACATATGCGTAGGTATATATGAGTGCCTGTGTATGTGTGCTTGTATATATCTGCATGCATGTGTGAGTTTGTAAATGTATCTCCTCTTGTTAATGCTGTATATGTATGTGCATGCTTGCTTATGTGCTTGTCTATGTGAGTGTGTGTCTGTGCTTCTATGTGCTTGTGCCTGTATGTGTGTGTTTGTGCGTAAGTGTGTGTGTATGCTTGTGTGGCTGCATCTATCTGCGTATGCGGCTGCAGCTGGCTATTTCCAAATGTGTGCATTTCTATGCATGCGTTTGTGTATACGTGTTTCTTTCTATCCGTGCTTGCACGTTTGTGTGTGTCTATCTGTGCATCTATGTTTATTTTGAAAGGTTTTTTTTTATTGCACATAAAAGGCTTTACTAAAAACAATATCTGTAACAATAACTACTGGATGGGAAAAGATTAACCACATTAGTACCAGTTTAGCACTTAAATTCAACAATCAGCAACTCTACAGTGCCAAATTAAACTTTAGAGAGAACATGCCAGTGCCCATCACCACGTGTCATGCTTTTTTGTTTGTTTGAGCTACAATGTGTTGTAATCTAAGATTATGCAGAAGGTTGTGGATTATGTGTCATGTTTGTGAAATACATAGGCCAGTTTAAAATCTTGAGGCTTCAAGAGCATATAATTCCATAGTTACTTTTTTTTCCACAGCCAGCATATTACTCTGGTCCCCCCCCCCCCCCTTATAACCTATTTCCCATTTTCTGGTTCTCCAGCGCCGCAAGGTCATATGAATAGAAATAGCAGTTTGCAAATATCATCACTCCACTATATACAGAAAACAAAATTAAAAACCATTGTCATTTCTAACACCAAGAGCTCTAATTTTCAAAATTTGCGAGACCTATTGCATTGCAAATGCTTGTTATTTTTCAGCTCTGGACTGGGGCTCTTCTTTGTGGGGCGACGCTCCTCCACTCAAATGGAGAAGCCGCCCCTTAGTCATACCCACAGTCGGCCAACAACCCCAATTTCTTACAATGTTCAAAAACAATTAAAACAGATCAAAAAGGACTGCCCCTTTACTAATAGAGGTTTGTATGTTTCAGTCTATTTTTGGTGCTCTCTGTAAGAATGTCTATGGGTACACATATGACTGGGTGGGTAACCTGGTGCCTTTTTAAGGTCATCATCTACTATTTACTGTGCTTTGAAAGTTGATATAATTAAATATGTAATGAAAAATGTGCTTTAAAATGCACCATTTTGGTCTGTCTTTTTCCAAAATTTTCTTGGGGGGAGAACCCCCCCAAACCCCCCTAGCAGTGGTCAGGCTCGCTCGCTTGCGACGCGCTAGACGGGGGCTGGTCTGGGGAAATTTGCCAGGGCTGCTTTCAGTTCCCAGTCCGGCCCTGATTACAATATCTATAAGTCAATATCGCTAAAAAAAAGTGCATTAGGAATAAGCATTGGCAAAGCCAATAGAGTTGGCCTGCAACTTTTTTGGTTATTAACATATCTCGCAAATGTGTATATTAACTATCAAAAGAGTAAAACTAATAAAAAGCAAACATGCTGCCAGAAAAAAGCGACATTCATATGTTTTCAAACAATAGGTAAAGAATTTCCCAGAAAAAAAAACTAAAGAAATATATAAATTAAAGCAGAAATAAAAACAGAGAATGACCCAGGAGCCCTGCCACCAAAGTGGAAGATTGCTGAACCATTGCTCCAAGCTGCAAGCTGTGGCAAGTTAAAGCAGAATATGAAGAATGACACTGGAATAGACCAGTGGGGAAAGAGGGTTGGTCGAAAGGGCCTGTAGAAACGTAAATGTATGTATCGTCTCATTAAATATTTTGGAAACCATGAGGCAGCTAAATCTGTCTCTAGGTCAGATCTAAAAAGGACATAGTCCATGTTAGCTTTTTTCTCAGAATGAGTTTTAGATGTTTCTTAGAAGACATATTCTAAAAGCATAGATGAGCATTCTAGAGGGTATTATTATAAACACAAAGGGCCGTCAACCCTGTACCATCCCCTTAGACTTGGACACCTAACTTTGGTGGCAGAAAATAATGTAATAATTGTAATAGCCACTAAAACTTTAATTAGTATTGTAATGGATAATGGAATACTCCATGTGGACACTCTTTATATAGTGTCTTTAATCAAACGTTAAGATGACTTATATTTTCAGAGGTAAGTGTCTTGTATGTAATTTACTTTCCCATTACAACTGTAAGCCCAACCAGATTTTCCAACTTTCAGTTCATCACAGATTCTATTGCCACATTCCCCCTACACATCCTACAAGACCCCGTGACACACAACTTACTGGTGGAGGCTATCAGAGATTACTTTCAACACATCAATCAGTCCACAACACATTTACATACGGAGTGGGAGGCATTTAAGGTCGTTGTGAGAGGGTGGTGCATGCAGCACTCTGTTGGAGTGTGGCGATCGCTGGAGAAGGACCTTCTCAAGGCAGCGGGCAAGATGTGCTGCCTGGAGCATAAAATCTGAGTTCGCACTGGAACATTGGCGCACCTCGAACATGCGAGGCGTCAATATCGCGACATTCAATACTGGCTTTGAGCACACTTGAGTGGGGCCTATTGGCACACCACACACACGGAGGGTTTCAGGGCGGGTAGACTGTTAGCATGACTCATCCGAGTGGAGCGTAGATGCCAGCCTGTAACTCAACTCAGGACAAAGGAGGGTGACCTGGTACATTCGCAAGTAGACATCCATGATACCTTTCACAGACATTATTGCAAACTCATTCAACCACATGTGGGGGCTGCAACAGAGGATATTGAGTCCTTCCTGAACCAAATTCTATTACCAGGCCTGCCAGGAGATGATAGAGCAAACCTGGGTGAACTGATTACAGAGGCTGAGATTGGGGGGGATTGAAGAAATTAGCTAGGGGCAACACCCTGGGCACCGATGGCCTCCCGGCAGAGTTATACCAGGAATATGCTGCAATTCTGGCTCCCTGTCTAGCTGCTCTGTATGCGGAAGCCTAAAACAAGGGGCTGCTCCTGGACATGACTCGAGAGGCACTCTTGGTGTTGATGCTGAAGCCACATAAAGACCCAGCTGACATAGCCTCCTGTAGTTCACTATCTATGCTGAATCATGACTGTAAAATCTTAATAAAATATTGGCAGATCTGCTCTGTACTTTCATTGGCACTTTGATTCATTAGGATCAAAATGGCTCTATCCTGCTCTGCAACACTTCCTTGAGTATACACTGGCTTTCTTGGTTACTTGTAGAGGCCCCTCCAGAGGTTTACCCGAAAGAGGTGGTTGTTAGAAAGTCATCATTTTGCCCTGTTCACCCCCATTATTTGCTGAATGATACTGGTGGTAACTGACTCTGACTGTACCATGGGCTCTGCTAACCAGGCCCAGGGCCAGTGCTATGTGTAATAAGTTGCATGTAATAGGGTGCACTTACAATTGGCAATGACAGACCCTATAACTCCCTAGTAGATAATAGGGCCAGGAGGTACAATCTACCGATAAGTCCATAATGTTTAATGGGGTATGGAGGTTTAGAGGCCCAGCAGATTTCCTGCACCTGCATGTGTGCACTACTGTGTCATTTGAAAGGCAGCCTGGCATTGCAGACTGTCTTTAAAAGTAAATTGTGTGCAAACTCAACTTTGGTTTATGGGCACTTTAAAAGTGATAATCTACCTTATTTTGACATATTAGGCACCCCCCCGCCCCTCAGAAGTACCCTTGTGTGGGGGGCATGTAACTACAGGCAGGGAAGATGATTTATATGCCCTAGTGAGGAAAAACTGCCCCTTTCCTTATCAATATTTTATTAAGATATAACTATTGCTAGGAAAGGAGCAAATATGATTCAAGGACTTAAAAGATTGGTATTGATAAAGTCAGCAACTTCCAACTGTTGAATTTATCATACCTAGTACCGAAGATAAGTTATAGAAATTTCTCTTCTGTAAGCCAAAATCCAGTCTTCTAGTGGTCTCTGCTGACTGGTCAGCCATAACAGGCTTAGCCAGGATGCTTTGATTAGGTGATAAGTGGCCTGGCCCAAGCAGGAGCAAAGGTTATCTAATGGAGAGAGCTCTGAAGCTGAGGAGGATGGGTCCTACAGAGGGGCTGAGTAAATCAAACTGAGCTCAAAGAGAGAGCAGATCATAAAGGAATGCCAGGCATACTTACCCCCACATCCTCTGCTGTAGCCAAATGGCAGGTTGTAAGCCCCTCAATTGGTGCTTAACCTCCACATACAGTGGGAACCAACACCTTTTAAATATCATGGGGTCAAGGTTTAACATGCGGATGGCGACATTAGAGATTACAACCTGGGACCCACCCTGCGCTTGCTGAGAATTGCAGTGACATTTTGGCGCATGCTACAGGGGCTTGAATAGTCTTGTTGAAGGGCACAAGCCAGGGGTTCTATAAATAATGAAAATAAAATCAGAGACAAAGGACAGCCCTGGCGTGTCCCGCGACTAATAGAAATCAACCCTGCTTTCCATCGATAACTATAGACGGCTTCGCATTAAAGTATATATTTTTTAACTACCTGCACAAACATAGGTGGGAAGGCACATTTAGTTAGAACAGAGAAGAGAACATTCCATTGCACACGATCGAATGCCATCTCTACGTCTAACACAATGATTGCTGCTTTGTTTTTATGTGCAGAAAAATAGTTGATCGCATATAGCAGGTAGTGTTTGTTTATTGACATGCTCCTACCTTGAAGAAAACCATTTTGATATTTATAAACAACTCAAGGAGCCACTTGTGCTAGATGATTTGCCATTATCTTTACAAAAATGTTGTAGTCGGAGTAGACTTATGGGGCCATAAGAGTTCACATCGTCCTCTGGCTTGCCTTTTTTTTAAAAAACTGACCATACTGATTGAAAGAACAAGCAAGGAATCTCACACCCTTTCAAAATACTATTATAAAGATCAACTAAAAAATTGTTCAATTGGGGTGAAAAAAGCTTATAGACTTCTGCGGGAATCCTGTCGGTTCCACAAGCTTGTGCCGCCGGGGATGCATTTACAGCCAGAGCAACTTCTGCTAATGTAACTGGGGTAATTAAAGCATCCCCCTGCTCTGGCATTATTGAGTGCATATTTAGCCCTGCTAGACAGTTTTCTACCATCTCAGTAGATGTATTAAGTGGATCTGAGCAGAGTTCTGTGTAGTAGTAATTAAGAAATACATCAGCTATCTCTTGTGGATGGGTTGTAAGTTTAGCAGAAGTTGAATCATAAATTTGCTTAATGCAATTATCAGTAGATTTTCGCTTAATTGACCATGCTAGATATTTACCTATATGTTTGCTTTCTTCATATCTTTTCTGTAGGACTGAATTATGGTTTAATATCTCCCTAGATGTAAAGTAGTCCTGCAGATTATATTTAGTTTGAGCCAGCTGGGACCTAGACTCTCTCGTGGTGGGAGCTAAATATATTGCTGTTGCCTGATTGAATGGCAATTGCAATTGCTGACTTTCAATTTTTTCCGCATGCCTTAAGTTGCCGAAGTCTATCACCTCTCCCCAACGAAAGCTTTTAGTGCACCACAGACTGAAAACTCTGAGACCATACCTATATTAAGCTCTAAAAAATCTTCTAGGGCCAGGTGCATTTGAATGGCTCATTGTTTGCAATTATGGATTTATCAAAAACCCATCTGGCTGATTGCGTCTTTGATCAGAAAAATAAAGATTAACCGTAATCACAGCGTGATCTGAAAAAGGCTTTGCCATTATTTCAGACTGGGCTCTTAATAGAGAATGTGAGATTAAAAATAAATTGATTTGAGAGGTTGAGTGAAATCATTTTGAATGGCATGTATAGAGCCTGTCGTTAGAGTGGTCACTTCACCAGCAATCTATCAGAGCAAAATCACACATTAAAAAAATATACATACAAAAACTTACTCTATCTAGGTTTCTTCTGCAATTTATTAACCCAAGAGGAGTCTAAGCCCGGGTCAGTAAGAATATTAAAATCACCCCTATTACAAAAAAGCCAGACCCGTCTCTCACACAATTAAATAAAGATTGTAGGGTTTCAGGCGACTCTTCAATGGGGCCATAGAAACTCACGAAGTTCATCAGCTGATTTGATATCTTCATTTGAACCCAAATCCATCTTGCACTTAAACCTTCACTTTGAAGCTCTTTAACAACTAGTACACCAACTCCTCTTATGGCTGCATTAGATGAGGCATAAAATTCATGCTTAATATATCCAGGAACTTTTCTTGGGGAAGCCCCTTTCTAATAGTGCGTCTCTTGCAAGAAAATGATATTTGCCTGATGCGATTTGAACCAAGCGAGCATTGCCTCCCCATTTCAATCTATTCTTAAAACCATTACCTTTGCATGAAAGAATTTTCAACCATCTATTGGCCATAGACTAATCTAAAAAAAAATCTGCTGCTCTCGCATTTATATCATACCACAATGAACACAATATACTACCTGTGGTGCTACATTGTTTTCTTATACTTGCCCTTTGCCCTGCTCCCACCTCCCTTGAAGCAGAGCATCCCAAAGAGCCCTCCCCATCCCGAGCTGTCCACCAGAGACTGTCTGCTTCTTTGCTCACCCACCCTTCCCTTTGTTGAGTGAATAAAGCATTGGCAAACAGTTACATCTATGACGTTATATCTACAGCTTTGTCCATATGGCTCAAATGAAAGAAAATGTCCTGATGGCCCTTTCATTCAGGGCAATCTTTCCTCCATTTAACAAATTCATTGGCTCGCTCAATTGATCCCAGAACATGAAATTGGCTCTTTAACTTAGACTGTTTCTTAAGAGGTTCAATCATTGCTTTGAATTCTCAGTGGTAGCGGGCCGTCTCAGCCGACATATCCGAGAAGATGTTGAACTGACCCTTGTCCACCATCTGGAATCCCTTCAATCTTATAGCCTTTGACAGAATGTTTTCTTTTACACGAACGTCACCGAAGTTGACTAGCAACAGACGAGGATATCTTGCATTTTGGGACTGGACAAAGGGAACTCAGTGAGCGAGCATAATGGAAAGATCTTCTGTTTTGACGGAAGTCTCTGGAAGAACATATTAGTGAATTAGATCCGAAAGGAATTTGATTGGGTCATGGCCGGCCTCAGAACCTTCTGGGATCCCCACCAAATGTAGATTCGAGCACCTAGATCTATTTTCTAACTCACCTAGCTTCAGCTGCATCACACTGATTTCATGCTTAGACTGAGCTATCTAAGACTCAGAGCAATTTTGAAAATCCTCTAAATCGGATATGCGTTGTTCAGCTTGCGATACTCTGGAATTGACTTGAAGCAAGTTCTGGTTAATATTACACAGCTGTGTCTGCACTTCAAAATGAGCTCTGTCATGAGCATTCCACATCTCCCTTAATTCTTCGAGAATCTGCTGAAGGATGACGCCCAGCGGGGTATCTTGTGTTAGTGCTTCCAAAGACCCCTTAGGCAAAACTTTTAAAGCATTAGTTGCGGACGGTAGTGTCTTAAAAGGCTGATAGAACCTGATCCCCCAACACGTTATGTATATCAGTCTCCTCTGGAGATTGATCATTATGGTGATCCATGTGCATCAACTCTTTCATTCTTCCATCAAATGCATTTAGGGAGATTTTGCCTTGTCTCCCATAACCAGGCAGCCATCTAAAATCCTGAGCTCCCCCTTGTTCTGATGATGACCTCATAAACTATAAAAGGTACCCATTGTGCAATAATATATATTTATGAACTTTTGACCTGTTTTATTCTCTTGCACAAAAAATGGAGTATTGTAGCATTTCTCCATTGATTTTGTTCTTTTTGTATCACCTTGCGTAGTTCACATATAGTTTAGAGCACTTCGTGTTCTCTTTCCACATTGAGCACTCGTTTAATCTTCCATTTGATACTGCCACCAAGTGAATATATATGCAACCAGTCGGTGTAGCCAGACGCTTTATAAATGATTTACTATTATATATATATATATATATATATATATATATATATATATATATCACTCGAGAACTCCTGTCTGCCACTCGATCTGACAGAATCTTCAGGCACGGACCTCAGGCACTCCCAATGAACTTGCAGAATCCCACGCAATGTTGGTGGATGAAGCAGTGAAATTTTATTTATTAAAAAGTCCTCACAAATTAAACAGGCATAATGCCTGCCATAATATATATATATATTCAAAATTCCTCCTCTCCTTCGCTCCACAGTCAGATTCGGCGAGGGATCACAGCACCACGCTCAGAAGGTACTCCATAAAGTGTTTTTTAATAAACCATAGTGCAGTTACAAAACGGTAGAGGACGGTCTATGCGTTTCGGCTCCCAGCCTTCTACTGGACCATAGAGTACCAGAGCCTAGAATGTCTCATTTAAAGTGCTCACTGCAATTTCCCACATTTCTTTCTATTAGAAGAAAGACTAGGCTTTCATCAATCCTGACTAAAAAATACATGTTATTTACAAGTAATTTCAATTTTGGCTGGAACAATTAAATACAAGTTCATATAGTAGTGTGCAAAAGAGCAGGAGTTTTTAACAGAGAGTGTAAATTAGAACATCGCAGAAGATTTGTCAGTTTCATGTTGCCACGAGTTTCCATTATAAGTGGAGGGCTTTATCGCTGCAATACCCAGATTGCTAGCAAAGTACATTAGTCAGTTCTCCACATATAAGTAAGAGATCTCCTTTCCACAATAAGTATAAGGAGTATAGGACATCAAATGTAAAGTACGCTGTGTCCTCTCAAGTACTTGCAAATCAAGTGTTTTTCTTTTGGATATTATTCGCGCTGGCCAGTAGCGCGAAGAGAGGACCCGCCCTACAAGTGGCCGGGGCACTGCTGGCAACAAACTTTGCACTGTCTTCCAAGGTATTGGAATGCCTCGGCCCGCCACGGAAGCATGTTCAAGCAAAGGGCCGCTGTCAAGCAAAGTCCGAGACTGCACGGGGTGGCGCGATCACTTAATCAGCGTCGCACGGCCCGGCTGACTCGTGCTATTGTGGCTGGGGCGTCTGGGGACCCAAGGAAGTTCCTCAACCAACAACAGTAGCGGGACTTACCACCTACACATAGCACCCCCTTTGCAGTCACATCTCTGCTCACTTGGGCTTCATTGGTTCCTGTCGGGGATATGATCCCAGCAATGATGCATGCTGGGAGCTTTAGGTGTGCCATCGAAGATTACAGCAAAACCCGAAAACATCAAACAGGGACCAGCTGATTTCCCACCAATGGGAATGTTGCAGCAAGTTCAAAGGAGGGGTGTGGCAATCTCCCGGTAACAGCGGCATCAGATGAAGGCAAACCCCGCCAAAACGCGTCATGCCACAAGCTGTCTATTAAAGTGGACTTTCTTTAACTCCCCGCTGTGTCCTCTCAAGTACTTTCAAATCAAGTGTTTTTCTTTTGGATATTATTCGCGCTGGCCAGTAGCGCGAAGAGAGGACCCACCCTACAAGTGGCCGGGGCACTGCTGGCAACAAACTTCGCACTGTCTTCCAAGGTATTGGAATGCCTCGGCCCGCCACGGAAGCATGTTTAAGCAAAGGGCCGCTGTCAAGCACAGTCCGTGACTGCACGGGGTGGCGCGATCACTGAATCAGCGTCGCACGGCCCGGCTGACTCGTGCTATTGCATCTGGGGTGTCTGGGGACCCAAGGAAGTTCCTCAACCAACAACAGTAGCGGGACTGACCACCTACACATAGCCCCCCCATTTGCAGTCACATTTATGCTCACTTGGGCTTCATTGGTTCCTGTCGGGGATATGATCCCAGCAATGATGCATGCTGGGAGCTGTAGTTGTGCCTTCGAAGATGACAGCAAAACCCGAAAACATCAAACCGGGACCAGCTGATTTCCCACCAATGGGAATGTTGCAGCAAGTTCAAAGGAGGGGTGTGGCAATCTCCCGGTAACAGCGGCATCAGATGAAGGCAAACCCCGCCGAAACGCGTCATGCCACAAGCTGTCTATTAGAGTGGACTTTCTTTAACTCCCCGCTGTGTCCTCTCAAGTACTTGCAAATCAAGTGTTTTTCTTTTGGATATTATTCGCGCTGGCCAGTAGCGCGAAGAGAGGACCTGCCCTACATGTGGCCGGGGCACTGCTGGCAACAAATTTCGCACAGTCTTCCAAGGTATTGGAATGCCTCGACCTGCCACGGAAGCATGTTCAAGCAAAGGGCCGCTGTCAAGCACAGTCCGTGACTGCACGGGGTGGCGCGATCACTGAATCAGCGTCGCACGGCCCGGCTGACTCGTGCTATTGTGGCTGGGGCGTCTGGGGACCCAAGGAAGTTCCTCAACCAATAACAGTAGCGGGACTGACCACCTACAGATAGCCCCCCCTTTGCAGTCACATCTACGCTCACTTGGGCTTCATTGGTTCCTGTCGGGGAAATGATCCCAGCAATGATGCATGCTGGGAGCTGTAGTTGTGCCATCGAAGATTACAGCAAAACCCGAAACCATCAAACAGGGACCAGCTGATTTCCCACCAATGGGAATGTTGCAGCAAGTTCAAAGGAGGGGTGTGGCAATCTCCCGGTAACAGCGGCATCAGATGAAGGCAAACCCTGCCGAAACGCGTCATGCCACAAGCTGTCTATTAAAGTGGGCTTTCTTTAACTCCCCGCTGTGTCCTCTCAAGTACTTGCAAATCAAGTGTTTTTCTTTTGGATATATATATATATATATATATATATATATATATATATATATATCCAAAGAACTCCGTTGCTAAAACTTTTCTTAGTAAGAACGGATACGGACCACCGAATTCGTGCAGCAATATTTATTGTAGGTGCATGGTTATCGCCATGACGCGTTTCAGCCCCTTCACGGGCCTTGATCACATGATATATATATATATTCAAAATTCCTCCGCTCTTTCGCTCCACAGTCGGATTCGGCGAGGTATCACAGCACCACGCTCAGAAGGTACTCCATAAAGTGTTTTTTAATAAACCATAGTGCAGTTACAAAACGGTAGAGGACGGTCTATGCGTTTCGGCTCCCAGCATTCTACTGGACCATAGAGTCCCAGAGCCTAGAATGTCTCATTTAAAGTGCTCACTGCAATTTCCCACATTTCTTTCTATTAGAAGAAAGACTAGGCTTTCGTCAATCCTGACTAAAAAATACATGTTATTTACAAGTAATTTCTATTTTGGCTGGAACAATTAAATACAAGTTCATATAGTAGTGTGCAAAAGAGCAGGAGTTTTTAACAGAGAGTGTAAATTAGAACATCGCAGAAGATTTGTCAGTTTCATGTTGCCACGAGTTTCCATTATAAGTGGAGGGCTTTATCACTGCAATACCCAGATTGCTAGCAAAGTACATTAGTTAGTTCTCCACATATAAGTAAGAGATCTCCTTTCCACAATAAGTATAAGGAGTATAGGACATCAAATGTAAAGTACATTGTTATTATTGCTTAAAAGAACCGAGGAATATGTTGTAAAAATTGCTCTTTAAAAGATTTTTCTTTTCAGAATCAATTTTTCTAAGCCATCTTTTCAACGAGACAGTTTAAAAGAAGAAAAATCAATTATCCTATTACTAAAGTGGCTAGTGCATATATTATGATGTTCTCATTTGAGTGCAATAAATTGTAAAGTACATTCTGCTCAGTGACCACTGTTCCATCTTGGTTCTTATTACATGTATTACTCGTAATTTCATTATAGGAAAGTGGACATTGTTTCTGAAATTAATTTTGGAAACAATATCGTTCCCAAAGGGACTACGAGTCCCAGCATGCATGAGGAAACATATTACACTGAGTGAAAGGCCCACTGCGGGCGGGACAATAAATTAGCATGTAGCATATAAAGCAAACCGGAACTGCTTGCGGGATAGCCATTTTATAAGTGACCTTTGAGACAGAGGCAGCAGCCTCAAAACGCTTTAGGTCTGAAACATTGAAATCAAGGAACAGCGGTGCAAGTCTACTCCTTTGAAAGAGAAAACCCGATGGTGTAATTTACTGAGAGTGCGCCCCCAGAAGCTCTTGGGCATTTGGTGATGAATCTGTGGACACGGCAACCCTGACGTGGGGGGCTGCAACATCCTCAACATGGAAGGAGGCCGCGAGATGGAACTGTGTCCAGACCCCTGCAGCGGCACAGTAAATAAAGGCAAAACGAACTTGCATACTGCTCTGGGGCCCACTAAGGGTTAAATATAATGCTTTTAAAAGGATGGAATGTTCGCAAGATCTACTGAAGATGGAATATCGTTCCCAAAGGGACTACGAGTCCCAGCATGCATGAGGAAACATATTGCACTGAGCGAAAGGCCCACTGCGGGCTGGACAATAAATTAGCATGCAGCCTATAAAGCAAACCGGAACTGCTTGCGGGATAGCCATTTTATAAGTGACCTTTGAGAAAGAGGCAGCAGCCTCGAAACGCGTTAGGTCTGAAACATTGAAACCAAGGAAAAGCGGTGCAAGTCTACTCCTTTGAAAGAGAAAACCGGATGGTGTAATTTACTTTTTGAACAATGGCTCTGCAGCAGAAAAGCACTCGACCTCATCAAGGTAATTCCTTCATTTATTTGCATACCGAGGGTGGCTCAACATCCGTATTTTCATCTTGCTTGCCAACGCGTTTCTGAGCTGTCTGCTCCTTCCTCATGGGCTATGGCAGGGCGGTGTTGTTGCTGTTAAAAGTCCTATACCTCAGCTGCCTTTAGTAGTAGCAGCTACAGGTGTGTCAGCTTAGTAGCTTTTATCACATTGAATCCTGGGACATGTAGTTTTAATCAGCATTGTAAAACACCCACAGTGGGTTCCGCTTTGCCACAATCATTAACCAAGATCACAGTGTTTAAATCCAGCACCACTGCGATATTTAAAGCACACCAGTGTGCCCCAGCATGTAATTCCACCCTCGCAATTGTCGCAATATGCTGTGCCTTCTTCCACCTCGGGAAATCCCTGGTTTGGCGGCCCCTTCTCCAGCGGCTCCTTCCTCCATAACAAGGTGGTGCTCTTCCCACGACGAAGCTGTCGTGTGAAAATGTTTTTGAACAATGGCTCTGCAGCAGAAAAGCACTCGACAGCATCAAGGTAATTCCTTCATTTATTTGCATACCGAGGGTGGCTCAACATCCGTATTTTCATCTTGCTTGCCAACGCGTTTCTGAGCTGTCTGCTCCTTCCTCATGGGCTATGGCAGGGCGGTGTTGTTGCTGTTAAAAGTCCTATACCTCAGCTGCCTTTAGTAGTAGCAGCTACAGGTGTGTCAGCTTAGTAGCTTTTTCACATTGAATCCTGGGACATGTAGTTTTAATCAGCATTGTAACATCAACAACACCGCCCTGCCATAGCCCATGAGGAAGGAGCAGACAGGTCAGAAACGCGTTGGCAAGCAAGATGAAAATACGGCTGTTGAGCCACCCTCGGTATGCAAATAAATGAAGGAATTACCTTGATGCTGTCGAGTGCTTTTCTGCTGCAGAGCCATTGTTCAAAAATATATATATATTTTTTTTTTTAACCTCTTCGACGCTTATGACGAGCTCAGCTCGTCATGAGGCACAGTGGAGCTGTGCTCATGACGAGCTGAGCTCATCATAACTGCCGCGGAACGCCCACGCGGGACTAATTCCCCTGCTGTGCTGGGCGTTCCACTGAGTGGGCGGAGCTGTGACGAGCCCAGCTCGTCATGAGCACAGCTCCACTGTGCAGCATGACGAGCTGGGCTCGACACGAGCACCGCGGCGCCGCGCGCGGCCCCTCCCCCCCCGCACCGCGGGGGAATTAGCCCCGCGTGGAAGGGGTTAATGTATAAAACATTAAATAATTTCTCTTTTCATTGTTGGCCATATCTCTTTAGTGATTAATTTTTATATGCTATATTTTGTTCTGGAGTATTGTATGATTGCTGTAATCAGTCTACTTAATATAATGCCCCCTCGGGACACTGTTGTGAGATACTAAAATGTAGCCAGGACTTTGTTTTCTAGTGTGCCAGGAGGATACCCCGGGGTGACAGAGAACTTTAGAAATAAATAACTAAAATGAATAAAAAAATACATGGTTTCTTCCTCGGTTAGGTTTCTTCCTCGGTTAGCTTTATTCCACCACAACAACTCTGCTTATTACCACTTCAGGTGAAATAGTAAAATGGCTGCTTCTGTTTTCTAAGCAATATGTTTACATTTCATGTAACGCTTTGTGGTCAAAATACATGTAGGAATATATTGTCGAAACCCTTTTAGATTTTGACGAGGCATGATATAACTTACAGAGACAAATACTCATTTGCAGAAGCCCTCACCTTCGCATTGCCCCTTAATGCTGATGAAATAGTCATCCCCCCAGTTCCCTATTCTGCAATGACTGCTCGAGTAGCAGTCTGTACAGAATATGGAGCCCATGAATATCGACAAACAAGAATATCATCGACAGAATATCAAGAAACAATTTATTGAAAAGTAAGTACGTATAGGGAAGTATAGATTTACTATTCCTAACTCCACATCTGCGTACCTTGAAGAGATATATATATATATATATATATATATATATATATATATATATCACCAGGTGGAGTTAGGTGTAGAAAATCTATACTTCCCTTTCAATACTTTGGAATCGATATTTAATCCTCAATATTTGCATGCCTCCATGTTCTGGATTCAATATTCAGGGTGTACAATGTCTGTACCATGAGATAATATAACATGCCGATGGGAGACAGAGCCCAGACCATGGATCATAACACAATATACTAACACCATAGAAAAAGCAGATACATTGTTAACAAGCTCCTCTAATGCTAGAACATGCTTGAAGTCTCATTTGAAAAGCAAATGCCTTGTTTGCCCTTTTTCACTGTTGCGATCTGCAGCAAAGGTTGACTGGATACAGCATTATTGAGCAGTATGGAGCTCCTACAGAATGGGGGAGAGGAAAGTGAGAAAGAGAGGGGGAGAGAGAGAGAGAGAGAGAGAACGAAAGAGAGAGAGAGAGAGAGCTAGCTATTGCAACAAGCTACTGGCTAGCTGTTACCACACAAGGATGGTCTCTGCATTAATTCGAGACATGGATGCCAATTAGGACTCGCTGGGATTGCAAATGCAACAACTATGTCAACCTATGCTCCCCTTTTTTCCCCTGGATTCAGGAACACAGCAGGGGCCGCAGGAGCAATATCGGAGCAGTGCCGAAAAGGGAAATGCTGAAGCACCAAAAACGCAGAAAACGCCGAACGCCACAACGGATGTCAGACGGGAGGCGGCACCAAGGTAACTGAGGCAAGGGTGCTGAGCGCAGTGGACTATTCCACTGCACAGAGCGAGCCAAGGTTCTCCTGCGGAAGCGGCCCGGCCAGGATGGGTGCGGCTCGCGGCGACACGAGTGCTCCCGCTCGGACTATGGTCAGGGACTACCGACAATCCCCCTCCCTGTCCTGCGCATTACCACAGTTAAACAATTAAAGCAATTGGACATGAGAGGAGTTTTCTTTGGAAGGCGGGGGGTCTCGCGACCCCCCGGCCGTATTTATTAAAACATGAAAACAAATTAAAATTTGAAATAAACAATATTTACACAAGCATTTTTATGCAGAAAATTAGACATTAGGTTACAATCAATGTAGACAGGTATCAATGGCTAACCTTAACAAATGTCTAATACAGCGTGTTTCCTAACCGAATCTAACATCATACTTATTACTTTTCTGCATATCCTAGTTTTTGGGCCTACGGCAAGGTCGCTAACCGGTGTCAAATCCTTATTAACCAGCTACGCCCTCACGTATGAGTGCACATGCGCAGAGGGCCCGTTTACCGAGAGGGTACTTCCCCCCCTCCCGGTTACCCCCGTACGCTCCATGAACTCCATTACCCAAAAGGGGGGGCCCTTGCACTCTGCGCCGTTTAATGACGTCATCGTGCACGTGCGGGGTGGCTAACCAGCCCAGAGAAAGCGTGACTCCCCCCTCCCCAGCACCCATCCAAACAAGCGGATGTACCGCCCCTGGAGTTCTGGGAGAGACCACTTGCCCCTTCCCCTGGGCGACCCCATTCAAGAATGGTGACGCCCCTAAGGACCTTAAATTGACTGCTCACCGATCATGACCTTACCGCCTGACCAAGGACTATCAATAAATACGACAATTATGTTACCTGCAAACGGGAAAAGGCCTAAGGACAAAGTTTACACAAAACCTTACTGTGCAACCATAGCTTGATACTTGAGCCTGTAAACGGGAAAAAGGCCTAAGGAAAACTCACACCAACTCACAACTACAGTGAAAACGAACCTGAAATGATACAATCAACATACAAACGCAAGAATCTGCTTCAGGGGCTGGTGGGTGGGAAAGATTATTCTGCGCCTTTATGAGGCGCGGGGCAAGCCTGGGAGTGCGGGAACAAGAGGGCGCCTCCCGCGCTCCCCGGCCTTTTAAACCCTCTGGGGGCAGACCAGTTACAACTGGTCCGCCCACTCTGGCTCCCCTCCTTTGACCCGGAAGCAATTAGATTGCTTCCGGGTCAATGCAGGAGCCAGCACCAATCGGCGGTGGGCGCGCCCGCCGCGTCATCAAGACGCGGCGGAGGGGCACGCCCCACCACCGAAAGTGCAGGGGAGGAGGGGGCCGGCGCCCCGCCATACGTGCGGGGGGGCCGAGCGGCCCCCCTTTCCTTATGGTCAGGGACTACCGACAATACCCCTCCCTGTCCTGCGCATTACCACAGTTAAACAATTAAAGCAATTGGACATGAGAGGAGTTTTCTTTGGAAGGCGGGGGGTCTCGCGACCCCCCGGCCGTATTTATTAAAACATGAAAACAAATTAAAATTTGAAATAAACAATATTTACACAAGCATTTTTTATGCAGAAAATTAGACATTAGGTTACAATCAATGTAGACAGGTATCAATGGCTAACCTTAACAAATGTCTAATACAGCGTGTTTCCTAACCGAATCTAACATCATACTTATTACTTTTCTGCATATCCTAGTTTTTGGGCCTACGGCAAGGTCGCTAACCGGTGTCAAATCCTTATTAACCAGCTACGCCCTCACGTATGAGTGCGCATGCGCAGAGGGCCCGTTTACCGAGAGGGTACTTCCCCCTCCCGGTTACCCCCGTACGCTCCATGAACTCCATTACCCAAAGGGGGGCCCTTGCACTCTGCGCCGTTTAATGACGTCATCGTGCACGTGCGGGGTGGCTAACCAGCCCAGAGAAAGCGTGACTCCCCCTCCCCCGCACCCATCCAACCAAGCGGATGTACCGCCCCTGGAGTTCTGGGAGAGACCACTTGCCCCTCCCCTGGGCGACCCCATTCAAGAATGGTGACGCCCCCTAAGGACCTTAAATTGACTGCTCACCGATCATGACCTTACCGCCACAGGCCAGCATAGTTGACCGACTATCTGGCCCCCCTATCCTCCTCTTCCGAAAGGTCATGCCTACTTAGAACCTCCCAGCCATGCCAAAATGTTCTCCAGAAAAAGTTGGTTACCTGCCCCAGTCAGATGGACCCCGTCTTGCAAGAAGAACTGTTCCCCCAGATACACCCATGTGGTATATTCTGTAGTTGAGGTGACCGAAATAATTTCTCTATCTTGTTGTTGATCCTCTTTACCGAGTGATTCAACGCCCTGACCGAGTCCCCCCCCCCTACATTTGAGCCTGGGAATCATCTGAGACCACACTATGGTGCAGCCTTGGCATGTTTTAGCTAGCCAGTTTACTTCCGATATTATCTCCTCCATCAGGAGGTATTCCTATCCGAATCTAAACCTATCATAATCAATAACCATACTCATAACATTTCATATTTCATTTTCTGCGTATCCCTATTTTTGAGCCTACGGCAAGGTCAATAACTGGCGCCAGATACTTATCAAATTATGCACGCCCTCCAACCGGAGTGCGCATGCGCAGGGGGCCCGTTCACCGTGAGGGTACTTCCCCCCCCAGGTCACCCCCGTACGCCCTTATGCCCACCCTCCAACCGGAGTGCGCATGCGCAGAGGGCCCGTTCCCCGTGAGGGTACTTCCCCCCCCCAGGTCACCCCCGTACGCCCTTATGCCCGCCCTCCAACCGGAGTGCGCATGCGCAGAGGGCCCGTTCCCCGTGAGGGTATTTCCCCCCCCAGGTCACCCCCGTACGCCCTGTAGATTATCTCCATAATGGGGCCCTTGCAGTTATGCACCGTTTACTTGTGCCATTGTGCACGTGCGGGGTGGCCAAGCAGCCTACTGGAAAGCGTAACTCCCACTCCCCCGCACCCATCCAGCCAACCGGCTGTAACTGCCCCTGGAGTTCTATGAGAGACCACTTGTCCCTCCCCCTTGGGCGACCCCCTTCAAGAATGGCGCCGCCCACTTCTTACCAAGTGGGTCAATGCACCCACAGACTTACCTCCACCGCCATTGGAATCTCTGCACCGTCTGTGACCAGACCAGGGTGTACCCCGGGCATAGACGTGCCAACCAACCCACCTCAGCTATTGTTTCGACCCGCCCCCCTTTTATGCAGGCGTACCAAGTCCCCCCCCAAGTGCAGGATAATAATGCTAGGGCTGGCTAACTAAGGGGAAATTGACATACCATCTCGGGGTTCTTAAATGGCCTCACTTGAATAACAGCACGATGCGCCTGAGAAACATGTTGCCCCAGACCATGATATTCTGTGCTGGTGCCTCTGCACCCATCTCAAGAGGGTTGGTGCCATATTGGAATAATCGACTGACTTCTGAATTTGTAACATTCGGAAGACTGCCCCGGGAGTGCCCCAAGATCTCCCATAACATAGCCATGGAATGCGCGCCCAACCTACACTTGGCCACTATGCTCTGGAATAGGCTCCGCGTAAGCTTCACTCCACTCCGGAGCATCCCAACTCCGTGCCGTGTCTGCTAAGATGGCACCTGCGTGCACAGGCGCCGTAGTGGAATAAAACGTCTACCATACAGGGGTGTTGATGTGTTGCGTTTGCCCGTTACCCCCAGGTTTGGTCAAGCTGGCGATACCTACACCTGTAAAGCAGCGCACTGCTAAAGTACCCCAGCTGACACAACCTATGATTGTCATACCTGTCCACCACCAAGACAGTGCATGGGCCGCATCATCTCCCCCCTGCATGCTGGCACCTCTTGAGCCCTTGAATTGATGGCCCTTCACACTTGATACCGTCGCTTGCCACTCACAATCCGGATCTTCCGGTCCCATTGCATGTCCATATCCTGCAGTCATTGCGGTGTGGAGCACTTCCCCGGTATCGCAATCATGGATCCAGCCATACATACATGAAAATAAAACACAAATGATTAGTGCTTTAGCCTTTGGATAACAGATACAGTTTACGTGCCAGACCCCCCAGCCCAGGGTGCATAGGTACTGTGGAACACCACACGGACATCTAATGTTTCGGTAAACGGATGCATCGCTACTGCGTGACCCTACACCCGTATCCAGTGCAAAATTGTACTCGCCCCCATGGTGCACAGGTTTTATATGACCACCTAGGCATCCAAACGTGCACAAGCCCTGAGGGGAATAGGTACCACGTGACAACACTGGACCCCCCACGGACTTCTCACTGTATAAGTATGAAGGCACAAGGGTGCAGAGATACCGCGTGACAAACCACAGGCATAATAAATGCTTCATTGTACAAGCAAAAGGGTGCACGGTACCGTTTGATGCCACACGGACATCCAATGCACAAGTGCACCAACACATGGGTGCAGAGGTACTGTGTGCCCCAATACATAATTGTGCATACGTGTATGAGCACGAGGGTGTATAGATACCATGTGACAAACCACCGGCATACTACGCATACGTGTATAAGCGGCCCGGTGTTATAGCACTGCGTGACATAACGCACTTCTAAATCATACGTGTCTCTGCAATCGGTGCCTAGATGCTTTTGACACAGACCCCTAATTCATATGTGCCACCGCACACGCGTGCAGAGGTACTCTTGAAGGTGTAACAACAAGGCCTGGGGTGTACTGCTTTGACATCCTAAATGTTGATAATGTACTTGAGTGACCTCACCGAGGCCAGTGCCTCGCAGGACTGACCTCAAAACCTTGTAATCAATTGCTATAACATGCTAAGCGTAACTCCCTCAGCAAGAAATGCCATCAAATATGGAATGAGAATTCGAGCGATGTTCGCTACAGCAAGGGTTAGTTCTGGAGATACCTTATCCCGCCTCATGGCGTTGCATCCACAGACACTGTGAGCCCCTAGCCCACACCACCATGTTAGGGGCAATGTAAGGTTTCCATGGAAAAGTTCAAAACATGTAAACCGGTACTAATAATCTTGACGTAGGTTCTCCGTTTCTAGTGTTCACTATATTTCATAAAAGTGGGACTTGCGCATCCACAACAGACCTGGAGATTAACACTGTGCTCATCAATGAGTTGTACGCTGAAGTCTATACTTTTGGGATTTCAGTTTGCTATCCGATGTAAACGCACAATTGTCAATGAAGACAGAATCATGTTGGAGTGCGAACCGAGCAAAGGAAGGCAGCGGACCCTCAGCGGTAAACCTTAGGAACATGCCCAAACAACAGCTCCCACCTGATGTTCCCACTGGCTGAACCTGTGATTTCGAACCGTTCAGTTCATTTTAGTGACTGACTTAGACATAAGGGAGGTTCATTAAGTCCTGCGGACTTCCTTATCACTCTCCCCGTGAATAATAAAGCGAGCCTGCCTTCTGCCAGCACAAACATCAATAAACAGTAGTTTGCTGTCGCGCCTGGGATCTAATCTGTAATGGTTTTGACTTGCATTAAATGGTGGTAAATGTGAAATCGTTTTAAGTGACCCCATTGCTTCAAAAGGGGGCTCGCGATCATGGCGCGCACTGGGCATCCCTTTAATCGGTATGATTACGGCTGTTACACACGGACCCCACCAAGAAAAATCTATGAATCGGAGTCCCTGTCTTCACCACAAAACTGTTGTTATTCTGCACTTATTACCGAGCAGGGTTGGGATGGTCGGGTTCTCTGTCGCTAGCAGCGGTCATTTTCCTCAAAACAAAATTCACACAGCTAAGGTCAATATCATCTGGGTTACATCTGCGCAGCATGGAGGTGGTCCTGAGAAACAAAAAAGGGGGGGGCAACCCCTGTCAGACCCCGCCACCATAACCTACAGAAACCCCTTTTCGGCACGTTGGTGCTGCCTGTTATCTCGCTCAGATCCGCATACCACGTTCCAAAGCAATCGATATTGTCTCCAGTGGCTGGTTTCTAGGTTTCTCCCGCCCTATTCTAAGGCTCAAGACATCGCAGATTTCAGCAATCACCGTAGATAATTCGCCTATCACTTAAAAATGCGCGATTTAATTCAAGATATGAAACCCACACCTGTGTGAACAAACGCGAGCAATAACACCTATGCTTTGATGCGCTTCATCACACAAGAAACGCCAGAGCGAGGGTCTTTGCCTATTGTTCTGTGATAGAAAACACCACATCAAGTTTTGCATTTCGTGCCATAGTACCACTATCTGCAGCCTCAATGTGCATTGCATTACCACCGTGTTAGGAAACGTGCACGATAATGTAGAGAAATTAGTTGGGCTACCCTTGATAGCCCGACCCAAAACAACTTTATCACAAGTCTACTTATGCTGACATTTGCATAAATGATTACAACTGCACGGATAATGGCCCAACGGCCACAGCGCACAAAACCGATCATATCATGTTTTCATTTAAAAATGAGCACATTTTTTGAGTCAGCTACTTGTTATTCTATCGTATCCAGCCTACTTATGTTGACATTTGCATCAATAATTACACAAATGCACGAATGACGGCACCAACGGCCGCAATACGCAAAAACACATTTTTTGAGTCAGCTACTTGTTTATTCTAATAGACCCCAGACGTCTACCTGCCTGAACCTCACTCAAGTTCCCCGTGCGCACTGGGGCCTCCACAGAGCCCCAGGGCTCTGGCAGTCTAGCCTCCGTCGCAGCGTACTAAAGCCTGCGCCCCGCGCTATACGTTGCACCCTGTGTATAATTTCAGAGAACGAGTCCCCAGCTCCCCGAATACCCAACATTCCATAAACGATGGGAAGCTTGGCCCATCCGTGCAAGTATTCAAAGTATCGGGTGCATGCATTGATTTGAAACATCAGGAAATGCCAGACCTAATGAAAGAGTTGAGGACCACTTTGGTCACTTTGGCAAAAAGGTCACGTCTGCACAGTCTACCACTCCCGATAGCAGTTTTCTGGCGCTGCCTTGTTACGCAATTGCTGACTCTAATTCGCAAGGCGATGAAAAGATCCTCCCCGCCCACTGTGAGGAATTAGTGCCTTAGTTCTGACCCCTCCTGAGTAGATAAAACGCATCCAACAATGAGGCCAAATACTAAATGCACTATTCCACTTAGCCGTTCCGCTACGTTTACCCATGAGTCCCGCCATTAATAACCAATCCCGGGCTCAGGCCCCACCAACAGGCCCCCTTACCTCCCAAGAGCACAGCCACTCCCACCCGTCCAAGAGAGTGGGGCAGGTGAGGTTATCCTCCCAACCGCGTGGCTCCCTGCTGAGCTTAATGCTGATCACCCGATCAACCGAAAGGTGAAGGAAGCTGCCTGCTGTACCGCCAGACCTGAAATCAAAAAGTAACAAGAGCGGTAAAATTCCCTAAGATTATTCTGCGCCTTTACGAGGCGCGGGGCAAGCCTGGGGAGTGCGGGAACAAGAGGGCGCCTCCCGCGCTCCCCCGGCCTTTTAAACCCTCTGGGGGCAGACCAGTTACAACTGGTCCGCCCACTCTGGCTCCCCTCCTTTGACCCGGAAGCAATTAGATTGCTTCCGGGTCAATGCAGGAGCCAGCACCAATCGGCGGTGGGCGCGCCCGCCGCGTCATCAAGAGCGCGGCGGAGGGCACGCCCCACCACCGAGAGTGCAGGGGGAGGAGGGGGCCGGCGCCCCGCCATACGTGTGGGGGGCCGAGCGGCCCCCCTTTCCTTTCTCCTCTCCCCTCCTTTACACTGAGTAGCACAACGACGCGGAGTCAGCTGCTAAAAAAAAAACATCAGACACCAGCCTCGGCCGAATTTGGAGGGGGAGGCAGGTGGGGCAGTAGGCGAGGGAGGGGGGGGCGCCGAGCTGCAGGGGGGACTGACCTCTCACCCTGGCGAGGAGCCTAAGCCTGGGCTAAGGACTTTGTGACTCAGCCTCAGCTTCACCCCCGGGACCAGCACCCAGACTCCGCGGAACTCCAGCAGCTCAGCACAGCTCCCTGCCTCCAACCTAACAGAGAGGTAGGCGGCCGCCCCAGCTCACAGCCCAGCTCACAGCCCAGTGCCTCAGACCCCGGACAGCCTCTTGGTCAGCCTGGCTACCCAGACAGCGGTCCCCCGAAATCAGAGCCAGATTATTTTGGCAGAAGCCTGTGGCGGAGAAGGGGCACCAGCAGGACATAAGCACACCAGCACACCAGCAGGACAACCGCAGCAATCCCTGCAATCCCACAGCTGTAGCGGTCCTACGGTCCTACAGAGCTGGCCTTTTAGAGGTAGGCAGGACTGCCCCGCACTAACAAAGGAAATAAAAAATAATAATTTTTGTCTACCCCTCTCAAACACAACCCCGGCTTCACATATCTACAAAAGGCCTGCCTAAAGGCCTGCTAAGCGCTAAGTACCAAGCCCTAAGCACTGAGGCCCAGACCTCTGAAGTAACAACCTCCAGCACCACGAGCCCATGTTGGTTGGACGCAGATGAGCTCAGGGAAAACCAGGGTGGCCATTCCACCTAAGCCGGGGGGAAGAAAAGGAAGAAGACAAAACTCACGCCCTAGCGCTCAGCACAGCGCCGATTCGTCACTAATTGCAACAGACCTGAAACTGAAAGACATAGTATCACCAAGTGGCGTAACTCATTCAATTCAACCGAAAATTTATACAAAATTCAGCTTTCTAAAGGATGCTGGATCTGTTCTTTGCTCAAGCAATGCCAACCTCAAAGGACTGCAGTCTCCCCTGTTACCCCTACAGCCGCAGCTGCCCTCTCCACTCATATTGCCACGAGAGGAGATTCGCCAGTGCGATAGGGACCGGGAGAGCCCACTAGCGCCTAGCAAAGTAATGGCAAACCAGCCTACTCCAAATCTTTGCCTCGCGGTACAAGGGGCATGCTGCTCCAGGAGATCCCCTTGCCCGATTTGCACCAAACAGCTGAGGAGCCCAAGGGACATGCCTACTAGTGCAAAAAAAAAATCTGTTCCCAACCCAACTCCCAGGGCACCCAGGAACCCCTATGCGGCCCGAACTACAACAACAAGCATGGCAACAAGTCCAAAACAAACCTGGAGCTCCAACAAATTCAGCTTCGGACCCACCATCAGCTCTTGTCTCACCACCGGACATAGATGGGGGCCTAAGTGCCCGACGGGCTCCCGAAAAGCAATTAGCCAACAGGATCACTCACAAGACGATCCCTCACAAGAGGAAATCAACCGCAAAAGGAACACGCAGACCCCATTGTCAGAGCACGGTCCAGAGGCCAGCTCTGCCTTGACAAAAGACGAGAGCACTGCCACAGGAGACACGGAAAGTGGACCGCAGGTAGAACAAGCACCGGGCACCACTTTCAGCCTAATTCCAATCAAAGCGAACAGAATGAACAGTATCCCTGCATCGTCACCGCGGCCAGCAAACAGAAACGCATCAACCCCAGCATTACTGCCTGCACAATCCAGGCCGCCATTCCGCCCAGGCGGGCTCCTCGAAGGGTCTCCTGACCCAATCCAGCAAGAGGAGGGGAAGGCGATCCTCTCCTACTTGAATACACAAGAATGGGAGGACATGCTCGCCACCTACTCTCCAGACCAGCAACAAAGGTTGCATCAGCCCAAGGAGCCCCAACAGAGTCCGCAAAGCATCAGCCAACTGTCATGGGACATGACTGAAAACGAGCCCAAAGGGGGCGTGTCCCCCGAAGAACAAGCCAAAGAACAAGCCGGCCGCACCTGGGCCTCTCTTTTAAACAATATACAACTAGCCGTCGAAGCACTCCAATATCAGTCTGAGAAGATGGACATTCAGCTTTCGCTACTAAACACCTTGCACTCTTCACGTCAGGCATTGATGAGAAACTGGTGGGACCTAAACGGCCTAATTAAGAGAGCTCAATCCTAAATCCAACTTAGCTGCAGCTGCAGCCACATAGTTGATAAACTATCCACTCTTCCCTCAATGATAAACAGCATGCTAAAGGATATGAGGAACACAACCACTGGATCCACAAGCAAGCTCCCAGGTAATATCCATACCGCATGGGGCAGGGCTGAAGGCCAACAAGCAAACCTAACTAACAGGGAGCCACTTCATCGCAATCTGCAGGAGGACCCCGATGCCTTGATAACACCTGGGAAGGAAGGAGCGTGCAGCGAACCGATGGCAGAAAAAGAAAGGCCATTATCGGAAAATTAACTCAAACCCAACAGCTTACTTTCCAATTTTCTCCAGACAACTCACAAAATCGGACAATGAGCCACGCGACTTAAGCACACCAAACGAGGTCCGGTCTCCTCCCAACAGTTCCAAAAGCTATCTGAACAAGGAGGCAACTCACCCACTTTGAAAACCGACTGGGCACACTCAGTAAGTGGGAAAGAAAATGGAAAGGGGTACTCAGCCAAGTCACTACTCAAAAAAGCCCCTCAGGGTAGCTGCCAACAGCCGTCGCAAAGCTCGGATCCAACTGGAGGGCCCCCCTCTACACGTATAATCCCCGAACAGTCCCGGCAGTCAGCTGTAACGGAGGAACACTCTCTGGAGCAAGAGCTGGCAGCTCCAAGGGGAAAAGCGCCACTCATGAGCCCAAACAAGGGGCGAGGTGGAGAACACTCAGACAACAAAACTCGGCCGAATTGGGACTCATCGCTCAATGAGGGAAACCAGACCCCACTGACTAACGACTCCTCCAGCGGGCAGCACGCAGCCCAGGAAGTACAGAACATCATGCAAGCCTCAAAGCAGGCATGTTCTGGGCTAACAACATCCGAGACAAAACCAAGGACCGCAATATCAAGATCATTGATCAAGGGTGCGGATATCCAACCAAAGGAACCAATTAGCCTCACCAGCCAACCTGGAACAACAGCATTACCTATGGACCAACTACAGCCAATACAACCACTAAGAACCACGCAGCAGGAAACACATGTCACGCTTCTACACCCCACGTATATTTCCAAAGGTCACCAGGACACTCTGAATAGAGGCAACATCATAAGGCTATTACAGGCAATACCAACTCCTGCTGGCCTGAGATCAACTGACTTACTCTCTATAGAGTTCATCCGCTCAGCAAACCCTTCAATGCCAGAGGCCACTAAGGCCACATGGAAATCAACTGAAATTGCCAAGAAAATTCTAGCAGCACAGTGCATCTTTCAAGCCTGGGGCATCGACATCACCCCATACCAAAAACCTGGGTTCCTGTTACCCCTTCTAGCCTGCAATACAAGACCCACATCAACAAAACCGCACAGATGTAAAAACTCTGTGCTTAGAGAGGCTCTGGGGAGATCGCCACAACAGAGGGACAACCCGTGGGCGAATCGACAAGACAGAGCCTGGTTAGCACCAGTATCTCTGAGCCTATCTTCATATATTGGGCCAATCACCCTGACCATAACCACCTTCGCGGAGGTGTATTGATGTTTCACACAGAACGAAGGCGATACAAGAGCTAAGGACACCCCACTCCACCTATGTTTGCAGAACACCAATGGTCTATCTACAAAAGCTGAGGATCCGGACTTTCTGCAATATGTCAAGGCCTTTGACATAATTATGCTGCAGGAAACTTGGCTCATGGACCCGCATCACATACATGGTTTCATGTGCTTCGCCACATAACATCGGCAGCACTTGTGGGCTCCACTTCAGCAGCTATCTTAGCAGTTAAGCTCCCCATCTCCCTCAAGGGTGAACAATCAGAAGTGGTTTTAGTCAACGCATACATTCACCCAAAACAAAAAGCGAAATATTCAAAAAGGCTAACTTAACAAATAACAAAGTACGTAACCGAGATGGAAACTTCAAATTATATCCTGTCTGGGGACCTAAACCAATACCTCTTCGGCACACTGGGGGGCGAGGAGGTTTGTAGCCAATCCTCAATTTCTAACATTCAGATCCAATGCGCACCAAAACACGGAAGTAAGAGCCGCAAGAAAAACCGTCTCCTGGATGACTTAGAACATCTAAACCTCAGAGCTCTCAATGGTAGATTCCCCGAAGACTCGCCTCCAGTTCCATCATACTACTCCACTACAACTAGTTCCACACTAGATTACATGTTTGTAAGCCTCTCACTGTTTCCATACATCTTGGGTTTCAGAATGGGGGACAAGGGGGAGAGCGATCACCGTCCACTAGAAACACTGCTAATAGCCACCGCACCTAAATCCATTCAGCGAGAACTAGCCCTGGGGCCCATCTACACCTCAAATCTAAGGAGGATCAAATGCAAAGCATCTAACGTAGAGTCTCTGTCAGGAGCAGCAATTCGCAAGCAACAGGCTTAAGTGACCAAATACACAATGGGAACCTTTCACCGCCAAACTACTAGAAAGTCAGACCGCTCCCTCAACTAAAAAAGTTAATTCCCAGGTGTCGAGTCGGAGAAATAGGATCCCAAAAGCACAAAGAGACCACCTCAAGCTCCTCAAAAAAGTAATAAACAGCGCCTTAAGGACGTTGAGAAGACAGTCAGGGGCCTCAAGTACCCATTTACTTCTGAAGAATCAAAGGTCCTCACTCTAAAAACTGAAATGGAAAATCAATAAAGAGCAAGAAAATGCAACTTGGGCAAAACTGCTGTATAACATAAATCATAACCATAGCGTCCGCTTTTCGAAAACGGTGAACGATATAATCCACCCACACCACGAGGGAATTTCGTCTCACATCTCAGAAGAAATCTGGGTTGAATTTTTACCTAAGCATTTTAACTATCAATGGGGAGGCGCCTGCATATTGGCCACTAACAGATGGCCAACAGAAGAACGCCCGGGAGCGGGCCACAATGAGACGCCAATGCCGAATACGCCAGACACAGTCGTCACACTGGCATGTGAGGCCAGCGATCCTTCGCTAGCCTTAATAGGAAAGCAGATCGCAAAAGGGAGAAAAGAAGGGGCTCCGGGTCTGAATGGCATCCCACCGGCACTGTTTAAGCTAAGGTGGCTGACTGGGCAGACATCCTGCAACCCCTTTTCCTGGAAGTCAGGCTACTAAACAGACTACCAGAATCATGGAAAGGCTTGACAATTGTTCTGATTCACAAGAAAGGCGACAAGGCCCAGCCGAGCAACTACCGTCTGGTAGCACTGATTGACAACAAAGCAAAATTCTTTGCGGGCACTGTCTTAGAGGACCTCACAGCCTGGGCAGAGGGAAATGAGATAATACCGCTAAACCAGACAGGCTTTCGCAAAACGGCAGGCACTGCAACAAATATCCTCGGAATCTCCCTTCTTATCGACGCAGCAAAGACTGCCAACCTTCCACTACATCTATGTTTTATCGATTTTAGTGCTGCATTCGATAACGTAGGGAGAGGGACTGTGGGGGAAGCTGGCGCGGTGGGGAATCCCACAGGCCATTCTAAGCACCTTGTCACTTCTCCACACAGATACCTGGGTTCAGGTGAAACTGGGCGGCGGGACTCATCTCTCTTCAAAAGTCCTTACAACTAAAGGTCTGAAGCAAGGCTGTGTGCTTGCACCCACCCTGTTCAACCTATTCATGGCGGACCTTCCGCAAGCTCTTAACACCTGCAATTCACATGCACCCAGGCTAGGAGGGAAAATACTGACCAATCTCATGTACGCTGATGATGTAGTGCTGCTCAGCCACACCTATGTCGGTCTCCAACACTTACTTATCGAAATGCAGAATTACGCCACAGAAAACAATTTAAAAATCAACTTTAGTAAGACACCGACAATGTCAATAAACAACAAAAGGAAACGGCAGAGGAGTTGGCACTTGTCAGGTACACAGCTTGAACCAACAACTGAATATAAGCACCTAGGAGTTATCATCAATAAAGGAGGGACCTTCACCCACCAGAAAGAAGAAATCAGAAGTAGAGGGCTGGTCATAGCAATATCAATGAAAAATCTCACAAATAAATTGATGGGGCCTACACTGAGCCCACTCCTTAAGGTAGCACAAGCAAAATTACTCCCTACGATATCTTATGGCAGTGAAGCAATGCAGGGTCGTAATGCCAACTTACTGGACAGTATGCTAGTTAAAGCATACAGAACCATGTTTTGCCTCCCGCCCTACACTTCACCAGCTCAAATTAGGCTAGAGTTCGGCTTAGTAAAACAAACCCTGGCTAGGCTTGGATCTTATATTATCTGCTGGAACAAGATTAGAACCTCCACCTCAAACACCTTAAATCAACTGCTATGGCAAGACCTCCAGCACAGGGAAACTTCCTGCGCAAGACGTTACTTACAGGATTCTCCGGAAACTGCCAGGTTCACCGAGCTCTGGAACACACAGCTTCACCACTTAACTTTAAAAAAATTGGTCTGGAAGTGTGTAAAACAACTTTCACTAGTGGAGAACAAGGCAACATTTTCAGCCAGATCTCTTGCCTGGATGACCCTAAATTCCTACAAAACACTCGTACCTCAAAAATACTTCAATCAAGGCTATCCTAAATCGACAAAAATAAAATTCTAAGGCGTAGATTGGGCATTCTTCCATGTACTCAGCACCTCCCACCTTGGCTGAGGGCATCAATCCAAAGCACTTGCAGGCTGTGCGATACAGAACAAGGAGATATTCTGCGCTTAATCTGCACATGTAAGGAACTGCAACAAGAGAGGTCACAGCTGCTAAAGGCCCCCTTTAAGCAGAAAGAAATTTGCACCAGGAGGCAAGCGGAGCTGGCATGTTTTGACTCAGGGGCCACACAACTGAACTGCAGAATGGTAAAATTCCTCACGCTGGCCGAACAAAAAAATGCCTAAATTGACAATCCAACATCAGCAATGTTAGTACTAAGCTGCCTGTGTAGCCATCGGCTCGCAAGCCGGTCGCTGGTCGTTGCATCTCTTTGTTGCAAGAAGAAAAGTGCACGTTTCTTAAATGTATAACATTTTAGCCGGTGCCCAATTCATTAGGTGTCACTGCCAAACATGTATGTACTGCACAGCACCTTACTACGCATATTTTTGGTTTTAGTAATGCATTTTAATGATTGCACTGCACTTTAATGACTGGACTGCACTTTATTATGTGAATCTTTGACGCACCCTAACGGCTACATCGTTTATTTTAATCACAGTCAGGCACATAATGTACAGCATTTTAGTATGTTTATCATTGGTTTTACTGTGGGACTACTCCTGTTTTATTGGCTATTTAAAATGTTGCAATGGTTTTCTGTAACTATGCAAATAAAAATAAACTTGAAACTTGAAAACCCTGGATTCAGGAGCCAAGAAGGCGGTCACAGGCATCTAAAGCACACACGGTTCATGGAGACATGTCTACATTATAAAGTTTTCAGTCCTTGCTTTTCCATTACTCCTTCAGTAGAAAGTTTTGATTGGCTGTGGTTGGGGCTTAGGGTCAACCCTTTGTTGTAGTCAGGGTCAATGAGTTAGTGGTGTCAATTTCATTACTTTGACTTTTTTTTATAAAGCTATTTATTAAGCAGTTGTTCAGTTCACAGATATTCAGACCGAATGGAGAATAAACACAGTAGGCCACCCACAGTTTTGTCAATTGACTTCCAGAGCTCTAAGTTACAGAAAACTCATGAGTGAAGGGACTGGACCAAAATCTGAGAAGGGGATTCATGGATGATCTTGGCAGCTGTTTGCTCATAGCAAACCACTGTGAAATTTGAAGAATGTCCTCTTTGTTTCACATTGATTATAAGTTCCTACAGCATTAACATAACTGAGCGCACTGAAGCCAGCAGTCGTTTCCTGAAGCATGTCACCGTATGGCTGAGTGGTACAACTGCAGAGATGCTTTGCTCACTACCTGAGAACCTTTCAGGCTCAGCTGGGGTGATGATGAAAAGTAGAGTGACTGGCTCACTTCAGGTCATTACAGATGCTGTCTCCAATCCTGAACTTTCTTCACCTAGAAATCATTAATTTCTGGTATGTTATTGTAATTAGTTAGATGGAGGCAAAACAAGACTACAACACCCAGAATTCATTAGACAATCACTCAAAGGGCTAACACTGGAAACAGTGTCTCTAATGGCTTGGAGGGAGGATGTCAACCTAATGCAAAGAGCTGGAAGGGATGAAAAACTCATGTGAGCAGTGTGTAAATTATGGATGTTTTCCAAGGAAAGGACACAAGGGACATGCCATTTTGGCTGGTTGTCATTTAAGTAAAGTTCAACAAAGATGTTTGAATATAATTCATTATTTTGATAGCTAAAACCAGACTCCTTGTGCAGTGGACTAGGAGATGTTGTGGTTGTTGCTATAGTTTATGTTTATTGTTGAGTTTAAGAACACAATGAATAATTAATGTTGATCCAGGGCAATTTCCTAAACACTCGGGCTCAAGTGTAATTGTCAAATAGATTGTGTCACTGGTCATTTGGACATTTTTTTAAATCTGCAGATTTTGCTGCGGATGATGGATATATGGAGTATGCATCAAATCCATACTTATGTGGAAAATGCTGCAGTCACAGAATCCCATAATTGCACTGGCCCTGCCTATTATGTTTAGATAGCCCTATTGATTTTAAGGACTAGATGAACATTTGCTTATGACAGCAAATGGAAAATGAAGTCATAGGCCTAAAATATGGGGACAGCAATGACTTGATGACCTGATGCTGTGTTCAGGGAGGGAAAGAAACTGCGTTTTATTTCCTGCTGTGCTATATCCTTTATTGTGAGTTCTGAGACAAGTGAATGTATAAAAAGTTAAGAGAGCTAACAATTTATGCAGTAAAAGAAACTTGGATATGGTTCACAACAGGCAGATTGAAACGCATTGAATTTTAGTGATCTGTAAAAACGTGCAGGTATAATTTTTAAAGTAAGCTGTTATATGTGTACTTCTGTGAGGACAGTAGTTGTTATCATTGTATTTGGTTGGTAGCGATGACCATTTTTAGGCATGGATGAAATTTGAATTACGCTGGAATAATTGGAATACATTTGATAATTTTACAATACTCCTGTTTGCGTAATTGTGAGTAATTTCACATAAAAATCCTACCACAGGAACAAAGGAACAACACATTTAACAAGTGTGAATAGCTGCTGGCTGCTGCTGCTCGTTTTCTGTTGCATCTAGAACTATTTTCTTAGCGCAAAATGCATCCTCTTGTCCATTTTTGACACGAGGGTGCATTTTGTGCTGTGGAAATAGCGCTAAGTGCTGGGTTACGCTCCTCGCATAATTCCACCCAATCTTGCTGTAATTGCGTGAATTTACACTAGAGGCAATGTCGCCAGGTATGCACACTTAAATGTGGCTAATTTGTTTTGTACAGTGGTGTAACAGGCCACCGCAGCCCCGCGGTGCGGGGGGGCAAGCTCCAGGGGGCTCACTCAGCACAGTACTCTTGCCGGAGAGCTCCTTATTGAGTCCGGAGGGGGGCCCTCCACGTACCCTGCAGGGGGCCCCCCCTCAAATTTTGTTACGCCAGTGGTTTCGTATGTTTAGATAACTCTGGTTGTCCAGACAATCTTTACATCACTTTGATATTTCAGCATTTCTGGCCGGTCCTGTGACATGAAAGTTGGAGAAAGGCGCTTGAGTTGTAAGACCTGGTGTAAACACCACCATCAGGCCGCGCCTTCCAGCATTACTGCCCAGCGCGAGGTTCTGGAAGGTTCTGGAAGGATCAGCAATGTGTGTCTAAAGGTGGCTTCAGCTGACTTGCCCTCTTCCCGCCATCCCTCATAGTAATAATGAGCGGCTCCCCGGAGCCCACGCGGCCCTCTCCTTTGCATAATCGTGTATACTTTCCTTCTGCTTTATTGTCCTGCTAATGAGCACATTCATATTCATGAATTTCATGGCTGGGTAGATATTATTGTTGGCGATACACAGGGGAAGACACACAAAGAAAGCCCACACATTAACTCTGAGGCAGGATGTACCAGTTAAAGGCATGTTGGGGCTTACGGGGGCTGCGCGTATCTTCAGTGCGGGTCTCGTTCCAGCATCAGAGCTCACAAGCTAACAGACCTACTCCTGAACTTCCATTCTGTGCAATCCGAGATCATGTTTTGTGTGCAGTTCGGAAGGTGGTATGCTGTGCAGTGCCCTAAAACGTTTGAGAACATCACTGTTGGAGCCCCCCCAGAAGTTCGTGTGTGCTTGTGTGTGCCGGAAGGAATGTGCAACGGGCATTTTTATGCATGTGCAAGCATAACTGTATATCAGTGTCATTATGCAACAGCTTGTGTGTCTCTTTGCAAACGCCTGTGTGGGACTGTTTTTCTGCCAATGTGTTGTAAGCCACAGTGGTTGTCTATTTACTTTCTTATATACTATCGCGCAACTTCCTCTGATGTGTCTGTAAAACTTACCTTTTGTCCCGAAGTTTTGTCCTGAATTTTGACCTTCTGTCCTGAATTTTTGTCCTGCATTTTGACCCTCTGTCCTGAATATTTACACTTACCGTCCTGAATTTGCACCCGTGCCAGATGGTCACCCTAAGCCACACTGCCCGTGGGTCAGTGTGTTGGCCCATAGGTATTTTTGTGTGTGCTTGTAGTTTCATGTCTATGTGTGAATTAATGGAAGTGTACGGTTGTGCCTGATTGTGTGCGTGCATTTCTATGTGTATCCCATGCACATTTGAGTCTGGCAGTGGGAGTGCTTCTGTGAGTGTGTACCAGCATGTGTTGGTGTGTATTGGTGTACAAGACATCTATGCTACTCGCAAAATGTGTGTTCTGCCCCTTGTCTTTTTTCCTGGATAAACCTGTGCTTTATTTTCCAGTGACTCTCATGAAGATGTGAATGGCTGCTCTTTGTCTGAGCATGCTTCCCCCTCAAGCCAGAGTAAGTAGTGAGTTGCAGTGGTGGCAGCAGATCAGTGCTTAATTTGAGCCGGTGGTTTCCAGTGCTCGGCACCGTCACTTAATTGTCAACATCAGCACTTATGACAGTCTGCCACATGGTAACGCTGCCCATCTAATTCAGAGAGGAGCACAGCAACGGTTTATGAATATAATATACATTAAAAATTACTAATACCTCCCTCCCCAGCCATTCCTATAGCTTTGGGGACCTGAAATAGTCTGAAATGTCACACATGCAGGAGAGAGATGGTTAGCAGTTGGTTTGGGACAGTGATTGGCTGTGACGTCAGGGGCAATGGGTGGTGCAAGCTGCAGTGGCCTCCTGGTCAAGGCCCTGGCACTTATTATTTTACAAACTAAGCACTGCAGCAGATTTGCAGTCTAGGACTACGGGGGGCAGATTTACAAGCCCCTTGCTACACTTTTACGCCGCTGTTGCGTCACTTTTGTGATGTAGCGGCGGCGTAAACAATGCACCACGTTGCAACACATTTACAACGTGACGCATCTAGGGAGATGCATCACGTTGTAAAGCCCTGTGCCACATTATACCTGCATCAGATATAATGTATGCAGGGTGGGCGTTCCGATGCAAGAAAGCCTCGTAAAAGTGACGCAGTGAAATCTACAAGATTTCACTGCGCCACTTCTACGACGCAACTGCATCAAAACCTTACGCCTGCTTGAAGCAGGCATAAGGGAGTGACGAAGCACAATAGGAATAGGCATTCCTGGAGTTGTGTCGTGCTTGCGACACGACTCCAGCAATGCGTTACCTTTACGCCAACAGAAGCGTGACGCACATGTCAATCCTTGCGCCATGGGACGCCGCACTGTAAATGCGACGCGCCATGGTGGCGCAAGGGTTTTTTTGAGTGACGCAAGTAAACTGACGCATCTCTGCTATAACGCAGATATGCGTCAGTTTCTTGTAAATCTGCCCCTGGGTTTTTTTTACCTGAACCCCAGTGGATCGAAAACATACCACCTCTACCCAGTTAAAGGTCCATCACTTTTTTTATCAGGTGTGGGGCATGTTCAAAAGGTCTGTGATGTGGATTATGTAACAGTGCTGTGAGTGTTAGGATCCATTTGGACCTTGTGTAACTGCTCCACAAGACAGTGGGTTTCATTTGGGCGCTGTCTATGCCCATGTTGCACACACCGGCGCACTCATACTCCTTCCAGGTTTCTTCTCCTAAAACCTTTTGCCTGTGGTTGATGGGAGAGGTCCCCAGTCAGTCCCTTTGCTTTGGAGTGAGCCTATCCCTAAGAGAAAGAATGCAACCCTCCTTGTTCAGTGATATTTCTCGCTTTCAAGGCAAAGAGAACAGATGTTTAATTCTGTCTAAATGCAATCCACAAATCACCCGGGACCTGTCCAAATTGGTCAGATCCCTGATTCTTGCCTTCAAAACAAGTGGAAACTGCTAAATAATTGAAGGATCATCTTCTCTGAGATTAGAGGAGCAAGTACACCTTTGATACAAGCAGACACTCTTACTGGCTTTGTCTACCAGCCTTGGCTGCTCTAGAAGATTAAATCCTGGCAGTCCTCTCCCAATGCTCAGCATATAATACTGACACTGAGGAGGCCTGGGACAGGAAAAAGATGTATGACCAGATTGGAACCTCTGCCGGGTTGCTGCTATCTGTTCCGGCCTGGGCCTATGTCTGTGAAGCCCCAAAGAGTCTTTCTGCTGTGACGTATGAAGAGAGGATGAGCTACCTCCATGAGGACTTAGACTGCGCCTGCCTGGAAATGTTGACTCAATCCTGGGAGTTCCTGATCAAGGACAGGCTGGCCTCTAGGATTCCTGTGCGCCCCTTTCTCTGCTCTATAATAAAGTCTGTAAAAAGTCATCTTGAGATTCGAGCACTATGGTGCTCTTCAAACTTGTACTCCATGCACTCATATTTTTTTGCTCAATTTTGTGTAACCCTGTTATGAGTGCCAATGGAATTATAGTGTAACAGATGACCGAATTATTGGCTGGGCTGACTAAATTATGATATATTATGATAAGTTATGATAAATTATGATAAATTACGATAAGCAAAGTATGCATCCAGGAAAGACAATCTATGAAGTCTATTTGTCAGGATGGGTAGGACGCATTGACGTCTGCGCATCAGCCCCACGCAGAGACCACCACGAAGGGTGGTGGGCATGCAAGTAAGGGGGCTCCTGCTGCTTCTGGGGGGCCCACGCAGAGACATTCTACTACAAATCTTCTGAACATGCATGTCTTCAGGAGCAGAAGGGGATGGTGGGGTACTCAGGATGCAAGTGCCACCTGAACAAATGTCTCACACAAGTAAAATGTACAAAATGAAAAAGCAATCAATAATCTTTTGCATCTAAGACATCTGTATACTAAAATTACAACTTGATTTTTAATTTCAAGTTTGAATGAGTTATGCAGTACAAGGAATAAAAAAAACAGACTAATTCAATTTATACTTTCAATCATATAAGTTAATTGCTCCCCAACACCTACCCACTAACCCTGGGTGTAAAACTCTGCTCTGCTCGTGGAGGTTGCAGATTTTTGGCAACTCCGCATTCCGCGTAGAACAGGGAGTTGCCAAAAACTCCGCACTCCGCACCGGAGCGGTGTTTTTTTTGTGTTTGTGTGCCCAAAATGAGTTTTCGCGCCCGTGGGAGCAACCTAAAGGGTGTCTGCGATGGCCGATGAGATTTCCCATCCGTTTGCAAGCACCACGAGATTTGCTAGGTGGCCACATGGTCCCGGGAGAGTTTGCGATCGCGAGCACATCATTCCGAAGCACCATCGGACTTTCGGCAGACGTTTTGTGAAGATCGCGATCCCGAACACGCAGAATTTGCAATTTGGAGAAGAATCACTCTCGAGCAGCATCAAAACCATCTCCAAATGATGATTTGGATAAAAAAAACTCCTCAGATTGACATTTGGCTGTACTTTTTTGTGCAAGGAGTCCTTTTTCTTTTTTTACTTTTTTTTTTAAGAGGAAGGAAGTGCCCAGAGTCTCCAACTTCCTGTTCCTATCCAGCAGGCTCCTCCCAGTGCTTTGTCCATCTCCTGTTCACTTTTCATTTGGATTTGGAGCTGGAAGGATCCCTCTTTTTGTCTGCTGCATCATATATCATTGGAGTTGAAAACGTTTGAGTTTGAGATTTCACAAGTAAATTTGAAAATTGGTGTTGTTTGTTTGATTGGGGCATTGCACCTACATTTTTTGTACCTTTCATTGTTTTTTAAAAATGTATTGTGGTGGGTGGCCTGTAGTTTCACTAGGGGCCTAGTTGTTTGTTTGTAAGTAATTTTTCTTCTTTTATAAAGGAAACGTTGCACAGTTCACTACATTTTCTCCAACTTTTGAAATCAATTTGCAATATTTATTTAATTCACTAGCCGGCCAGAAGTCTGCCAAAAGGCCTTTCAGCCAGTAGGCCCAGAGCTACTCATGGGTGCATGAAACAACTGTTCTGTGGTGTCTGTTGAATTTAAACATCATTTAGGGCATGGATGGCATGGGATTAAAATGCAAAATGTGTTTTTTGGGGTATTTCACTTTTTTTCATGTGTGTTAAATAAATGCCTTTGTTGGATGTGTGTGGTTGTTGTGTAACTTGCAAACCTTTTTAAGCCCTGTGGATTTTCGTTTTTGGCATTGTTGTATTAAAGCTGTGTTGTTTAGCAAGCCTCCTTTGTCTGGCCAGTGTGTGAGTGTGTTTGTAATAGTGGGCCAGCATTTGCCTTGGCTGAGTCTCCCTGTGTGGCCAGGGGCCATTTTGTAAATTCTGTGTCCATATAGGCTTGCATGAGTTCATTGTTTTCCAGGCCTCCTGCTTGCTGTTGTGAGGGACCATGTGGCTGGTGGCCATTTTGTGGTGGTGGTAGTGCTTTTACCATAGACCTGAATGTCTTCTTTCCTTTGCTCCTCTTGGCTTATTGCTTCTTGTTGTAGCCTGCCTGGCTTTGTGGCTGGTGGCCATTTTGTGAAGGCAGCCAGTGTGCTTTTGCCATAGGCCTGCATTGTCTGTCTTCCCTAAATTGTTGTTGTGGCCGGCCTGGCCATGTGGCTGGCGGCCATTTTGTGAAGGCAACCAGTGTGCTTTTGCCATAGGCCTGCATTGTCTGTCTTCCCTTTCTTGTTGTTGTGGCCTGGCCATGTGGCTGGTGGCCATTTTGTTAAGGCAGCCAGTGTGCTTTTGCCATAGGCCTGCATTGTCTGTCTTCCCTTTCTTGTTGTTGTGGCCTGGCCATGTGGCTGGCGGCCATTTTGTGAAGGGGCAGCCAGTGTGCTTCTGCATTAGGCCTGCAAGCCTTCTTTGTGGTGGCCATGCCTTCTTGCTGGTTGTTGTTTTGCATGCAGTTTCTTCTTCTTTTGTCTAGCAAAAAATATAGCACAGTTCACTACATTTTCTAATAAATTTGCAATATTATTGATTTGAATTGATTCACTATGTGGCCTAGTCTGCCAATGGGTTTTCCAACCAATAGGACAAGAGCTACTCATGGGTGCATGAAACAGCTGTTTCTGTGGTGTCTGTTGAATTTAAACATCATTTAGGGCATGGATGGCATTGGATTGTTTTATTTTGGTATTTCATTTCTTTATTTATGTGTTTTAAATAAATGCCTTTGTTGGATGTGTGTGGTTGTTGCGTAACTTGCAAACCTTTTTTAGCCCTGTGGATTTTCGTTTTTGGCATTGTTGTATTAAAGCTGTGTTGTTTACCATGCCTCCTTTGTCAGGCCAGTGTGTGAGTGTGTTTGGAATAGTGGGCCAGCATTTGCCTTGGCTGAGCCTCCCCATGTTGCCAGGGGCAATTTTGTAAAGTCTGTCTCCATATAGGCCTGCTTGAGTTCATTGTTTTCCAGGCCTCCTGCTTGTTGTTGTTGTAAGTGACCATGTGGCTGGTGGCCATTTTGTGGTGGTGGTAGTGCTTTTGCCATAGACCTGCATGTCTTCTTTCCTTGGTTCCTCTTGTCTTATTGCTTCTTGTTGTGGTAGCCTGGCCATGTGGCTGGCGGCCATTTTGTGAAGGCAGCCAGTGTGCTTTTGACATAGGCCTGCATTGTCTGTCTTCCCTTTCTTGTTGTTGTGGCCTGGCTATGTGGCTGGTGGCCATTTTGTGAAGGCAGCCAGTGTGCTTCTGCATTAGGCTTGCATGTCTTTCTTTTGTTCCTCTTGGCTTATTGCTTCTATCCATTGTCAGCTGCAGCTCCCTGAATGCTGAATCCCACGTGATGCACAATGCCAAACCCGGTCCATTACATTTGTATTTTTCTTGTTGTTCTTCTTCTTTCCTATCCTTCCTGAGTGTACTGTACACTAGTACACCAACCATGGAAGCCCTTGTTTTTCATCAAAGTCTCACAAATGTCTACACTGTATTGTTATGTTGTTTTAATAACTGAGGTAATACATTTAATAATATTAATAACACTAACAGGTGTGACCACACACTAAGTTATATATTATATGTGTTTGTTTGTACTAGTAGTAATTGAACCACAACAATTAATGCCACGTTTCACTGATGTTCTTCTTGCTTCTTTCCTTTTAGGTGCACAAAAGAGGAGGAGATGTCATTACCCATTGTATTGCCAGACAGAAGTCCTGCTGCGCACAACGTCACTTGACGTGTGACCTCAGACTTCTCTTCAACTTGTGCCACTGCGTGCTGCTGACATCTTCAAGATGGCCCCAAAGAAAGGTACCAGGTCCAGTAACAAGAATGTTGCCAGTGAGAAGAAGGCACTGCCACTTACCAAGACTGGTATACCGCCCAAGACCTTTTTTGGAAAACCAGAAATTGCACCTGCAGCAGCGGTGTCTGGGGAGCAAGCTCGGAGCAGCACCCCCGCATCAGTGGACCCACCCCACCAACCTATGCCCAAGCCCATGTCTGTTGCAGAGGCAGCCAGCCTAATCATGAGTCCAACACCGACGAGCAGTGATGTTGAAATTGACTTATCGTTATCGCAAAATAGTACCCAATCAATGCAGGAAACTCAGATAAGTGGGCAACAACAGCCGCAACCACCCCCAATAGTCGTTGTTCCCCCAGAAGTAGGGGCAGTTCAGGAGATAGAGCTTCCTGCAGAGGAAGAAGAGGAGCAAGCCACTCTTTCAGAAGATCCATTGTCTTCCAGATCTAGGCCTGGGCGGTAAATTCCGTTCCGCTCGCGGAATTTGTGGAATTTGGGTAATTTCGCGTTCCGCAGAGAACGCGAAATTGGCCAAAATTCCGAGAACCGCGGCTTCGCGGAATTTTTTGCTTGTTCGCGCTTTCAAAATGCGTGTTCGTGAGATATTTCTCCCCGAGCATGCAAACAGCGTTCGCGAACAGGAAAAAAGCATCGCAAACGGGCGGAACAAGCAATTCCGCGTGTTCGTGGAACTTTTGCGTGCTCGCTGAGATTTTTTACCGTTTCGCGGAGCTTTGCGTAGCGCGACTACGCAAATTCCGCCCACCCCTATCCAGATCCCCAGCAAGGAAAAGGAGGGTTAGTCCATCAACTTCTTCTCCAAGCCCAACTTCTGATAATCTAGTCACAACTTGGATCCTGCCTCCGTCTGAGTTGGAGACACGCCACGCCCACGAGACAAGGCTAGGGAAAAGGAATGTTCCAGAAAGCCTTAGAGTTATGGAGGTAGATGTAAAAGAGGAGGATGATGATGAGCCAGTCATCATGGACATTAGTCCTGCCCCAGTGAAGACCGACATTACCCCATCCCAAATTGCTGAGAGGGATGTGGCACGGATACCACCAACACAGATGATACCACCAACACCACCTCCAGCTTCCATATTTCGCCAGCAGCGACCTACATCCACCACAACCACCTCAGTAGAAGTAGGTACTGCAGAGAGTCAAACTTCACACCCACCTACCAGTTCATCGGACATTGCAAGTGGCACCAGCAGCGGCAGAAAGTTGACCTCCCCAGTTTGGGACTTCTATGCGGTTTGCAGGAAGGAGGTGAATATTGCTATATGCTCCATTTGTGGACAAGATGTTAGTCGGGGTAAGCTTGGTACAAACTATGGTACCGGAGGCCAAACAGCCCATCTGAGAAAACACCATATGATCCAGTGGGAGGCGCACCTTAGCGGCCAAAACACTGCACGTGTTGTTGGGGGAGGGGATGAAGAAGAAGATCCGATCACGGTGGAAGGTGAACAAAAAGGAGACATTTTCTCTGTTACACAAAGCAGCCCTGTCCCCAGCAGTGCAGTGGTACCGCCCACATCATCATCAGTAACATCGCAATGGCACAAGAGTCAGGCTGAGACTCCAAGGGGTCCCAGGCAAGAGAGTGCTGTAATGAAAAAACTTGCGTTGAGCCTAACATCTGGCATCAAGAAGTCACCTGCATCAGTGGCACCAGAAAAGAAAAAAAATCCAGGCTACCATTCTCAGTATGTTTAGGTCGGAGGGGCAGTACGAACGCAACCACCCAATGACACGTTTGTACAACGCGAAGCTGGCTAAAATGTTAGCGATGGACCTCCTCCCTTTTTATTTTGTGGAAGGGGTGATAGCCATCTGCCCAAAATGGAAGGTTCCCAGCTGGTCCTATTTCGCCAGAGTTGCTGTTCAGGCACTACATCACGATGTGCTGGAATTGCTGGGACAAGCTTTGCAGCCGAGTGCTGTTCACACTATCCATCTGACAACAGACATGTGGACCAGTTGGCAAGCCACGGATTACATGTGCATCACTGCACACTGGATCTCTTTTGTCGGGGTTAGAGAAAATATATCTGCAGCAGGTGTTGTTGACACTGCTGAGATTTTTAATGACACTCGGAAACATGCAACTGTAGCCATGTTCGCCATGGAGAAATCTCATACTGCTGCAAACATTTTGGAAGATTTTGACAGCAAGGTCTTTGAATGGCTGCGACCAAGAGGGCTTAACATTGGTTTTGTTGCCACGGACAATGGCAGTAATATAGTTAAGGCCATGGCCGATGGTGGCTATTTCAGGGTCCTGTGTTTGGCGCACTATTAACATCATTGTTAAAGACTTTCTGAAAAAAGAAGACCAAGTCAGGAACTTACTGACCACTTTCAGGGGAATCTGCACACATTTCAGCCATTCTTTTAAAGCCCGGAAGCAGCTGAGGATCATTCAACGTTATAATAGAATGCCAGTTAAAGCACTCATCCAGGAGGTGCCAACTCGTTGGAACTCAACATATTACATGCTTGAACATCTGTTTGAGCAGTACCGACCAATCAATGAATATGTCATGCAAAGAGGGGATGCTACTGTGAAAGGCATGATCATTGAGATGGACCGATGGGGCCAAGTTAAATGACTAACAGAGATTCTACTTTCCTTTCGAGCTCTTCACACGTGAAGTCAGCAAGGAGGACTGTACTATGGGCCAAGCTATCCCATTGTGGCACATGCTACAGGAACAGCTGAAGGGGGTGTCTGCAATGTACATAGGTGTGGAGGACAAAAAAGAAGCATATGAGTTGGGGGAGAGCTTAACCCTTCGCTTATCTGAAAATACAAGGGTGCAAAGAGGCATTGTGTCATCCAACCATTACATTTGTGCCACAATTCTGGATCCACGGTACAAACCATTACTGCACACTTTCATTCCTTTTTAAGACGGGGATGTTGCCAACTACAAAACTTGGATAGCTGTGGAAGGCAGTCACTTAGAAAAAGAACGGGTGGGAATTAGAGGCCCGCTACTCCAGGGCACAACAAGTACTGCAGGGCAGCCGGCTTCAAGTTCAACTTCAGAGCCTGAGGGCAGTGCGGTTGGCTCACAGCAGCCAAAACTACCAAGAACAACATCAACAACTACATGAACAGGAGCATCAGCCACAAAAACGGCACAGGAATGGTTTCAGCCAGTGCTGAGGCAAAGGCAAAAGAGGCCGAGCAAAGCGGAGCACCCATGAGCATTGAGTGGATGGTTCAGTTCTATCTGGATGACCCAACAGAGGTCTACATTGATCAAAACCCATTGCTGTATTGGTATGGGAAAAGGTGCCAATGTCCAGTGCTCAGCAGGCTGGCGATAAACTATCTGGCTGCCCTGTCGCAAGTGTCTCTTCTGAGCGTGTTTTCAGTGCTGCTGGTACCGTTCTGACAGTGAGAAGGACCAGTCTCTTGCCCCAAAATGTGGAGAGGTTAACCATGATCAAAATAAATCAGCACTTTATACCACCGGATTACACCATACCTGAAGTAGCACAGCAGAAAGATGATGACGGCGACTCAGGTCATGGAAGTAGTGTGTTAGATGACCTACTTCTGGGTGAACCACCAGAGTTTGAGGACGAGCTCTACTTCCCTGACAAATAATTAGGCTTTCTACTTGTTACTTTCATTCTTGCTTTGATGCCCCAAAAAAAGCCTCCCAAAAAGATACAGCTAAGGAATATTATTTACTTTTATTATTTGTGTGTGTCACTCTCTTTCCGGTATGAATCACACCAAATCCATTACCACCGTCTTATTCTTTTATTGCCAGATTGGAGTTGCAACTGTGTGCAGTCAGTGAAGAAGTAAGTCCACTCCTCCGAGTCCTGCTCCAGTCCTGACCTGCCCTAAATTCATTTCCCTCAAGCCAGACATTGGATGGGGAATAGTACAACAAATGTGAAATGTGTGCCTGCCTCGTCAAGTCCCTCCAAAGAACCTGACTATATCTATCTTCCTTTCCGAGCCTAGACGGATTGCCCCATAAGAACAGGTAAATGATGGCATGCATTGCAAGCTGACTCTGAGTGATTGGTGTTTGTGTTGTTGTGCATGATGTCTACTAGTATTTAATCTACAGACAAAAAAGTGACTCAAGTCAATGATTCCCTTCTTGTTGTTCAATAACAAAATTCAATTGTACTACTGCAGGCCGATCCATTGCATTTTTGATTCTGGACTCACTCGGTACACTACAGAGTTGGACACCATGATGACCATACCATACTCACAGTCAGTCAGTAGGATCGGAGATGATTGATTGAATAACGTGGGGCGTTTCATGAAGTGGCCTAAAAGGTAAACAACAACACCAGACCTACATGTCTGTGTAGTGGTGGAGGCGAGTGTAGTGGTATGACTGACAGCGGTGCATTGATTTAGTTACTTAATTTGGAAAATGCTGCTATGTTGCTGTGTATGTGTGCTCAGTGCTGCAGGCTCAAAATCTAAGCTAAGTGGATGTTGGGTGGGCGGGCCTGCTCCTGCTGTTGTTGTAGGTTAATGCTGGAAACAGAGTATACATGATTTAGCCATGCCGCCTCTGAAAGTTTTCTTGTTGCACTCCTCCTTAATTTATGCAGTTTAACTTTACTTTTCTCCTTGAATTTTCAATATCCTTTTTGTTTTTCCATCTATACTTACAGGCCGGCCTTTACCCTGTGCTATACTGGAAAAAACAACTCACACTTACCTTACCAAACTGCACCTGCCAGGCAGGCACCCAAGATTGACGGACGGAGCGTCCATGAAAGGACCAAGAGGAATGCCGAGATGCAACTCCCAATTTGACCATAACATAGTTATAGTATCATCATTTCATTTGATTAATTTTTTCTCTGCAATCATTACGACTGTGTGTGTTGTTGTCTATTATGTTTGCTTATTTTTCACTCCTACAGATATTTTTTAGCTTTCTTTGCTAGCTTTATAAGGAAGCCCAGTACAACAGAACATAAAATGTATGTAACTTGGGTCTCACTAGGGGCAGACAAGCAAGGCAATTGCATAATAATAATAATTAATAATATACTGCTGCCCTGTAGTACTAGTCTAGTACTACTCATCAAGTCATCATCATGCATGCATTTCCTTTTTCTCCCTTAACAGATTTATGATGGTCGTCTGCCAAGATTGTGTTTTGTCCATGTGTAGTGTTTGTCTTTGTCAAACCCTTCCCCAAACCCTCCTTCCCAACCATTCATCCAACCCTAACCCTCTTCCCCCGGGCTGTGTGATTTATATTGAGGTGTGACTAAATTAAATTTACACCAATATTGATCACACACTTGCTGGGGTGGATGTGGTCGCCAGTAGGTAGTTATAGTTAGGACCTAGTTTCCATAGGAAAAGCGTTTTTTGATTTGCCAATATCTTTGGCGCCGTTTGACGAATCTTCGCGAAATTTTCAAAACAAATGGGCGTTCCGGTCAGCTCCTGTCTTGAAAGTTTCGGGGTGATTCGTCAAGCGGGGGCCAAGAAAAAAGGGGGGTCCCAAAATGCGTTTTCTCCATGTTAATTTACATAGAAAACTTTAGACAAAGCTACAGCCCGAACTGCTGAACGGAATTACACCAAATTTAGCAAAAAGGTAGGTCTTGGTCTAGAAAGTGTGCTTTTTTTTAAATGGTGTAAATCCGTTCAGTAGTTGCTGAGAAATTCAAAAAATAACAATATCGATATCTGAGCACAGAGGAGGATTCACGAACCCTCCCGGGCACGAGCTTCACTCTGATTGGCTGCCAACACTCTAAACCAGAATGTGCTGGCAGCCATCTTGTGACTCGGTAACTGAGTCACAAGAAAAAGGTAAAACAAAGATAAAAAACAAGAAAAGGGGGCAGGGTAGAAACACCCTGACCCCCTAGGCCAGCTCAGGGTGTCTCACAAGGACCTCCAGGCCCCAAAAAAGCATGTTTTTAAAAAAATAAAATGGCCGAATTCACGCTGGGTGCGCGAATCAGGACGAAAAAAATAAAAATGAAGCGCTTAGTTTTCTATTAGCCCCCGGGTGGGCCAGATCGCGGGGGCAATGCCTAATTAATTAGCTGGGGCCCGCGGAGGCCCCCGCTGCCCCGTGGAATGCCACCTCCCGGGGCTTGAACAATAAATGTGTGGGGGCTCCCAATCCCCCCACGCTGCCCTGGGGAACGCCACCTCCCGGAGCTTTATTATAATTGAGGCGGGGGCCTTGCGGGCCCCCCCAAGCCCCAGGGACCACCACCTCCCTGGGGCTTCATTGATTAATGAGGAGGGGGCCTCGCGGGCCCCCCCAAGCCCTGGGGACCACCACCTCCCCAGGGCTTCTTTCATTAATGAGGGGGGGCCTCGCGGGACCCACAAGCCCCGGGGACCACTACCTCCCCTGGGCTTCTGTTATTAATGAGGGGGGGGCCTCATGGGCCCCCTAAGCCCTGGGGACCACCACCTCCCTGGGGCTTCCTTCATTAATGAGGGGGGAGCCTCGCGGGTCCCCCCAAGCCCCGGGGCCCACCACCTCTCCGGGGCTTTGCACTCGAAGGGAAGGGGGCCACGCGGCCCCCTTCCTGGAGCCCTCGATGGCCCTGGGGACCTCCACCCCCCAGGGCGGCTCCTGCAATGTCCCGGGGTGCCCACCCCTGGGACATTGCAGTTTGCAATGACAGGGCGGGAGCCGTGCGGCTCCCGCCCTGTCATTGCAAACACTGCTTGGCTTCTTGGAAGCGAGAGCAGGAAACCTGCTCTCGCTTCCAAGAAGCAAAGCAGTATTGCTTTTGGGCAAGGGGAGCTGCATGTTAGCAACTCCCTTTGCCCAAAAGCAATGCCGGCTCCCGCAGGAGGCGGGGAGCCGGCAGGGACCGTGGGGACATTGGGGCTCCCCCCACGGTCCCCAACGTAGGGCCCCTCCCCTTTTTTATTTAAAAAAAAATAAATAAGGCCGGCCCCGGGGGATGGGGTCAAAGGGGCCATAATTGGCCTGAGGGGGGGCCATGCGGCCCCCCTCTAAAATAAAATATAAAGGATGGCCAGGTCCCGGGGGATGGGGTCCCTGGGGCCAATAGTGGCCCAGGGAAGGGGGCCACGTGGCCCCCCTTCCCTGTTAATAGTTAATTAAAAAAAATTAAAAACGAGGGCATGCCCCAGGGGATGGGATCCCCGGGGCCGAAATCGGCCTCGGGAGGGGGGCCGCGCGGCCCCCTTCCCATTTTTTTTTTTTTTAATGGGTCAGGCCCTGGGGGATGGGGTCCCCAGGGCCCACAAAACATTAAGAGAAGGGGGGCCACACAGCCCCCCTTCCAACAAAAAAAGAAAAGTGGCATCTCCCAGAGGCCCCTCCCCCTCCCTGTACCACTCTGCAAACGCACCTCCTGGTGCGTTCTAAGTTGGGGGATTAAGTCCGCTTGAATCCTGAGGGTCCCTGGGGGCCAACTAGCCCACCAGGTACCTCCAGTAAGCCCCACACAGTGGGATTGCTGAGAGGTGGTCCGAGGCCACGCCCCTTTTTACACCAGTCTGCAAACGCGCCTCTTGGCACATTGCTGGTGGGCGAAAAGGTCCTCTTGTGTCGGGAAGACCTCAGGACTAAAGTGGACTTCATCCACCGGGCAGCAGTGCGCCAGGAGGCACGTTTGCAAAGTGGTGTAAAAAGGGGGTGTGGCCTCCGACCACTGTCAGGAATCCAGCTGTGTGGGGCTTACTGGAGGTACCTGGTGGGCTAGTTGACCCCAGGGACCCTCAGGAGGCAAGGGGACTTAATCCCCCAACCCAGAACGCGCCAGGAGGTGAGTTTGCAGAGTGGTGGAGAAAGGGGGCGTGGTCTGTGTCCACCTCTCAGCAATCCCACTGTGTGGGGCTTACTGGAGGTAAGAGGTAGGCTAGTTGGCCCCTAAGGACCCCCAGCAGTGAAGGGGTCTTCAATCCCCATCCAAGAACGCGCCAGGGAGCGCATTTGCAGAGTGGTGGGCAAAGGGGGAGTGGCCTGCTATGAGAACTTAGTAATCCTGCTGTGTGGAACTTATTGGAGGTAATAGGAGGGTAGTTGGCCCCCAAGGATGTCTTTGGGGGCCAACTCCCCCTCTTGTTACCTCCAGTAAGTCCCACACAGTGGGATTGCTAAGACATCTTTGGAGGCCACGCCCCCTTTCTCCACCACTCTGCAAACGCACCTCCTGGCAGACTCCGGGATGGGGGATGAAGTCCACTTTACTCCTGAGGGACTTTGGGAGCCAAGAAGCCCTCCTGGTTCCTCCTGTGAGTCCTACGCAGCGGAATTCCTGAGCACTGGTTGGAGGCCCAGCCCCCTTTCTCCACTACTCTGCAAACGCGACTACTAGTTAAAGAAGCATTTGCAATGTAATAGGTTTCGCATTTGCGAGAGTTAGAGCTATTGGCGTTGTAAATGTAAACGTTTTTTACTAATGTTTTTGGAGTGGAGTGGATGTACGTTGTGTGTAGTGGAATTATGTGGTATGTTGTGCAGTGAAATTACGTGGATAGAAAGTATGTGGTATTTAGTGTGTTGGAATTATGTAGAGTGGGATTATGTGTTATGGAGAGTAATTATGTGGTATGGTAGTCTGTGTTGTGGAGTGGTAACCTCAGGTTTAGTCTTCCTCGTTTCCATAGAAGCTCAACTATGAACTCAGTGAGACAACAAAAGAAGGAATCACTGAGGAGCACTTGTGGACCTAGTCAGAGGTATGAGCAGGGCCACTGGAACTATGCGACTGTTTGGCTGCACCGACTTTCGCACAATTATACATTTTCCGCATTAGCCACATAATCCATCATCTGCTCACTAATCTGCAGATTTGAACAAAAAAAGCCTTGTTTCTAGCTCAAATGGCTCAAACGTTACCAAAAATGCAGCGACAAGTGTTACAGCGTGGTGGAAGACCCTTTGCAAACCTAGAATGGTCACCTGTTACTTATTGCTAAATGTGGCTGTTAAATTGGCAGTAATGGTGTGCAAGCCACTCTTGCTTCTTTCTGCGCCTCTCTTGCCTCTTTATGCATTTCTGTTGCTTCTTTCTGCACATTTCTTTCTTTTTCTGCACTTCTCTTACATCTTTCTGCACATCTCTTCTACTTTCTGCACCTCTCTTGCATCTTTCTGTACCTCACTTGCCTTTCTGCACTTCTCATGCTTCTTTCTACACCTCTGTTGTTTCTTTCAGCAATTCTCTTGCCTCTTTCTGCACTTCTCTTCCTTCTTTCTGTACCCCTCCTGCCTCTTTCTGTACCTCTCTTGCCTCTTTGTGCACCTCTCCTACTCTTTCTGTACCCCTCTTTCCTCTTTTTGCACCTCTGTTGGTTCTTTCTGCACTGCTCTTGCTTCTTTCTGCACCTCACTTTTCTCTTTCTGCATCTCACTTGTCTCTTTCTGCACTTCTCTTGCTTCTTTCTACACCTCTGTTGCTTCTTTCAGCAATTCTCTTTCCTCTTTCTGCACTTCACTTGCTTCTTTCTGCACCTCTTTTGCCTCTTTCGGCACCTCTGTTGCTTCTTTCTGCACTTCTCTTTGCTCTTTCTGCACCTCTGACTTAGAGGCACTTTTAATCCCCCTGCCCTATTATGTACTAGGGCCTTACAGGGGAGGCCATGCCAATCACAGGGGTACCCCAACCCATAGTGTACCCTAGTGTATGTAGGTGTTTTCACTGTATTCTAAGTGTCTTTCAGGATAGCACTGGCTCCGGGCCTGGTTAGTCAGAGTCCGTTACCACCGGTACCAGTCAGCAAAAAGTTGGGGGCACAGGATGACTTTGCAACAAGGCCTCTTTCTGCACCTCTGTTGGTTCTTTCTGCATATCTCTTGCATCTTTCTGCACCATTCTTCGTCTTTCTGGACTTCTGTTGCCTCTTTCTTCATTTCTCTTGCTTCTTTCTGCGCTTTTCTTCCTCTTTCTGCACATGTCCTACCTCTGTAGGAATAGTTAGAAATTAGCATTTAAAAAACCTTTGAAATTCAGTGAAAAAACCATATGCTTCAGGAGCATTATAGTTAGGAATTAGCATTTAAAAAACCTTGGAAATTCATTGAAAAAACCATAGGTTTCAGGGACGTTATAGTTAGAAATTAGCATTTAAAAAACCTTTGAAATTCACTGAAAAAACCATAGGTTTCAGGGACGTTATAGTTAGAAATTAGCATTTAAAAAACCTTAGAAATTCACTGGCAAAAACATAGGTTTCAGGGACTTTATAGTTAATTGGACATTTCACTCATAGAAAACCAGAGAAATTCGTCCGTTATAGCTAGTTGAGCTAACTATAACTCACGCCCCCGCAATGCACTGCTGATGACATCACATATTACATCATTCATGACATGGTTAGTGACATCACTGATGACATCACTGATGACATCATCCAGTGACTGCGTGTTTCTGTAAAGTTTAAATATGTTTTATATATATAAATGCCAATGACCAACACACCGCCGCCGTTGCCTTGGATGGTTATATATATATATTCACTCCAATTCCAATTCCCTCGATAGGCTTCGGACGCCAAAAGCAAGGAAACAATTCAATTCAAATTATTTTTGTTTCACGCTTTATTGATCCGCTGTAACCCATTTCGGCATTACTGCCTTGGTCACACCATATAGCCCACACTGACAACATATAGATTAGATTGCCCACCCATGCTCAGAACTCGCTATTCAATTTTTTTTCCAGAGGAACATAATCCATCATAATTAATTGCCGGCATCAATTTATCATCCTTCCAGCACTAAAGGTTACGCTTGTCCACTTGATAGGTCGAGTCAACTTCAGTTTGTAACTTAACCTATGTTATCCCTGCCACCATTATGTTTTATTTTACTTTAGCATTGCTTATCATCATCATGGTTTCTTGTTTGGCAGTCTTCTTCTTGTGTACTGTACTTCTACTACTCGTTCCCTAGTCTCCCTCAGGTGACTGACTGTCTCATTTTCTTTTTTTGCAAATGTTACTGTCTACTACCTACCATGGCACCTTGGGAAACCAAACCATCACCATGCAGCCATCGCTTCGCCTAAACATCAATCACAGGTGAGAGAAAAAGTGTGGGGGAGGCAATAATGTATATACTATGGAAATTAATTAATTCACACCTCCACATCCTTCCGAGTACATAGGGGTTTTAGTTGCAGACTGCATAGACTAGGAGGAGAGACTGACAGTAGTAGGACAAGTGAGGGTACCGCATCTATCTGTTGGTGTGTGTTACACTTTTGGCAGATTTCATAAACTGGCTGCGGCCCTGCAGCAAAGGAGGAAACAAGGCGACGTAAAAGAGTAACCCCCCCAGAAAAGATTTACATCCTATGTATTGCAAAAATATAAATAATTTATTACCCTAACAAATAAACTAGAAGTAACCCACAACACCTGACCCACCCCTCTCCCTAACTCCAACCAATGTCCAGTAAATGTCCATGATTGTCCACTCCAAGTCCAAATGTCACTCCAAGTCCAAATGTCCATAAAAAAAAGAACAACACCCAAATTTTCCCCAACTCCCAACATCCCACCCACCAAAAAAAGATTAAAAAAGGGGCAAGGGTCAAGAAGGCTGAGGTCTAGCAGCGGGCGTGCCGGCTAGTGCGCTCCATGACCTCCTCCAGCCTGGCCTTTAGGCGGGCCATCCGGAGGAGCATGCAGTGCCAAAAGTTCCTGCAGGAACAACAGAGGTGGGCAGCAGTGGTTGAGGATGAGTTACAGCGGGGGGCTGCCAGAACACGGCATCGTACCACCGGAGGCACGGGGGCCTGGCTAGGGCCCAGGGCATTGGAGGAAGCTGCAGCTGCCGCCTCCTCCTCCTCCACTGCCAGGACAACCAGCCGGCGATATTCGGCCCGGATGGCCTCCAGCTTTCATTGCCGTGTCTTAGCTGCTAACTCCTGCCTGTTGGGTTGGTAAGGAGTAGCTATATCAAGAAAGAAAAAAGACAATTGTAACCAATACTCTTAGCAAAACATTAACACAAAATTATATACATAAAATTATAGTGGCACAGTAGCACTAGCAGTACATAACATTTGTGGTATCCTCACTTCCTCGGCCCCTAAGATTTGGATGTGATGATGATTAGACTTTCAGGCATTAGGCACTATGGAGTAGACAAGTATTCTTCTTCTCTCTCTTGTTTAGCACAATTAATCTTGTAGGCATGCCAGCTCAGTCAGCTTGTGCCCTAGATAGACATACTCATGTCGCAGACTCATGTTACTTTACTACTGTCTGCAGGTGGGGCAGCTGTACTACACAATTATCTATTTTTCCATAACGGCCATTGTTGGAAACGGCCCTTTTTGCAGGGTTATCCCCAAACTTTTTGCTTCTTCCTCCTTTATTTTTCCTGACCTGTGGTTGTTGGCTATATGACTCTGGGCCCCTTACCACTGCTAATCAGTGCTAAAGTGCATATGCTCTCTGTATAAATTGTTATTGTGATTGGCTATCCATGATTGGTATATTTGCTTTACCAATAAGTCCCTAGTAAAGTGCACTAAGTGTGCCAGGGCTGGTGATTCAAATGCCACTAGTGGGCCTGCAGCACTGATTGTGCCACCCACAGGAGTAGCCCTAAGATGGTGTCTCAGGCCTGCCACTGCAGTGCCTGTGCGCAGTTTGTGAACAGCCATGTTGTCCTGGCCAGTGAGGCCTACCCCTTCCCTTTTCTTACACATTGGACACCCCTATGGTAGACCCAAGGGACCCCCCTGGGCAGGGTGCAGTGTATGTGAAAGGTAGGACATGTACTAGTGTGGGTAACATGTCCTGATAGTGAAATACTGCCAAGTTCGTTTTTCACTGTTGAAAGGCTATCTTGCCCATAGGTTAACATGGGGAATGCTGTGTAACATGGTTACCTACATATCTTCCCATAGCAGCAAGATAGAAAGTTGGAATCTGGTACCCCTGAACTCAGAATTTAATTACACATCTTTTAGTGAAGATGGTTTTTAAATTCTAAGTTTGGAAATAGCACTTTTAGAAAGTGGCTATTTTATTGTTCAACCTTTCTGTGTGCCTCTGCCTGTTTGTGAATTGACCGTCTGGTTTGTAAGTGACAGGGGCTGGGGGTGGCTGCAGGAGGCTGGGTTAGTCAGCACTAGGCTGAATAGACCCATCTACATGTAGAGTGGTGGGAGGAGTTGCACCTAGGTCTGAATAGGACTGTGCCTGCCTTCCACAATGCTGGCTCCACCTCCTGCGGTGTGTCTGATGACCCTGGCCCACACTCACAAAGGAAGGAGAGGTGCCCTGGCAGAATGCACCCTGAACTGGTTTGGACTGGGTCCAGGACCCCTCACACATGAAGAACAAACATTTGGGGTATAAATACTAGAGCTGAAACCCCTGAATTTTAGGCTACTTTTGCCAACAAGAGGAATCCCTGCCAAAGAAGATCAGCTGAAGAGACTGGAAAAGAAGACTGCCCTTGCTGTGTGTTCTGGGGCTGACCTACAGTTTGCTGTTACTACTGAGGAAGGGGACAGGGGACTTTGCTGTGTGCTGTGTTCCCCCCACCTGCTTGAAGGAAGGACTTTGCTGTGTGCTGTGTCAAGGAATAAGAGTCTCCAAGGGCCTGAGAAGAGCTGGCCTCCTGTTAAAACTCAGGAACACAAAAGTTTACCCAAGACTACTTCGTGATCAAGAGGAATCCCTGCCAAAGAAGATCAGCTGAAGAGACTCAGGAGAAGTACTGCCCTTGCTGTGTGTCTGGGGTTGGCCTGCAGTTTGCGTTTTCCACTGAGGAGAGAACCAAGGGACTTGCTGTGTGCTGTGTCCCCCTGCTTGAAGAAGGACTTTTGCTGTGTGCTGTGTCCCTCTGAAGAAAAGTCTCCAAGGGCCTGAGTAGAGCTGGCCTCCTGTTTCTGAAGTCCCAGGCACAAAAGGACTTCACCTCCAGCTTCCCTGAACTTCCTTGCTGGGAGTTCCCAGGAGGGCCTGTAACTGTGTGTGAGGCCTTTCTGCTATTGGGAGCTGAACAAGAGTAAGAAGAGGAAGAAAATCTGTTCTACGACGCCGTCGACACCGCCGCTACGACGCTGTGAGCTGCATTGAGGACCGAGGAGCCGCTCGTGAAGTGACGACGCTGCGCCCCGCCTGCTCCGCAGCTCCTACGCCCTACGACGTCTTCTGTGTCGGCAACTATCGGCCGTGACCGACGCCAGCGCTCGCATCGACTTTGTGTCTTTGCCAAGTGCCGGCCTCCTGTTATCGCGGCGCCGATAACCGCCGAGGGTGACTCGCAAGAACCGCCGACGTCGCATCATCACCGGAGACGACATCGTTCTTCGCCGACACCGTGCATCGTCACCGACTTCATTTTTCAAGGTACTGTTGTTGGGGGTCTGTGTGACTCCGCGCCCGACGCCGCGATCCTCGCGGGCGGCGCCGTACTTTGGATTTTGTACTGTCCCGACATCGTGATAGCCCCAGTTGGTGCTATTTGGATTTCTACAGCTTATTTTTGCAAACAACCTTTTTAAGAGACATTTTACTGAGTTTCGTATGTTGGATTTTTGTCGTTTTGGTCTTGTTTAAGTTTAGTAAAGATACTTTATTTTTCTAAACTGGTGTAGTGTCCATTTGTGGTGTTTTCACTAAGTGTGGGCGTAGGCGGAGTACTACTACGCCCGTCGCTCCACTTCCCACTTAATTAACAGAGACCTCATATACTTTAAGTAAAATAACAAGTATCTGTCTTTACATGCTAAAATGCATATAGTCATTTCACAAAAGTGAAAATGAAAACTTAGCAAGCAGTGAGAGAGGTGATGATTTTGAGATCCTCCCTAACCTAGGGAGAAAACCAAGCAGATGCCTTGAAGACAAAGAGCACATCTTGCTGAACGATTCGGTGGTGGTCCCATCCTCTTAGGACCACCCCAAGCACCGTCATGGGCAAAAATACAATCCCAACCAAAGGCCCTGCAAAGCATTATGGGACGAGATTAGCAGTGGGCAGTGAATATTATAGTATCCGATATCAAAATAATTCTACAAAGAGCTGCAGTTCAACTCGTCGTTACTAGGTGTCCCTCACGAGTCAAATGCAAAAGCATTGAAATTATTACATCAAGCTGTAGTTCCACTAGTCGTTACTAGATGTCCCTCACGAGTCAAATGCAAAAGCATTGAAACCCTTTCATGAAGCTGCAGTTCAGCTCTTTGTAGAATTTATAGTATTAGCTCAGGGTTTCAATGCTTTTGCATTTGACTCGTGAGGGACACCTAGTAACGACTAGTGGAACTGTAGCTCTTTGCAGAATTATTTTGATACTGGATACTAGAATATTCACTGCCATCTGCTAAACTCCTCCCATAATGCTTTGCAGGGCCTTTGGTTGGGATTGTATTTTTGCCCATGACTGTGCTTGGGGTGGTCCTAAGAGGATGGGACCACCACCGAATCGTTCAGCAAGATGTGCTCTTTGTTTTCAAGGCATCTGCTTGGTCCTCCCCCTAGGTTAGGGGGGATCCCAAAATCATCACCTCTCTCATTGGCTGATATTGTGAATTGGTTATATGTTTTTTTTTTTTTAGCACGTAAAGTTGCTTTATCAAAGCATTTGTGGGTGCAGTTTAGTAGCTGATTCCACTATTCTGTGTTTTTAATGGAATGCTGCAAACTACGTTAGCAGAGCGGAGTTCATTGCCCACCCCTAGTTTTCACTATGTTATTGTGAGTGTTGATACAAATACTTTAGACATTGCCTTTGGGATAAGCCTGTCTGCTTGTGTCAAGCTACCAAGGGGGTGAGCAGGGGTTATCTAAAGTGTGTATCCCCCTTTCCCTGACTAGAAGCAAGGGCCCCTATTTGGACAAAGGTACCTACCTCTGCCAACTAGAGACCCCCAGTTCTAACAGCCATGCTTAAATCAATGGCAAATGCTCAATTTCACTTTCACCCTGACTACTACAACAAGGCACATGATATATGCTTAATATGAATGATGATGATATACGGCACAACGTCACGTCCAGTGATGATGACATGACATTCTACTATTGTTTGATTGTAAGTAGATAACCATGCAGCCTATAGGCCACCCATGACTGACACAGTAGAAATGACATGGGTAGGGAGTGGGAGTGGGCCTCGGAGTCAGAGGGAGGTGTTTAATGATGGATGGGTAGGGTACATATACATAGTCATACACAATATATTTGTTGTGCTTGCAAACTACAGTGAGTCAAGGGAGTATTCCATTCTGAAATACAACCTTAAACCTTTGAATCAAAAACCATGGAAAAAAACAGTCCTTGTTTATTCTTCCCAGCGTTTTTTCATTTATCATTGCATTGCTCTTCTAGCATTATGTTATTCTTCACCCTTGGCTTTGGTACTCTGGCACGGTTTAATTTTCTTTTACATTTTCTTTATCCAGTCTGACTCTTCACCTACTATGATACCATCCAGGCATCCATCCATCTAAACATGGCTATCATTCTCAATCTCAACAAACCTTTCACCAACAACATACATTTGTCATTTAACCACCACCCATGCGTCCTTGCTTGCCTTTGAGTTTGACCCATCAAACCCCCGGAGGATTCCATTCACCCATACAGTTTCACCCACCCAGGCAGGCATCCTTTCTGCTTTATTTCACCTTTCACCCATCCTTCAACTACCCATGCATCCTATCAGCCACCTATATGCATCCCTGGGCCCCTTCCTTCACCCACGCATCCTTCTCTGCCAGTCATATATTACATGTCGTCTGACTCTTTGTCATAAATCTTTCTCTGCTGAGTTGAAGATAGAATAGAATAGGCCATTAGTTACTCAACCCCCGCTAATGCTAATGTTAAGTAAAGGGTGTCTTCAACTGTTCACAACAACTTAGTCTCAGCAGCAGTACAGTGTGCTGAGTGAGTGTACACACTTGCAGCGAGTGTATTCATCATTCTCAATAAGTAAGGAATATGACTTACCACCGCCCGCCACTGCTGCTGGCTCACCCCCTGCAGCTGCGGCATCCGCTCCCTCCGGAGTGGCGTGGCCCTCGCCGCTGGCCCCGGCACTGGTGGTCGGTACGCCTGGAAAAAACATTTCACATTTTTTAGATGCCATATACGCCTCCCCTATTTATTGTTTTCATTACCAAGATTGAAAATACATAATAATACATACACCACACACATCACTATCTACAATTTGGATACTAGAGTAGAGTAGACAGTATGTCCTATCAAAAATAACAAAATATCTTGTTGGGCATTTTGTTGGTGGCAATTTTTGAAAAGCCTCTCAAGAAGAGGACAACCCAAAGGACTGGACTCAGTGGCTAGAGCCATTGGTGCATCTCATTTTTTTTAAAGGAGAAAGAGTGGCCAACTGGGCAGACATGAGGTCTCTCTTGTTTGGAAAATAATGGTACAGTCGTCCTCCTCATACTTCCTTCCAGCCTTGGTGCATAGTAATCAGTTGTTCAGTGTTCACCATCAACTCCTGCTAATCAAAAAAGTACTAGGTCTGGATTAGAAAAAGTAAAATACACCACTTTGGGGTGTCCAACGAGAGTGGTCACCATTTACTGATTGAGCATGAGACAGTAAAAGAAAGCCTTCTCATCTCAACAAACCTACATAGAATACCTTACTTGGGCATGCAATCTGCACAGCAGATTAGTGCTACTACTACTAGTAGTAGTAAGGAGTCCTTACTTCTACTAGTACTAGTAGTAGGACCAATGGGTTCTCTGAGTCTTACAGTACCACCACTAGGCAATCAAAAAAATATATAAGGGGAGAGGGAAAGCTTAGTGGAAAACCAGAAAAAAGCAAGCTACAGACAGACTAATACAGAGTCAGAGGCAGTTTGATTTGATGTAAAAAAACAAAAAAACAGACACTAGAAATATAAATAACAATGTTAGTAGGTAATTGAGCAAAAACAAGAATTTAGAAACAGATAGATCGAGGAGGATTTGGGAAAAATTAAAATTAGGAAATGGAAATATTAGAGCGGTAAAAGTTAGGGAAATATATATTAATATAACACCTGGAGGACTTACTGGGGCCAGTAGAACCATCTGCATCTGAGGCCGCTTTCTGCCCCTGGGAGGCCCCTCCGGCTCCCACACCAGCCTCAACAGACCCAGTCTTCTTCTTCTTCTTGCCCTTGGATGCTGATCATGTAAGACATAATTAAAGAGACAAAAAATGAGTGGTGTTAAATAAATAAATATTAAATAATCGCTCTAAATTGATTTTTAGACAGGAAAGGGGAATTACAATAACATTGACCTATCCTAAATCAGATTGACTAGTAGTAGACTAGTATCGCAGTCTCAGACCATCCTAGCTTTATTATTCCACAGTTCCATTCCGATTCCTGAATCCTAAACCTACATAGCCCGCCTATTCCAAAGACTTTGGAATGAATTGCAAAATAATTATATTTGCTTTTAAGTTCTGATCTCATTTGCAATCATCTCTCAGTAACCCCCTTTGATGGGCCAATTCACTAAGTCTGCATTTAGTCTTCTTTTAAATGCATAGATGGACGCATGCATATTGCATACACCAAATTGGTTGGTTGGTTGCTATTCACTCACTATATGAACTACAAAAGGTTCTACTAGGACTGAAGTCACGTGAGAGGACGCGTCACGCAGGCCGCTAAATTACCAAATAATACTAAGTAACTAACTACTACCACTATCTTAGTGACAGGACAGCCTGACAGGACAAAGGAAAGGACTGGAGTCTTTCCTATCTGCATTACCTAACTTAAATTCTCTAACCTTTCTTACATAACCAGCCCAAGCGAGCGCAAAGTTGCAAACAAGTACGATTAGTAGCGCCGAAAACCTGTCTGAAAGAATAAAAATCACATAATATAAGATTTTTAAACCTAAGTTACCTGCATGTAAGTAGCAGCAGCATTCTTGCTATTTGGGAAAAAATAATATTCGCAATAACACAGAACAGAAGAACACAATAGTAATATAATTAGCTACACACCAAGCCCCGCGACCTCAACACCTAGCAGGTCCTGCTCCCGGTCCAGGATGTCAGACCACTGGTGCGTCAGTTGGTTAAGGGTGCGCCGGACCCCAGAGCAGCGAAACATTGCCTGGCACACCCTCGCCCACCGCCGGTGACGCTCCTGGAGCCTGGACCCGGACCCAGGCCTGCCGCCTGCTGCCAGGGTTAAGGGAAGGCGGCGCTGGACAAAAAAAACTAGTGCGGCCACCTCCGCCTCTGCAAACAAGGCCTGGGCCTGCACCCCTTCCGGGCGACACCTTCTGCAAGGAAGGTGCCCGCGGTTCTCGCTCCTCCTCTTCCCCTGCTTACTAGTCTTCTTCACCATGGTTCTGGGGGGGCAGGGGGGCGGAAAAGAAAACGTAGGAAGTAAAGAAAGGAAGTAAAAAAATGGAAAGCAAGTAATAGAAAAACAGTCAAAAACACAATAAAAACACACAAAAAGTAGGGAAAAAAACGCAAAATATACACTCAGGAATAGAGAGGGATAGATAATAAATAAAAAAGATCAGAAGAAAGGTTTTAGAAAGAAAGTATTGAAAAGATATAGGGAGGATAGAAAAACAGGCCCAGAACCATAGCAAACATGAAAAACAAGATGGCCGCGCCCATGGGCGACCGCGTGGTGAAGATTGCGCAATATCTCCCCCGAGCACGCGATATGCATTCCCGAACATGCAATACGTGTTCCTGAATGTCAAAAACGCATCACAAATGGGCGGAAGAAGCAACTCCGCTCACTCGTGGAATTCCGTGTAGCTTGCAGAGTTTTTTTACAACTTCGCGGAATTCCGTGTAGCACCGCTACGCGAACTCCGCCCAGGCTTACTACCCACTGCTACATTCTGTCTATTACAAACAAGCAGGCCTCTGTAAAAATCATGCCAGGCAACCATTTGATTTTAGTAGAGTTCCTTCTATTACCTCCCCTACGCCCAATTTGTCAGCTTAGCAAGAATGGGAACACCAACATTCTTTCATTACACCAAAGAAATTTTGAATAAAGTGCATGATGCATATACATTGTAGCTTTAATTCCATGTGGAATTCATTTAAATAGCAATATTGAGAACATTTTAAATAATGTGTTCATGTAATGACTGTTAGAAAATAATTATCTTATAACTGCTAAATGTATTGTTACTACTCTTCAGTGGCGGCTCCCCCGCAATGGCGGAGGAGCGTCGGCCCACTGCCTGGCTCAGAGCCAGCAAATGAAAAATAAAATGATGTTCTAGCATCGTTTTATTTTTCATTTGCCGGCTCTGAGCCAGCTTGTGCAGGGAGTGGCGGGGCATGGGAGGAGGAGTTCTATGACTACTCCCTAAGTACGTATATCTGTTTGGACGGCCGTCTCAGGCCGACCAAAACACACATGCACACGTAGGTTTCTCCAGCCCAGCTGCATTGAACAGCCGGGCTGGAGAAACCCCCACAGACTCCCTGGCCTCAGCGGAACCTCTTTTCAGCCCGCTCAGGCCAATCCCCGCACTGCACTCCTAGCAGGAGAGCAGCATGAGGCTTGAATGCGAGTCTATCCCAGGGGCAGCCGGGACCAGGAAGAGAAGAGGAAGCACGACGCAGGAGGTGGCCGGCACCTTAAGGTAAGTTTATTTTTTATTATTATTATTACCGGCCCCTAGCCTCGCGCTCCCTTCTCCCGCCCCACCACCCTTTGTTTATTGCGGCCACTATTGCTACTCTTTCTTTTTAACAATCTTCTTCATCCAGACATATATCACTTCCATCATACTTAAGTCTACCCTTTTAAAAGATTAAAGATATTGCTTTGAAAAACAGGACTTTATAGAGAAAAATGTGGAAAGTGTAAAATGCTAGCTCATGGTAGCCTTGAACTGCATAACTCTTTCACTCACTAATTGGATGCTTCATCCTCTATCCAATTCAGTTGTGAAGTTTAAAAAGACTTCATGAACCAAGGAAATACCATTTAAGAAAGAACCAAAGTTCCTAGTGCAAACGCCTTATATGCACAAACATCTTCCTCTGTTCTGCTCAAATTAGTATTTTAAAAAGATGATTCTAATAAAAACAAGACAGTATGAAAAAATACAAAGTTGCTTGTGCCAACTCCTTGAATTGAAATTATGCCTCCAATTCACTAACTGATACATAGCTTTCATGAAACATGGTTTGTGCCTCTTATCTTTCCTTGTGGACACTCAGACGTCCGTTTTCTGAGTTGCCTGACTCCGCTATCTCTGGTGCCATCTTGGAAAGGGCTTGTCCCATTTTAAATGCTTTTAAGACATTTGATGAGTTGGTTTCTCCTTTATTTGTTATCTTCTTCTTAATTTACCAGTAGTCTGCAGGCACAGGAGAGCCTGTCTTTGCAGACAGAGGTTGCTGGACCTCAGTTTACATTTTAATTTCTCCTCACCTGTCTTCTCTTTTGATCGCTCACGCTTCTAGTGTGGTGCTTGGCATGCCCCCTTAACACACCCCTCTCATGACGGGCCTCTTAAGGCAGTTCACACCGCGTCTGCACCAGTGAAACAAGGTTTGTGCCTCTTTTTTTCTTGTAGGCACTCAGGTGCCCATTTTCAGAGTTGCCTGGCTCCGCTATATCTGGTGCCATTTTGGAAAGAGTTTGTCCCATTTTAAATGCTTTTTAATCAGTTTATGAGTTGGTTTCTCCATTATTTGTTGACTTATTCTTAATTTACTAGTAGTCTGCAGGCACAGTGAGGCCTGTCTTTGCAGACAGAGGTTGCTGGACCTCAGTTTACATTTTAATTTCTCCTCGCCTGTTTTCTCTTTTGATCGCTCGCGCTGCTAGTGCGGGGCTTGTCCTGACATGCCCCTCTCCAGACGGTCTTCCTAAGGCAGTTCTCAGCATGTCCGTGCAGCGGACGTGCTGCTGGTGTGCCTAAGGCGTGCCTAAGGCAAACCCGTCTGTGCCCGGTCTGCGCCTAGTTCCCGTCCGCCTGACCATTTTAACCCAGAACATTGCAGGCATCTCAGCTATTCAAGAGGGTCACTACTCGCTCTCAGGTCTATTGGTAAGTCTGATGACTGCCTGCTACTGAGTCCCGTATCCCTTATAGAACCTTCTTTTACCTCATTTCCGACTTGTAATAGCATAATAAATAATCTCAGCCCTTCAACTAAGGAAAAAACTCATCCCTAACAACATATTAATGTCCACAGCACACAGTTGTTGGATGCGATATGTACGTACTATGCGCTAACCCCCGCCTTATGCCCCAGACCTCCCGATAGGGGTAATTCCCAACTCAAAAGCAGGAATCCGCCGCCCGAAAGTGGCAGAATGGCTCTCTGCTGTACTTACGACTTGGAGGGACTTATTTGCTGAATCTGCACTCTGCAAATTTGCAACACTTATACACGACTACGGAATATTCCTTGTTCATTCTTACTATATGCATCACTAACACAACAATTATTCCAAACCTGTGGTGCCAGGCAGGTCAAACCAAAAACCTCCGACATACTCCAAATGATTCTAACACACGGCACGGGTAGAAGAGCAATATCAATGCTATACAGTTCACTCAAACCAGATACCGTGACCCTCATGGCCCCACTTAGGGACTACTGAGATACTGGGAAGCCACGTTCTTCCACATGGTGTGGGACTGCCTGAGCATAAAAACATACTTGAATGAGGGGGCATTCCAGTGGCACTATGTCGGAAGCCACCGAGAATTTAGTGACAACACAAGCACAGTACTTCCTTTTGGGAATAACCAAACGCACCACCGGGCGGAAAAACATTAACAAAGTCTTGGATCTGGCACTTGGCTTGGCCAAACGTAGACTGGCCATGTCATGGAAGTCAAGCCTACCCCCATGCACACTCATATGGCTCGCAGATCTTAAGAAAGCACTGATTGCTGAGCACGTACCGGTACAGGACCCTACACACACATGCCCTACAAACCCTAATCCTCCAGAATGGCAAAAGTACTTAACATATGTAGAATCGAAAGTCCACCAAAGAGATCGAAATGGCATTCCTATACAGAATTGATTCCATGGTAATGCTCCGCTACAGACTTTTCTACTAGACGGACCCTAACCGGGGTTCCCGCGCTCGGACGCTCTGTCTTACCAGCCTCGCGCACCCTCTTCCACGCTTAACAACAGTTGTACTATGCTACGTAAGCGGAATTCCTTCATTGATAAAGTTAAGCTATTACTCAGTCTCTCTTTTCACTTAAACACAAATGTCTCTGCCGGGAAATCCACCACACATCACACCACCATGTAACATGAACATAACGGTAACTTGCAAAAGGGTTCGTTCAGCAAATTCACAAGGAATATATTGTCAATAAGCAAAGTTGATTTTAGTTTGTAATGCTTACATTGTTTAACAGTGGTACAACAGAATGATAAACTGATGTTAACATCTGCATATATACAATGGATGTGTAATCTTGTAATTCTGTGCCAAATGTGTTACCTATATACATGTCAACCCTTAACTGCTCTGATGTCCACAAATTTTAAATTAAAAATCAATAAAAATTATTATAAAAAAAAAAACCTAAGGAAAAAACTCATGAGAGCTTTTTGGGTAAGAAGAGTAGTGAACCAGGAGCCAACAAATTAGGTATCAAATGTGCGCTCATGAACACTAGGTCCATTGTTAGACACCATTTTGAATTTGCCGAATTTCTGACGAGCCACCAAACTGATTTGGTGTTCATCACGGAAACCTGGGCCGACGTTAATTCGGGCCCTGAAATTATTGCAGCGGTTGAATTGCCATCTTCAATCTAGACAAGCCCCATAAAAGGGGTTGAGGGCTGGCAGTAATCTACTGAGATCATATGCCAGCTGCTTTTCATTCTGCCTCTGCAGAGGGGCTAGAAGCATTGTTGTTTAACACTGAGCTAACTAAAACTCAATCATTTATTGGAAGCATTACCTATTGTCCTCCAGAGCCTAGAGAAACCTTTGTTGATAAGATCAGCCAGCTCCTGGAATTTCCTATGTTGAAGTCTGATTTTATAGTAATTGGTGACTTTAACTTCCATCTAGAAAATAACTCAGACCCTGATACAGAACATTTATTAGATACCCTCTCATGTCTTGGTCTCTCTCAGATAGTAAATGGGCCCACGCATCAGGCAGGTCACTTGTTGAATGGGATATTTACTAATAACCTCAACATTGCATATTCCCACTTTCTCCCCCTGACCCAGTCAGAACACCATGTGGTGAATTGGCAGATAAGACTACAAGAAAGATTTCCTCCAACAGTGCGTAACAAGAAATCTGCCAGTCATGCTTGGCATAAAATACAAGCCGCAGAATTAAACCATATACTGATAAACTCACACTCTGAAGTAGGGATTAATTTAGATTAGGTGGCAGAGGACTAGTACAACTGGATTAGCTCCGCCCTCAATGCCATTGCCCCTGCCAAATTTAGAGCTAACAATACAAAAAAGGTATCCCAACCCTGGTTTGATGAAACACTCACGGCCGCCAAACAGAGTTGTAGGAGACAAGAGCACAAATGTCGTAGAGGATATAAAGAGAGAGAAAAATATAAACTCCCTCTTGCAAATTACAAAAAGCTTCTATTTATGGCCAAGTCAGGATACTGCTCAGAGCAAATAAAAATAGCAAATGATTCTAACAAGATTCTCTCCACAGCAAGCAACGCAACAGTAAATAATCAAGATTTCTATGATCTTTAGCAGTTTTTTACCTGGAAAATTTCATAAACATTTTTAACAAATTCACTGCTAGCAGACAGGACAACAACCAACCCTCAGAGGTGGGTTTCAAAACTGCCAGCTCGAAAAACTCTGCTCCGTGGAGTCGAGTTTTTTTCCTCACTCGCGTTCCTCAATGCCAAGTTGGTGAGCGCGAGCGAGGAAAATCCACCTCCCGGTGAGATTTTTCCACCTTCGCGATCGTCAACATCAAGTTGGTGAGCGCCAGCATGGGAAATCAACCCCCCGGCAAGATTTCTCAACGCGTGCGGTCAGATTTCTCATTGCGAGTGGTCGCATATGCTCATGACCGCTCGCGTTGAGAAACCATCTGTGCGCGTTGAGAAAGCTGCCACTCGAGTAAAAAATGTACTCGAGAGGCATAGAGGAAGCAGCACCCGCTTGCGATGTGAATGGTGCTGTTAGCGATGACACACAGTGTGGACAAGCACCTGGCACTGAAAATCACCGCAAACGGTATTTATCTAACGCACTCCGCCGCTTGCGGAGCTTCGCGTAGCGTGGAGGAGTTTTTTTGCACTTCACGAGTTCCACATAGCGGTACTCCGCGAACTCTGCCCAGGCTTACTTATTACAATCATTCCTCTCTGGGATACGACAAGCGGTGTCCCTGGCAGAATTCAACTCCGTTTCACACTCCCTGCCCTGCGGTGTCCCTCAGGGTTCATCGCTGAGCCCCATTATGTTCAATCTATATGTTACACTGTTGGTTATGCTTATAAATTCTTTTGGCTTGTCATTAGCACCATATGCCGAGGACACCCAAATTATAGTCTCCCTTGCAAAAAACGGTGTCCATTCCAGCAGTATATTCAAGAACTACATGAGTGCGGTAAGCAAGTGGATAGACTGTAATTGCCTAAAATTTAACTCTACAGAAACAGAGGTCTTTCTGTTTGGTAATAATCCATCTTTTTGGTCCCCAGACTGGTGGCCATTCAAGGTAGGTTCTCTCCCTACACCTGCCTTGAAAGTCAAAAACCTGAGGGTGATGCTGGATAGGGAATTGAAATATAAAGATCAAGTAAATAAGGTCACCTCAGCCTCTTTCCATGCTCTCTGAGTGATTAAGAAAAATGAAAAATTCTTACCCTTCGATCTTCTAAAAACAATAGTCACTGCACTTGAGTTAGCAAGACTTGACTATTGTAATAGCCTGTATCTAGATCTGCCCAAGGGTTCGTTAAAAAAATTAAAAAGTCTTGAGAATGCAGCTGCTCGATTCCTCTTGAAGGTTCCAAAATTTTGGACGTCTCAAACAGCCATTAGTAAACTTCACTGGCTCCCAGTTAGGGAGCGCACTATCTTCAAGGTTTTGTGCTTGGCCTATAAGACCCTTCATGTACAGGCCCCAAAAATTTAGATGGTACACCCCCGGTAGAGCCCTGCAGTCCAGTTCTATGAGGTACCTAGTGGTACCAGCTTTCAAATGCTCCTCCTGGCACAAAAGAAGCTTTCTCATGTCCACAGCCCTATACTGGAACCATCTTCCATATGAACTGAAAACAGCACCATCACTTTTTGCTTTTAGGAAACTCCTAAAAACATGGCTTTTCATTCAACTAAATTAGGATAGATCAACTCTGAGCCACACCATCGTTGAATGACGCATAGCGCGAAGACACCTCCGGGCATTCGTTGTGCTTAATAAGACTAATCATTCATCTATTCATGATGTGAAGGTCTTAAGATGGCAACACACTATTTCAAATTGGCTAGTTTGTCCTTTTCAATATCAAGGATTGTCCCCAGGTGATAACAAAATCTTAGATTGTCACATCTCTGCACTAGAGTCATCAGTCCTTCACTCGACAAATACTTTGTTCTATAAATTCTCGAAGCAGTATTTTTTCCTTACTTGAGCAAGCAGTTTGCAAAATATAATCAAGTGTACAAGTGATAGGGTATTCAATTGGCAAAATGGATATGTTCTTGGATTTCCAATCATAGTTACTAAATTTCCAACCATCGGCTTCCATAAGCCGGTACTTGATCCATTTTGAGTTTCAGCAACCATCAGGTCACCAAACATCTTTTTTAGGCTTTTTAAGTATAGTTGTAGAGCAAATGTATAGTCTGTATCCAAAAGATGAGAAAGTTGAGGCCTGATTCAACAATCCTCTAAGTCCTTTATTTAGGCCTTCAATCTGCACCATTTTTTATAATGTGGTTCCACAATTAATTTTAGGTTAAAACACCCATCCACCATGGAGAAGCCTTTCGTAAATTCAAGCTGGGCCTTCGGTAAGACTGCTTCTTTTCTCACCCATTCCTCTAAAAAGTGTAACGAATGTTTAGCATATACTTTACTGGGTATATCTAATAATGGAATCATACAGTCATTATAGGGAGAGGTGTGGCGCAGCAGCCATAGTGGCTGACTCCAGACCGCAGGGATCTCGATTCTTTCCCTGGCGCCGGCGGAGCTCAGTTCAGCATCATGTGACTCTGGGCAATAGGTCACTTAATCTCCTCGACCGCCCCCAGCGCCTTGAAACATTAAGGGGTGATATATTTGTGCTTTACAAGTAAGGATCATTATTATTATTATTATTATTATTATTATTATTATTATTATAGAGGAAGAGCACTCTTTTCTAATATATTGGCAACCTTATTCTGCCCTTCCAGTAATCAGGGGTGTTGTGACCCTTCATTATGGCTCTGAAGACTGGGGTTAAAATTTCATCCCATTCCCTGGGTAATGCCTTTAATAAATCAGCACATAGTCCATCTGGTCCTTGTGCTCGTGAATTTTGCTAGTCTTTTATAATTAGTTCAACTTCCTTTACAGATGATATTAGATGTTTGAAGTCAGCTTGAGTAATGGGGAACTGTAAGTTTTGCATATACAGCAGAGGGTTTCGCTTTTCATTACTCTTGTTTTTTACTCCGTAGAGCTCTGCTATGTATTTGCACCATTCCTCTTTCAAAAATAGAGGGGCTTCAATATCCTTCCGTCCCCTCATCGTTTTGCTAGCTGCTATCGTTTCTGTACATATCTTCTCTTCTTCAATCCAAACAATCTTTGTAAGTTTGTTCTTGTAATCCTTTCCATGTAATTTTCAGTTGCCTCAGAGCCATTGATTAGTGGATGATATGGAGCCATCTCAAATTGAATGCTACCAAAACGGAAATACTCACACGTGGCAATTGGACAAATTATGACCTACTTGCTACCTGGCCTAATGATCTGGGAACACCGACTAAAATCTCTATAGGAAGTAAGAAACCTCGGAATTATCATGGATTTCAAGCTATCAATGAATGCCCAAGTGGAAATACTAGCAAGATCAAGTTTCAGTACTATAAAAACTCTGCAACGCATCTTCCTCCAACTGGTATTTCCACACAAGGTCCAGGCTTCTATCTCTCTTGTTCTGTCTAAACTCGATTACACCAACAGCCTCTACCGTGGATCATCTTTAAAAACTATGAAAAGACTACTACTGATTCAGAACTCTGCTGTCAAACTACTCATACATCTAAAGCCACAAGCCCACATCTCCCCTGCCTTGAAGGCCCTACATTGTTACCCGTTGCCAGAAGATCCACATTCAAGCTGCTTTGTATCACCCACAAAGCGATACATGGAACAGGGCCACTCTTCATCAGGAATAAAATTACCAAATACATTCAACAAAGGAACCTCCACTCTAGATTGACACCTTGCCTCAAAATGGCAACATTCAAGAGAAAAACGATAGGAGGCACATCCTTCACTGTTCAAGCAGCCAAACTATGGCACTCTTTACCCCTAAACATAAGATCCATGGATAACTACCTTATCTTGAGAAGGCTACTCAAGAGGTGGCTCTTCCCCACATAACCACCATACTCAAGCATAAATATACAGCATATCTCTGTGTATATAAGCATTTTTTGGACTATATATGTGTACCTAGATATGTGTATTCCTTTGTATAAATGTGTATAATAATTATGTTTATAAATATATAGATATTCCTTTGGTCTGCTTAACAAATGTACATAATATTTATATTATTCTATGTTTATCATGTGTATAGGTCAATGCATAAATAACTACATTTTTATCATAACTATTTATCTACAATTGCTTCACTCTTGAATTACAATTTTTTTTATAAATTATAAAAACAAATAAATTAGCTTAAAGTGCAGCAACACTTGAAAGTCTAAGTTTATTAAATACAACTTAAATCTACATATATTACCTTCCTTATACCTATATACCTACATACACGTATGCATCTTTATATTTATTACTTTACTTATAATTCAGCATCTCCAATGCACTACCCTATACCTCACCCTATACCTCTCTCAATATATCCTCTACCTCCACTCTCTAACTCATCCCAAACCTCATTCTACTACTCTCTCCAATGCACTACTCTATTTCTCACCCTATACCTCTCTCAATATATTCTCTACCTCTACTCTGATACTCCTCCCAAACCCCATTCTACTACTATGATCTCCAAAATAACCCTTTCTAGACTCTTCCCTCCTCTACCCCTCCTTGCATCATCTCAAGCCTCTTTTACTATTCAGATCTCCAAAATGAGCCTTTCTAAACCCTTCCCTCTGACTCTTCCCCCCTCTACCTCCCCTTTACTCATCCAAAACCACCTCCCACTGCTATGAGCTCCCAAAAAACACTTTCTAGACACTACCCTCTTTTATCCCTCCACTATCCTTTTCAATCCAACTAGCAGACTCACATGTCCACTGCTCAAATTAATTTCATATTTCCCAATACTAATTCCCCCTTAATCCTGTTTGGATTCCGGAGTAGTTTGCTACCTGCCGAAAAGTGCTTTGACACCTCATCATGGGTAGCAAGTGCTACATAAATGCAAACCCTTCCCTCTTCTATCCCACCACTATCCTTTTTCAATCCAAATAACCAACTCACATGTCCACCGCTCAAATGAATTTAATATCTCCCTATACTAACTCACCATTTATCCTTTTTGGGTTCCGGAGTAGCGTGCTACTCACCGACAAGTACTTTGGAACCTCATCAGGAGTAGTAAGCGCTATATAAATGCAATTACAATTTATTAAAATGCTCTCTCGTTTTGGCATCATGTTTAAAAGCCTCACTGATATTCTTATTCAGCTGTATTTTTGCTTTCTCTTTTAAAGACCTCTTTCAATCCTCTAGGTGATATTCTTCTTTATATGATGGAGATGCTATTTGTCTAATAGCACATATTTGCCTTGAATATTTCTACCAGAGAGTTTTTTCCTCTGATCGAGATTAAATGGTCGACTATCATTGTTGCTGTTGCTCTTTTCACTGCTGAGGACCATACAATCCTATTATTCTTACAGTATATTTGATCATTACTGCTTCATTTTTCCCTAAGTTCCATGTTGTGGAATAAAGTTAGACTCAGGTACCTATGATCACTTGATAACAAGTCTGCAATCTCCATATTGTATATAAGACTGAAATGTTCATTGGAAATTACTGCATAATCTATTAGCAATGTAGTTCTACCATTTTCAAATGTGTATCTCCCAGGTTGATCACTCTTTGTTCTTCCATTGATTATTGTGTGATTTAAGGTATCGACCATGGTATTAAATCTTTTCCCTCTGTGATCAACCAATGAATCTACGGACATCTGTCATGGGATAAGTAAACCCCTTTCTTTTTCTTTCTGGAATTCATTAGAAGATGATACACTCAATATGTTTGCATTAAAATCAATCAGCAGTAATATGTGGGTCTTTGGGTAACTTACCCAAGTTTTCTCTATTAGATATATTAGATCTCTTAGTAACTTCTCTTGTGATTTTTTGAGGGGGGAAATATACATACAGAATAATTATCTCCATTTTGCTATCTATTACACTACATCTATTATGAATCTGTGTCCCTGATAATATTACGATAAGGAAGTCAGAGAATTCTAGAATTTGTCGCATGATTCTCAATGATTTCTTGACATCTACTAAAAGCATTGGCCCACCTAAAGATCTACCATATTTGCATTTTACTGCTTTTAAAGAATAAGTGAGATAGTCATTCATCAAGACCACTTCTGCTTCCCATGTTTCCTGCAGAACTGCAATAGTAATGTCTTTCTGTGATAACAGAGTTGTTAGAGATTTCCAATTTCTTTCTAAGCCCACTATATGCCATGAGATTATGTGCAAAAAAGTGTTGGCAGAGCTTCTGTAATATAGGCTTTCCAACTGGGTGGTCCTGATTTATGGCTGCAGCTACCCAGGATCAATCTTCTTGAATAATTGGGGCACTTTCTTTGTCATCAGTGTAAATATGTCTTCCGAATACCGATTTCATTGTTATAATTCGTTCACCTGGAGGCATATTTTTAATTGTGGATACATTATTACCTATTCTATGATCAATGGCATGCCCCAACATTGGAAGTTATCCTATTTTGCATCCATCGCAGGATGAGGGCCATGCCCTTTCAATTACAACTTTTCGATTACATTGTAACCTCAACACATCAAATCATTGACTGAGGCTAATACCTCATTAACAACAGATCTTGAGTAAAAGTAAACTAGGGCATATGGCCAGGTCGTAGATTGCTCGCTTTCTCTCAGGAGATAAACCAGTTTTATGTATTTTGATATTTTAGAAAGCTTTGGGGGTGCCATAAAAATAGACAATATTTTTGATCTATTTAGATATGTGTTGTGCCCCCAATCTGCAAAGATATCCACCTTTTGAAGTACACAGTCTTTTATTGGGTAATTTACTAAATGATTAATGCTTTCTGCTTCTCCTGCACATTCTGTTGCCACTGACATAGGAATACCCAGTGAAACCTCCTCGATATTTGACTTAGTAATCAGCGGTGTATTAGTTACTGGGATTGGCTCAATTGACAAGATCTGATTTAATTTACTTGCCACTACCTCTGTTGGTGCATTTAGAGATTATGTTTTCCCTATTTTTTCGCTGGTGTGTTTTAAAATGGCTGAGGTAAATAGATGCTCTGCTATTGTAAATTTTAACTCCAGGGTTCATGATGAACTATTTTTTAAGTGACTATCTACTTCTGATTCTATCCTTGGTCTGTGTTGAAGTAACTCTTTTTCCCCATTGTATGCTGGAACAAATTTGCCTGCAGTTGGAACCCTTCTACCTTTCATAGAGATTTTTCTTTTTCTTTTGTCTTAAACAGGGCCTCTTTGGTTTTTGTGATTGAAAAATAGGGGAAACCTCCTTAACTTCCTCTGGTTCTATTTTTTTGGGTGACCCATTTGTCTGGCTCCACCTTTACTAAATGCTGGGAGAACTACTTCCTTATGTAATGCTTTGGTTGTTTTAGGGGTATCACCAATCTCTTCTCTTATTCTACTATTTACATTCAAAGAGAGTCTATTGTTATCAATTCCAATCATTTCAGTTTGGGTCATTTTATCATGTTTTTCACACGGGTAAAATCCACCCACTATGCTTTCAGTAATGTTTCCGTGCTCCCTGTTCTTACAGGTTTCCAATGTGATCCTCTTATTCCTGGTTCTAGACTGTAATAGATGCTATAGTATTAAAAGATTTGCATCTACATTACGGTCAGAATCAGTCACTAATTTAGTCAGTAACTGGATCACAGATTCCAAGATTTGTGGGGCTAACAGAGTCACCATGAATACTATCTCACATGTGTAGCCCCCCTTACTGTGTTCAGTTTTCTCACCTTCTAGGAATATATAATTATTTGCTGGTAGACTGTTCTCATGTGAAATATCACTAATATCACACATCAGTACATGATCCTGCATGGGCGGGAAATTCTTCTCCGGTTCCTACAGGAATCTCCCCCCTCTGTTCGATTGTGACTCATACCTTGTATGGGTTAGAACTTTGGTTAGTTTCTCATACCCTTAAATTCCCAGAGAGCATAGAACATAATGGCATGCCTTCTAAAGCTTTTGAGGCTATGTCATCAGCATTTGATATATTCTCCAGGATCGATTTGTCACTTAAGATATTCATTTTGATCTGTTGGATCTTCTGCACGCTGGCCTTTGCTTCAGTCTTGCCTATTTAGAAGCTTTCCTTCTGTCTAATTAGTATTAAGTGCTCAGTACCATTTAGCTGAATGTCCTGGTTAACCCTAACACTATCATCAAAGACGGTGGACATTAATGAAAGCGGTTTACATTTGGGTGACGATAATGACACCACAGATTTTATACTGTTGCTAGTGTCTATAACCGTCTATGTACTCATTGAATGATTGATCTCAATCTGGATTGTATGTTAATTAGGGAAAAAAGAGGAAGGAGAACACATGTGTGGAGTTCCAGCCACATCATAGCTCTACATCAATCTTTTTCCTTTGTATTCTTGGTTGTACAAGTCATTTTCTTCCACTTCACTAATGATTTTTTAGAAACTGCTTGTAAGAAAGAGGTTTTACCTGGATTTTGGAGTGGGCCATATATTTACTCTTGAGCCTTCATTGGGATATTTTTTGTGAGTGGTCACCTTACTATGCATATTAGGGCACATGAAATCTTTAATTGAGTGTTTCTGCTCATATGATTTTTTGTTACTTAGTGCATTTCAACCTGTTTGTTATTCTGAATTTGACACTTATTCCTATCCCCAAGGGCTCTTGCTTAGCATTATCAGAAAGAGAGTCTAGATTAATCACTAAATATTTCATTTATGGTTATTGTTGTTGTCTGGGAGCATTTCATCAACTTTTATGCCTTAATTTTCTCTCTTACTTTCCCTGGCTTATTTCTGAGACAATGTGAGTACAGGCGTTGTGTCAATACCATCTGATTGTTCTTAAGAAACCTATCCTCGTTCTAAGAATCCTTATAGGACTTTTACTCACTGATGTCTGCTCTTTGTTCCCCCTGAGCATGGTTACCGTTATTACGTTGTGTTAGGTTGGCCCTTCCGCATATCTTCCCTGCTGATGATGATATTGCACTTGTTTATTTTTCAAGGAGTCGCCCAATAGGATTACAAACTTATTTTGCACTTTGTGAGGTAACACAAAGAGTATCCATTATGATTACAATCTCTTATTGCACCTTGCATACTACAAAAGGAGTTACCAATTAGGACTTAAGCATAATTTTTCACTTCCATTGTTTCTATAACAGAAGTCAGTAGAATGTCATCTGCTGGAAGTGGAGGTTCATCTGTTTCCCTGCTTGCTGTTAAGTGTGCAGGAAAACAGACAGAACAATTGCTCTCACAGACAGGGAGCTGCATGTTTAGCAGCTCCCTGTCTGTGAGAGCAATGCTGGTTCCGCGCAGGAGGTGGGGAGCCGCCAGGTACAGCGTGGGGAAAAAGAGCAGAAATAGGCAAAATAAAGGTGAGAAACGAATAGAAAGAGGCAGAATAAAGGTTGGCAACGAGCACAAAAAAGCAAAATAGAGCTCAGAAACTAGCAGAAAGAGGCAAAACAGAGGTCAGAAATGAACAACAAGAGGCAGAATAAAGGTGAGAAACAAACAGAAAGAGACAGAACAAAGGTCAGAAACAAGCAGAAAGAGGCTCAATAAAGGCTAAAAATGGGCAGAAAGAGGCAAAATAAAAGTCAGCACTGAGCAGAAAGAGGCAAGAAAAAGGTTAAAAATGAGCAGAAAGAAGCTGAATAAAGGTCAGAAATGAGCAGGAAGAGGCCAAATAGAGGTCAGAAACGAAAAGAAAGAGGCAGAAAAAATGGTCAGCCATGAGCAGAAAGAGGCAAGATAAAGGTGAGAAATGAGCAGAAAGAGGCAAAGTATTGGTGAGAAACGAACAGAAATAGGCAGAATAAACGTCAAAAAGGAGCAGAAAGAAGCGGAATAAAGGTCAGCAATGAGCAGAAAGAGGCAAACTAAAGGTCAGCAATGAGCAGAAAGAGGCAAAATAGAGATCAGAAAGGAGCATAAAGAGGCAAAATAAAAATTAGAAACGAGCAGAAAGAGGCAAAGTAGTGATCAGAAACAAGCAGAAAGATGCATGCAGACACACGTGCCCACTCATAGGGCCAGATGTATCAACATTGGGTTTTGCGACTCTATAATAGCGAATTTTACCGATTTGCTATTATAGACTCGCAAAATGCAATGTATGTAGGTTTTTGCAAACATTTTGCGATTCCTACGCATTCCTTAATTGCGACTCGCAAATTGCGAGTCGTAAATAAAGAATGGCTTCCCATTTAATTCTATGGGCCTAGAGGCCCATAGGAATGAATGGGAATTGCATGCGCAATTTGCGAGTACCCAATAGGTACTCGCAAATTGCACATGCAATTTCAAGGGTGCCAAAAGGACACCCTGTTACACCCCTGAAATATGCATATGTGCACATGTGGCGCACATATATGCCCTAAGGGCATGTCTGTGCGCCACATGGCACTTTGAAAAATGCAAAAAAGTGCATTTTTCTAGGAATTTGCAAATTACCACCAACTAGAAGTTGGTGGTAATTTGCGATTCCTTAATGCTAATTCGCAATTTGCGAGAGTTACAAGAATTGCATTTAGGGAATCGCAAATTGCGATTCCCTAACTGCATTTGCAATTTAGGTAATTGCAAATAATTGCGATTACCCATATTGCGAATTAAAAAATGCTGATACATTGCAAAATGCATTTTTGCGAACGCACAAAGCGTTGATACATCTGGCCTATAGACCCACACAGAGACTCATGCACTCGCTCACAGACCCAGTCAGACACTCCTGCACCCACTCAAAGGGCCCACTCAGACAGTCATGAATCCACTCACATACCCACTTAGACACTCACGAATCCAGTCACAGACCCACTCAGACACTCAAGCACCCATTCACAGACCCACTCAGACACTCAGTCACCCACTTGCAGATCCACATAGGCACTCTTAGCCCACTTACACAGCTTTGTACACACCCATACAGTTACTCACACAACCACTCATAGACCCATACAGCCCCTCACATAACCACAAACCCACTCATACACCCACTCAGAGACCCATAGAGCCACTCACACACCCACTCACCTACCTATACAGTCACTCACACACCCACTCTCAAAGGTTACAGTTAGGAAATTTAAAAAAAAAAGTTGAAATTCACTGAAAAACAAAGGTTACAAGAATGTTATAGTTAGGAAATAGAATTAAAAAATGTAGAAATACCCAGAAAAAAACAAAGGTTACAGGGACATTATAGTTAGGAAATAGAATTTTAAAAACCTAAGAAATTCACTGAAAAAAACAAATGTTTCAGTGACATTATAGTTAGGCTCAGATTTCACTCATACAAAACCATTAAAATTCTGATGTTATAGCTACCTAAGCTAACTATAACTTATGCCCCTGCAATGCACTGCTTGTGACCTCACATATTACAACACTCATGTTATGGTCAGTGACATCACTGATGACATCTCAAATGAGTGAAATCTGAGCCTAACTATAATGTCCCTGTGACCTTTTGTTTTTTCAGTGAATTACCAAGGTTTTTTAAATTCTATTTCGTAACTATAACGTCCCTGTAACCTTTGCTTTTTAAAGTGAATTTCTAAGGTTTTTCAAGTTCTAGTAGTCGCATTTGCAGAGTGGTGGAGAAAGTGGGCGGGGCCTCCGACCAGCTCTCAGGAATCCCAGTGTATGGGACTTACTGAAAGTAACAGGAGGGCTTCTTGACCCCCAAGGTCCCTCAGCATCCAAGAGGACTTCATCCCCCAACCAGTAGTGTAACAGGAGGCATGTTTGCAGAGTGATGGAGAAAGGGGGCATGGGCTCCAAAGACCTCTTAGCAATCCCACTGTGTGGGACTTATTGGAGGCAACAGGAGTTGTAGTTGGCCCCCAAGGACCCTCAGGAGTAAAGTGGACTTCATACCCCAACCAGTAGTGCACCAGGAGGCATGTTTGCAGAGTGGTGGAGAAAGGGGCATGGCCGCCAACAACCTCTCAGCAATCCCGCTGTGTGGGACTTACTGGGGGTAACAGGAGGGGTAGTTGGCCCCCAAGGACCCTCAGGAGTAAAGTGGACTTCATACCCCAACCAGTAGTGCACCAGGAGGCATGTTTGCAGAGTGGTGGAGAAAGGTGCATGGCCTCCAAAGACCTCTCAGCAATCCTGCTGTGTGGGGCTTACTGGAGGTAACAAAAAGGGTTCCTGGCCACCAAGGTCCCTTAGCATCCAAGAGGACTTTATCCCCCAACCAGTAGTGCGCCAGGAGGCGTGTTTGCAGAGTGATGGAGAAAGCTGGTGTGGGCTCCAAAGACCTCTCATCAATCCCACTGTGTAGGACTTATTGGAGGTAACAGGAGGAGTTGTTGGTCCCAAGGATCCTCTGCATCCAAGGGGACTTCATCCCCCAGCCAGTTGTGCGCCGGGAGGCGTGTTTGCAGAGTGATGGTGAAAGGGGGCAAGGCTTCCGGCGACCTGCCGGTCTCAGCTTTTTAAACATTTTTTTTATTTATTAGGGGAGGGGGCCACATGGCCCCCCTTCCCTGGGCTCATTTCGGCCCTGCGGACCCGATCCCCCGGGGCCAGGCCTTTTTTGAATGGAGGATGGGGGCTGCGCATCCCCCTTCCCTGGGCCAAATTTCGCCCCAGGGACCCTGGCCCCAGAAACCTGGACTAACAAAAAAAAAAAAAACAATTACAGAGAGGGGTCCTGGGCTTTAAAAAAAAAAAAGTTTAAAAACTAATCTGGGGAAGGGAGTCACGCAGCCTCCCGCCCGAGCTGAATTCAGCCCCAGGGACCCCATCCCTCGGGGCCCAGCCTCTCTTCTGGATGCCCTGGTCCCACTCAGGGCACTCACAAACAACTGTTAGGGACCGCAAGGGGAGTCTCAAGGCCCCGAGGTCCCTGCTGGCAACCCGCCTCCATTCGGGAGCCGGCATTGCTTTCACAGAGAGGGAGCTGCTAAACATGCAGCTCCCTCTCTGTGGAAGCAATTCTGCTCCACTTCTAGCAGGCAAGAGCATTATTAATTTTCTTGCTTGCTGGAAGCTGAGCTTTTGCTTTTCTTGGCGGGTGAGGTAAAGCTCCCACCAAGCCATAGCAAACAGCTATGTCCCGGGGTGGACACCCAACTGGATATATCCGGAGCCAGCCCTTGGGGGTGCGATCCCCAGTGTTATCTATGCCCCCCTCCCAATTACTTTATAACAAGATGGCCCTAGGGAGGTGGTGGTTCCTGGAGGAGTCCCTGAGGCCCCCTAATACAATTTCATTTTAGCTCCAGGGAGGTGGTGGTCCCCGGGGCACGGGGGATCTAAGAGTCCCCCGATTATATTTTAGCATGTGGCCCCAGAAGGTGGTGGTTCCCGGGGTCTGGGGGGGTCCGAGAGGCCCCCTGTTTATAAAATCATTAAGCCCCGGAGAGGTGGTGGTCCCGAGGGCAATATTAAGCCCCAGGAGGGGCGAGCCTGTGACCCCCCTCCCTCATTAACAAAATGCCCCCAGGACCTGACCAACCCGGGTGCCGATAACTAAAGAAGCGCGGAAGCCCGAGCTTTGTTTTTTTTAACATTTTGTGCAGTATCAACATATGCCACCAACAATTTAAAAAAAAACATTTTTTTTGCCCTGAAAGGTCCCTGTGGGACCAACTCAAGAGGAGTAGGGGGTCAGGGTATTTCTACCCTGCCCCCTTTTTTTTTGTAATGTTTTTTCTGGGAATCGGTTCAAGCCAAGTCCCAAGATGGCTGTCAACACTTTCTGATTAGAAGTGTTGGTAGCCAATCAGTTCTCGGCATGAGATTGGGGGTAGGGGGGTCGTGGAACCTCCTGTGTCCCTATACATGCAATTTGGATTTTATTTAATATTTCAAAAAGTACGGAACAGATTTACACCAAATCACAAAAGGTCACTGTCTGGACCAACAGCTACCTTTCTGCCAAATTTGGTGTAATTAATTTTTAAAGATTTTTTGGGCCGGATTCGCGAAAACACTGTGACTCCCGCTGAATTTTTTTAAAAAAAATGCTTTTTTGGGCCCTGAGGGTCCCTGTGGCACCCCCTGAGCAGGCCTAGGGGATCAGGGTGTTTCTACCCTGACCTCTTTTCTTGATTTGTAACGTTTTTTAACCTTTCTAGGTTCCTTTCTGCCACATTTGGTGTAATTCCGTTCAGCAGTTCAGGCTGTAGCTGCATCAACAGTTCTATAGAAATTAACATGGAGAAAAAGTGTTTTGGGACCCCCCTTTTTTTCGGCCCCCGCTCAACAAATCACCACGAAATTTTCAACACAGCAGCTAAAGTGAGTGGGCAATCATTGAAGCTTCAAACAAGAAGCAGGCACAGGCCCTTCAAGGTGTGACATTTTCTTACTTTATTGTTCTTTCTTTGTGCAAATGCATGTCCCTGACGTGTTTCGGCTGCGCTCAAGCGGCCTTGATCACATAAACGCCCTGTGTTCCACATTCTCCCTTTAAACCATTTAATGACGTGATGAACACACAAACTAACTATAGGCATAGACAACAGACCACATATTGTTCAGTTTCTTGTCACTCTGTGAGAAAACAGACTTTTCCCTACTATGATGTCTTTCTGTACAAATACAGTATTACATATGTTTCCTCACCAGGCTTCAAAATAGATGGATCTAATATTATACAGCTCATAAATAAAAATATCTACCATTGTACACAATAAATAACATTATAATTATTATTTTGCTTTATCTAAACAACATTACTTATAATCATGATATAAATATTTTAAGAGCTATCTAAAATCACCAAATCATATCTAATAGCAAAAGGCCTGAATGTCATTGTCCAATATGAACCACGCAAAGTGCAAAGTGCCTGAAAGTGCCCAATATTTTTAAAGTGCTAACAATGCTTAACAAAGGGAAGCTTTATAGCAGCGACACCAAACTTTATATACTTAATTGCATCATTTTCACAGTATCTTGTATCTTCCTACATAGTGAAATGCCTTTATATTCTAAAGTGACTCGTGATTTAACCATAAAAACGTCAGCTAGCAGCAACCCCAAACTTGATTTTCATTTTCAATAAATCACTGCATCAATGCGTTTACACTCCATTGCAATATAGATTCTGACCGATTCAGGAACTGGCATGTAAAATAAACATAGTTGCCTTATGTTGGTGGGATCAAAGAAAGTTATGCAGATCTTCACTGGTATTCAGCCCATTTGGTATCTTGGAATCTAGTGCAAGTATGAACTTAGGGGGTCATTACGATGACGGGCGGATCGCCACTGCCCGTATGGCGGTGGCGATCCGCCCGCCATTCCCCTCCGCCCGCATGCCATTTCCCCCACCACATTACGATGGCGGGGGAGCCCGGTGGACGGAAAGACCGTCCGCCGGTTTTCCGCCGGTCACACAGGTGACCGGGCGGAAAAGGGCACTAATATGGTGGCGGTGTCTGCAAGACACCGCCATCCATATTAGGATGGTTGCGGCGAGCAGCCTTTCCATGGCGGCAATGCCGCCATGGAAAGGCATACGGTCTTCACCATTGGGGGCCCGTTGCGGGCCCCCAGAGTGTTGGGGGGGTGGGGGGTGCACATGGGGGTTACCAATGGTACCCCCTGCATTGGCATGGAGAAGGTGACAGGCACCGCACGGTGCCTGTCACCTTGTGCATGCCAATGCACGACGTGCATTCCCAGCATTGTGGCAGGCGGTGCTGTGAACACCGCCCACCACAATGTTGGGAATAGGGGATGCCACCGCCACCGTGGCATCCTAATACTATAGGTTAGCTGACTTTTAGTCGATGACTCAGCAGCCAACAGTCAGAGGTTACTGATCAACCTCGACGTTTCACTTGAATTTTTGGAGAACTGTGAACAAATCTGAGAGCTCACAAAGCCCAGCTGTTCGAACTCTCAGCCTGAAACTTTTTGGCTGATTTTTTCAAGTGCTCATTTTTAACCTCTCTCACCCCCGTCCTGAGGAAGACCCCATTCACAAGGCATCAAACCAGCTGTTTATTTCAGGGGTCGAAAACGTTGACATTGTTTTTTTTGTTCAGACACTGATGACAGAGATTTATTATCTGCATCGGATACCTTGTGTTATGTTTTATCAATTCTATATTTGCCAGACATCTGGCTGGATAGGCTGTATATATTGATTTTTGATGTCACATACGCACACTACCTTCCTTTTGCACTTAACTTTCACAACCCCCTTTTTTTCATGCACTCCTCCCTTTTGCACCAGACTTGAATAAAATGTTTGATACTGATACATGTCATTTATAATCTGGCTACTATGCAACCTTGTGATGAAATTAAATCACAACCATTTTTGGTGAATGATTCAAATGGTGGCGTTTAATTTTGTTTAAAGTAATAATGTTTTCCTATGTTCGGCATAATATGTAATTGTATTCCACTGCGACATTACCTTTTTGTACCATAAGCTACCCGGGTCCAGTGGTCTTTCGGGTCTACCCCATTATTGTATAACTCCTAATACTCGCGGCGGGACCGCCGCTCCTATGGCGGACGGTCCCATTCACCGCTACGGTGGCAGGCGGACTTTGTCCGCCCGTCATCGTAATGTGCCCCTTAGATTCTAGCTACCTTAGCAACTTCTCCCTGTTACCACCTCTCCTCAATGTCGGCACTGCTCCTATAACATAGTATTTCAAATTGTTTAAATTGTTATCATGTACCAATTTGAAATGGTGTGCCACCGGGTAAGTAGGGTCTGAGTTTTCCATTGCCCTAAGGTGTTGTAAAATTCTAGTGTGCACTTGTAATTTCGTGCTGCCCACATAGCGTAGGCCATATGTGCACTCTAGAACATACACCGCATAGTCTGTCCTACAGTTGTATTACTCCTTAATATCAACAGGCTTCCCACTGAAGGCTGACTTGTTCATGGTGGTGATGATCCCAAACTTGCAAGCCCGACATGAGCTACATTTAAAAAAAAAAACTTTCTTTCAGGGACAACCAGTTTGTTTTCTTAACTAGTTCAGGGCTATTGTTGACTAAAGTGTTTCTCATTGATGGTGCTCGCCTAAACGTTAGGGTAGGTTTCTTAGGGAGAAGTTGACTTAAAGTAATCTCTGTTTGAACAATGGGCCATTGCTTGTTGATGATGGATCTAATCTGTCTCTTCTGTCGGCTGAAAGTGGTGATCAATCTGATGCTGTTAACATCATCACTGTCTGGGGGTCGATTATCAAACATGCGGTGGGAACTGGCGGGGGTCTGAAATCAAATAGCTTCCCTAGATCTCTTTTTCTTTGGCACATTTAACGATCTCAAAGTCGTATCCCCGCTCAAGGAATCTAATGGTGGCTTCTTCTTGGCATATTGCTAAATCATTATCTGAGCTGCAGATCTTACGCAGCCTCAGGAACTCTCCATATGGGATGCTTTTAATTAGGTGTTTTGGGTGGAAACTGGATGCATGAAGAATAGCATTCCCCGCTGTACTTTTTTTATGTAACTTGGACTCTAATATACCATTCTTAACATAAACTTGGACATCCAGAAACTTAATACCATTCCTGTTAATCTGTGCAGTGAATTCTAAATTCATAGTATTCGCATTGTTGCTTTCAACAAATGATACCACACTCTCCTCGGTCCCCCTCCAAATAACAAAAACATCATCAATAAACCGCCATCAGGCCACCACATGATTCTCCCATTCAGTGATGTGATTCATCCTTCAAACCCGCTCCTCCCACCAGCCCACCTGTAAACATGCGTAGCTGGGGGAGAAGCAGGCATCCATGGCAACCCCCCTCAATTGTTGGAACACCTCTTTTCCGAACATAAAAAAATTGTTGTGTAAACACCAACTGATCATCTTCAACAGGATAATGTTATGATTATATAAATGAATTGGTCGTTATTTCAAAAAGTACTCCACCGCCCTTAGACTATCCGTGTGCTCTATACTTGTATATAATGTGGTAATGTCCATGGTCATGAGTAAATATTCCTCACTTCAGGCCGTCTTCTGCAGTTTTCCGAGAAAATCCCCAGTATCCTTGATATATGATGGTAATTTTATTACAAAGTCCTGAAGGAAATAGTCAACATATTGTGAGATTTTCTCAATCAAACTCTTTTTTGCAGAAATGATTGGGTGGCCTGGTACTGGAGATATGCTCTTGTGTACTTTGGGGATGAAAAAGATTACTGGTAGTACAGGAAATTCATTATTTAAAAATTGTAATTCTTCTTTTGTAATGAGGCCTTCACGCTTCCATTTCAAGAGATCATGCTTCAAGGCTGCCTATACAGTCCTACCTTGTTGTATTGATGATCTTCTATAAAATTTTACATCATCAAGATGTCTAAAAGCTTCCTTGAAGTAATCTGCCTTGGGCCAGAGAACCACATTGCCCCCTTGTCAGTTGATGATTACTTCTCTGTTATTGCCCAATTTCTGCATTAAATTATGATATTGTCTATCTTGATATTTGAATTTCCTCATCGTTTGACTGATTTTCCGATTTAATTTCATAATTTACTTCACTACCTGATCATTAAAAATATTCACCGCATCCCTGGGCATCATTGGCATGAAAGTCGAAGTTGGTATAAATGGTCTCTTAATGGTACCTGATGGATTTCTACCGGCTGTAATCATCACTCGTTGGGTAGTGGTTGCTATACAGTTGGCTCCTTCATCACTTTCCAATGCTTGTAATGGCCATAATGTTTCTACATACGATACTTGTAGATTATCATGCTCTATCTCACTCGGTGTTATAGCTCCTGAAGATTGATCTGTCACATTTTTAAGATTGAAATATTTAGCTAACTTCAACTTCCTAATGAGTTTGAACACATCTATCCTTGTTTGATTGTAATTGAAATTGCTTTCAGGACAGTATGTGAGGCCAAGTGAAAGTAGTTGAGTCTCCGCCGGACTTAACTGAACTTTTGTTAGGTTGATGATGGTATTGTCAGTCATATTTATTGTCTTTTACACTTCCTGACTTGTGGCTTTTTGTTTGTTACAGTTTTTGAGTTTTCTCCTTGGCCTTCTCCTTTGGTTAGATATTGGCAAAAGAAAAAACGCTCTTTGAATAGAAACAAGGTCCTAACTATAACTACCTACTGATGACCGCCATTAGGTAATACACACACATATCTATATATATATATATATATATATATATATATATATATATATATATATATATATATGATATAAAGGCATAATACTTACCTGCTAAATGCTTACATTTTTGCTGTAAAGGAATGCATTGTAAAGGCATATGCATGGTAAAGACTTGCGTGGTAAAGACGCGGTCATTGTAATGACTGCGTTGTTAAGGTATGCATTGTAATTGCAAGCATGGTATCGTCATACAACCATTAAATCCATATATTAAGGTTAAGAGAACATAATTTTTTGCTACAATAGATAAGCGTGCATTTCAAACCACTTCCATAGAATTTCTGTGTTATATAATCAATCCTCAGGGTGTACATTTGTATGATAAACATTTTAGCAATGCTCTACTGGTCGACATATACCTCTGTAAAAGCTTTGAAAAATGTCCTGGGCTTTCTTAATTTTTATAGAAGATTCATTCATCAATTTCTGAAATTCAAGCTATATTTGTAAGGACCACAGAGGCTGATTAAGCTTTTTATTTTTGATGTAATCATTTTTCTTGCACCCCTATTTTGCACCATCCATTTGTAGAACTTCTAATTATTGTAAAAGCGATGTCTCATGCCATGGAAGGGGATTAGTCCAGTGGCTTACTTTTCAGAAGAGTTCTCCCCATAAAATTAAATTACACCTTCATAAACACAGAACTTTTAGCAATAATTAGATAAATAGATATTTTGATGCTTAGAAGCATTATCTATTGGGAGCTAAACATGCAGTAGACGTATACACAGGTCACAAAAATGTACAACTTTTAAAATCAACCAAGATGTTATCTCTGCAACTGCTCAGATGGTCAGGTGGTCACTGTTTTTTATGGTTATGAGTTTGTGATAAACTATGAACCTGTTCCAAATATTGAAAATCTTTTGTCTTATCTCATCAGAACCTGAAATTGAAAATACAGCAGTTTGTGAATCTCTTTTGATTTTATCAAGTAAAACACAGCATATTTCTTCCTTTGCATAAATTAATATTGACAAAATAGCTGACAAAATCATAGCCTTAGGAAACGAACTCAGTCCCGCCACATACTCTCAACTCCTTCCGGACCTGCCTCCTCCTGCCGCAACGCCCCCACAGATTTCACCTAAAAATCAAGCTCACTGGACCGACTTCAAAGTCTATGACGAAGACTCCATCTCTAAAATCCTATCTACCTTAAACCCGAACAATCATTTTAATGACCCGCTCCCCTCCAACTGCCTAGCTGCCATTGCCCAATCCATTATTCCTAGCTGGACTGCAATAATTAACGCCTCTCTCCGGCAAGGATCGATGCCTGACTCTCTGAAAGCCGGCCAAGTCCTCCCCATTTTGAAAAAGCCGCCGCTAGATCCTGCTTCCCCCGACAACTTCAGACCTATCTCCAACATCCCCCTCTTAGCCAAAGTGCTGGAGAAGTGTGTGCAACAACAGCTAAGTCAACACATCAACAACTTCCACCTACTCGATGACTTCCAATCTGAATTTAGACCTGGGCACAGCACTGAAACCACCATGCTCCACATCGTTGATGATGCCCTCCAAGCCCTTGACCAAGGCAAAACCTGTCTCCTAATCCTCCTAGATCTATCCTCGGCCTTCGACACGGTCAACCATGAAAAACTACTTGAACGCCTCAAACTCAGGATGGGATTGGAAGGCTCTGTTCTAGAATGGTTTAGGTCCTTCCTTCATAACCGATCACAGAGATTCCTAATCAACGGCAACCTATCTGCTCCCTCCCCCGTCACGGTTGGAGTCCCCCAAGGATCAACCCTGTCCCCCACTCTCTTTAACCTTTACCTAGAACCGCTTGCCGAAGTACTACGCACTGCCAATATCTCCTACCATATGTATGCTGACGACACTCAGATCTACATCAAAACCTCATCTCTCGAGGAGATCCTCTCCCTAAACGAAGCCTTGAAACTGACTGTCCAATGGCTCGCCTCCAATCAACTCAAACTCAACGCAAAGAAAACAGAATTTCTCCTAATTTCCCCCTCCTAAAACCAACCCTGAGATGCAAATATGGATCAAGGCTATCTCAGCCTTAAATTGCCCACCGACTATCATGGAATCGGCCAAATCCCTGGGAATCACCCTGGACAGCAACTTGAACATGCAGGACCACATCAACTCGATGGCCAAATCAGCCAGATTCCACCTGAGCTACCTGAGGAAATTGAAACCCCTCTTCGATGCTCCTGACCTAAAAATGGCAGTCCAAGCACTAGTCATCTCTAGACTGGAGTATGGCTGTTCTACCCTCTCGGGTTTACCCAAGATCTCCCTGGCACCTTTAAAAGCCTGCCTCAATGCGGCCACCAGGCTACTTACCGGCACAAGGAAATTCGACCACATTTCCCCACACCTGAAAGTTCTGAACTGGCTTCCTCTTGAGGCAAGAATGCAGCTTAAACTAGCTTGCATTACACACAAGGCCTTATACTCAAACTCCCCTGCATATCTTGCACAGAAACTTGTGATTTCTGGAGGAATCAGAAACTCCCGGTCCGCTAGAGACCTCCTGCTGCAACCTGCTCGCTTTCGGAAAAACAAAACTTACAATCGTGCTTTCTCTGGGGCCGCTCCTAGAATATGGAACTCTCTCCCACCCGCCATCAGAAGAATCCCTTCTCTGTCTCGTTTCAAAAAGGATACCAAAACCTTCCTTATGGGTAAATTCCTCGTTTAAATTTTGCCTTCAACCACCACTATGACCATGATATACGTCTGGCTATTGCCTCCCTTCGGATTACCTAGTCACCCCACCAAGAAACCTGTGGTCTTGTCTTGAGTAATTGTAAATGTAATCTGTAAATACGTGTCCTATCTCTTATATATTCTGCACCTCGCCACCTCCTAATTGATTTTTACTCTTGTGATTCTAAGTCTTTTTGTACAATCCTATGATTCCTGCAAAGCGCTCTGATACCCTAACGGGTCAAGTTCGTGCTCTATAAAACACAAAAAAAAAAAGAATTGATACATTCCTAATAAAGGTCTGTGTAAATTTGCAATCTATGGATTGAGAAGTCTGGCTTAGAAAAAAAAAGGTAGAGTTGAGGGAAATTAATTATTGTATCAAGGAGATACTCTATATTTGCCTGCCGTACATGTAAGAGAACAAGCTATGAGCTTCCTTGATGACTCTAAGACTGCATGTTTGTTTGTATGTTTTTTTAAATTTCTAAATCACAATCCTAGCTGGCTGGCAATAGAGAGCATTATACAGGGAGCAAGGCTCAGTGGGGGATATATTGGCTGGAGAGAACAGAGAATAAGAGATAGAGATGGTAGAGCTCATGAAAGCATGAGAAGGCAGCCTATCTGAGATGGTATTCCTTGAAGATGTGAGATTTCAGTTTCTTCCAGAATAGTAAGACAGTTCCTATTGTTCTGAAATCACAGGAAATGTTGTTCCAGATCCTGGGGCTGTAGGCTGTGAAGGATTTTTTTCTCCTTCCTGTAGTGTTTAGTTTCTAATCTGGTGAACGAGGAGCTCCTTGCATGGTGTAGACTTCCAGAAACTGTTGGTTGGTCTTGGTGTAGAGGGCCTTGTACCTGATGGAGCTGATCATGAAGATGATCTGGGCACTGTCAGAATGCAGATGGGGAAATACATATCTTTATATGCCGGTCATCACAGCATGCTACACTATAGATTCTAAAAATACTGCACACAGTGTGGCACCATCTGGCCAGAAGTCTTGCATCTCAAAGAAACATTCAATGTTAAATATCTAAGGAAAGGCGAGAAGGACTACCTGTTCCATAGACCCTAAGGACTCTCAAGTCTTGCCAATGGTGGTGCCTATACTGAATGGCGTGAGTACCGATTTCTCATGGTCTGTAGAATTCTTGCTAGGTAGAGGTGATGTATTTTGCTGCAATTGGGACCTGTTATCCTTAGAAGTAGATAAAAGACATAATTGATATCACAGAAGTACCTTTACACTATACTTGCAAAGGATACAAAGTTGCAATTTTGTTACCTTCATCAGAAGCTATTCTTTAGAATTATAAACATTATATGCAAACTCTATTTGACATTTTTTTTCACCAAACGTCATCCATTAAGATGACGTCATCCATTTTAAGCTCATAATGGTATATTCTCATTGTAGAAAAGTGGAGTATTATGTTGTGCAAGGGTTAGACCTCACCATGTAGTACTACCACAATATACCAAAGATGGTCCTTGGATTCACACTAATAAATCCTTAGCTAAGTCCAGATAGTGGGGCAAAGAGCATTCAGGCTTTACTGGAGGAACATGTGTTAAGCAGTTCAGAGTACCAACATGGACGACAAGTTTTTGACACGATTTCAGAGAAATGCGACAACAATTTATAAAAACAGAGTGCAATTTTATCTCAATTTAGACAGCCAAATGAATGGAATAGCATACATATAACTAAAGTTATAGAATTTTGAAGCAATATAAAATCAGTTCAGAATATTACAGTGAAACGTTATAATTGCGGTCAATTGGAAAAACCACTAGTGACACCGGTCACTTGCAAGTCGTGTTGCCTGGTACCCTTGTAGGGTAAAGGTGATGCAGGACCCAGGATCAAGCCACGACAGTCAGTTCAATTTTACCTTTCAAATGGAGCACGGGTGCAGAGTTATCCTGGCTATCCCTGGTGCTGAACGGGAGTCGCAGGAGAGCTGCTTTTACCGCTGAAACAGTTCTGTGGGAGAAAAAGATAAAAAAACACCACAACGGAGTGGTTGCTGATGTTGGTCGAAGGTTCGATGGGCTTCCCTCTTATATGGAATGTTGAGTAAAGGGGTTGATTGCCGGATTGGCAACCAACAAGCCCTGGCAGCTGAAAGTAGAGCAGAAAGTAACTTTGACATCCGGTGGTCCAGGGGAACGTGGTAGCTGCCTGTAAATTCGAGGAAGGCAGGACTACAGTTCCCACAATACACTAGACCATCTGGATTTGGGCGATCCCTCAGAAGGCCCAATGGCCAGCGGTTCTTCGGATCCAAAGCTGTTTGCAGGAGACTAATGCTACTAGTCCAGGTGAATATGAGGCTCCTTTAGGCTTCCACAGGAGTCTCCTCTGTCTGGGGGAACGAAGGCCTAGAATGAGTCTCAATCAGGTAGTTCCAGGAGCATTGCCACAGGTGCAGGGTATATCTCTTTTGATTTATGCAAGTCCAGTTGTCACAGACATGGGTCTCTTCTTCAGTCCTCTTTGATGCAGGTTGTTCAGAACTCAAGTTCTGGTATCAGGTGTGTCCCTTACATCCTAGATTTAGGGGAGTTAGGGGTGTGGGAGCAAGTAGTCTATGGGTGGCTAGTCCCTACAGCTAGTCCGCCCCTGAGGTAACCACATGCTGGGATGTGGTCACATTCTACCCAGAACCTTCTATACTTCCACTGATAAAGATGACAGAAATCTAATTTTAGTGTACAGGCCAGGCTGCTCAACCTGGAGGTGTGGCTAGTCTTCTGGGGGTGTACACCTCCTTGACTAACTAATTTGTTGCCTGTCCAGGTGCTAATGTGCCTGTGGCGGGGGCGGGGGCAGGCTGTTAACTCCTCTGGGAGTCAGCCGTGATGCATATCAGATGTGGTGCAGCCTTTGAAGCTCACCACCTTAATGTGCCACTTCACTAGCCCACTTGGGAGGAGGGAGGTGTGACCTCCTTCCTGCCCAAGCCTTTGTTCCTGACTCCTGGGAGTGATCACACTGCCTGAATCCTGTCTTGGCTGTAGAAAATGCAGGAAACGTGGGTTTGCCAGACAGAGCACAGAGAAGGTTGGGAAACCAGGTGGGCAACCTCTAAGGTAGCCACCTAAGTGCATGCCACATCGCCCTTGACATGAGATTCATGTCAGGGGTGAGAAGCCATACCAACCATGACATATTTAGGCAGTACCATAATGGAGCTGCCAACCTCGGGTTTGCCCAGGTGCCAGTCCATGTTATCCTATGGACCGTCTATCACTTATAGTGTCCTTTTACGGTAAAGGACACTATAGGGTTATAGAAGCTTGTACCTACATGTCCACAACTTTGATATAATGCACCCAGCCTCCTGGCCTTGAGGAGGCCTTCCATAGGGGGGATTGGCATATATCAGAAATAGCGCATTTACTTTGCCACACATGGTGAAGGCAAAATCGAGTTTGAGCAGTTTGCACTGCTTGTGCAGTCTGCAATGGACTGCTGTCAGTAGTTTACTTTGGGCACTCAGGGTGGCATAAACAGTGCTGCAAGCCCTGGGGACCCCTTTACCACCACAGATACCATATACTAAGGACTTATAAGGGGGGTACAGTCCTTGTCAACTGGGATTGCCAAATCACATATAACAGTTTTAGAGAGAGGACACTGGCACTGGGGTCTGGGTAGAGTCATAACCATCAGCATTGAGGAAAAAGTGTGTGGGGGGAACCATACACAAATGGCACTTTCCTGCGATCTTCTATAGAAATCCATTAAGTATCTGTGGATGGTAGAAGATACTTTTGACCACCTTGTAGGTTTGGGAGAGAAGGGCCTGCTTGGAATAAAATGTGATTTATTGGTTTTGCACTTCGGTTTGAGCTGATTGAGGAGGGTGCCCAATAAGCTGTTCAAGAAAATGAGATGGCAGAGTTATTGAGTTGCCCAAAGAAGTCAAAGCTCTGGCTTAGAAGCATTGATGCAGTCTTTTTGGTATATTTTAATTTTAATCCTAGCCATGCAGTGCCTCATTGCTTTTGGACACAGCTGGCTTCCTACAACTTCAGATGTGCTGAATGACATCAACGTGCTTGTGAAACTCAATGTCGTAAAATAGTGATTGGCCTAAGTGATAAGTATATTTTGGAAAGGCTAGTAGAGAGTTGCACCAGATCACAGGAGATGGAAGCTCTTTTATAGAGACAAATGTCTAGGTGGACCACAAGAGTGCTGTGCCACACTAAGAATGTGAATCAACCAAATGGTGTGCTGCTGATTCTTGCAAAGGTAGCACGTTGACCTGTCACAAAGAAAGTGAAGCAATAAAAAGAAGCGCCTCCAATTCAGGCACGGATTACCAGGTGAGTAGCAACTATGCTATGTGGAAAAGCGTTGAAAAGTATATTATAATGGCAATGCTGGAACGACCTGGCTAATAGAACCAAGCAGTTTTTTTCTATGGATGTGGTATCCATCCCAGGACATGGGTGAATGCAAGAATAAAAATCTCTGTGAATGGCAGCATGTATAGGGTGCTGTCCTATCAACAGGGTCATCCAGAAGCTTCGCCTATGACATTTTGATTCATAAAGCATCAAATTCCAATAACTATATTGATGTTTGTCTATGGCCATCATCATAACTTGGCCTAGGTATAGGGAGGGAGAACTACAGTAGAGAAAAAGTAAAAAAGTGCATTTTTAGATTTTTATGCAATGTCAGGAGACTTTAGATTCTTCCTGTGATATAACAATCTGGTTCAGTATTCGGGGGGCTAGGTAAAAGATGACCTGTTTTGGGGTCTTAATCTTGTTTGTTTTGGGGATGTCGGAAGTCAATCTTGGGTTTTCCTTTTGTTAGTTTATGTCTCCCTGTGGTACACAGTTTTTCTAGCAGTTTGTCTGGATTCCTCTAGTATATAGCCTTCTGTGGTAGGGAGGCAATCTTGAAATTGATGCAAGATTCAGTTAGATCAGTTGCGTTAGGATCAGTGTTATGTGATCTGATATTCTTGAATTTGCTGTTAGCCATGCTGCAGAATGTAGAGTAGCTTCTAGGGGCGAGATTGTAGATTTGGGTAGTTTGTCTAAAATACCACTGACTGTAAGGGAGAATGCCAGGACTTGTACAGGAGATCTAGTCTTCAGGTGGAATGGAATGCTTTATATGATTGCAGGTAAAATTCACAAATGGGCCAAAGCCTCAAACTGTATTGAAATAGGTGAGTCATTGTTTTTAGAGTGAAGAGGGGTGAATTGGGTCTTGTTAAGAGCCAACTTCAGTGAGAAGTTAAACATCCATTCAATTAGTTTCTGTAACAATTCTTGCAAATTGGTTACATTTGAAGGGTTGTACACTCTGAGTTCCAGCTACCTATCATCACCACCATATTGGTGTATTGTTATGTTCTTTGCCTTGTACCATTGCTGTTAGCAGCTCCATGTTTATGACAAAGAGATGAAGGTGAAGGGATCATCTTTTTGGAGTTTAAGTTGGGCAGTGATGAATTGCAGGAGAAGAGCATTCAGATTTGGCATCGGTTCATGAGGAAAGTTTGCAACTAATTTATTCTTGATTCCCAGGTTGAGTGTGGTGGTATTTTCCTTTTTGATTATGCCACAATGGATGCCTAATTGTTTTTCAATGCTGTTCTGAGCATACACTGAGGTAGGAGATGGGATTTAATTTGTGGAAGTTCTGTGGAAGATCTCACACTTTATCTGGAGGGAGCTGAAAAAGGAACACAGAGGCATGTACACTCTATAAGCTCTGCTCACACCGTTTGCATGCAATCGCAACATCAGCAGATCATTCCTTGCTTTACTCATAGAATTACATGATTCTTGTAGGGAAAGGAATGCTGCATGTGAAATATGGGCATATGTACATTAGTAGCACTAGACCACTAAGTACCATGGGGGTGGAAAATTCCTCGATCATAGGGTCACATCCTGGTCAATAGTAGTAGAAGCAGTTCATAACAACCCTGAAAACATGTCTCCTTGTCTGGTACATTTTGTGGTTGTATTACCTTTACGATTTTGCTCAGTTTGTTCACTCAGCCTAGTGTCTAATCCCTTTTGGTATTATCCTTCTTCTGGTACCCCAAGGGTGTTCCTTTCAGATTTGCTATTTTGTCATGTTCATATTTTGTTCGTCCTACCTCTTAACTGCTGGTGTGCTGAAGTTGCCAGCTCCTTGGCATCCCATGGATCAGTGTTGATAACCTAGTTGAAATTTGGTCTTATTACCATCAACACCACACTGCATCAGGATTAGCTTCACTCTCTGATTGTGAATCTCCTCTCTGCAGCAACTCCTTTTTTGGTAAGTTGGTAATTATTGTGCACTGACCTGTTGGTGTATACCTTACATTTTAAGAACTCCAACCAGTCACGCATGAGGTCATGGTCGTACATCTGCTTTTGATACTTTCAACCAGACTCTCGGAAGGCTGGGATTCTCAGCACATCTCAATTCTCAGTCAAACTTGACACCCAAAATGGTGAATTGGATAATATTATGGTCATACCATGAAAGAACTTGGCTACGGTGGAGGTTCCTCTTCAAGAGCGCAGACCTGCCACTTGTGAGCCACCATAGAAAATATGTTAAATTAAATTATTACAGTTGTAATTCTTTAATGTAGCAGTGTTCATAGAAACACAGCCTTTGTGTTTCCATTAACTCTGATGTCCTCCAGCCTCCTGATGACAGGAGAAGGAGGATGATGCTGAGCGATGATCCAGCTACAGAGTGTTGTTTAAAAACATAGCACTCTGTAGATGCCTGCAATGTACATGTGCTAAAATGGGGCTGTAGGGCGAAGGCCTCAAGGCCTCAGGGGTGCACCCCTGAGGCCAATGAGGAGCCACACAGAGCAGCAGGAGCAGGACCCCTAGCACTGTCCCAGCTTCTGGTGCCACAGGTGCAGTTGACGTGGTGCAAACATATTTCTGCTCCACTATTAAAGCACAACACATGTACCCCAGGAGTTCAAATCAGAGACCCTCTGTCCACCAGAAGTTATGAGTGAGGGTCAGTCATTGTGAAAGTATGTGTGTGTAAGTGCGTTTCTAAGTGAGAAACAGTGAGTGTGAGTGTATGGGTACATTTGGCATGAGGGCACCGCAGGCAAATTTTGAAAAACAATGAGGTGAACCCGTGTCAAGTATTACACACCACCACTTTCAGAGATCACCAGCAGCCACTGTAGCTATCAGAAATACATAGGTTGACGATTGTGACAAATTCAGCAAAGATGACATTGTCCATGTCCATAGTAGCGTTTCATTAGCATCCACATTTAAGGGCATTCTTAATCCAGAAGTCTAATTCACCCAAGAGGAGAACCATGAGAATATAACAAAAAGTCCCCGAGAGCTACCTATGGAAGAACTAAACTTCACACAGACACAAAATATCTGCTTAACCTGCAATATCCTTATGTAAATTTGGGGGTACCTCATTCTGTATGAGACATCGAGTGAAGCCCTGAGTGAAATAAGATCAAATCTGAATAGTGTTCAACTATATATATATATATATATACATATGTATATATATATATATACATACATACATATGTATATATATATATATTCACTGAAAAAACCATAGGTTTCAGGGACGTTATAGTTAGTTGGACATTTCACTCGTACAAAACCAGAGAAATTCCGCCATTATAGTTAGTTCAGCTAACTATAACTCGCGCCCCTGCAATGCACTGCTGATGAAGTCACATATTACATCATTCATGACATGGTCAGTGACATCACTGATGACATCACTGATGACATCTCAAATGACATCACTGATGACATCATCCAGTGACTGTGTGTTTCTTTAAAGTTTAAATATGTTTTATATATATGCCAAGGTGTATTGAAGAATGAGTGGGTGTATAAGTGTCTGGATGGAGGATTTAGTAGGTGCGTGACTGACTGTTTAAGTGAGTGATTAAATGTGTCTTACTGAATGCATGGGTTAGTGACTAAACTGTGTGAATGTCTGTATCAGTCTGTCTGTTGTTGTATAAGCTGCTGCATGGGTTGATCAGTAGCTACATGAGTGTCTATATGGGTTATCGATTGGTTGCCTGAGTATTTTTATGGGTGCCTGAGTGTGTGTGTGGGTGGGTGAGAGGTGTGTGACTCTGTGCATAGATGTTTGAGTGGTTGATTCACTGGGTGTATGGGTTCAAGAGTGCATGTGGAAACAGCTGTATGGATGGGTGAGTATGTGTATGGGAGTGTTGGTGAGTGAATGGATGTCTCAATGGTACATATCCAAGTAACTACATATGTAAAAGGCAGTGTATGTGAGAGTTGGAGTATATAAATGACTATACGTGATAGTCAGTGATTGTGAAAGTGGCTGTATGGATGAGTGTGTACTTGTATCAGTGATTGTATAAGAGTAAGTATGAGTTTGTTTCTGTATGAATAAGTGATGTGGTGTGTGTATAACTGTATAGGTGAGTAAATGGAAGTGTGATTGATTCTTTGCTTGACTGACTAGGTGTTTGAGTAACTCTGGATGAGTGGTGGTGTGTGAGTGTCTGTATAGGTGTAGGAGTGCATATGATAGTGTTGTATTGATGAGTGACTGCATGTATGAGTGATTGTATGGGTGAATGAGTGGATGTGTGTGTAGACCTAGGAATCAGTGAGTGCGTATGTAGTAACTGGTATTGGTGTGTCGATGGTTTCGAAAATGGTAGTCTGTATTTTACAGTGGGTGTATCAAAGGTTATATTAGGGTGTGGGGAGATGCATCAGATTTTCACGTGGATGATCTCATCAGTGATGTCATCAGTGATGTCATTTGAGATGTCATCAGTGATGTCATCAGTGATGTCACTGACCATGTCATGAATGATGTAATATGTGACGTCATCAGCAGTGCATTGCAGGGGCGCGAGTTATAGTTAGCTGAACTAACTATAACGGCGGAATTTCTCTGGTTTTGTACGAGTGAAATGTCCAACTAACTATAAAGTCCCTGAAACCTATGGTTTTTTCAGTGAATTTCTAAGGTTTTTTAAATGCTAATTTCTAACTATAACGTGCCTGAAACCTATGGTTTTTTCAGTGAATTTCTAAGGTTTTTTAAATGCTAATTTCTAACTATAACATAGCAGTCTCGTTTTCAGAGTGGTGGAGAAAGGTGAGCGTGGCCTCCAAACACCTTTTAGCAATCCCACTGTTTGGGATTTACTGGAGGTAACAGAAGGGGTAGTTAGCCCCCAACGTCAACCTTGGGGGCCAACTACCATTTTTATTACCTCCAGTAAGTCCCACACAGCAAGATTGCTAACTTGTTATATCAGACCCCGCCCCCTCCCTGCACCACTGTGCAAACACGCCCCCTGGCGTGTTGTAAATTGGGGGATTAATTCCCCTTGAGTCCTGAGGGTCCCTGGGGGCCAACTAGCCCACCAGGTACCTCCAGTAAGTGCCACAGAGCTGTGTTGCAGAGAGGTGTAAAAAGGGGCGTGGCCTCGGAACACCTCTCAGCAACGCAGCTCTGTGGAGCTTACTAGAGGTACCTGGTACCTGGAGGTGATAGTCCCCGGGGCCCGGGGGTCCGCAACGGACCCCCGTATTTAAATATTAAGTGGAGGTGGTGGTCCCTGGGGCAGTGTGGGGGGGCTTGAGCCCCCCCACACTAATTATTCTGTATAGCCCCGGGGAGGTGGCAGTCCCCGGGGCTCAGGGGGGCCCGTCAGGCCCCCCGCCCATTTTCATCAATACCCCGGGGAAGTGGCAGTCCCCGGGGCAGCATGGGGGGGGGTTGGGACTCCCCCATGCATTTATTTTCAAAGCCCCGGGGAGGTGGCAGTCCCTGGGGCTGCGGGGGGCCTCGTGCCCCCCGCATATATTTACTATAGCCCCGGGGAGGTGGCGGTCCCCGGGGCTGCGGGGGACCCAGCGGGCCCCCGTGAATTAAATACACATTGCCCCCGGGACCTGTCCCACTCGAGGGCCTCATTACAATGAAGCGCGGAAGCCCGCGCTTCATTTTTTAAAAAATTTCGGCGGATTCGCAACCTTAACGCGAATTCTGCCGAAATTATTTTTTAAAAAAATGCTTTTTTTGGCCCTGGGGGTCCTTGTGGGACCCCCTGAGCAGGCCTAGGGGGTCAGGGAGTTTCTGCTCTGCCCCCGTTTCTTGTTTTTCATCTTCTTCTTCACTGTTTTCTTGTGACTCGGCACAAGATGGCTGCCAACACTTCCTGGTTTGGAGTGTTGGCAGCCAATCAGAGTGAAGCTCGTGCCCGGGAGGGTTCGCGAACCCTCCTCGGTGCTCAGATATATAAATGTTTTCTTTCTTTAATTTCTCAGCAACTACTGAATGGATTTACACCATTTAACAAAAAGGCTCTTTCTGAACCAAGGGCTACCTTTTTGCCAAATTTGGTGTAATTCCGTTCAGCAGTTCGGGCTGTAGCTTTGTCTAAAGTTTCCTATGGAAATTGACATGGGAAAAACGCGGTTTGGGACCCCCCTTTTTTCTCGGCCCCCGCTTGACGAATCACCCCGAAACTTTCAAGACAGTAGCTGACCGCAGCGAGCCACTATTTTTGAAACTTTCTCGAATATTCATCAAACGATGCCAAAGTTATTGGGAAAACAAAAAACGCTTTTTGAATAGAAACGAGGTCCTAACTATAACTACCTACTCGCAGTCGCCAGTAGGTAGAAATAGTTAGGACCTAGTTTCCATAGGAAAAATATTTTCTGATTTGCCTATAACTTTGGTGTTGTTTGTCCAATCTGCATGAAATTTTCCTGAAAAAGTGTTAAAGTAGGCTCTGTTTGTCATGGAAAGTTTGGGGGCGATCCGTTCAGTGGGGATTGAGAAATAGGGGCACGAAATAAGTGTTTGTTTGTAATGTTAACTCCCACCAATTACACCATATTTGGCAGAAATGTAGATGTTGTTACACAGATTGTGCTTTTTGTTATTTGGTGCAAATCCGTTCAGTACTTTTTGCAAAATTTAAGCCGAAAATTATAGTGATATCTCTGGCTGAGGATATTTCACAATGGTTTCTCGGTTAATCACGAACGTGCGGGAATGGAAATGCTCTGATTGGCTGGACGCAACCTGAACAGAAATTTGCGGCTGCCATTTTATTGATCGGAAACGGTTCCCGGGGATGAAAATTTCTCTGAAAGCTAACATAAGGGGTCAGGGTGCAGGTACTCTGACTCCATGTTTGAGAAATGGGAGTATTAGTGACACAATTTGTGTGTCCAAAATTGCTTTTATTAATCTATCATGATATTCAAGACAACACAACGTTTGCTGGCGGGGCCCCCATGTACCAAGTCATGAATACTGGTGAAAATATAAAAAATATATATATACATATATTTGTACACATTTGCCGGTGACTGTGACACACTCATGTATGCACTCACAAAGTCACTCAAACACATATACATCCATTCATTTACCCACTCACCCACTTATACATTCAGACACATACCTACTCAGATACTCATGCACCCACTCACATACTCATTCAGGTACTCATGCACCCACTTACAGACTCACTCGGAAAGTGATGCACCCATGTACAGACCCACTCAAAGACTCATACACCTACTTAAAGACCCGCTCATAGACTCATGTGTACAGTCTCATACCTACTTAGAGACTTTTACACCCACTCACAGACTTACGTGGGCACTCATGCACCCACTCACAGACTTACTCAGATACTCATGCACCCACTTACACACTCACTCGGAGAGTCATGCACCCATGTACAGACCCACTCAGAGACTCATGCACCCACTTACAGACTCACTCACGCACTCACATATGTACTCACAGACCCACTGAGACACTTATACATCTACTTACAGATCCACTCAGACACTCATACACCCACTCACACTCATACAGTCACTCCCACACTCAGTGACAGACCCTCTCAGAGACTTATAGACTCAGTCACTCACTCATAAACTAAGAAACTCACACACCCACTCACAAACTTACTTAGATATACACACACTTACTCACTCACCCACTCAAGGTTCATGCATCCACTCACAGACCCACCCAGGCACTCGCTCTCCCAGTCATAGGCCCACTCAGACACTCATGCATGCACCCATTCACTTAATCACTCAGAGACTTATGCTCTCACTCACAGACCAATTGAGATACTCATGCACCCACTCACAGATCTGCTAAGACACTCATACACCCATTCATGCACCCAGACACTCACACACCCATACAGTCACTCACACACCTGCTCATTGACCCACTCAGAGACTTATGCACTCAGTCAGATATACACTCAGAGATTTATTCACCCACACACCGTCGCACTCAGAGACCCATGCACTCACTGACCAAACCACTCAGACATTCACACTGCCAGTGATAGACCCACTGAGAGACGTATGCACTCACTGACAGACCCACTTAGACACTCATGCACCCACTCACTCACCCACTCAGATACCCATTAGACACTCATGTATCCACTCACAGATCCAGTCAGACAGTTCTATACTTACAAATGCACAAAGGCACTCATGCACCTACTCACAGATTGAGTGAGAGACGAATGTAACCAATCACAGACCCATTGAGACACTGATTCACCCACTCATAGATGCACTGAAGCAGTCACACAGTTTGGCACCCCCCCCCCCCAATTTTTCTATGGGAGCCTATATAACGTCCCGTTTACGGTTTTTGGGTCGCATCGTAATCAGACGGTCGGAACCGCTGACTGCAGGGCAGTCAGAGGCAACTCCGACTGACATTGTAATAAGCTCCCTAGTGTCTAAAATAATGTAAAATGTGTGCATATATGTGTTTTACAACTCTTAAAAAAGGTGCGATCATCACGGTTACTGAAGTCCTCGTGACTCTCGGTATCATTGAAAAACAGGAAGTAGGGTTCAAACACAGTTTTGTTTAAAGTTACTCCAAATATATGTGTACAAACATGTTCTTTAAGTTAGTAATGTGTGTATTGTAATAGTTAGAATGCATTTTTTAAGTTATAATCTTTGAATGTGGTGGTCATTGAATGCTTGCATTTGTTTTGCAATTTCACGATCTGTTCACGATCATTGTGATGTCACTTCGAATTTCAAGAAAATGAACAACATTTTGGGCTCTTCGGTGGCTCTGACAAGAGCCTTTGAGTTGAGAGTGTGTATAAGACAGCTACATATAAGACTGTATGCAACGTTTCAGGTTGCCTAGAAACACCCTCTTCCCTTCGTCTGTCAAGTGAACTCCATCACCTCTATATATTCCATGCATGTCAAAACGCAGTCCGTTGTTGTAGATAGAGCCCAGCAGAAACTGTTTTATTAACATGTTTCCTGGCTTTGGCATATATTAGAGTACACAAAGACAGTGTGAGCGAAAAGCAACATCAGTTCTACAAAGGTATCCCTCATTAGGATTTCCAGCCCTAGCCTAGTCAAGGAGCCTAGTGTCTGCTATTGAGTAAAAACTGTCTATATATTTATGTTTAAGACTTCCTCAAAAACATGCACCTTTGTTGCCTTCACTGCGGGTATTGCAAACGTTGTTGCAAATATAAAAAATATAAGAAAAAAAAGCCACGCTTATTAATTTACTGAAGAAAATACTAGGTTATAAAAATACACATTATAGAGCCATTTTAAATAGAAAATACAATTTAAAAACCTTAAACATTCAATAAAAAAGGATACATGGATTTTATAGTTGGGAACTAGAATTTGAAAAACCACAGAAATTCCCTGAAAAAAACAAAGGTTACAGGGACATTAGAGTTAGAAATGTGCAATTATGAAAAAAAACAAAGGTTACAGGGATGTTACAGTTAGGAAATGAAAAAAAACTTAGAAATTCACTGAAAAAACCAAAGGTTACAGGGATGTTATTGTTAGGCTCAGGTTTCACTCGCACAAAACCAGTGACTCAGCAGTTATAGTTAGCTGAGCTAACTATAACTCGCACCCACACAATGCTCTGCCTATGACCTCACATAATAGATCACTCATGACATGGTCAGTGACGTCACTGATGATATCACTGATGACATCTCAAATGATATCACTGATGACATCATCTACAGAATCTCTGACGCACCCACTCATACCCACATATAACCTTTCATATACCCACTCCAACTTCCACATTACCATTCTCAAAACCATTTACACACCCATACCAGTACTTACATGCCCACTCACTGATTCATAGGTCTACACACACATCCACTCAGTTATCCATACAGCCACTCATATACCAACTCACTCACTAAAACACCACTGATATATCCACTCATATACCCATAGAGCGACTCACACACTGTCAGTCACTCATATAGCTACTCACACACCAACTCACTCACCTACAGAGTCAATCACATAGCCATTTGCTCACCTATACAGTTATAAACACACACAAACACTTATTTATATAGATACTAACACATGCTCATTCACCTATACAGTCACTCACACAACTACACACTCACCCATGCACCCACTATCACAATCCCTCACTCACACATACAGTCACTCATATACTCCAACACTCACTTATATCTCCTTTCACATATCCAGTTACTCACCCATATATCACTGACATATCCATTCACTCACCGACAGTCATACACACACTCAGTCACCTATACATCCCCTCACTTACATACTCACTAACCCATATAGCCACTGACTCGCCCGCTCACTCATCCATGCAGGCAGTTACACTCCCTCTTACCCACCCACACAAACATTCATACACCCATACAGGTACTCAGACAACCAATCAATCACCAATACAGCCACTCACGTACCCACTCACCAACCCATACAGCCACTTAGACACCATCTGACTGACTGATACAGACATTCAGACAACCTAGTCAGTCACCCATACATTCACTAAGACATCTAATCACTCACTTATACAGTCAGTCACGCACCCACTGAATCATCCATACAGGCACTCAAACACCCACTGGTTCATCAATACACCTTGGTATTTATATTTAACACTCATAATATTTTAAAAACACTCACAGTCTCAGGCTGATGTCATCACCAGTGATGTGATTAGTGATGTGATCAGTGATGTCACTGACCATTTCATGAGTGGTGTAGTATGTGAGGTCATAAGCAGTGCATTGCAGGGGCACGAGTTATAGTTAGCTCAGCTAACTATACCTGCTAACTTTCACTGGTTTTGTACTGAGTGATACGTGAGCCTAACTATAACATCCCTGTAACCTTCATTTTTCAGTGAATATATATATATATATATATATATATATATATATATATATATATATATATATATATATATACCCTGTTTTTAGAATAGTGTGTAACAACAGGGGTCAACATAAAACAGTGAATCCGAAGCAGTTTTATATTCTGCCTTAAGCTGAGATCGGAGCAATAACTGCACAACCACATGTGTCTGTGAACAGTCCATCATCCTGCCTTGCACTGCCCGGGTGAACCCCTGAGCTCTGATTCAGAGCTCCCTCCAGGAAACTACGCTGTATTTAGCTAACAGTCTCACCTCTACCCAGATCTGGAGAAGCTAGCATATTTATTAAAGCTTTTGATCCTTAGGAGACAGATTAATAAGGGGAGCGTGGCAGTTCTGCGTGATAAAGTGAGTCAATAAACAGAAATGTGTGCTGACACCAGATATACTGATCCGCAGCTAATAGGAAGCGTTCTTGGCCCGCCACCAGGAGAAAGCACTTGAAAAGGCACCGTGATGATTAAATACGGTTTCCTATCTCCATTTTGTGGGATATTTCTTGTATAACTATTACTAGCAAATTCCCCTGACAGATAAATAATAGACTGCATCCATTTTTCTGATATAATGAATGTGAAAGTAGATGGAAATGGAAACAGAGAGGCTTGGTGTTTGTCTGTGTATGTTTATCAACACAATGACTCATGACAGGGGGGCCTGAAGGAATGATTATGACATTGCCTGGATTGGGCTTCTGCACACAGAAATTGGCTCTGAGAGATGTCCTGGGGTCTGCTAAGTGCACGCATCCCAGCAAAGGTGTCTCGGCCACAATGGTCACAGGCGTCATTTAGAGGACACTTGCTACCTCCATGTTAGTCATATCCAGTGCTTCCATAAAGCACATAAGGGTGTTTCCTTACAACACCCTCACTAGGTGGCGCAAAATCACAAGGCAATGTAGAACAATTGCCTCTTTCTTGAGAGTCGGAGAGCATTTCAAAGGCAAAATGTTATCTTTCTACTGGAGCATTGAATATCCTTGCACATTTTCTGCATGATGCAGTGTGTGATGACACATTCATTTCAACTATAATTTAGTAAATTAGTGTCACTGACCTTGGGCAGAACAATCTGATCCCTTCCAGCCATTATTTGTTCGAGATCCATGGTAAATCAGATATATTTTTGGAATTAGAGTTGTTTTATTTTAAAAGCAAAAGACAGATCACATAAAATTATAACAGCCGCATGATAAAATGAAACACAATTTCATAATTGTTTGCCTTTTCACAATCCACCTAAGTACAGGCTGATTCAAGAGTAGAATCCAACAATGAAAGTTCCTTCAACACAGGTATAGTATGGTGGAGGAAGTTCCACTGGTGGATTCTCCCGTGGTTTTAGCACTTTTACCAAAAATCAAAGCATTTTCTATTACTATTCCACTCTAAGGCCCTGATATATAGACGGACAGTAATGGGAAATCCACCACTTTCAGGAGGAAGTGCAAAATCCAAAGGAGAAAATTCATCAGTGAAATTTCTTTCGCCATAGCAAAAAATGAAATACAAAGGACAGGTAGATAACCTGATCTTCCAACAAAACATGCACGAACTATGGATCCCACTTCAATAACATTCTGCAATTGGAGAAGTTCTTACTTTTAGAGTAAGTATTTGGGCAGTTGGGTATCACTGACTTCAGTCCATCTCTGGTGAGAACAATTTCAGATTTTGTAAGATGCTGATTGTGTGAAGGTTGTTCCATCACTGATTAGCACAGATTTACCCATTTTACTAAGTTTAGCCGCAACAGGATGTACACACTTTACCACATTTGACCCACTTTATCTCATTTAATGTATACAAAAAGTGATGGATGAAATGCTTTAAATAATCTCAGCCACTGGTAACTGAGGGGGCATAGTGGATGAAAAACAATGGAGTTTTTGATGCCCTAAGTGTGACGGGTATGCCCAGATGTGGGTTCCGTGCTCACCGTGCCACTGGAGTCAAGATGTACCTGGCTGATGTGGCCATAACAAGGGCAACACTGGTCCTGGGTTGCTTGTATTCGGGTTCAGGGACAGCCTGGCCTAGCAGTTTGGGCTGGAATGTTCCCATTGGAGCGGGGTCAAGTTGATTTGCATATGGCTGGGTCCAAACTAAGGTGGCATGTTGGGGGAAACATGATGGATTGGGATGTGGCCCGAATGATCGCCAATGGCTGAGATTAATTCAAGCATTCCATCCATTACTTTGTATTTGTTTTCTCATTTAACAGCATTTTACATCATACCACTCCGTGTAGACTACTTGCTCCACTTCGTCACGCTTTGAACAATTTAATAGAGATGTGTGAAATTTTTATTACACAAATGTAACGATGCATAGTTCCTAATTATAGGCCTAGCATAGGTTATGGAGTTCATACTTTTTTATGAATAGGCATTTGGGTAGTTTTCTCTTGAAAGCATTAGAAGTGCTGGTGACTCACAAGTATTCTGTGTGTGATTATGTCTTTTTTAGATTTTTCTTGTGGCTACTCTGAAACCGGGTCATGCTGGTAACACCCAAGTATTTTGAATATGTGCATTTTTTGCTTAGTTTTCTTTCCAGACTTATCCCAAATTACACTTGTGCACTAAGTACTCACAAAAGCCCCAATTTTCATGTACAAGTCTAATTTGCATCGAATTTTACAATTTTGCAGATTTTTCATAGTTTTGCAAGAAATACCCAAAGTTTACTAGAAGAAATCTTTGCAACTTCATCTATTTGTACAGGTGACACTTTTATGGTTATACATATCACTCATAGCCATCCTAGAGACCACATCAACATTCACTTTGACATACAATATTTAACAAATTAAGATGAGCAGCACAAAGTTAAACTCATTAGCCCTTCATTGATTGTGGTGATTTACACATTGTCCTTTCATATGTTTAGATGGGGGGAGGGGTCTTTCTTCTTTATCAGTTTCTAGTGAGGGTGCTTACTCATGAGTCATAAACCTCAATGAATAGGAATGTTGTTGTTTCCTAACTAGCTAATAGACATCTTGTGATCTCATGCTAATGTTCCTGAATAGTAGGTCTTTTACTAGGACCTATTGCCTGATTTATAGTTTGGTGGACAGGTTACTCCATCACAAATGTGACGGATATCCCGTCTTACTTATTACAAGTGCATCATAGCTAGGGCTCCCGGCTTTATGGTATTTTTTTTTTACATTTCCATCTATATTTATCCATATTTTTTTTTACCGTTCTTATTGATATTTATCCAAATTTATTTTGTGTTTGAGAGCAAATGGAGTCATAAAATGGTATATTTCCACATTTATTTAACTGATAAACTTGCTCTCATACTTTGATGCCTGTTGGGTTTTAGTAAATTAGGCAGCCAAAAATAACAAAAACTACTTCCACTGGTAAATATTAGCATTATATACACATATATGTTAAGCTATGCCTGTATTTGAGGACATCTCATCTCATTTTTTTACCCACTTCCCCATGCTGTCTAGATGTTCAGCTGTTGGCCTGGAATTAATGAAGGACAGCATATAGAGCTATTCACAAGAACCACAATTTTCTGTAGTTTTCTGCATTTAAAAATAAACACATCCAGGAAACACATTGTCTGTATTTATCTGTAAAAATCAGTCAAAACTGAAAACTGGGAGACTTAATCATAGCCTGTGGCACTTGTAAGAAGGAAAATGGGATATCTGTCACGTTTGTAACTAGTAACCCTTCCCCCAAACTCTAAATCAGGCCCCTAGTGTCCACATCTTCTTTTGAACATAGCATCAAAAAAGCTTAAGACTGGCCTTATCAAAGGTCTTTAGACGGGGCTAGTGGTGACAGAGTCATCAAGGCAGTATGGTTCCCTTGCTCCAGAATCCCTCATGCATGGTACTGAGGACGATGAATAGGATTTTCTGTTCCACTGCGAGACAGTGTATGACGTTTAATGTAAGTGCATGGGATTACCTTTCCTTACACGACTCCTTTGTAATTTCCTCCTGATTGCCCTGATTTAGGACCAGGTGGGTCACCTTCTGACTTTCCTTTCTTGAAGAGGCTCCACTTGGTCTGGGAAAGAGGTAACCACACTAACTATTTAAATGTAACAAAAAGCCACACAACCCTTGAATTGAGGACATTTTACACTAAAGTTTGTTTGCCTCTTTTCCTCGGGCAAGCTCTTTAAATCATACTGCATGTTGTACTGCATCTAGCCAAGTTTTCTTCTTTCTCTGTCTCTTTTTTCACATTTTCTTTCTATGTTTGGGATGTGCTATGAAGTCGTTCTCTTTTCTTTTGTTGTTTACGTCCTGCATCTATAGTGAATGGTAAATTGTTTCTCAGGGTGGTCTTTGCCACACAGGATGATATCCTTGAAACCCTGCAATCCCTTTACATTAATTCCTGTGAAGCACATTTCTAAGCCTCCTCTGGTTGTGATGTTCCAGATGAGGTTTTGTGACCTGTCCGAGACATTGGCATCCTACCATTCAATGTGTTTCAAGGGCAGTAAGAGTCCTGATATGCAGGATGCCCAGGAGAATCCCCACCCTGGTCACTCTCACAGAATTTCATTTCCTTGTAGAGGTAGAGGACACATACTTATTTGCTGCACCTTCTATATTGCAAAAGTAAATGCGAGCAATAGCCTACTGTATAGGTTCAAGGCCGCCATTTGCTTGATGAACAGAGATCCTACAGTGTAGGTACACCTTGATGAAGATCCAGTGGTTTGTATCATGCCTGGGGTGGTGCTCTTGAGGGCGTATGCTTTACTACTCTCTGGATGTTTTTCCACTATCCTCCCTTGGCAGGTTTCAGCTCTCATTGAAATGGAGGAAAGCCATGCTAACATGCACAGTTTGATACATGCTCTCATGAGATGCAGTTCTAACCATAAGCTATACAGTTGTGAATACATTTACACACGTGCTAAGAGTTGATGTGCTGGCTAATTTGTGTTCCTCTCATAATGTGATTTTCCCAGGCTCATGATTCTTAGACAACCTTTCTTTCAAATGTAGTGCTAAATAAGTTGTTCTGTTGAGCAGTAGCTTGTGATTAATAGGACAGGACTCTGTTGTACTGTTTTGACAGCTAGAGTAACATGAGTGTACCTAGGGCTACTCCTCTCAGGTATGCAGGTCTCCACTGAATCTTGCAACACTAACAGCTGTAGTAAATTCGGATTGACCCCTGGGTTCATCAGACAGGTATAACTTGGGTCATTTGACAGTGGTTATTTTCTCTATGCACTCTTTTCTGTTATCTCAGTGATGCTTTATGCTTATCGAAGTACTGCATGAGTTGATTGCTTTTCTTTTGCTGATGCCAGTATGCTGCCTGCATGTCATGTGCTCAGGTTACATCTAGCCTATCCACACCTGTTTGTGATGACATTGATGGCACAGTTACTTATAGCAGATTTATGCTCTGAAGAACTTGTAATAAAGTCTTTATAAGCCACTACGCTGTTTACTATGTATAGTTGTGAACAACCGCGTCACATATTTCCTTTTGTATTACGATGATATCTGTTTTCCACTGTGATCCCTGTGATGCATTCAATACACAATGCATTAACTACATCTGAGAGAAAGGATAGAAAGGGACATGCTATTCTATTTTTATATTGTTTTTTCCTGAATAACAAATAACAGAAGAGTATTGTTATTTGGGGACCATGTTTCTTCTGATCTGTTTCACGTACCAGTTCCTTTTGAGACACCTTAACCTGTCTGTACCGATAGTATGACAGCCTTCTTAAGTCTTCACATCCGGAATTTATCTTATAAGACTTTTAAGCAGGATTCGCTCGTTTCAGTTCTGCTCTTGCCTGCTGTCAGTCCACAGGACCCTTGCACCATCCTCTCACTTGCTCTTGGATTGGTAGGTGGTGAGACTGCAGGAGATCAAAAGTAGGAGGAAGTATGTGCTAAACTACCAAACCACCAAATAACTCTTGTTTGACTGCCAGACTACCACCGTTGTGTGTTAAGCTTAACTTACAAGTGTCCAACATTTAGACAATACTTGCCTTTACTTTCCTTTCGTGTTATTTTTTTTAATTCTTTTTGGATTTAGCTTCACTGGTCCACACGCAAGTACAACAAAACATGCTGTCCTTTCAAGGTTGATGAATTATTATTATATCTGTGTTCTGTATTTGATTTATTTTCAGGAGAGCCTTGGAGAGTTGGAAGAAGATCAAGTAAGGGAGGATTAATTGTCATAGTTGATCATGCTGTGGAGACCAAAGGATTGTGGAGCAGAAGACACTTCTATTGCATCTGTTATATATTGATGTGATTTGCATGCATTTGTCTTACCACTGTCATGTCTAGTGGCGTTTCGTAGCCATTTCTTTTCCCATTTATAATTTTGTATCAGATGTTCAGTTGACGTGTTGGCTGCTGACTGGCTTTAATTTGTCCTCACCCTCTTTCAGATGACCATTTCAACCACAGATCTTTCTGCATTGCTCTTCCTTTTTGAGTTTAGGGATTGAAAACCCCTTAGATTGCACATTTGGGATACTGGGCTGATGTTTACTTTTTTTCTGTATTTGGATCCATAACATCTTACCAAATCCTTCTCTATCTGGGTATTTCAGATATTTGCTAAGCATTGCATGTGGCTATCACCACGGTCTAGTCCCCTCACAGCTTGGTTTCAAGCAGTGATTAATTTGTAAAAACATAAGTGCTGGGGCTCTCATCAGGAGGCAGATTGCACCAGCTCATTTATCCTAGTAGCATCGCCTAAAACAGAACCAACTACTAACCATGAAAGTGGGGAGAGGATGTGGTGTAAAGACCAGAGCTGCCGACTTGGGGGCTGGGGAACCAGGTTTGAGAATCGGCTCAACATCCTTTGATTCTGGCCAAATCACTTAATCTCCCTGTAAATGAATGTGTCCTTAACTGGTGCTCTTGAAAAGCGCTGGTGTTGGTGACTATGTGCCGGTGTTGAGCACCGGAAACCATGGGCTCAAATTAAGCACTGGCTTCAAGCATGTTTATGTCTCTGTGCATTTCTGCATTTATATGCATACAGGTTCCATATTTGAACATCAGACAATATCGGTATGCCTTGATCATCAGACAATATCTGTACCCCAGATTTCATCCTCATGCAGGAATGGTTTCTAGTGTGATCTCATACTTTCATTCTGGGGTTGCCTGGCTTAAGCTCATCTGGTGCTCTTGCTTCTTCACCTTGTACCATGGTAATTCATTTTGGTTGGTGTTGTTGTTGGGAGATATATTCTCCATTCATGTTGCGGTGTTACTAAGATTAGTGGGCTTCTCTGAGCTCAAACAGACATGCAATATAAAAATAAATAACAAACACTGGCAAAACCAACAGGTAGTGTCCTTGGCGCTAAGGCACAGAACAATTGACATTACCAATTCTTTCTTTTCCCCAGATGACCACTATGCATGCAATCATACTGTGAACATCTTCTAATGTTTTTGGTTTAAGAAAGACCATTCAAAGATGACTGCTGTAAGAGTGATTGTGCAGCGGCTATCTTGGAATGCTTTTTTTTTCGATATCAGAAAAGCCATTCCATGATGGCCACTGATACTGCTTGTGCATGCACAACTGCATTCTAGAATGTTTATTTAAAGCCAAAGAAGAAGCATTCCAAGATTGCTGCCGTACATGCGTTCATAATACCCATGCATGTGTGGCACTCTTTGAATGGCTTTAGAATCAAAGATGGCCACCCATCAAACAATCAATCAATCAATCAGGGGTTTGTTAAAGCGCGACTACTCACCCGATTGATTGATTGATTGATTGATTGATTGATTGATTGATATGGTCTTCTTTTGAAATTGATTATAAGCTAATAATAAATGAACACAAAATAAATAGGCAATATCACAAATTGTAAAATAAAATATTGACTTTAGTTCTTAAAATGGCGAAATGCGCAAACATTACAAACTTCCACCTCACTAGCGATAAATCAAACACACAGGCACACCAATCAAGGAAAGGCCATTAATCTTCTTTCCTGACACCAAGGTGCATCTGTATCTTGCAGGCAGAAAGTAGGAGCCGGGTGCAGTTAGTGCAGATGCTAGCATAATTACAGAAGTGCAATCGGCAAAAGCGGGGACATTAAGTATCGCTGCCACTGCAATTTATCCACAAGATGGATCTGTGTAAACAACAATGGAGAAAACCGGTGACAGGAAACTGAAACCATGCGCTGCCTGCACCTGCTAAGACACTTTTAGGGGGATATTCCCAAGAACGCGTGTTAACTATCGCCAAAATCGCTTAACGCAACTTCTCACATCGCAGTCCATCGCGGGAAAATAACACCGTGTTAACGCAGCATTCACAACCCGGCGGCACCATGCGATAGCCCCACGATAACGCGACAAATGCCCGCGTTAAAATCCACGCGACGCTGAAAAAATGTGAAACCCCAATGCGCAAAATGGTGCGATGACCCCAATGGCGATACAAAAATCAGCGAAAAACAGCGACAGGCCTGCGATTCCCACGCGCCATGCGTGAGAATGCACTATAAAAGCAGAGAAAGAAAAAAGACAAATAAATGCAACTGCGTAGCAACATGGACGCACCCGGACCCAGTGCAGAGGACAACGCGAACCCCACAAGCCCCACAGACGACCAGCCAGGAACCCCAGGGCCGGAGAAGGGCAAAGAGAAGAGGAAGAGGAAGACGGGGTTCAGTCCGCCGGAAAACCAGATCATCGTCACGGAGGTGACCGAACACTACCAACAACTGTACGTCACCTCCACTGTGTCATTGGCAAAACAAACGGAAATATGGCAGTCCATCGTGAACAACGTGAATGCTGTCGGAGTGTCGAGGAGGTCAATGGAGGAGGTCAAGAGGCGCTGGCATGATGTCAAAAGCCAAACCAAGCAGAAACTCGCTGCCAACCTGAAGGCAACAACGGCCACTGGAGGTGGGACTCCTGCGCCACAGGAGGGGCTGGATGAGCTGGAGGAAATGGTGGCCACAGTCATCAGTACGGAGACGGTGCAAGGAGTTGGGGGTCCGGACACTGCCCGAAATGACCTGACCTAACAGCCACAGGGTGAGTAACCACCAGGGACTGGGGGGACGGGGGAGACGGGCACAATGGCACACATGCACAATCAAGAATAGCACACTGCATACCCACAATGACTGTGGAACCTGTCCCTGATGGCCTTGGCACACTGCAGCACACATAGAAACACCAAGTAGGCCCCCGTCCACCATGTGCACAAATGTCCCCCCCTCACCAATCCCACAACCTACCCATGCACATGTGCTGAACCCAGCAAAGCAGCTGCTCTGTGAGCCACACTGACAATGCAAGTGACACTGCATGACCAATAGCATGGCTGCAGTCAAAATACATGACATGGTGCACGACATGACACTGAGGTGGCCCAGTGTGGATAACATCCTAAAAGGAGCAGGTCACACTCTGACACATCCACATGCACATACAACTCCTGACATCAACAACACATCTGCAGACAAACAATGCACAAGAGTACCAAATCCGTCCAAGAGCACAAATGACCCAAGTCGCCAACATCTCAGCACCGTAAAAGCACAGAAGCCAAAGGCACACCGCCTCAAAGGGACAATGGGCCGCTAAATCAGAGCTGCAGGGGCGACTCTCCCACAATGCAGCACACACACATAGCAATCACAGCACATCAACATTGACGACAATGTGGTACAAAGTGCCACACCAACACCACAGAACAGAGGACACAACTGGTGCCGCATATGCGTAGAAAAAGGCCAATCACATCAGGCATAGCAGGAAACTGTCAGATGATAATGTACGAGTACAACCTCACATCCTTCATGTAGTCGGAATGTCCACTGTCCCCCATCAAATACCCAGCTCCTCCAAAACAGTCACAATGTACATTGACATGCAGTCAGTATGTAAACATGTACAATGCGTGCGCATACATGGAACACACTGTTAACCTGCATCTCCCCTTCACATTGCAGAGGGACAATCAACACCTCCTGCAGAGCAGACCAGACATCTCTTCAGTGATGAGGAGGAGGAACCCCTGCCATCTGCTCCGACACCCTCCAAATGCTCGTGGACAGCCTCCGCACCCCACCTCCAGGAGCAGGGCAGCCCAGCTGCATCGAGGTGATACCACCCCCTGCACAGACCACACAGCAGGAAGCACCCACCACCACGGCTGGCTCCCAGCACCTCACCCAAGAACACATGGCATCCCAACGCCGTGTGTCAGACTGCCAGAGGGGGCTGGCTGAACAGGTGCGGGTGGGTTTCGACCTCATGGCAGCCAAACTAGATGCCATACGTGGGTGTCTCAGTCCCATCAGGGACCACTTACAGTCCCTAGCGGACACCCACAGTCCGCTCCATGCCCTACAGCAATCCTTGGCTGACCTCGCTGGATCCATTACTCGGATACAAGAACTGTCTAGGCAGAGAGGCTCCGGCGACGACAGCACAAAGTTGGCACAGATGCGGAGGACAGTGGAGAACATGGTGCGGATGCAGGCAGGAAGGATGGCTGCCACGGCTGAACACCAGCGAGATGTACCTGGGATCTACCATGCCCTGCAGATCCTCATCCTGCCATTGCTGCCACAGAGCCTGTCCCAGATGACTGCTGCAGGAACTTCGACACACACATCTCCGCCCCCTGATGTGTCAGTGGCACACAGTGATGCAGCCATACCACCTCCACCCCCTGATGAGTCCGTGGCACACAGTGATGCAGCCATAACACCACCACACACACCTGGCACACTTGACACAGAAGACTTATCAGAGGACGAAGATGTGGACGGTAATGACTCTGTGTCAAAAAGGAGGTTGTAGCATTCATCCCCCGCCATATGGCCTGTTTCTACTTGGTACAGCCCTCTGCATCATGCCCTGGTACAACACCTTCCACTGTCCCCCGAACACCCTGCGACATTCACCTGGACCCCGACATGGACTGCCATATCTGCTCTGGTTACCAATGACACAGCAAACAGGCTGCGGACTCAACTCTGCCTTTACCGATTAACTTGTCATCCCTAAAGGACTCTGTTTGGCCCCCCACTGGGCAACCATGTAATGTGGGGTGTGCATGGCCATGTACTGCTCCAGCTCCGACACTCCACAGGATGTGAATAAAATATTCCTAATCACACAGATGTGTCATGTTTATGTCCAATCAAGTATGACAGTATGGATGACTGTAGGGCCATTGATTGCACAAAAAGGTACACCCTGGGAAATGACATCAATGTGCATGTTTGACTCTGACACACATGGCCAATTACATGACTGTGAGGTGTGAACTAGCTGTGGCCTCATTGATCATGAACAACAATCTCGCAACCCCCCAACGTAGCCCCACGTCCATGTATTAAATAGGGCTGTGTGTAAATATGTCAGAGTCGGTAGGAGGGCTAAAGTAGTGTCCCACATCACATGTGACAACAGAACATCTCTTCGCATAGCTACCAACACTCAACTGTGTGGACACAGCCTGGTTTGATGGAACACATTGGTCCACATGGCAAGAAGTTGGACACCCCACTTTTGCTGAAGACACGTAAGCGCACAGCTCGACCAGCAACTCGCCCGAACACAATGTCTGGCTCACAGAGGTGGAGCTGGCAATAGGGACTCCCCCCTAAGTGAAATCCGTCAGTCAGTCTCTCCCTGTGTACGTACAATGCTCATTGGGGCACACGATTTGACATGCAAATCAACACTCATCACAGTTGTACACTAGTGAAGCTGCATAGACTTTATTAGCATGTGCGTGTCAGTACGGGCAAGACAAGGGCCACAACATGCAGACCAATGCATCATACACTAACAGGCAGCCAAGGAACATGTAGAGGTGCAAGACATGGGGAGGCACAGATGAACACCAACCATGACGGATGCCGACGGTCTCAGCCCACCTTGCCCTGCTGGACGAGTCATGTGGTGTTTGGCGAATGCTCATTGCACCGTGTCAGGGGACACCACTCACAGCCCATGGGATCTGCATAGTCCTGTACCACCGGACAGCGCTGACTGCCTGCTCTGCTGACAGTGAGCAGGTGAAGGAGTCCAACAAGGTCACATGTAGTACTACATTGCCATGTGTGTACTCTCCCTCCAGCGGTGTGTCAGGTTGAGGAACGTTGCCAGGCGCCGCTGTCCACTCACCTTGCACAGGTGTGTGTCAACCCGCAGACCTGCACGCACATGCATTCTGAGTCCAGGCGAATGCAGACATGTCCACTGTCATGGTGGGATATGTGTCCATTTCCCCAAGATGCAAAAGGGGGTTGGGACCTGTGCCATGGGTTACAATCTTTTGTGGCTGCGGGAACGTAGTTACTCATCCATGAAAGCGAGCGCAGCTTCATGGGCAATCAGTTCCAAGAGTACGTCGTTGTCGACTTCAACGAACACTGGGGCGAGCCAATCCATTAGCTGGTCCGGACAGATGTGCTCCGTCCATGCCGTTTCACCAATCCGCAACACAGCCCAATAGGGGAGCGCTTCGATGTGGTCACTGCACACGAGGAATCGTGCGATATCACATGCCCAACTGCCAGCACATACGCCCAATTCCAAGGCATCCCATGAACGGGTATCACAGTTACACTCCTGATCGTGGTCCAACAGGGGGCGCACACACATGTCATAATCCAGTTCAGCTACTGTTGTGTTGGATAGGCAGACATCCATGGGCCACTCGAATATGCATGATCGGCAGTGGAACCAGGGCTGGACGCCGGTGACGTACGCAAGACGGAAGCTCAGACGGTAACTGATGCGCAACACTGCCAGTGTCAGTGCCCCCAACAAATGCAGCATTCGGTCACGGTACAGTTCCACGTGACAGGGGTTGTGCATGTGCCCTGGATGTTCTGACATTGCGTTGTTCGCACTCGTAGGACCGGCACTCTTCTGACCTGCGGCTGTTATGTGGATGATATGCCACAGCTCGGAGCAATGAGTCATATGAGTGTGCAAAGTTTGTACGTATGGGTTGTCCTGTACGTAAGTGTCAAGGCTGTTCCATGCAGGAGTACCTCGGGCAAGGACTTCTGTGTGTGGGGTGTGGATACGTTGATCTTTCTTTGGCGCCGTTTGTAGTGTGGGAGTCGTCTTCGTCTGCCATGGTATCTCTCTTAGGGGGTGCCTGCCGCATGCGTTTCCAAGGTCGGGGGTGCAGATGTCCTTCCGCCTTCTGTATTGAGACAAGGGGGCTTTCATCCCTAATGTTAGTCAGAACACTGCTTGTATCCTGGGTATGTGATGTGGCCATCGCGCTGCAATTGAGGCTAGGCCTTGGGCTTATGGTGCACCAAAAGCGATGAACACACACACCAGTTGCCATGTATGAGCCAAGACCCCGAGGGGCCTTGCACTCCTTGTACAGTCCCTTCATGTGCGGACGCCCTCCGGCTGCATGCAACATTGCAACATTGTCGATTGCGGGCCGTGTGGCGCAGACACTGCAACAGAGACACACGCATCAGTTGGTTTCCTGTGCAGCCCAGATATGAACCACGCCCCGGGGCCAGGGATAATTGTTCACACCCCTGCGCTGGCCTGGCGTACGCCGACCCAGCCCACTCGGCGTACATATAAAGGGGGGGATGACGATGCTATGTGTCCCAGTTCTTCCCCACTGCCTGAGGTGACATGGCTGCGTCCGCCTGGCCTACGACGAGGCTCAATCATATAGGGTCCATGACTTGCGTTGCACGGAATCGGTGGCACAGGTTGCACTGCACCGCCACGGGACGGTGACTTACTGTGCACTGAGGTAGGGGCACCTAAAGTGCTGAGCGTGTGTGCAGCCTGCGATGATGAGGTGTGCACTGATATGGTCTCTGCCATTGCTATATCAAGACCCAGAGTCAAGTGTGTGCCTGGTGGACCGCAATGTAGGCCTGAGCCAGCGGGCAGCGCGGGCCTACCGCCACGTGGCGTTGCCTTGCGTTTCACAGAGTTAGTGGCACCTAGAGAGCTGAGCGGGTGTGCAGCCTGCGATGATGACGTGTGCAATGATGTGATCTCTGCCATTGCGAAATCAAGACCCAGAGTCAAGTGTGCGCCTGGTGGCCCGCGCTGCGGGGATGCGTGATGTGGAGGCTGCCAAGGTCGCGGGCCCCTGGCTCGGAGCTTGCACCGGGACGTGGTGTGCCCTCTTGGAGACACACCTGTGGCGGAAGGTGAGCAGAGCGGCCTGGGTGCGCAGGGGTGGGCAAACACCGCTGGGCGGTGGGAGGGGCTGGGGTGCAGCAGCCTGTGTGCGCAGGGGCGGCCATGCGATGTTGCCGTGTGCAATGATGTGTACTCTGCCATTCATGTATCTGGACTCTGTTTCAGATTGGGGACCTGGTGGCCTGCAGTGTGAACCGGCACGTGGTTGGAGACACTTCGGTGGCAGCAGCTGAGCAGTGAGGCCTGGGTGCGCAGGGGCGGGCAAACACTGCTGGGTGGCGGGAGGGCTGGGGTGCAGCTGCCTGGGTGCGCAGTGTCTGCACTGTCTCTCTCTCCCTCTCTTTCTCTATCTTTCTCTCTCTTTCTCTCTCTCTCCCTCTCTTACTTTCGCTGTCTCTCTCTCTCTTCCTCTGTTTCTCTCTCTCTCTCCTTCTCCTCTCTCCCCCTTTCTCTCTCTCCCTCTCTTTCACTATCTCTCTCTCTCTCTCCCTTTCTTTCTCTCTCTCTTTCTCTCTCTCTTTCTCTCTCTCTCTCTCTCTCTGTCCTTTGTTGTGTGCATGACACACCTTCTTATCTTCAATTTTGTCCTGAAGGCTGTGACTTACGGTTTCTCCAGAGAAGACCCGCCATGACTCTTCAAACTATTGCTGTTGTTTGGAATTTGAATACATTGATTATTTTTGGAATTCTGCGATGTATGTATGTTTATCCTTTTTCGAACCACACATGGATGTTGCTTGGTGTACTTGTGCGACATCAGGCATATTGTTGTGTTCAAGAATTTGTGACGTAGATGTGAGATATCTTTGTCCGGGGGTGGACCTGGGGGGGTGGCGGGCCTAGGGGGGGGGGTGGCAGTGGGTGTTGTGGCCCTCTTGGGGATCCGAGCTGCATGATCAGTAGCTCCATGGCATCTGTTGTTCTTCTGGTGTGGCTGTGGGCTGGGCTCCCTTTTGTGGTGCAGGTTGTTGTCCGACTTAACACCAGGAAGGAGCAGGTGTTAAATCCCTGCTGCTAACGCGCCTTAGCGCATGTTTTGTGGTCTTATCGCCGATCTGGCTGGTCGTTGTGAATGTTGCGAAGTGGTGTTTCCGCAGGTTTTTGCAAGGGAACGCCTACTCTGCATCTCATTAGCGTTAGTTGCCGGTGTCATCCGTGGCGATGTTTTTTGCGGCTGCTCTCGCAGGAATACTGGTGATATCGGCTGTTAGCACCAGCTTGTGAATGGTGCGATGAATTTATCACCACTTTGGCTGCGATAAAGTGCCGCTAACTCAGCGATAAGTCCTTGAGAATATGCCCCTTAGTATTTTACCCGAGTGGACACTGCAGGGCAGGAGAAATCTAAAAATGATGTTCCTACGCCCTCACTTGTGAAAAAAAGAGAAAAAGAAACCCTGAACTAGGAGATAATTCTGTATGTTTTTATTTCGTGCAGTGGAGCTGTAGGGACATTGTGAGTGCTATCATGTGCAGTATAAACAAAAAACATATAAATAAGTAAGTAGTTACAATTGTTGATTGCCAAAACAGCAGGTTTTATCACAATGACAATCAACCACTTCTCATGGCCCTAAGTGCCATATTTATAAAAAAATCACGCAACACAGTAAGCCATCTTGCTGCGCTACATGAAAGGGCAGAAATGTGACGTATTTACTAATATACGGCACATTTCTGTACTTTCCTAGTGTTTGTGCACTTTTGGCTACCTAGCTCCAACGCAGCACCCATGCGTCATATTGCAAGGGGGCCTGCTGTGCCGGCAGAATGGACCTTCCCGCACTAAAGCAATCCTCAGAGGCATTTTCCTCTTTCTAAATGGGCCGCGCTCTGCAGCACACTTAGAAAGAGGAAACAACGAGGCGAAATCTTGTTGCGCCTCTGGTGGGGAGTCGTACAATTCTGACACATTCCCAGGTCTACCAATTGTTGGTAAATCTGCGAATGTGCCAGAATCCATGGGTGGAAGCATGGGAACACCCACGCTCCACCCATGGCACGCCTCCTTGCTGCACAGTATGCAAGGGATCAATTTGCGCTCTAGACAGTGGTCTTGCGTGATTTGACAAATCTGATTTAAGTTTTGCGTCGCCTTCCCATTCCTTTGCGTGGTGCAAGAGCGATGTAAATCCTTGATAAATATGCCCCTAGTTTTCTAACATATTTAGATACTTGGCAACTCACCGGCATTTGTCATGTGTCACCATCTTTTAACTTTTAGTCACCCAACTTACAAACAACATTTCTCCATAGTCCTTAATGTGGTCACCTGCTTTTCAAACCTATAGCATCTAGGTCTGGGTGAACTTTAAATTATGACAGCATACTTCATGTAATTTCTTGAATTTCACAATACGCTCCTTACATAAAATTCCCGAAATTATGCCATTATGACACTTTACATAATTACACATCTTTCTCAGCAAATATTTATCATGATGGTGCAATTTGCTGTAAAATCATACAAAATCACAGAAACAACAGATCATGAGAGGATGTTGTTTATGGTGCTTTTGTTTAAATGCAATGCATCGTTGTGCCAAAAACTGATCTAAAACATAGACCGAAGTGACAGATTAGCATTTTGCATAATTACATGGAACTTTGTGGAATTCTGCAATCGTTTTGCATAATTACACAAAAGCAAATTACGAAAATTAAACACCCCCCTAATATCATCCTCCCAAAAATTGTCTATTTCCCAGCCACCTTTGTGGGATCACCCTCGTAAACTCCTGATTTTGTTAGTATTTTTGAGCCAAGAAGATGACACGTCTGTATTTAGAAGCAAAAATATGAATTCTCAGCCCTGGTTAGTATCAATATATCATGAAAAGATAGTGTAAGGGCAGTAGCGGCTGCTACTGGACGGGAGTGGGTGGCCAGGAAATGAATAAAATAAAATAAAATAAAAAAATACGACTTACCTGGGTCAACCGGCTACCGTCTCCTTCTTCCGTCCTCTTCTTCCTGTCTCCGCCAGCAACAGGAAGCACCCGGGCTCCCAGGCTCCCCATAGCTGATCACAACACCTGCAATGCAGCGTTGTGATATGTCTGAGCGCTGTGGATCGGCGCTCAGATGAGGAATGGGAGGCTTTGCATGTTCCTCACCCGGCTGTGTAAAGCAAGCCTGGTTGGCAAGATGCAAAGTTGCCCAGGACTGTTTGGCCAGCCAAAAGGGCCGTCCAAACAGTCATGCACACCTAAGGAGTGTAAACCACTCCTCTCCCTGATCTGGCCAGCCCCACCCGAGAGCCACAGACTCGATAGGAAAAATAAAATGATAATAACAATACGCTATTATCATTTTATTTTTCCTTTTGAGCAGTGGGGCGACGGTCCTCCGCCTTAGCGGAGGAGCCGCCATTGAGTAAGGGAACTCTGGTTAGGCTATGACATTGGGACCTCCAGATTTGAATGCCAACAGGAAACCAGTGCTCAAAGGGTTAATTAAGTTAGGAAGCAAGACATGGCTGTACACATTGACTAATCCAATGCACAAAATGCAGCCTGATGCTGTCATATATGATTTAGCATAACTATTAGACCTGGCATCCTTGGCGTGGATTTCACCTGCATTTTTTGCCTTTGCCTCCTGTATTTTTGCTGTGTGCTGAATTTCGGTTTGCTGGTCTAGATGCTTTGGGCACTTTGCCACTGCACATCAGTGCCAAAGGGCAAGTGCTCCCTCTGTAAATTGTGTATATGGATTGGTGTTTCCATAGTTGGCTTATTTGACTTACCACTAAGTCCCTAGTACAGTGCACAGTGTGTGCCCAGGGCCTGTTAACCAAATGCTGCAAGTGGGCTTGCAGCACAGATTGTGCCACCCACAAAAATCCTTGCAAAAGGGTCTCAGGCCTGCCATTGCAGTGCCTGCATGCAGTTCGTACTGCCATGTCGACCTGGCAAGTGCACACACTTGCCAGGCCCTAAACCTTCCCTTTTCTTACATGTGAGTCACCCCTAAGGTAGGCCCTGTGGGTAGGGTGCAGTGTATGTGAAAGGTAGGACATACCCTGATATGTGTGGCATGTCCTGATAGTGAGACACTGCCAATTTCATTTTCACTATTGAAAGGCTATCTGTCCCATAGGATAGAATGGGAGTTTGCCTATAACCTCTTATACATATAACTTTCCATTGGGACAAGAAAGGAAGTTAAAGTTTAGTATGCTTGAACTCAGAATCTAAAGATGCATCTTTAAGTAAGGATGATTTTTAGATTCTGTGTTTAAAAATACCACTTTTAGAAAGAGAGTATTTTCTTTGCTAGCCATCCTGTGTGCCTCTGCTGGGTTGTGTATTGACTGTCTGGTTTTGGAGTGACAGGGGCTGGGGATGTGCATTCACTGTAGACTGCCAGTGGGGGGGTTGAGGTGTGCCCTGCTTTTCCCTGCATGAGTCGGGGCTGGGCTGAGTAGACCTGGGCTGCATTTAGAGTAGGGGGAAGAGATTTCCTTTCACCTGAATGGGCCTGGTCTGCCTTACACAATGCTGTCTCCACCTCCTGCAGGGAAGCAGGAACAGAGAGGACAGAACTGGTTTTGACTAAGGACAGAGCTTCTCTGCCACCAGAGTACAAAGAGAATTGCTGTATAAATATTGGAGCCCAGACCCCAGAACTTTAGATCATTTCTGGAATTCAAGAGGAACCTTTGCCAAGGAGAAGAGCTGTAGAAACTGAAGGAGAAGTACTGCCCCTTTGCTGTGTGCTGCCTGGGGTGGGCCTGCAGTGGTTGTTTCTGCCAAGCAAAGAACAAGGACTTTGCTGTGTGCTGTGTCCCCTGCTTGAGGAAGATCTTCAAGGGCTTGAAGTAGAGATTGCCTCCTGTTTTGAAGTCTCAGGAACACAAAGACTTCACCCCCAGCTCCCCTGAACTTCCTTGCTGGGAGTTCTGACCTGCCAAGAGTGCCTGTGGCTGTTTTGGGCCTCTGAAGGTTGTTCCTGCTGTTGGGAGCTGGAAACAAGACGCAACTAAGAGAAGCGCGTTGCATCCGCACCTGTTTCCGACGCATTGCCACCAAGCGGAAAGAATTTTCACGCATCGTCATCATGCCGCTGAAGAAACCGATGCATCTCCTGCCCGTGGCTAGAGAAATCGCTGCACGCCACAACGAGTACACCGATCTACGGAGTCCAAGATCGCCGCACCGATTCCGACGCAGGCCCTACTGTGCGGCTGCAAGAACCAACGCATTGTGGGACCGCGACTAGAGAAACCAAAGCAGTGCTGTTGCAACTGCCGCATCGAGAACCGACGCATCCCCGATCCCCACGCATCGTACAAGGACACCGGGGCCGCAGTAAGAAACCAACGCATCACTGCCCCTTCAGTAAGAAACCGACGCATCACCTCCCCTTCAGTAAAGAACCGACACATCAACTCCCCTGCGTGGCAGTAAGGAAGCGACACATCACCTCCCCTGGAGAAAGGAACCGACGCATCACCTTCCCTGCGCGTGAGGATCCGACTCATCACCTCCCTGCGGCTGTTGTTCTTATGATTTTGACGCATCCAAGGTACTTTGTGTAAAGTGTCGCAACTGTTTTTACCTTCTAAGAAGTTCATTTTGATTACTGTACTGTGGATTTTTCTCGTTTTTTGGTCTTGTTTAGTTTAGATAAAGAATACGTATTTTTCTAAACTGGTGTGGTGTCCATTTGTAGTGTTTGCACTGTATTACTGTATGTGTGCACAAATGCTTTACACACTGCTCTGAGATAAGCCTGTCTGCTCGTGCCAAGCTACCAAGAGGGTGAGAAGGGGTTATGTTAGAAGTGTATCCCTCTTAACCTGACTAGGAAGAAGGGTCCTTACTTGGACAACGGTGCAAACCAATGCCAACTAGAGACCCCCATTTCTAACAATAACACAAACTTAATTTAGGCTCAATAACTCAATGCTCTGCTGGTGCTTCTCACTAGATGGTGCTATCAGAGTCTGGCTTTGAAGGTCAATAAACCTCATGAAGAGAACCCTTAATTTCATCTGCATGTTATTCCTTTTACTTTAAAAAAAAGAGTTTATGATGTGAAACGTTATGTTTTCTTTACTTTTAGTGATCATGTTGTAGTCGATATTGTGTTTCAATATTTTTTATATTGTGTGTATATTTCAATAGCAGATGATATTGTGTGTTTAGATATTTGTGTGTTCAATATTGTTAAATTTAGATATTTTTGATGCCATTATTTTTGTCATAAATATGTGTGTCACTTTTTGGTTAAGTATAGGATGGAGATATTTTTGTCTTTGATAATTTGTTGACACTATTTTCATGAGTTGATATTGTCTTCCAGAGTATTCTGTTATGGAACCTCCCAGCTCCTTTGCCATGTTGTACAGACCAGTGCTTCCCTGCATGAGAAAGAATCATTTGACCTGGATATCTAAAATTACTGGGGCTGTTTCTGGAGATATTTTAAGTTTGAGTGTTCTTCCTGACCAGGTGGAGAAAATATTTAAAAAAAATAAGTCATTCCAAATTCCCTCAGGTGGCCTACTGTTAAACCTATATCAATTTTGGCACTAGGACTTATTTTCCATCATCAGACTTTGAGCCAGAACAAGAGAGAGAAAGACAGAAAAAGGGGAAAGACGTAGAAAGAGAGGAAGACAGGAAATGTGGGGTGTGCAGGATGGTGGATTAAAGATACAATAGGTGGAATCAAGACTAGGCAGCCTTGGTATTCATCAATCCTCATATTCAGCTTCACCAACAAGGGGATTCTGAGAATAACTGAGGGCCCCGGCACTTATTCTTTTACAAATATGCACTGCTCAACGTCTTGTCAAAGAAGGTTCATATGTGGATTTACACTGGATCCGTTGGCTCCTGGGCCCAAGTTCACAAAGATTTTGCATTGGGGTTGATTGCATTACATTTCTGACGCAGCACTAATGCAAAACCCGTTTGGGGATTTAAAAAGCCATGTAAACATTGATTTGCGTGGCCTCGTAAAAAAAGTAACACAAGGCTGGTCATTGTTCTGCTTGCGTTACCTTTTGTCAGGGAGGCGTTCCATGGGTAATGCATGGGTTTTGCCACTCATTCACCCATGGATTTTAACACAAACTAATAATTACAAAGAAATATAGACTTCGAGTTGCACCAAAATAGTGCATGTCCTGAGTATAGTGGAACAAGAAGAATTATTTTTATTTCTCCTCATTTGTCCCTCCTTGTACGTGTTGCATTCTGCAGCAATCATTCAAAGAGGGAAAAGCCTCCAAGGATTGTTTTGTGCGGGAAGGTTTGCCTTCCTGCACAAAAACAGTCCTGGCCATAGTGCAAAGCGATACCAAAGGGGATGATGGACGGAGCGTTAGAGCAAATCAAACACTCACCCCCAGTCAACTGATCTGGGTTTAATCCATCATCATTCTTTAGCTCACTCCACCACCCCAGTTCAGACATGGCCTATGTTTGTTCGCCCTGAGTTGGCAGGGTATGCCCAGACGTGGGTCCCTTGCTCACTTTGCCACTGGATTCAAGATAGCCTGGCTGATGAGGGTTTTGAACCCGAAACCGGTCCCAGGATGCTTGTTTCCGGTCCAGGGAAGACATGGCTTGGCAGTTCGGGCTGGACTGTTCCCATGAGGCACAGGGTCAGACTGATTTGCATATGGCCATGTCTGAACTGGGGTGGTGGAGTGAGCTAAAGAATGATGATGGATTAAACCCAGATCAGTTGACTGGGGGTGAGTGTTTGATTTGCTCTAACGCTCCGTCCATCATCCCCTTTGGTATCGCTTGTTCGTCCTGAGTTGGCAGGGTATGCCCAGACGTGGGTCCCTTGCTCACTTTGCCACTGGATTCAAGATAGCCTGGCTGATGAGGGTTTTGAACCCGAAACCGGTCCCAGGATGCTTGTTTCCGGTCCAGGGAAGACATGGCTTGGCAGTTCGGGCTGGACTGTTCCCATGAGGCACAGGGTCAGACTGATTTGCATATGGCCATGTCTGAACTGGGGTGGTGGAGTGAGCTAAAGAATGATGATGGATTAAACCCAGATCAGTTGACTGGGGGTGAGTGTTTGATTTGCTCTAACGCTCCGTCCATCATCCCCTTTGGTATCGCTGGCCATAGTGCAGGCATCCTTGCAGTATTGCACAAGGATGCATGTTTTGGTGTTAGGCAGCACAATATGCGCCAGTGCATTAAGAGAGCAGAACAGCCCCTTTTCTTTTAAGATTTTGCTCAGTTCTGCTTCCTCTTGTTCATGCATCAGAGTGCAGCAACTTCAAATGCTGCACTGCGTTGCGGTAAATCTTTGTAAATTTGGCCCCTGGTTTCTGTGACTACCTTGGTGGCCGAACTGCATGCTAAAAAGTCTCTGAAAATGCATCTGTGCTAAAGCAAGAGTTTGTAATCATTAAATTTCAAAACGGAGAGGGAGTTCTTTGCCTCACTGAATATGCAGTTTGCCTGTGTACGCAAATTAAAATGACCTCATTATTAGAGAAAGAGACAGTGTAGAAAATCGAGTTAAGCATTCAAAAATCCAGTGGCATATGATCATGCAGGTCAAGTTAGCGTTGGCAACCCCTGACTTCCCAGATAACTATAGTAATACACCAGTATTGCAAATGTGGTGGCCAACTCCAGGTGAATGTGAAGCTCTGGTGAAGTGTGAAAAGGTGATCCAGAGAGGTAGAGTTTGATTACTGGAATATGAAGAGGACCATGGGACAGTTACTGAGCCCAGTCAACAAGATTCTAATTATAGTTACTCCAAGGTTAGTGCTAGGTGTTAAAGTATTTCCTGCGCGGTGATAGTTTGATTAATTATGTTACATTGTGTATCCCCTTCATTAACTCTGGGCAGTGTTTGTACCTGCAATAATGTTTTAAGAGTGCTTGTTACAGGAATAGGGGAGAGCGACAAATGTTATAGGCAATGTGGAGCCCTTGTACCGGGGGAGTCCACGCAGAAGAGGAGATGGGTTGGTTCTCTGGTGTCCACAGATGTGCTGGCAGACCACCTTCAGCCCCTCTTCCAAGGGTCCAGGATTACGGTGGCACCATTTGGCAGGATAGGACTCACAGATGCAGAATCCAGGTGCTGGTTACAAGAGACTAGCCCTTGGGGTCACTCTGGTGGTCCTGGGTACAGAATGCAGGTCCGGTTCTTCTCACCCAGGCAAAAGGACATTAGAACAGCAGGCCAGCACAGCAGGGCAGCAGTTCTTCAGGGCAGCAGTCCAGCAGAGTGGCAGTTCTTTCAGCAGCACAGCAGTCCTTCATCCTGGCAAAGACCTCCACAGGTCCTGAAGTGTACTGAAGACCAGTATAATCTGCACACACAGACTGCAATGGCAGGCCTGAGACATGTTTAAGGGCTACTTAAGTGGGTAGCACAATAAGTGCTGCAGGCCCGCTAGAAATATTTAGTTTGGACGCCCTGAGTACATGCAGTATCACTTTACTAGGAACTTACCAGCAAATTATATAGGCCAATTGAGCGTAAGCCAACTTTACCATGTTTAAAGGAGAACACACAAGCACTTCAGCACTGGTTAGTAGTGGTGAAGTGCCCAGAGACCGAAAGGCCAACAAAATGGAGATCAGTAAACAGGAAATTGAAGCAAGTTTCAGGATGACCTTGCAGAAAGGTCCAACCCAGGTTTAAAGCTACCTTTTAAATATTAATGTGTCACCCATATGCAGGCCTTCTTGCCCATAAAGGGGTAACCAGAAACAGAAGTAAACCCGTTGACCCAGCTGAGACCGGGTAAGTAATAAACAAAAAACAACGTCTCAACTGGTATATCATATAGGGGGGACTGATCAGAGTAGTGCGTCAATCACATAGCACAGGGGAAAAAGGAGGGATGAGGGAGACCAAATAAGGGTGAGAAGGTTGTTATTTACATATAGAAGCACTACAATACAACTAAATTGCAGTAACCATAGCAACCAATTGTGCACTGGAAGTGTTAAAGTGAGTAAACGGCGCAGTGACACAAGTGATTAAGAAACAACGTGAAGCGGCGAAGAAAACAATGTGAAACAATAACGTAGGTCAAACAGAAGTATTTACAATTATAGATACAATTTCTTTGCTTGTGAATGACCCTTTTGGGTGCCGCGAATGACGTTGGGAAGTCGACGGCGTTTCGACCTAGTTAGATTAAGGTCATCATCAGGACGATAGTTACTCAATACTTGAAAAGTGCTCTGCTGGCACTGTAACTGAGGAGCAGAGAATCGAGAAGGGGAAGGGCAGGGGTCCGTAACTCAGGAACTGCTGTAAAGGCGTCACTGAATGGAGGCAACCACAAAAATGGCTGGGCTGCAGTCTAGGGCTTCAGCCGAAGACCCTCAAGACCTGGCTCTTCGGCTGAAATAGAACTGCTGACCCCCCCCTCCCCAGCGCCTTGAGACCCTCACAGGTGAGTAGCGTGCTTACAATTCCCTGACTGATTGATTGATTGATTGAGGCTGGAGACTGATGGACTAACGACCCTGTATACAGCTGACATCCAAGACTAGATGGTTCTCCCCAGGGCCAGTGGTTCTGGTCCACTTGAATCCCGTGAAAACCATTTTGGGGAGGACCTGGACTCTACTGCTACCCTGGACACTCTCTGAGATGGTCAAGAGCCCATGGGACCTACAGAGGGCAGGTAGAGGGGGCTGGCGCAGGGAGCTCGTAAAACCATCTCCTTAGGAGGTGTGTCCCTTTAGAGGCCAGGAGGCCTGCTCAAAATTCTCCTAGTGGCTAAAGCTCACCATCAGGAGTAAAAAGATTATCCAAATCGGGACTACGTGGCCGAGTTATGGTCCTTTTAAGAAAATGACCTTTGAACCCTCAGAGAAAAGAAACACGAAACTGACACATAGCGCTCTGCTGCATTTCCTGAAATATACCATCAGGGTGGGAAAGTGCCTGGAGCATATTTATTTATTCAATGTGAATGATTCTTTCCCTTGTGGGCTCCTTCTTACCGGGGGCCAATGAAGCAGAAGTGGACCGAGGATCCCATCCACGGCCACAAACAAAACTGTTCGGGCACGGCTCAAAGCAGAAAAAAGAGCACCTAAAGAGACAGATGATCCTGACTCCCATGTTGGACAAGGCGGGAGCCAGCTGGGCAGCCTGGGAGTGGGATCTCTGTGCTGCCCCAATGATATATTCAACTCTGGGTGTTCCAGGTGGGACTGGGGCACCTGTTTTAAAAACAAACACAAAAAAAAGTTGTGTGGCTCCTAAACATAGCCGGAATATGCTGTTATATTATTCACTGCTCTGGTGAGGGAGCACCCCATAACGGCTATTCCAGGCCTTATTTACATTTGTTTCCCTTATGCTTGTGGTGCACTAATCTTATCTGCACTGGGGCACCACTAACTACATAGAGGAGTGCTGTGGGAGGCTGCAGAAGTTGCAGCAGCCCCCACCGGGCGTTTTAAAAAAGCCACCAATATTATTGCATGTCAGCGAATGGTGATCACTACCTGTTGGACTTGGCCCTTTTTGTAGGGTCATCCCAGAACTTTTTGCCTTCATCCTGTATTTTTTCTGACCCGTTGTTGGTGGTTTTATGACTCTGGGCACTTTATCACTGCTGATCAGTGCTAACGTGCATGTGCTCTCTATGGTAAACTTGGTAAGATTGGTCTACACCTGTTTGGCATATTTAATTTACCTATCAGTCCCTTGTACAGTGGTATCACAGGTATCCAGTGCCAGTAAATTAAATGCTACTGGTGGGCTTGCAGTGCTGCTTGCACCACCCACCAAAGTAGCCTTTCAAAACCTTTCTCAGGCCTCTGCCACTGCAGGGCCTGCGCGCGCAGTTTACTGCCGCTGTGACGTGGCACATAAAGTGGTTGCCACGACTGCAACTCCCATTTTACTACATATCAGTCACTCCTAAGGTAGGCCCTAGCTAGCCGTATGGTCAGGGTGCGGTGTAGGTAAAAGGTAGGACATGTGCCTTAACTGCGTGGCATGGCCTGGTAGTGACAAACAGCCCATTTGGTTTCTCACTGCTGTGAGGCTGCCCTCTCATAGGAATGCATTGGGGATTCCCTGATATGTGCTTCAGTGGTAGTTCCTGATCTGAGAGGGGAAGCGTGATCAAGTTTGGTATGTTGGAATAGTAGTGCTAAATCCAACTTATTGGTGAAAGCAGATTTATTATTACTATTTTAGAAATGCCACTTTTAAAAGTGGGCATTTCTGTGTGCTATGTATCTTTGTGCCTGCCTGTTGTGTATTGACCGTCTGGTTCTGACTGACAGGGGGAGAGGGGATGTGCATTCACTCCAGCCAGTCCCTGGGTGGGTTGAGGTGTGGCCTGCCCTGTCTGGGTAACTCAGTGCTAGGCTGAATTGACCTTGGCTGAATTTAGAGTAGTGGGAGGAGTTTCCCCTGGCACCTGAATAGGCCTGGTCTGCTTTTGGAGTGGTGGAAGGAGAAGGACCTGCACCTGAATAGGGATGTGCCTGCCTTCCACAATGATGGCTCCACCCCCTGTGATGTGTCTGGGGCCAATGCTTACACTAACAATTGAGGTTGTTGTGCACTTGAAAAGATATTTTAAAGTGCCCCCCAGAACTGGTTTAGACTGGGCTCAGAGCCCTGTGCCAGGGGGAAGAACAAACACATTACTACTATAAGTACTGGGGCTGTGACCCCATGTCTGGAGAATTTTTGGAACTAAAACTGAAGAAGAGGACTGCTGTGTTCCAGGAGGAATCGCCGCCTGGGACTACCTGCTGCCTGCTGGGTGGCTGAGAGGACTGCCTCTCTGCAAGGTACCCTTCGTGCTGGCCTGCCTGGGCCCTGTCCTCTGCCCCAGTGATCTCTCAGGGCTTGGGACCCTGCCCTGCAGTAATTATAAATTTAGCGCTAAAGGAGCGCTGGATTCAGGGGGTGTGCCTCCCCTTTGCTTTGGGGAAGCGCTGGCGAGGGTGCTCTATTTTTCACCCGATCCTTGGTGCTTTGCGCTCCTTGAAGTCCAAAGGGAATGGTAATCCTGCCGTGGAATTCTGGGTGGAGCCCCCACCCCTGGAGATGCCTTAGAGCCCGAGGGTAATTTGTCCGTGTCAGCATGGCCCCTCGTAAGCTAAACCAGCGTGAGGGAGTCACGAGCATTGCTGGGCAACCAGCGGGGTCAGCCGGAGTTTGCAGCATTGCCCCGAAGTTACTTTCGGCACATCCACAGTGGGGCCGGAGTGCAGCAGCGTGAGGAGCAGCGCCGAGAGTGAAGGCGAAAGAAAGCAAAGTGGACAGAGATTTCACTCTGTGTCCTGCCGCAGCAGCCCAGATAGGAGCCGCTACAGCGCGAGGTTGGTGGAGTCAGTGACCCCGTAGTACTTGGCGTCCCAGCCCCTGTGGGCCCTTGAATCCAGATATTTTCCTAACCCGGCCTGAGGCCGCAGTGGTGAAGTGCCCCGCATTCCAGTGTTTTTTGCAGCTGCGACGCATGGTTGCGGGCAGCTGCGCTCCCACCTGATGTTGGGGGCATTTTTGAGTGGCATTATGGGGCGAGCCCAGTAGGGGCCCCGGATTCAGAAGTTGCCACAACATTTTCTGGCTGCACCTGGGGCATAGTTTGGAGGCCTCGTGTTGGTGGGGGTGTCAAAAGGGATCACCGCCACCCCTATGGGGAGTGCCTGCATGACCAGAAGGGTTCCTGGTAATTCAGAACTACTGGACATTGCTGGTTATTACTAGGATGCACTGTGGATTACGTGCATGCCTAATGTGCTATGCCCTGATGTAATTGGGCTGCGGTTTGCATTCACAGTGATGGGAAGTTCCTAATATGTGAACGCTACTAGTGTTCTCTACGGGGCACTAAGGATTATGTTTTGCATAATGTGTTACGCTCAGTATAATCCTGCCAGCAGTTGCTGGTAACCCTAACTGTAATGTGATTATGACAATGGCCCGATTGGCCAAGTGATTTATGTGAATCCCTATAGAGTCATGACAAGTACCTAGTGGCACGGTAAAGTATGTGATTGTGTTCTAATGTGTTTTTATGGATAATACAAGGGCTATTTTTATATAACCCGTGTGGAGTTATTTTTGTGGTGTGCCTAGTGTGTCACTGCTGTGTGAATGTGTTGTGCAAACGCTTTACACATTGTCTCTGGGATAGGCCTGACTGCTCTGCCAATCTACCAAGGGGGTGAGCAGGGGTTATCTTCAGCATGTAACTTCCGTGCCCTGACTAGAGTGGTGGGGTCCGCCTAGCTTAGGTGCATACCCTAGCCAACCAGAAACCCCATTTTGAACACTACCCCACACGAATATGACACTTTATTCCGCATGCTTTATCCCTGCATGCAATTACAACGTGTAGTATAATTTACTATTCCAACTCCAGTATGTGCAACACCTTCTGCCTCCTCCGCAAGTCGTTGTTCTGACTTGCAGAGTAATGGTATGCGTTGTTACAATGCGGTCGTTGTAACGACTGCATTGTAATTGCCTGCGGGGAAAAGGATTCGTGGTAAACGATGTTTACCCCCCACACCATCTCTGCTGAGTAGACTTTGGACTGCTCTGCTCTTCTACCGTGAGAAAGTCAGGGGCCACAGGGGGGCTTCAGGAGGGGTGTGTGACACAGGACAGTTCAAAGTAACATGAAACATTTAAGATGTTATTTACGGCTCCTTTTACTTTGATCTCCAAGAAGCTCATAAACATAATCTCCTACAGTGGAAGGAAGGGAGGGAAAAAGGGCTGGAGCAGGGGCAGCTCCTCCGCTATGGTGGAGGCGCGTCACCCCACTGCTTTCTCGCAGTGCAAGAAGCCAAAACATAAAATGGTAATAACTTTAGGTTATTACCATTTTATGTTTGCTTTGCGGGCAGGCGAGCGGGTGGGCGGGGCTGCTCTGCTCTCTGAGCAAGGCAAGGGAGGAGTGGTTTGCCCACTCCTGAGTGTGCAAAGACTGTTTGGTCGGCCCTCTTGGGCCGCCCAAACCAGTCATGCACACTTTGCCCTTCTCCATGCAGGCTGCATTGCAGCCTGCATGGAGACCATGCCCAACCCTCTAGCCCCTGGTTGAGTGCCGTGCCATGGCGCTTCAGACCAAACACAACGCTGCATGCAGCGTTGTGATTGGCTTAGGGGAGGAAGCCTGGCTGCCTGCTTCCTGTTCTTGTCAGAGGCAGGAAAGCAGGAAAGCAGGAGAGCAGGAGCAGAGAAGATGCGGGACCCAGCGGAAAGGTAGTTTTTTTTTTTTTTTAATTATGACCCCCAGCGTGACCCCCCTCCCCGCGTGACCCCCCCCCCATGCCCACCCCCACCTGCAACCCATGCCAGCTGCTACTGGGCTGGAGAGATGATAAGATTGAAGAAATGATGGATGAATGACTGATATTTGGATGGATGGATGGATAGAAGGATAGGTGATAGATGTATGGAAAGAAGGATGGATGATAGATGTATGGAAAGAAGGAGAGGTGGATGGAAAGGCGAAAAGAGGGATGGATGGATGGATGGACATAGTGAAAGTAGGGGAAAAAAGGGATGAAAGCAAGATTGGAAGAGACAGAAAGAGCGATGGAGAAAGGAATGGCAAAGTCTGAAGGAAGTATGAAGAAAAGGAAGGAAAGAAATTAAAGAATTGTAAAAATGCCTCAATGGGCCAATCTCTTGAACAGCTGCAGGCTTCGCTTGCCTCACCCACTCACTAAGAGCCATTTGTGACATGGTTCATAAAGGGTGGTAGTATATTTTCCTGGCTGCTCCCTTGATTACACCCACCCGGTACAGGCTGATAAAGTAGGGGATTTAATGGGGCCCCTAAATGTAATTCACTATGAATGAACTGCCAAGAAGGAGGTGCTCCAGTGTGTGGTGTGGATGTCTTACTGGTATCAATGTCAACAAAACATCAAGTGGAATGAGATTGTTGTTGACCGTCACCGGTTTGAGATATTCAACCAGCCTATGAACCTATGAACGTTTCTGCACCTTCTTAGGGTCTGATGCGGCACCGGAGGCGCAAGTGGCTTGTAAATAAGGCCCATAAAGTTTAAACCCAACTGTTCGCAGGGTGTTCATTTTTTATTTAATCTTAACGCAAGTAAAGTTTTGTAAAGTTCCTGAATTTCGCAAATCGTATTTGTAGAATTTTCCTAAGTTCTCCTTTGCCTATGCTAAGATTCTCGTGCCCTACAAGAACTTTTTTCCATTGTGAATTTTTGATCCCTTTTAACAATCCTATATCTGGTCAAATTACTGCAAACATGAGTGACAATGTAGCTCGGAGTCCAGTTCTCTGCATCTAGGGCCAGACTGGGAACACAAACCATCCCTGGCAATTCAGGCGGACTGGCATGAGTGGGGGTTGGGGGGATTTGTGAGGGCTGCGTTCGGGGTGCTAGTGTGAAGCACTGCTGCTGCTTTTGTTACAGGCGGATGATATTGCAGCACTGCTGCAAAACTGGCCCCAGTAACAGAAATGGCCCCCACCACTCTAAAACCGGCCCCCACCCTTCCAGCCCACCGGGAAAACGCCCCATGCCCCCTATGGTTAGTCCGGCCCTGCCGGTGCGTCACTTTTAATATGGGAAAAAGTGACGTACTGGCGGCGCAAGGGGCTTGTCAATAAGCCCCTATATGCAGCGAAGTGAGGAATGCGATACTTAAGAAAGTAAATGCAGCGTTTTTTCTGTGGTGAAACGTGTAAATTCTGGGTTTTATTATGGTTAGTTTTGGTCTGACTGAAAAAATGTGTTTCCGGATCAGTTCTCTATTAAAACCTGGGGGCTTATTTACAAACCTCTTGCGCTGCAGGTAAGTCACTTTTTCCCATATTAAAAGTGACGCACTGGCGGTGCAAGGGGATTGTAAATAAGCCCCCTAGTTTGCCACTCTTCCAGAAACGCTAAAACCTCATAGACAACGCCTCTGGAGTGTGCCAACAAAGAGAGGTGCCCTTGCCTCGTTTCCTCTCGCAGGCCTCGCCTTTTTATCCAAACAATCAGTTTAATAAAGGCCGGTTAGGCACGCAATCAGCCACACTGCCTCACCTGGTCTGTCTAATCTGGAGCCAGCTGCTAACCCCTGACATATGGTTTCTGTAGGCTGCGCTGGCACTGGGCGCATTGGCATGCTGCTGCCTGCACGGATCCCCATGCAGCCCCCGGGCTCCACTGCTCCTCGCCCTTCACTGCCCTGCCAACCCTGCCTTGTGGCCGGGCCCATCAGGGGCCTGGGCCGCCCGCGCGCCGCCTCAGCGGAGCCCAGCACAACAGCTGCCAGGCGGCAAGCAGCAAAACACGAATCTGCTGCGAGGCCGGGGAACTTCGAGAGAAACCCCTCCTCGGCGCGCCAGTGGGCATTCCAAGCCCCGCGTGGCAGCGGGAGGAGGAAAGGCATGCATTTTTAATTCACACAGACGACTGGGTTCTAACAGTCTGTGCTCGCTCAAAAACAGGGCCGCGGCGCGCGGAAACGGTCCACAGAAATGCAACTACTATCTATCACTTTGGTGTTTTGATAGACTGAAACAAAAAATAAAAACAATTCTAGAGGACGCAAATTGTAAAAAACAAACAAACGTGAGGGTTAACATAGGCAGTGGACTATGATGTCACGAGAAGTGATGTCACAGGAAATTAAGTCCCAACCATGTCATACCCCTCACTTGAATAGGAGTTGGCCTAAATAAAAGTTACAACTGAAATACATATGTTTTATGTATTCGGTGTGAATGGAAACAGATACAATGTATGTTTTCTTATTTAAACGCTGTATCACCACTAATTTTGTCTGTGAATTCAAAGCAGTGAATGTTTTAGACACTGCAGGAGTACTTTAAAGAATATGGCACGTGCTTATAATTATGCTACCATTTGCATGGTATAAAGTTATGAACACATGTAGACAGCTACCATACAACTAACCTAAATTGAGAAATGCAGTAGCTTCAAAAGCTTTGGACACTTTGATGTAGGGGCAGAGGGTGTGGCCTAACGACCAGAGGTGCTGACTTTGGAATTAGGGAACCAGGTTCGAGTCTCAGGGTCGGCTCAGCATCCTGTGATTCTGGGCAAATTCCCTTAATCTCCATGTGCCTACCAAAAATGAATGTGTCCTTGTGTAATGTAACTGGTGCTCATGTAAAACACTCCAATACCTTTGGGTCGATGTTTGTCCTATATAAAATTGCAAACAAAAAAGAAAAGAGTTCCCTCCCCAGGCAAATTTCCCTTATTCAGTCAGGGGTATCACCTGACCTCTGTTGGGTGTATTTCATATGATTGACTAGTATGGAGATTACTCCAGACATGACAGAGATTCAGGGCCCCATTTTTAGGGATACCCCTCAGGACAATAATGTGTTTACCTGTATCTCCAGGATCACAATGATGAGATCTGCATACACTGAACCTAATAATTCTGGGCTCGGAGACATTGGTTCGAATTTGCCTGTGGAGCTTCCGGGGCTGCAAGCAGCTGTTGTGCCAGCCTCCTGCCCACCCGAATCCTGTACCTGGGGGAGCAGAAGAAGCTGAAATAAAGAGGAACCTGCCCTCCTGCTCCCACTTCTAGCTCCCACAAGCAGAAGAAAAGGCCTCCTCAATATTTGAGCACCTGCTCCAAGCATGTGATAAAAGTTTGAAGATTTGGGACAGTTAGTCCCTCCAGAATTGGACCCAGAATTCCAGATTCAGCACGTGATTCCTAATTCTGGGGGAAATAGCTCGTATTTCTCTTTATCCCGGAAGGGGATAGTATCCATTGTTGTTAATTCCAACCCGTATCCCCCCGTGGAGAGGATGGAGTTCTCATAATGGAGACAGCAGTAGGATATATTTAGATATAAGATATTCTTTGCGCTGAGAAGTCAAACACAATCACGTATATATTTATAGTTTACAAATTTTAATTTGACAGTAATCTTGACCATTCCAGATGCAAATGAATATGAAAGATATAAAAAAAGAAATACGTAGCATGTTCTTAGAAGCTAACATCAGCCTGCATTTAAATTTGTTAGAAATGGGCATCCTTTAAGACCTTAATACATTTCCTTAGCTCAGCTATAGCAAAACCACCGTTCCTCAATACAATGCTCAAAGTTCATGGGTGGGGTGATTAGCTGACTAGCTTGTATTCCCTGGAAAAACAGAAAGTCCTCTACCTGTGACTAAAACTCAAAATGTCTTAGACTTTTATTGAGAAAAACATATGTAGTATCTTTTTGACTTCCGAAGCTGATAAAAGGGACTTAGGCCTCTCAATGGGTATGTAAAGCACTATATAATGGACCAGAATTATTCAATTATGAGATGTGCATGTAGTCATGAGAAAAATGTTGATAGTAAAAGACAAATGGTGCATGGTTTGTGCAGGCCCTCCTGGGCCCAGTGGCGTAATGCAAAATGATAGGGCCCCTTGCAGAATATGAAGACGGACCCCCTGGGTTCCTGCATCTCACAGATATTTATTGACCTTGGGCTGAATGGAGGCCCCTTTAGGGGCCTGTGTACTGTTAATCCCCTCATTGGGCCTTTCTCAGAGACATAGAAGATGGCAGGGGACTGAAACATCTTGTGAGGTATCTTGCAAGTGTACAGCATACATGAATTGCACATACAAACAGTCTTTGTTGTAGGGTACAAGGGGATGCCTGGACCTTTTAAATATGTCTCATCCGCTCTCAGGGTAGGATGGGGAGAACAGCGACCGCTCTCTGAAGATAATGGATGGACGCCCTACGCCCGAGGTAAAAGTGCCTATAAAGCCATGCACAAATTCATAAATTTTGCATTTTAGCATGTTCCTCGTCCAACCTTGGTGTTGACACAATATTGCTTTGCATGCACCTGAGAAGATAGTCATTTCTATGTTGACCTGCAGATATTTGCACACTCAATACAGGAAAGTCCATCCGAATAACAAGAACTGCACCTCTATTTGCACTTTATGACATGAACACTTGTTTCAACATTTACAGTGCACCTTATTCACAAAGGTATAATTGGTTGTAAATGTAAGTGTTTGACTGAAATAACTTTCTTTAACCGTGCCAGAAATTCACAGTGATTTCTTGAAGCCATATATGAATTTAATACTGCAGATTTCACTTCTACAAGTGATTTCTCTCCCACAAGTGGCAAGGAACCCACGGTAGTATATCCCACTCAAGGAGAAAGAAACTGGGCATTCCAAGATGGGGTTTGCTTTGGAAAGTTGGGAATTCTCAAATTCCCCCTCCTGGGCTCATTCCACTCAGAAATAGTCATAGTCAATACCTGGGTGTAGGGTAAGGGCTTTCTTCAGAGGGAAAAAAGATTTCTCCAAGGGCCTGCATGCCAGTGTGTTAGCAGCTGAACAGCCCAGCATCCTCTGAAGTCTTTTAACTGTTAATAAAGGGCTGGACAAAAGAGCATTATTCAATAATGTAATGTTTTATCAGATTCTAGTTTTAGCGTATTAGATACAAATGTAAAGAACTGTTTAATCATATTTCCGTATACTAACCCATAACTATGTTCTAGACACTTGTTCTCCGTTTTATGATATTTCTGTGGTGCCGTGGAATCATTAGTGTTTAAGGTTACAGTCCCTGCTTGCACTTCTCAGGCCCTGGTCTCCTGGCAACTTGGGGAATGCCTGTTTGTTCAGCAGGAGCCAGAGGGTCTCTCTCTTGGAGAACCCTCCACAAAACCCTTCCACATACATTCCAGGGAAATCCTCTCTTCAATGGTCCGCCCTCTACTGTCCCCCAGAGTTAATGGGTAGGCCTGTGCCTCCAAGTTTAACATATTTCAAATCAGTTCAAGCCTAGAGTGCCCCACCATTCCATACAGGGGCCCATTGTCTTGGTGCCCATTTCTTCTTCTCTTCTACAGGTCCCTATGCTTCTCATAGTTCCCCTCTAGTGCAGGAGTTTAAAGTTGTAAGGGGGTAGAGCTCTAGAAGGTGGACATATTTGCCCAATTCAAAGATTGCATATCATTCATTCAGTCCAACCATTCGCTCTACACACCAGGTTGGAATTTTTCAAAATGGCAAATTCAAGTTTTTATCAGTTACAGCTACTCCAGAACCTTTAGCTCCATCCCTAATCGACATAGCAAACTAGTCCCTTCTCTCCAAAACTTCAAAAGAGAGCCCTCCCTGTAAATGGTGTCAGAGGTCTGGCTGCCCCTCTGTTTCTCAGAGAAAGAGAAGCCAAAGTTTGTTTGTAAGTGTTGGTTAATTTCCCAGGCAGATTTCTGCCCATCCTATTCTTTTCTCAGGAGCAGGCTAATCCTCCTCTAATGGGCCTATTGTTTGTGGGATACGTTGTTCTACCTTCAGGCCAGCAAAGTAACTAACATGGCCCAGGACTAGCTCATTAGGGGATGGCTCAGGAAAATATTCATCACCTAAAGTATATGAAGGAGTGCAAATATGTCCAAATAAAATAATATTTGCGCTCTGGACATTTTCAAATCAGTAAGAGATGTCAATCTTTTCTCCACGTTGAGCGAAGGCATATTTGATATGTTGGTGCAGCGTTCACCTAGAGTGTGAATAGAGTTGAGCACTGTACTGTAAAATACTACAAACTCAAAATATTAAAAAAATTGTGGATTGTTTTATTTGGATTCCCAATTCTATTATAAGGCATTTATAGGGCATTATCAATGTATTAATGATGCCATCTGCGAATAACTACCAGTGCCCACAATCAGGCTGAGTTAGACAGGAGTTCCACTCACTTAACATGCACACTTGAACACATATGTGCACAGCAGTCATGTGTAACTACTGCAGAGTCTCTTACCGAAGCTGTGCAGCAGCAGACTGCATTTTAAAATGTGAGCACTGGTGGCGATGTGCACTGAAAGCCATTTATAGAAGCTTACACCAAGTGAAACTCACTCAGTGAGACTCACTCATAGCATAGATCCAAAAACCAGGTGAAGTGAAGTCACAAAGTCTACATGGTTTAAAGCAGCGTATGAAACACTTCTTCGTACACAGATTCGAAAATGTGATATATATACATATACGTGATCAAGCTTCCCTCTGTGGCAGAAATGATAAATGTGACTGTTTTGAGGCTGTTGTTTCATTCTGTATTTGTTTTATTTTTTATGAGCTATAGTAGGAATTTGTAATCAGAAAGTTGAAAGGTTTTTCATGGCAAGACAGGTAGTACAGAGACAGCTCATCCACCATTTCTTGTCCATGAAAAGATGGGACATATAGATAATTGCCAGAAATGGGAGAACGGTGGTGATGGTAGCGTAGAAGTGCTCTGCAGAGAGCAGGAGGGCAATTGTATTCAATTGTATTCAAGATGTCTTCCCTCTTGTCTTTTTTTTGTAAAAGATTGTTCTGTTTTTAAGCTGCAACTGTTAAGGAAGCACGAGGAAAGAGCCTTGAACTATTAGCACAGCAGCAGTAAATGGAGACAAAACAAATAGCTGATGTCTTCATTGGCAGCAGTCTGCATTGCAATCAGGTCTATGAGGAGGTTAGTGGTGCAAGAAAGACATGTTGACAGGTAGAAGGTTTTGAGTCATTTAACAGAAAGCATGTCCGCTGCTCAAAAAGCAAATGTTGTAATTTCTGTGTAGGGATCACAGTTTGAAATGTCAGAAAGATCCATATGGTTTCTTCTATAACACCACACCAAGAATTATTAGATTTTTTGTGGGGATATGCTCTTTATAAAGCAAATACGTTCTGATTCCTCTATTGCAAATTGTCAATAAAGAACAACTAATGTTCAAGCCATAAGCCCACAATGTGAGGGAAGTGAAACATGTAGACCACCCAGGAGGAAATCATTTTCTTAGGTAGTACTGGCGTGGCGTGTGTAACTTGCATATATGCTAGTGAACTCCTCGGGCGACTTTTTTTAGAAGCCTGGATTCTGCAGTCCAGAACCACTTCTTTGGACAACTTGTATACATTGACACAGCACTGAAACCACCCCTCCATCAAGGTTTGAGGACTACTCTCCTGTGCTGTCACATGTGCATCTCTGCAGCAGATTTATAGTAGCTGTATGGCTGGAGCAATTTCTGGTGTCTCGGTGGTACAGTGTAATACGGTCCTTGGTATCATTTGTGTCCAGTTATATAAAACTGAAGGAGCAAATGATCATATAAAAATATTTCTTAAAGTTCAGATTCCATTGATTGTGAGTTGTGTTATTGATGAGGAATGAACACAAACAATGACACCTCTGTAGACTCTGTAAAATCGAAGTGCTCGATGACAAATGGGGTGCAAACTGTGGGTACAAATTGAGCGTGAGCGAATTTCCCTTAAGCGCTGTATTTACTGGGTCCACAATTTGCACCTGTTTCGAATTAAGGAACCTCAGGATTGAAAATTCTGCATAAGTTGTGCATGAGCTCGCCAATTTTAAGTGATCAAAAATGGATTGTGAGGGCAAATGCTTCTGCACGGGATTTGGCTATAAATTAACATGTTGACATGAGTCCTGGTATATTAAGATTTGTGGTGATCAACTGAATGTTGCAGCTAAGAGGGCTGTGTATGTGGCAGCGCACAGGTAGTTTTACAACAGCAGGGTGTTGGGCCACAGTAAAAAGCCTTGGCATAGTCCAAGGCCTGTACCCAGAGGCCACTGCACATGTCCTCGCCTTTCTGCAGATGGGTTGGGTAGGTTGGTGGAGTCCAGCTGTGCAGCTGGTTTAGAAGGGAGACGGTTTGGCACGGGGTCTGTGCCAAGAACTCACTACGAATGGGCGAAGTCCATTCAGAACTAGTTTAAATAACATGTTAAGTCCTCTGTGCACTGCTGAGGGTCATTAAAAGCTTGTTTGCGTGACAGAGCAGCTCTATTGCTGACCCTGGGGCCAGAGATTTAAATGCACAGCAACAGGCTTAGCACAAATCTATCAGGTGGATGAGGACAGGAACAGTACCTGGATAAAGGGTAGGCCAAGAGCCAAGCAAAGCTGGTTTATGGGGGATGTGGGGGCTGGGCTGACTCAACCAAGCCCTGAGCCTATAGCCCACTGAGTGAAAAAGCTGTGGTATGGTAAAAAGAGGCAAGGTGCAGTATTTCATAAAAATGTACTAAAACATCACTGAATAAAACTCTGTTAACCGAGAGCTCTCGATAGGCACTCAGAACACCTAAACATTGTTAAAATAATTTAGACACTGCCTTAAAATTTTTTAGGTGAAGATACATTATGATTACAGTTTTTACACTATTTACAACGGAACTTCATTTAGGTACGAAAATGTCACTTGTCCCCAAGGCACTTCTCATGTCCACACACATGATGTCACAGAAGACATCACAAATTACATCACTATCATAGATGTTTACAAGGCAGACCATGGCTGACCATTAACATTTTCGTTGACATCACAATGAATGGCCAAGGCAATGAAGCTCTTTGACAACAAAGAAAACCATTGCTGTAAAACCCAGTGTAACAAGGCACCATGATTTTACTCTAAGTGGGCCCTACACCTGAGAGGAAACTGATATCGAACCGGAAATCATTACACCTTTCTTGGCGAAAAGAGGGATCTGTGCTGCTTTGCTCCACTTTGAGTCAAGAGGATGTTACTTGTGCAAATCACCACAAGCACACCTAGTTTTTGACACAAAAGCTGATCTAATAATATAGCTGGACCAGGTTTTTTGTTAAAAAATAACACCTCCTAGAAGCAGGCGCTAACAAGGAGAAATGTTTTAATTTCTCCAAACTTCTCACACATTTCAGGTGTGCTGCACTGGATAGAACAGCATACAATGAGTGGAATGTTTAAGAATTTGTCTAGGCATAGTATTTCGTACTGGAAGTGTATGCTTTCAGTTGAAATCATATGATAAACAGCATGCACACATCTTTGTATTATGGGGCAAAGGTAGTGCTTGGTGCTAAGTAGCCTGTTTGTGCACCACTGCAAGGGCTGAGAGCAACAGGCCTTTTAATAAGTATTGCTCTGTGCTGTGTTGCCCCCTGGTGATACGCAGTGCAGCAACTTTGGTCGCTGCTCTGTGTTGTGCTAAAAAATAAGAAATCTGCCTCTTGGGTAAATTGGCAGCCTGGTAGTACCACTGCAAATCAGCAAGGTTTACACTTTTGGAGCCTACATTTGCTCTGCTAGTGTAAACCTCTGACCTACTGGTCTGTCTCACAAAGGGCAGCCAGGGCTCAGTGACAGTCGCCCCACCCTATTGATGATGGTGAGACAAACTTGTGAATGGAGTTGCAGTATTGACGACTTCATTCACAGCACAGAGATCCCCACACAACAGTCAGGGAACTGTATACATAGGGCAGATGTACCTCTTCCACCGGGTGGAGGACATGGCTTCCACCACTCTGATAGCACGGTGGACAATCTACCAGTGTTTAAATAAACCACTTAGACTACTCACCTGCTCATATTTGCTTTTAAACACATGAAAGCATTGGTAGCAAAGAGGTGATGTGACCTTGTCCTCACTATACTACTTCACTTCTGTGTCACAAGAGAGACTACCCTGGTGCCTATTTGTCAGCTACCCCTGTCCCCAATGGTTAACATGTGCAGCAGATGCAAAAGTCGGGCACTGGCTTTCATTTTTGGTAGCCAGGTCATATTTTACATAGGCCGAGGCATGAAATTCCACTCCGCTCTCGGAGTTTGCAGAGTTTTTCCCACACAGTTCTGAAAACTCTTGCTTGCCAACGTAAAGTAGAGTGAGGAAAATCTTACTCCAGACCACCTCTAGGCAAGATTTCTTAACCCAGGCGGTTGCGGATGGTCCCTACCGCTCGAGTTGAGAAACCTTCAGGTTGCTTTGAGGAAGCTGCCGCTTGAGTAGAACATCTACTCGAGGGGCAGAAAGTAGCAGTGTCCTCTTGCGCTGAGCATGGTGCAGTTCGCACTGATTTTACAGCGCAGGACGAACACCCGGTGCTAAAAATCAGCATGAACAGCACAACCTAACGCACTCCACTGCTTGCGGCTGAGATTTTTGGTCACTTCTCCGAGTTTTGCGGGAACTCCATGAACTCCGCCCAGGCCTATTTTGACATCTTCTGACTTTGACAAAAGTCTTTTTGGACTTTGAAGGATAATTGCAGAAAAGGGAGAATGAAAGAGGAAGAGAAACAATGATGATGGAGAAAAGCAGGGATGAAAAACATAAAAAAGCTGTGATAAAGAGATGGGAAGTGTAGGGTGGTGGAAAAAAAACATGAGGTGCAGTCAAGATTAGCCAGCCATGGTATTCAGCAACCATGGCATTCAGCAGCTCCACCAGAGCACTCCTAACTAAAACTCTGGGCACTTTTTGTTTTGCAAATTTTATAAGCACCATCCCTTTGGCCACAAAACCGCTGCCTCAGTAGGCATGCAGTGTTTCCAAAGAGCACAAAATCAGCAGAAATGTATTGACTGCCTCCCTGGCATATTATGCGACTGCATAGTATTACTTGGAAGGAACAGAGGCTCTATTCACGCCAAGGTGCTTGTTTACTGCCACATTACTTTCAGCTGTAAGCAGGACTTGCATAGGCTTTAGCTTTGAATTATGTTAATAATGTTTTTCCAATATGAGGCAACAGCTGGAAAATCTGCAGTTCCCAGGGAGAGGGGCACGCAGAGCTTTAGCACGTTGCTGGGTTTTAAGAGACGGCTAGAATTTCATCATCCGCTGAATCTTTGAGATTCATTGGGAATAAGTGAAAGAGCCCTTTAAATATTAATGTCCGAGCTGTGAAGAAACCTAGCGTGCTGTGCGCGCGCCTCTCGCTCTCTCTTTGACTATTTCTCTCTTTATGTCTCATATTCTCTTTTATCTCATGCGCTCCCCTTTCTTTTATGATTACTTCTTTTTTCACTTTTGATATTCTTATTCCATTCTCTCTTGCTTTATACTTTTTGTCCTTTTTATTCTTTTTCTTTATTCTTGTCTCTGAGAAAAGCATTTTCTACTGTTAAATCATGTTGGTCTCCTGAATCTCAATGCTGTAATTTGGACCAAATCGCAAAGCATTTTTCTGAAAGAAAACTGATCTTGACTAGTAACATTTCTAAAACGGGCGTGCACAATTTGCCAATCATTCACGAAAGCTAATGTCTAATTAATGTATATGCACGAAGTGTATGATACACTTGCAAAATGTATGCAATTTATGTGTACATTTCCCAAACATTAAATATGAAAGATGTTGGAAAGAAGAATAACTGTTGCCATTACTTTCAGATTACGTTCTATGAAAATGAAACGAAAATTTGGATTCTACCCTCACAATGCTAACTATTTTGGAACTTCTGAACATGCAGAAACACACGTGCCACCTGTGGCAGCCATTTTACACCAAAATAGCTGTAGATGAAGTTGCTCAAAATGGCTGTCATTCTTATAGAAATACGTACATTCTCACTTGTAGATATACAACATCACATGAGGGTAGATTTACTCGATTCTGGAAGTCACAAAATCTATCCTGTTTACTGCTACGTTCCTGCACCAGTTGCATCCTTCCAAGCATAATCCTGGAAAGATGCAACAGAATTTTTGTTTACAAACATTTTCACACTTCTATCCCCCATGTAAAATAAATCAAAGCAAGTGCAAATATTCTTGATAACTTTTTTTCCTTCACTAGGCAAATATTTTTTCCTTGACAATTATAAATCACGAATCATTTCTAAGGTGGGAAAGGGTCAGAAAATGGCGTATGAAAAATCACAACCTGTAAGAAGTCGGTCCTCTTCAGACAAAAGACACACAAACGATGGATGGAATGCGGAACAAATCAAACATTCACCCCAGTCAAGAGATCTGGGTTAAATCCATCATTCTTTTGCTCACCATGCCACCCCAGTTTAGACCTGGCCATATGCAAATCAGTCTTGACCCTGTGCTTCATGGGAACAGCCCAGCCCAAACTGCCCAGCCAGGTTCTCCCTGGACCAGAAACAAGCATCCTGGGACCGGTTTTAGGGTTTCACCCCTTATCAGCCAGGCTACCTTGAATCCAGTGGCACAGTGAGTCGGGATCCACGCCTGGGCATACCCGGCGCACTTAGATCGAGAAAGCAAAAGACACACAAATGATGGACGGTCCTCTTCTGACAGCATCTCTAGTAGTGAAGAGCTTCCGAATAAAAATCGACAGTTTCAACACTCCATCTAACCAGAGGGGACACTCTGTGGTCCCCTGGTGTTTTTTTCATCCACGAATCTTGAGGAAAGTTGTTCCTTATTTGAAAGAAGATGGTAAAAAAGATGGTAAAAAGGATGCAGTGGATCTAGAATTCATTATGCCAATGCAGTGTATCTTGGCCTCCCACCTATCTCCTGAAAAGACTTCAAGTAGTTTCAAATATGGAAGCTAGGCTGATTTTAAGGAACTCTAGATCTGTCACTGTTCACCCTCTTCTTCATAGATTGTTCTGGTTTCCCTTCAGGATCCAGGTCAAGTCTCCTGGTATTGTTTTCAAATGATTCGCAATACTACACACAAGCTCGTATCTTTTCATTTGACTATGTGTGTTCTTAGCCACACCTTACGCTCCTCTTTGGAGAATCTCTTATTTTCTTAGGGCCAGATGTACGACGCGCAAAATAGCGCCTCAGAAATTGCGAGTTTTTTGCGACTCGCAATTTGTGAGGCGCTATTTTGGATGTACAACAGTGTGTATCACACTGTTTGCGATTCCCAATGGGGTCGCAAATTGAGAGGCTCATGAATTTTAATGAGCCCCCCCAATTTGTGACCCCATTGGGAATGGCAGGCCCTCCCAGGTATGGTGGCCTGCTGGGCTCAGCAGACCACCATGTCTGGGACTGCTTTTAAATAAAGCAGTTTTTATTTTTTTTTAAATGCAGCCCGTTTTCCTTAAAGGAAAACGGGATGCATTTAAAAAAGAAAAAAATGAAACGTTTTCGTTTCAATTTTTAAGTGCAGGTAGTGGTCCCTGGGACCACTGCCTGCCCTTAAAAAATATTTTCCCCTGCATTTGCAAAGGGGAAGGCGTCCCATGGGGACCCCATCCCCTTTGCAAGTGCATTACCACCCTCTTGAAGAGGGTGGTAATTTGCAAGTGTTTTGCGACCGCAATTGCGTTCGCAAAACATTCATACATGGATTTACGCTCGCTATTAGGAAGGGCACGCCCCTTCCTAATAGCGAGTCGCAAAACCAATTTAGCGAGTTGCAAATAAATTGCGACTCGCTAAATAGGCTTTGTACATGGCCCATGCTGTTTTTGCATGCGCAAACGGGTTCGCAAACCCGTTTGCGCATGCAAAAACGGTCGTACATCTGGCACTTAGTTCGTAAGGCCAGAAGCTAAGGACCTACATTTTCCAAGAGTGCTCCATGGCTTTAGAATCTTCTACCTCTTAGAGCGGAATCTAATTGTTTATCTTTTAGACTCTCCCTGGAAATTTGTCCTTTCAAACTAGTATTCTGTATTTATTTGTTTAGTCTGCAGTTTCGTACTCACCAGTTAGGGCCAAGAGGCCATTTAGTGAGCTTGTGCTGTACAAACTGATTAACATAACACACACATACAAAATATGTAGGGTTTGATGTGTCCACAAACGTCCAGGGCCTTCCCCTACCACAGAAGTAGATTTATTCAGACGGAAACGCCTGAGTGAATAAATCCACCTTTCCTAAATTTGAAAAGAGGCTTTTCACTTCTAAATCACTCTATTTGTAGCTACAGATTTAATTTATATGTTCAAAAAGGTTTACAATTGAGGATTCAAATGTTAGAAAGTCCACAATACCAGTCCAGATGTTTTAAAGTAGCTGTCATAAACATTTGCCAAAGAGGGACTTTTAAAAATAAAGTTGTAGTCAAGCAAATAGTATTGGAAAAAATTGCATTTTAGGACCTCATTACAAGGTTCCTGGTGCCAGCGCTCTTAAATTCACCCCCAGACTTACCAATAAGTGGGGTTGCGGTAATGTTTGAAGGAGGAGTTCAGAGTAATTAAAGATGAAATCCTTATGCTCTGCTGAGAATTAGGGTATTACTGGTAAATCAGTAATTCTGAGTCCAATTCCCCAGTAATTCCTTCCTTACTCAAGTATTTTGGATGCTTCCAGCAGCTGTAGTCACCCAGCCCAATAGATTTAACGTAGTAATTTAGTTACTCATGAAGTTTTTAACTCTGTTGCCAGATTATCTGGAACTCCAAGAAACTTGTAATATAGCCATAGTTATTCAAAAATAATCTTAATCCTTCCCATGCATAATATAAATGGTTACATTATGCATGGGTAGAGCTAGGAAAATAGACATTTCACCATTGTAAATGAATACCTGCATTTTAGAGTATTTAATATCATTTGCAGGGATTGTCCTGTGCAGCTTGTATGAGAAAATGGACACTAAGCACATGTATAGGCTATGTCTGCTTTATCAGTTTTTTGCAGTGCAGTGCATTGTAATCTAATGAACAACACAGGAGAGTATTTAGATCACATAAACGTTACAATTGTTGATGTACGGTGCTAAAATCTTGCAAACAAAAAAACGCAACTTGCCGTCATTGTTATTTTTTACAGTGCAGTTTCTTCAGTAAAGTTCATTTTTTCATGTTAAAACAGACCTTTGGAGTCTGAATTTGTTAAGTAGCAAAACTATAAGGTATCTGGTTTTACTGCGTGCACACTAGGCCTGGGCAAAATTTTAATTAGGCCAAAGTAAGCAGAGTAATTATGTATTTCACTTGTAATGCGAAACTAGTTTGAGTAATTAAGATTAATTTGGGGCAAAAATCCTATTGCAGGAGCACAGGAACAATAAACTAAGAAAGAGTGATTGGCTACTGGCTACTGTTGTTTGTGTCTGTAGCATTTAGTGGTATTTTCCAATTTTGGATACAAGGATGCATTGTGAGTAATTACCTTAAATGACAAGTAGAGGGAATAAGCAGCTAAGAGATAGGAGGTCCCACTCGTCTCCCTAGCATTACTCAGAAGAAAAAAATCAAGTGTGAGTGGGAGCTATATTCAGGAGGATCCCTTTGAATCCTCGTGTCCTGGATCCAGGACACGAGGAACGAACGCAGCACGGAGGCACTGCGTAAACAAAGGCGGCAGCCATGTCTTCCTCTTCTCCTATGGGGCCGACTAGGAGTCCTTTAAGCTACTCGGAGACAATGTGCTCTGAGCTGAAGACGCTAATAGTTATGCAACAGTATATGAATTTAAGGGAATATACTTTCACTGTTTTAACTATTAAGGGGACTGTATTCCACCCACTCAATAAAGAACAAGGGATCCCCCTAAAAATCAGAAAAAGAAGAATTTTTCTGTTTTGACTGGTCCTGACGAAAGCCGCCGACCCTTTATGGGTGCAGAGAGGCTGAAACATGTAGATCCAGACGACACTACAGGATGCGATGGATTCTTTACAAGTCCACTTGATGCATCCATTTTGTTTTTAATCTTACCCTTGTCTAGTCTCTATTAAAAGTTTTTTGAATAATAGACAAGAGGCAATTTTAGAGCACTCAATTCATTGTGGATCCCAACGAAAAATCTCTTTGAGCATGAGAGATTACCTCCTGGTTGGAGGAAGGAAGACCCAATGATGACACTCCCGACTACAAGTATGTCAGTAGCAAAGCATATACCACCAACCAAAAGTAGTCGTTGAGGGTCCCACAGATTTTTTTCAAAGGGATCCTCCTGAATATAACTCCCACTCACACTTGATTTTTTCTTGGGAGTAATTACTTCGAAGATAATTATTCCAGTTATGCATAGGGATACCTCAAAGTCCTATGTCTGGGACCAGAAGGCTGCTAGAGGCAGAAACTACATTATCCAGATGAAAAAGGACAGAAGGACAGCAGAGAGGACAAGTATATATTTACTGAATGGCTGTGAGACTTGTGCCTTGAAGCACCATATAACTTATTTGATGAGAGTCTCAATTGTTGGAGCAGAGTTTTACTCATTGTTGTTTGTAAGCCACACTTCTCAGAGCACAGCATGAAGCATTTTGTCAAGGCTCACACATTAGTGCACAGTTGTCTCATTGTGTGGGTATGAGCCTTGGGCCTCTATTTTCGCACCTGGAAATGAGCCTAACACATTGCAACATGATCTTAGTCATTGGATGTGAATATTACAGTTCAGAGCCCAGCCTCATATGTAGGGTGTGAGTGTCACATCTTGGGACACAGGCTCGCATACTGGATAAGAGTCATGCAGGCACATGCATCAAAGTAGGCTTTTGCGAGTCCTTAATTGCGATCATTAAGGAATCGCAACTAAGGACTCGCAAAAGCCTATGCATGTAGGAATCGCTATTAAATTAGCGATTCCTCAACATTCCTTAATTGCGAATGGCTTCCCATCCATTCCTTAATTGTGAATGGCTTCCCATCCATTCCTATGGGCCTACAGGCCCATAGGAATGAATGGGAAATTGCATGCGCAATTTGCGAGTACCAATAGGTACTCGCAAATTGCGCATGCTATTTCAAGGGTGCAAGGGTGTCACCCCTGAAATAGTGCTGTGCACCCATGTTGAGCACACACATGCCCCAAGGGTATGTGTGTGTATTACCTGAAACTTTGAAAAATGCACTTTAGTGTATTTTTCAAAGTTTCCGCTAAATACCATCAGGTTGAAATGATCAGTATTTAGCGGTCCAAAATAGCGAAATCGCTATTGTAAATGCAATCTTGCATTGCATTTAAGGCATCGCAATTTGTGATTCCTTAACTGCAATCGCAAATTGCGATTTTGTGCATTTGGGATGATGCATCCGAAATACAGAAATTGCGGTCGCAAAGGGGCTTATTCTGCGAATCTGCCCCTTTGCGAGCGCAATTTCCAATGATGCATGTGCCCCTAAGTTCTTAGAACACGGCCTCACCAATTTGGTGTGAGTCCCACATCTTGGTGTTCAGTCTCTTTCACTGGGTGTGCGTTTTACACATTGGGGCACAGTTTTACACATTGGGGCACAGTTTGGATGTTTCTTGCAGCACTGATTCTTTCTTGGGGAATGAGCACTACTTCTTCATTCACAGCCTCACTCATTAGGTTTTGGTTTCATTCATAGATCAGCGCCTTACTGATCAGGTCAAGTTTTAGAGTTAGGCAAGCTGAGTTACTCAGTCGCAAATGTGAAGGATATCCCGTCCACCGTATTACAAGACCATTATATGCTATGGCCACCAAACTCTAAATCGGGCACCCAGTCACCCTGTGGGCAAGGTAAAAGGTTTAAAAAAGACCTTACCTTGGATCAGCCAAAAAGGTGTGGTTCTGCTGGCAAAATGTGAAGAAAAATGAATTTGCTAGTGACCTGAGATATCCTAAATAACGACAGATTTAAGAGGAAAAATTAAAAGATGCAGTAGGGTAACTCGGTTAGATGAATAAAAAGAGATAGTGATGAGGAAGTCAAGCTAAAATGGTCACTAGGAGATAACAAGAGGCACAAGAATGAAAAGATCCAGTGGGGGAGCGAATAGGGGGAAAATAATGAAAACCTATATGGGGAAACAGTGTATTAGAGAAACATTTGCAGGGATTTGGAATGAATTTTAATCATATTCTTTATCCTTCCTTCGCCAAGATGGGATTCAATATATGTATTGTAGGAAAACAGATGATTAAGTTATAGGGAAGAGAACCCACAGTCTAAGCATCCACAAAGCCAAAATAATCTATTTGTTTCTGATAAAGTGGTTCATGTGAGAAATACACAGCTCACATTTGCTAGTTTGGTAAAAGGAGCAATGCCTTTCTGAGTAAACTATAAGTGTTAGAAAGGGGCAACAATGTCAAAACAATATTACAGATGAGAAGTAAATGATTTAAAATTTCCAAACCAATTTAGGGTCTGATTTAGATCTTGGCGGACAGGTTACACCATCACAACGGTGACGGATATCCTGTCCTCCGAAATATAAATCCCATAGGATATAATAATGGTATTTATATTTCCGCAGACAGGATATCTGTCAATGTTGTGAGATGTAAATCAGGCCCTTAGTTACGAAGAAGAAATATAATGATTAGATAACACACAAGAAAAGTTGATGTTGGTATCATTACATAAAAACAATGTAAACTCAAAAATCAATCGAAGTAAAAGGGATGTGGTAGACTGGGATCTAGACATTCTCCACACCAGTCTGGTTATGAAGTGGGGTTGGATTAAATGTGTGGTTCACTCATATTTAAAGTTGTGGAGATTGGCATCTTAGATCCTCTTTGCAGCTTATTGATCCTGGATGAATTGATTGTTCATGTCAGTCCGAAGTTTTAGTTTTAGACTTAGAAAATATCTTTAGGGCAAAAACCATCAGTGGCACACAGCTGGAAGCTGTATGCAGATTTCCAACAGGGTAGGTGCTTCTTTTTTTAAGCCCTGCAGAAGACTTAAACTTTAGGACCTAGATACCTTAACAGAAGACACCACTAAAATATAGCCATTGATGTCATATCTTTTTTGAAGCAGAGATGGTATCTTGACCTGGTCAGCCAGAGTTGAAACTGTATCAACCTCTAAAAAACATTCTGTAACTTCTTCTCTGATGCGGTAAAAGTCACTCAACTTTTTAGAAAATCTTCATAGATGCTAGGTTATTGGTTCAAGTTGTGGAAAGTCTCTTCCTGAACTCCAAGATAATTCTGTGGGAGCCGAAGCTCAATAATTTACTGAACCCTAATATTTATTACACTCCAATCTTTACCTCCGGCAATCTGGCACCAATGTTCTTGTTGATCAAGCGGCAAGAGAAAGCACTTTCACCAACAATGAGCCCATTAATTAGCAGAGTAAGATCCAAAAAATAACTTGGTCCACTCAATGACTGAGTTCTAGATCAAAAAATATGTTTAAATGTTTATTACAGAATTGTTAATGTAAATGATACAGAGAAATGCATAATCTGCCATGAAGGCCCAGATACAGAATACAGAATCATAAAATCAGAGCAAAAATTCCTATTTAAGCAGCCAAAGCTCTCCAGATTCTGAGTGTCAAACATGAAGAGTACTGACAGCGTTCTAAGGGAGGAAGAGGAAGTCTCAAAATATTCGGACACAGTCCCTGGAGAAAAATGAAAAGTCACCACTGAACATTCAAAACAAGGGATTTTTATACACATTTTGTGCATAAACAATTAGTGAAACTGCAGATTCAGCGTGACATGATCAAGGTTAGGTCACATTGGCAAATCAAATGTTGCTTCGTAATAATTAAACCTCTTAGTACTAAACCATTTCTTAAGGTAAAAGATCATCTTTGCTTGCCTCCTCAGCAACTGCACTCCGGAGATGTACAATACAATATAAAACATGTCTCAAACAAAAGCTCATAGTATTATGTTCTTCGGCAGGTCTACATTAGAACTTCCAGTGGAAATTCTTCCCAATGATACGTAGAGTACATGATGGAAAGTTTTATTCACAATACAAGCTTTCTAAAGACCATCAGCATTTATGTTATTGCACCCTGTGCTCCACGGAAACTGTGGGGAGAGAGGCCTCGTAGCTGGTCTCTAAGTGGGAGGGGGAATGAGCAGGAGCAAGAATGAGCAGAACACCAGAAACTTCATCCATTCTAATAAAATGGAGTATTGCTCTAAAATGTGGTAAAACTATATTACATTATTAAACACACTTTTAACCCACCTAATTAAGTCGTTTCAAATACATCTTCATTAATTCATCAGTTACGACCTTATGCAACATTAAAATCATGAATTCACACAAGTAAATTGTCACGCAAATTTGCACAGTAGAAAAAAATGTTAATAATTCCACGGTAAGATGTGAGTTCCTTCTACTTTTGGGTTTCTCCTGCAGCAAGCAAAACTCCTTCCATCCACATGGAATACTCCACCTTCCATAAGGAGGAGAGATTTGTGAGATGCGTATTGAAGAAATAATCAGTTTCCACTGGTCTAATAATTCTCTTTCAGATAAACTATATATCCTCTGTTTCCAGGATCTCCTGCATTCTTCACCTTCAGGAGAGAAGTTCCACATGTAAGTATGGGTGGGCAAAGAGTTCCGCTCCACTGGCAGAGTTCTCTGAGTTTTGCCCACTCCACGCTCTATGCGGAGTGCGGAGGTCCGAAAAACTCTGCGTGGAGTTCTACGGAGTAAAACTCCACGGACTATGCCCAGGCTTACAGGTAAGCAGGATCCCTCAGATTAAACTTGAATCCCATAATATAGAAATCATTTGTGTGGGGTGCGCAGGCTTCCGCGGGGTCTTGTCGTAGTTATTTTATCAACCTTAGAAGGAAGAAAAGTTGTTTGCACCAGCTGGGATTAGAAACTGTGACCATGAGGTCAAACACAGATCTGTCGAGCGGATGAATTAGTCCACTACAACACTAAACCCTTTGTCCTACTGAGTTAGTAGAATGCCATATTCCTAATCCCTTGTAGCATCTATCCAGTCTCAGAGATTCAAGATAGAGCTGGGACCAAAATTTCCTCCAGAGTTGTCTATTGGTAAGATGAGGCTTTTGTATTAGGCAGCCACCAGCCTTCTTCTTGTCTTCCCTTCCTTGGAACCCTCTGCCTGAAAGTGTTCATGTGGAAGTTTTTAAAAGGCAATTTCCGGATGTGATAGGCAACAACCCTTAAGCAACCAAACTAACATTCCCTTTTCTCCTGCCTACCATTTTCAATAGGATGACCCTATTCCTGTTTCAGGAAGGCATATGACTGCACCTCCAATCCCAGAGTCTTCATGCAATAACAAAGAAAGAAAGCAGCATCCCAATTCCCTTCTCTCCTTTTCCCACCCAGGCTGGCTTAGACCTGCTTCTGACAGATCTAAGAAAGTGCTACTGACTCCAGGTCACTGCTGCCCCCATTCCGTTGTGTGAAGCCCTGAAATGTGAATGCCAGTTCCATACAAAACAAAGAGTCTAAGTTTTAGTGCAAGTATGACAAGGATCTGTGACCTTTGAGTAGGAAATCAGCTGTCCCATATCCTGACATCATTGTGCTGTTGCCTTTGAAGCTAGGCAGTGGTGGCTCCTCCGCTAAGACAGAGAAGCATCGCCCCACTGCCTTTAGCAGTGGAAAAAAAAGAAAAACAACATTTATTAGCTCGTGATATTATCATTTTATTTGTTCCTGCTGCGGCATCTCAGCAGGGTGGGTAGAACTGCTCTGCTCTCAGAGCAGGGGGAGGAGTGGTGGGCACTATGTAAGCGCACATGAATGTTTGACAGGTCCTCTCGGGCTGGCCAATCATTCATGCGCACTGTGCATGTCCTCCATGCAGGCTGCATCACAGCCTGCATGGAGAACATGCCCAGGCCTCCATTAACTTGCTGAGCGCTGCATTGCAGCATTATGATTGGCTATGGGGAGCCTGGGAGCCGGGGTGCTTCCTGCTTCCTGTTTCCACAGAAGAAGCTAGGAAGAGGACGGAGGAGAAGTGGCGGCATCCAGCTGGCAGGAAAGTGATTTTAAAAAATAAAATTACCTTCTTTCCCTCTTCCCCCCTCCCTGCCTCACTGCTGCTTCCTGGGAGCAGCCGCCACTGAAGCTAGGCATTTAAGTGGGAAGTAGGTATTTAGATGTGAGCCACAAGGGGTATAACCAGGGTCAGTGGATTAAGTTGTTGCTAATACTGTTGATACACTTTGAGGAGGAAAAATTAAAACCTATACTACCTAGGCAAGGAATATAGATAATCAGAATTCAATATTCCCATTCCTTTTCTAATACTTATTTTTCCACACACTACACGCTCAGAATAAGATATGTTGTAGTATTTTTCAAACTAAAGTTTGAACAACAGATTAACATCAGAGGACTTTGGAGCTTGTGTCATCAACCTGAGCTTTAAGCACATTATACTTTTTGAACTAAGTAGGGAGCACATGTTCTTCAAATTGATATTCAGATTTGAAACGTGTGTAGCTCCATAAATGTGCGTGCATGTTTACACCTAATCTATCTAAGTGTCAAATATGCCAAGCATCTTCAATCTTGAATCCCAAAGTTGAACTTTTTACAGCTGTGCAAAGCCTTTTCTTGCATTTATTCTAGGCCCAGGTGGTGACCTCCGCTCCGCCCGCGGAGTGTGCGGAGATTTGCCTCCTCTGCGTTCCGCGGAGTACTCGGAGAAGGCAAATCTCTGCACACTCCCCAGCGGAGTTGGCCAGACCCTGCCTCCACCCCCCCCATATTAACAATTAATTAATTTAATTCTACATTACTTAAAAAGTAAATTAAAACCACTTACCTCTACTGTGGCATCCCCGGGCTGCCCTCCTCCTCTTCCTCGCTGTCTGGATAATCCTTGAGGAAACTGCGCATGCATGCACGCGCGCCCGCGCAGTTTTCTCAAGGATTATCCAGATGGCAAGGAAGAGGAGGAGGGCAGCCCGGGGACACCGCAGTACAGGTATGTGGTTTTAATTTACTTTTTAAGTAATGTAGAATTAAATTAATTAATTGTTAATATGGGGGGGTGGAGGCGGGTGGCGTAGCGGAGCGGAGTTTGTTCACAACTCCGTGGACCTCAGCGTAGCCCCGCTACGCCCACTATGCCTGGGGTTAATTTATTCTTGGTTTACCAGTGACAATTTAAACCTAAAAGTATGAGGCGGGGCAGCCTATATTAGGATAGACAGTGGAATTAGGGCACAGAAAATAAATAGTCGCACCATTGTGGCCACTTTGTTCAGGATCTCCTTTGCCAAGTGGTCACAGAGAGTTGAACCAGAAGGCTATAGTACGTGTCCCAGGAAGATCCGAAAATCAGATCTTGGTGCCTGTTAAGGTGTCAAGCTTCATCATTGGGCACTCCTCGTCTGGCCGGCGCTACAATGCCTGATGGGCTTGGGGGGTTGTTTATCAGAGATCTTTTGATCAGGAGATGCTGTGTAGATGAATGCAAGTGCCTTAATTTGATAATAAATGAACCGTTTCCTGGGAGGAGCTAGGGTGTAGGGCCTCAGTAAAATATCTCGCTCTTCCTTCCCTCTTTTGATTTAGACACTTTGTTCAGGAGCCAAGCCTTAAGGTGGAGGGTGGCAGGAACATTTCGGAGATGGCAGGGCACAGGGGTGCTGAAAATCAAACATGGTACTCCAGTGAGCAGCAAAGGTCAGGGACAGCCTATTTACTAATGACATGTGGTGGGCGACAGAGAGGAGAGGCAGGGGGGACGGTCAGAGAAAAGATTATCCTGTAACTGCTGACATAATATTTTATCTTCAGCAATAACAAAAAAGAGCAGAAGACAGAAAAATAAAAACAACGCTAAAGGAAAGGCAGTGTGCCTGCAGGCTGTAACCAGGATATTGATGTCAGGACTGGCATCATTGCTACAGTGCCTCGAGCACACTGGTGACCAGTAGCAGACAAGGAAAGTGGGGACCAGTATAAAAAAGCGGATGCAGGATTGTGGTCACCGGGGCTGCAGGAGAGGTCACCAGGGCTTGTATCAGCCTGAACTATGCAAGTGAACCTGCACTAGGCTTCAAGTTACTATTGAGCAATGAAGCGAAACCGGCCGAGGTGCCTGGAGGCGCATATTTACTTGCCTGGGGCTCCCGCTTCGTGGGACGCCTGTGTTTGTGTGCTGGTGAGGCAGGACCACAAGCCCCAGAAACGCCTGCAGCAGTTGTCGCCAGTGACACCCTTCAGCCCGCTCCCGGAGGTGCGTATTTACTTGCTTGGGGCTCCCGCTTTGTGGGACGCCCGTGTTTGTGTGCTGGTGGAGGCAGGACCACAAGCCCCAGAAACACGTGCGGCAGTTGCCACCACCGACGCCCTTCAGCCCACGGCCGGAGGCGCGTATTTACTTGCCTGGGGCTCCTGCTTTGCGCGCCGCCCGAGTTTGTGTGCTGGTGGTGGCAGGACCACAAGCCCCAGAAATGCCTGCGGCAGTTGCCGCCACAGACGCCCTTCAGCCTGTCCCCTAAGGCACCTGGAGTTGCCCGGAGGCACATATTTACTTGGCTGGGGCCCCCGCTTTGCGGGACGCCCGTGTTTATGTGCTTGGAGGGTTAGGAACATAAGCCCCAGAAACGCCTGCGGCAGTTGCTGCCACCGACGCCCTTCAGCCCACGCCCAGAGGCGCCCAGAGGCACCCGGAGGCATGTATTTACTTGCCTGGGGCTCCCACTTCCCAGAACGCCCGTGTTTGTGTGCTGGGAGGGTTAGGAACACAAGCCCCAAAAACGCCGGCAGCAGTTGCTGCCACCGACGTCCTTCAGTCTGCGCTGGGAGGCGCCCAGAGTCACCCGGAGACGTGTATTTACTTGCCTGGGTCTCCCGATTTGCAGCACGCCCGTGTTTGTGTGCTGGTGGGGGCAAGACAACAAGCCCCAGAAATGCCTGCATTAGTTGCTGCCACTGATGCCGTTCAACATGCGCCCAGAGGTGCGTATTTACTTACTGGGGGCTCCCGCTTCGTGGGACGCCTGTGTTTGTGTGCTGGTGGGGGCAGGACCACAAGCCCCAGAAACGCCTGCGGCAGTTGCTGCCACCGATGCTCTTCAGCCAGCTCCCGGAGGCACGTATATATTTGCCTGGGGCTCCCGCTTTGCGGGACGCCTGTGTTTGTGTGCTGGTGGGGGTAGGACCACAAGCCCCAGAAACACGTGCAGCAGTTGCCCCCACCGACGCCCTTCAGCCCGCGGCCAGAGACACTTATTTACTTGCCTGGGGCTCTCGCTTTGCGGGCCGCACGAGTTTGTGTGCTGGTGAGGGCAGGACCACAAGCCCCAGAAACGTCTGCGGCAGTTGCCGCCACTGACGCCCTTCAGCCTGTGTCCGGAGGCACCTGGAGGTGCCCAGAGGTGCGTATTTACTTGCCTGGGGCTCCCGCTTTGTGAGACAGTCTATTTACTGATGACATGTGGTGGGGGACAGAGAGGAGAGGCAGGGGGGACGGTCAGAGAAAAGATTATCCTGTAACTGCTGACATAATATTTTATCTTCAGCAATAACAAAAAATGTACCTGCCTGGGGCACCCGCTTCGCGGGACGCCCGTGTTCATGTGTGTTAAGAATACGCATGGAGCGATTGAAGTAATAGCTTTATTCAGTAGGAAGTTCAACACAGCTGTAGGTCAGGAAGGGAGTACAGCAGGCAGGGACTTGTCTCGAAGGTCATCAGCTGGCATCTGTCAACATTCCAGAACGCTCAGCTGATGACAGGGCAGAGGGAGGGTACGGGGTGGGAGGAGGGACAAATGCAAACAGTATAAACACAACACATCTCCCTCCTTGAGGAAGCAGTAACGACTGATATATGATTATTCACATACAAAGTCATCCAATCTACTCGGGGCACAACCCTGCGTCCACACCTTGTTCTTACAGTTCCTTTTTCGCCATTGACTGGTATACACTCGCTGTGGCCCATTGAGGCCGAACACTGGGTGTTCCGTGGAACATCCTCATCATCCTCCTCTTCCCAGAATTCTCCCTTTCCGCCTTTTGCGGATCCATGCACAACTATCCCTTCTCCATTGGCTGCACTGTGCTTGCCTGGGGCTAACCTTGAGAAATGCCACACTCTTCCATCGCTCAATAGAGCTGAGTTACAAAACACTTTTTTACCATGAGGGGTTGTGAAAACCTGTTCTTACCCTTGGCTATGAACCCACTCGTTTTAACACACACCATTTCTCCCACAGACACCTTTACGGGTTTGCAGCTGTGCTTCACGTCATAGCGAGCTTTAAATTCCAATTGATTCTTTTGTAATCTGCGTTTAACCCTGTCTGGTGACCACTCAGCCCTTTTGCTGCAGTTTGCCAACCCACATTGTCCTTGGACATGGGTGTTCTCCCTCTCATAATCTCGAATGGGCTATGACCGGTGCTGTTGCATGGTGTTATGCGGTATGCCCACAATGTTTTGCCTATTTCATTTCTCCACACAAGATTGTTGTTAGTGGCCAGTTGTATAATACCCTTAATGACCCTGTTAAACCTTTCAACGGCACCATTGCCGGCTGGGTGGTAAACTGACGTTGTTTTGTGTGTGATATTGTTTCTTTTTAAATAGTTAATAAACAATTCTGAGGTGAACTGGGTGCCATTGTCACTCACAATGCATTTAGGTAGCCCTTCCCTTATGAATACCTCATCAAGAAATTGTAGTACACTCTGGGTGTCCGTTTTGTTCACAAAGCCCACCTCTGGCCATTTAGAGAAATGGTCAATAAGTACAATGGCGTAAACCTGTACACTCTGTTCTGTAATGGGTCCCATGATGTCAATTCCAATTCTTTCCCATGGCATGTCAGGACATGGAATGGGATGGAGTGGGGGTCTGAACGTGACCATGGACTTGTCTGAATTGGTGCATTGTATACAGTCCCTCACAACTCTCTCTGTGGCAAGATCCACCCCAGGCCACCAATATGAGTTTCTGATCCTGCTCTTGGTTTTGCCTATACCTAAATGTCCTTCATGGCATAATTCTAAAATGCTATGTCTGAGTTTGGCTGGAGGAATTACTTTGCCACTCCTCAAAAGCAAACCCTCTTCAATTGACAGTTCATCCTTCACTTCCCAGTAAGGTAACAATTCTTTTTTACATTTTTCTTCAACGGCCATCCATTCATTATCAGGTTACCCACTGTGCATAATGTCTGATCATTTCTTTGTTCCAATAACCAATCCTCCATTGAAATGCCATGCATCTCCTCATGGACACTGGCAACCCAGAATTTCTCATCAGATTCACCTTTGGATTCTTGTACCAAAACAGGCATCCTACTCAGGAAATCAGCTACTACATTCCTAACGCCTGGCACATATTGAACTTCATAGTCATAATCAAATAGTCTAACAGACATCCTTGCCAATCTTGGAGAAGCTGTGTACAATCCCTTGGTGGTTAAAACTTTTGTTAGTGGTTTGTGGTCACTTCTCACGATAACTTTGCTTCCCCATATGAATTGCCTGAAGTGTTCCAATCCCCAAACGCAAGCCAATGCCTCACGTTCAATGACAGAATACCTTTCTTCTGTCGGAGTCAGTGAACGTGATGCAAATGCTATGGTGCATTCAGTACCTTTTGAATCAATTTGACTTAGGACAGCACCTAATCCTCTCCCACTGGCATCTGTCGTTACTATACTCTTCAACAATGGGTCAAAACCTTGCAAAGGTGGGGCAGTGCATATTTCCTTCTTTAACATGCTAAATGTTTTACTACAGTCATCTGACCAAATAAATTTGTTTTTGTTTTTTAGTAACTGTCTCAATACAAACGTTTTGGCCGAAAACCTCTCAATGAATTTTGAATAGAATTCTATGAGGCCTAGAAAAGAGCGAAGTTCATCCTTATTTCTCGGCTCTGGGGCATTTAAAATTGCATCTAGCAGTTCTTTTTTGGTTTAATACCTTCAGCTGATATGGAGTGACCTAGGTAGCTTACCTCTGAACGTGCAAACTTGCATTTGCTATATTCAGCTGTGAGACCCTTGTTGTCCAGGATTTCTAGTATTTGCATAAGTTTATCATTATGTTCTTCTTTACTTTTTCCCATGACTAATATGTCATCCTGGAATATCAGAATGCCATCCACCCCCTTGAAAGTCTCCTGCATTAGCCTCTGGAACATGGCAGCCGCAGATGCCAACCCAAAGGGTACCCTCTTAAAGCGGAAACACCCGAAAGGGGTGATGAAAGTTGTAAGGGTTCTGCTTTCTGAGTGCAAGGGAATCTGATGGTATGCAGCTTTAAGATCTATTGTTGAAAAATACTTTATACCCTTGGTACATGCTACCATCTCATTAATTCGTGGGAGTGGGAATTGATCTACTAGGATATTCTCGTTGAGATCGCGGAGATCAATGCACAATCTCAACCGCCCATTGGGGCGTTTAACCACAACCATGGGGGCGACCCATTCTGAGGAATCAATTCTCTCAATTATGTCATCCTGAAGTAATTTTTCAATATGTTCCTTCACCCCTTCTCTTATGGAGAACGGAACGTTCCTCACCTTATGTATTACTGGAATGGCGTCTTTCTTCACACAAATTTCATGTTCAAAACCCTTGTAAAGTCCAATTGAGTCTGCAAACACCTTTGGAAATTTTATTTTGACTTCTTTGCTAATTTCGTCCTCACTTTCTATAATGAGAACCGGTTCATCACTGTTGGGATTGAGTACAATCCCTAGCTTCCCTTGATCTAACCATCCTAATACTGAGGGACCGGACTTGGACACATATAGTTTGCATAAGGCGTCTCTACCTTTGAACTCGAACCTCAACTTTCTAAATCCCTCCAAATCAATTGGTTCACCAGTAAATGTCTTCAAGGAAATGTCTGGGGCTTCTAACTCTTCACCTAGTTTGGGCAAAAATGTCTCCCTCCACACTTTTGCATTAACAATTGTATATGGTGAACCTGAGTCTGCTACGATTGATACATTTACACCCCCAATACACATTTCACATACTGGTTTTTTTTTTTAACTGTTCCCTCCTTGTCATAATCTACTTCATCAATATCATCTTCATCAATATTAAGTACAAACATGTTCATGTCATCCTCATCTGAACAGTTAGAATCTGAGTCATTCTCATTATCAACATATTTTACAGTTTTAGGTGACCTTTTGTGGCAGACTTTCTGAAAATGACCCATGACTCCGCAAAAGGAGCATCTACTCTTTTTAGCTGGACAGTATCGATCATTTGCTAAGTGATTCAAACTGCCGCATCTGTAGCATTTTCTAATAGTCTTGTTCGAATTTTCGAATTCTCTGTCTTTGTTGAGTTTTTCCCTGTAATTAGTCCTACCATCTTTAGGTTTTCTGTCACCCACTTTGGCCACAATATTTTCCTCATTCTTTTCTTTACTTTCCGCTATAACTGCCTTTGCGCATCTGCCTGTGAGTTCTGCTCTTCTGACTATATCAATTACAGTTTGTAGTGGATTCTCTCCTTTGGCCCACAGATTGTCTTGAATGACAGCATTTGATCCTTGCATGACAATTTGATCACGTATGAATTCATCGTGAAGGTCACCGAATCGACATGTAATGGCTAAATTCTTTAATGCAGCAACAAAGTCGTCAATCGATTCGTTCTGACCTTGCTTTCTATGAAAGAATCTATATCTGTCCACACCTACACATACGGTGGGTTTGTAGTAACTATTGAGATCATCTATGGCATTTACATAGATATCTCCCTCATCAACAGCCCTCACTTTTTGTTGATCCGTTTGAAAACCTTTATTCCACCTGCACCCAAACAGTGCATCAAAATTTTATACTTCTTTTCTGCTTTTATATCTTCCTCACCTTCATTTGTTTCTATGAAGTTTGTAAAATGCTCTCTCCATTCTTCCCATTTGATGGAGGGTTCTCCTCCCCAGCTAAAAATGATGAAGGTGGTGATAAATTTAGCAAAAACCAGTAGCCATTTTTGTTTATTTGCTAAGGCTAGGGCTATCAGTGAACACTTGCGTAGTAATAATTAGAATAGAATTTCGCCACAACATTCACTCGCAGTATAAGGTTTTTTTTTTTTTTTTTTTTTTGGTACCTTAAATTAGTGTTGCTCTGTCAATCAGCGTAGATTGCCTCTCCTGAACGCTTCCACTTATTTTTTTTTTATAGTGGCTCTGAGGCAGGACACTGTGCCATTGAGATGCTGGAGGCTGGCCTTGGCGCTGTTCCGATCGCTGTTTTCCTTCACTTTATACACTTAAGAATGCTTGCGCCAGAGTGTATTCAGATGCAGGGAGAAAATGAAAACAGACAAAAAAAAATAATGAATGCTGAAACGCCGGCGGTGTCTTCCCTGTGTTGACACACTCAAAATGGCCACCTCACGTCGCTTACGCACCGCGTCATACACCACTTGACAGTTATCTTCGTTGGTGAAAGCGCGTTGACAGTTACCAGCTGGCAGTTAGGAATTTCTCAGTCAGCGCCGCGCTACCACGCCACAGAAACTTTTGGAGTGGCTATTTCGTTAACACTAAAACGATACGCGACATTCCTCTCAGTAACTCAAGATGCCTTTAACTTCGCTTTAGCAGCGCGTCTAATCATCAGCTGTCACTCAGTAACATTGTGGAAGAAACTTCCCACACTGACATCGCCGCTCTCGAATCAAACCTGAGTCTTTAATCTTCTCCACTTACTCACTGACCTTTTTTTTTTTTAAATTAAAGTTCCTCCTTGGTGATACCGGTTGCCGAAATTAATTCATCATCACAGAAAATTCTGAAATGTCACCAATTTATGCGTGCGGGTTCCGCTGTGTTGATCCTCGTCGCCAATTTGTTAAGAATACGCATGGAGCGATTGAAGTAATAGCTTTATTCAGTAGGAAGTTCAACACAGCTGTAGGTCAGGAAGGGAGTACAGCAGGCAGGGACTTGTCTCGAAGGTCATCAGCTGGCATCTGTCAACATTCCAGAACGCTCAGCTGATGACAGGGCAGAGGGAGGGTACGGGGTGGGAGGAGGGACAAATGCAAACAGTATAAACACAACAATGTGCTGGTGGGGGTAGGACCACAAGCCCCAGAAACGCCTGCGGCAGTTGCCGCCATGACAGCCTGCAGCCTGCGCCCGGAGGTGCCTGTAGGCGCCTGGAGGTGCGTATTTACTTGCCTGGGACTCTCGCTCTCCCCGTGTTTGAGTGCTGGGAGGGGTAGGAACACAAGCTCCATAAACGCCTGCAGCAGTTGCTGCCACTGACACACTTCAGCCTGCGCCCGGTGGTGCCCGGAGTCGCCCGGAGGCAAGTATTTATTTGCCTGGGGCTCACGCTTTGCAGCACGCCCGTGTTTTTTGTGCTGGTGGGGGCAGGACCACAAGCCCCAGTAGCAAGTGCGGCAGTTGCCTCCACCGACACTCGTCAGCCCGCGGCCGGAGTCACGTATTTACTTGCCTGGGGCTCCCGCTTTGTGGGCTGCCTGAGTTTGTGTGCTGGTGGGGGCAGGACCACAAACCTCAGAAATGCCTGCAGCAGTTGCCGCTACCGATGCCCTTCAGCCTGTGCCTGGAGGCGCCTGGAGGTGCCCGGAGTCGTGTATTTACTTGCCTGTGGCTCCCGCTTCATGAGACACGCCCGGGCTACAGGATTTTGTTTACCTTATATTTTATACTTCCTCATCCTCTCTTTTTGGCGGTTTCTGGTCGCCTTAAGCCCCTGAGATATTTGAAATAAGGGACAGGCTTTTTAATTCTGGCTTCACAGGTTTGTGGATCATCTGTAAGGATAAATGCTAGACTGCTAAGACAATTTTAGAGTCTACGTGCTGCAGCAGTTGCAAATACTTGTTTGCCCGCGAGAATGGGTAAGAGGAAGCTTAATGTGGGCGCATCCGGGGGAGCTAAAGCTACCACATTGGATTATTTTTTTAACTAGGGCAGCAAACATCCTATCAAAAGAAATTGCTCTTACTGAGAGGAGACTGTCGATGGAATTTATATTCATCCCGATGAGCCTTCACCTGTTCCAGATCCTTTGTCATCGGTAGACCTAGCGGGCGTACCATTGCTTACAAACCCTATTACAGAATTAGTGGACAGTATGGATAATACCCTGGATGACCATCAGTAAAAAAGAAGAGAGGTGGAGTAAAAAAAGCTGATCAGCTACCCAAGAAGATTACCGGTCTGCTAATGACTGACCAGTTTGACTTGGCTGTGGATAAACTAATTCCCAAATTTGAATCTGAGCTACAATCACTCTTGGGCCCTATCATATTATGGCTCGCAGGGATAGAAGCTGCACTAACGCAAATCAAGCAGTCTATCAGTACCCTCCCTGAGAACTCTGGGACTGTAGTGGCGGTGGGAGGTGTGGGGTTTGCTCACGTAGACGAATCTGTATCTGCTGTACCTTCTAGTGAGGGCCGCAAGCCCATAGGGTGCAGCGATACCTCACAGACTGGTCAGGGAGATAAACGACCTTCTCAGGGGGTGCCCCAATCCAGCAGGGGTCGGGGCTCATCGAAAATTGCAGGAACAACAGGGGGGTAGTGAGGATTTAGTGGCTCAGATTTACCCTACCAACCAGCGGACAGATCCTTATATTTTGCCTCCATTTAGAGGGCCCATCTTTGAAGGGACCAACTTATTGGGTCCACCCCCAATGACTGTGGGGAAAAGGGCTCATTTAAAGTTGCCATCTGAATCTGCACCTCTGTTGTCTGTCTTGACAGGTGTTCCTCCCATTAAGCATGGTAAAATGGAGTCCACGATAGACCTGTTGCATAAGGTTACCCACTGGTGCGGCAACACGATAGCAAATGGACACTATAAATCTCCTCATATCATCATGGCGAGAAGAGAAAGCTGGTTGGCTCTAACGTAAAAAAGGATAGGGAATTGTCGTTAACCTTAGGCACTCAATCTACAAGAGAGCTATAGTTGACAGCCACTACATGAAAGAGTCCGAATCTTCTATTGGAGTTGTCCCGTTTCACTTTTTCTACCCTAAGGGTATGTCTAACCCTGTGAGTCAGCATAATAATCGGGCTTTCTCCCCTGTAAGGATATCACAACACCCATTTTTAAGTTCAATTATTCCTTTGACCAACAGATATGCCCCACTGGAGGACCTAGACACAATAAATTGACAGCTGAGATCTCCTCGGAGTGGGCAAACTGTAGGGTCCCTGTTCTGACAGTTGAATTGCCTAGACCATTTTTCCAGACCAAACCCACTTCCCTTAGTCCTCGTTTCATTAAAAAGATGACCTAGGACATTGTGGGCCTGAGAGCGGTGGTTAGCGACAAGAAGGTACTGCAGGAAACGTGGGATACATCTGGCTCTTTTGTTTTGGATGGTTTTAGTTCACTTTTTAAAACAGCTTCTCCCTCTATAGCAGGTCGCGCTAAGGGGGACCTGCTAACCCTGACATCGCTTAAAATTGCTTGCTCCATTAAAGTGGTGACTTGCCACTCCCCCCATTTGCTTGCAGTGGAATTAACATTCAGTAAGCGTCCTACATTGCTGGTGATTTATTTCTATAATTCTTTCGCCAGAACCAGTGATAATGAACACATTGTTGCCCTAGAGGGCTTTTAGAGAACTATGGGGAGGTAGAACGACCATACTATGAGGTTATTATTCTGGGGGACTTTAATGTACACCTCTGTCAACTTAACTGTAATTTAGTTAAGGGACCTTGGGACGTCTCATCACCTTCAGCTCATTTTGAGCATTCGCCCCAAGGTCTTTGGGTAGAGGGTCTTCTTGCAGCTAATAACATGTACTGCCTTGAAAAAACTAGGAAAGCAAATTCTGTACCGATATTTACTGGCAGGGGTCTTTTTTCTACTATTGATTTCATCCTGGTAGCTGTCCCTTTGCTCCCCGATGTACTCAATTTATATTCGTGTTGGACAAGTTTTAGTGATCACAACCCTCTAACTATGGAATTGAGAAGGGCTCAGATCTTTTATGGTGTGGAGGGAAAGAGCATAGAACATGGGGAATTAAAAACAACAGATCAGGCATATAGAATTAAATGGGAGAAGATAATACCAGCTGTTTTTTTAGATAAGCTGTATGCAGAAGGAGCGGAAGATATTGAACTATGTCTTGATAATTGTACTCAGGATAGTGTGGTTTTAGATGCTTATAGCAAACTAGTTAAGCGGATAGCAGACAACTTAGAGGCCAGTGGCGGATCTGGAGTTATTCACGGGGAACAATATTTTGATGCTGAATGCTTCAAATCACATAAATCCCTCATGTCCACACTGAAACAAAAACCTAGGGATGTGGGGAAGGTTAAGACTTGTAGGAGATCCTATAAATTAGCACTCAAACAAAGTAAAGAAGTGATACAGGATCATGCATGGGACGATTTAAGCCTGGCCAGTGTATTATCTAATAGCTCCAAATTTTGGTAAGTTATTAATAGACCATTTTTTGTTGATCAACACTCGTAAAGAGTGTATTGCACATCCCTGCTGATAATTGGGTCTAGCATTTTGAAGAGATCTATAGAGGGATGGATATAGAAGTGAATGACACCCTTTGGGTTCCGAATGTAGATATGTGACCTGTGATCTTTAGGGTAGATGAGGTTCAAAAAGCCATTATGGACACAGCTAGGCAGAAAGCGCCGGGTCTCAACGGGCTCCCGTTGGAACTTTATAAAGCTAATTCTGTGAGGTGAGCCAAGATCCTGACATGGGTTTTTAATGCAGCAGCCGTGAGTGGCTTGCCTCCCTCATGGTCTACTGCAGTTATTGTCCCAATTTTAGAGAAGGGTGCAAGGGACGATCCAGCCTGTTATCGCCCGATCTCCCTACTTGATTCGGCTGCTAAAATTATGGGTAGGGTGATTCTGGACCGCCTAACACTATGGTTAGAAGATTCCTCTATTATCTCAGAATTGCAATATGGATTCAGGAAAGAGAGAGGAACCCTGGAAAAATGTAACAATTTGCTTCTGGTGATTGGTAAATATACAACTGCTAAAAGCAAAAATCTGCACATGGCGTTTATGGACCTCAAGTCTGCATTTGATGGTGTTAATAGGTCTAAACTGTGGCCTTTGTTATCAGAAATGGGCATGGACTGTGATTTGTTGGCTTTTTTGCATTGGTCATACTGAAATCTGAGTGCCTCTGTTAGATATAATGAAAACGGCTCACTCGCAGCATCCTGGGAGGTCAAGAGGGGGGTAAGACAGGGATGCATTTTAGTCCCAGTTTTGTTTACTCTATACATCAATAAACTTGGGGAGGTTCTGTCAGCTGCCTGTAAAGACATCACCAGAGCAGGCTCTAAACCTGTCCCAGCTTTGCTGTATGCAGATGATGCAGTGTTACTTGACAGAACAACTGTGGGGTTGCAAAGTCTTGGAAATACTTTTATAGATTTTATGGTCTGACTTCTCGTTTCTATTACATTTCTAAATCACATATAATGACGGTAGGAAGAACAAAGCTCTCCAAACGTAGGCGTTTGTGTAGGGGAGGTGATCTAACTAAAGTTTTTACATTTTCTTACTTAGGAGTCCTGTTTGAAGAAAGGGGGTCTTGGGTGGCTCAGAGGGCACTCAAAAAAACACCTTGGCCAGAGCAGCTGGAGCCACCATGGACTTTGCTAGGAGACTGGGGGCCAAACCGTTACTGCCCTACTGAAGGTTTACAATGAGAAATGTATACGCATGACCACTTATGGTAGTGATGTATGGGGCTATAAAGATGTTAGTGAACTGCAGGCTATTGAGAATAAACACCTCCGCAGACTCCTAGCAGTACCTCCTTGTACCCCATCTTTTATGGTACATGAGGAACTTGGGCAGGATTATATTTCTGATACTATTGGTATGGCCCCAGTAATGTGTTGGCTGAAAATGTGGTCGAACCCTATTCTTACGCTGAACCACTTTATCCTAGAGGGCTACATGAAGCTTGATAGGGTACTTGATATTCCATGGCTCGGTTACGTTTCTTGGCAGTTGAAGAATTTTTCACGAATCATAGGCCGATGCGCCCTTATGAGCTTAGAGATGTAAATTCATTATTCTTAGCAAGAAGGATGGTAGAAAGGGGAAATAGGGAACTCACCAAATCTACAGTAAGGCAATATGCAATAGTGAGCCCAGGGACCCTAGGACAACCTTATTGGACGTATATTAACAGTCAGTATCATCGTTCTCTTTTAACCAGGTTTAGGTGTAATTTTATTCATTGGGATTTATCTCTCCCTAGGGGCTTTTCCAAGATGGGTGCTTTAGTGCCTTGCTCTTGTGATCATTATTTGGAACAAGACCTCTTACATTTTATTTTTTTCTGTGATTTTTACTGCAACCTGTGTAAAAAATATATTCTCCCATTGTTAAGGCATTGTAAATTTGAAAAAGTGAAACCAGCCCTGATATATTTGCAAATGCTGTCCTCCCCTCTGATTTGTTTTGGAGTTGGCAGTTTTTTATCAGGTGCTTTAAGACAAAGGAAAAAACTGCCTGTAGCTTAAGTTTGTTATTGGATTTTTAGCATTGAGATGTTTTAGCATTTTAATTGTATTATACTAATGGTTTTATACATATGTACTGCACTATTCTGCAATTTACAGGGTGGTTTAAATTTTTAGTCTCGGTGTTCTCCGAGCTAAACACTTTTTGATTGTTCGATACAGCCATATGAATTATTATTCATTGTCTTTTAATATATTGTATTGATTAGTTTTGGTATTTCTTCTTCTTTTAATTGTTTGTTTGACCTGCTTTTATGGCCTAGGATGGCCGAATAAAGTTTCTTTTGACTTGACTTGAACTCGGTAGCTAGGTATACAAAAAACCTGACCTGAAATGCAAAACATAACAGAACTTGATTTTGTAAATTGGGTGAGACGTTCTGCGGCTTATTTCACACTGTTTATGTTTTTAGTTGATTGCATAATAGGAAGGTGTTTCTTGTAATTGGGTCGACGTTGATTGATTTAAAGATTGCAAAATGTCATATTGATGAAAAATGTGCACTGAATCTAAATTATTTGCCCTGCACTAAGGCCACTTTATCTGTTCCGCAAGAAGATTACAAAACGTGAATGAAATATGAAATAAACAACGTGTTTCTGACAACTGTAGTAAAATGTGAAGTGAAAATAACAAGGGATGTGCTCTGCAGGAACCACTGTTTTCCTTTTTGGGGGGAAAAGAAACCACGCCCTTCTAAAACAGGGTTGCCCCAAGGATACACAACTGAGTCCTGGATAAGAACAGACCTTTCAAAATACCCCCTTTTGTATTCAAAGATGCAAATGTACATAATGTGGACATCTTAACATTTTTGCATGGATTGCTGTGGACTCCTTTACTCTGACATGTGTAGATCCTGATGCAACTATTTTTAAGGACCTGCCCTGTAACAGGAGAGAGGACCTTGGTTTTCAGATGTGAGATATAAGCATTTTTTATTCTTTACAAAGTTTAGAGCCACTGGCTTTGCACTCTCTGCTGTGCTCCTCCCACTCAACTCACCCACCAACTCCCTCCTTCCACCGCCCACCCTCCCCGTTCTGACCCACCCTCTGTTACGTCCTAACGCCCCAGGATCTCACACTCTGCCCTGGCTGTTTTCTGCCAGGATGCCTACCCTCTACATGCCCAGCTCCCCTGCCTGCCTGTTCCCCCTGCCTGAGCCCCCCCTCCTCACCCTCAGCCCCTCCCACCCCCACTCTACCCCTCTACCTCTCCCCTTCGGTCCCCTAGAACCCTCCCCCTGTCTGCCCTCCTCCCGACTTTTGGCTAGCCCCAACCCGCCCTCCCTCACTTCCCATCCACCTACCCTCCAGACCCCGCCCGGCCATTTGATGGCACATGACTCCCTGCTGCCTGTGTCACCCCCTCACCCCGGTGCACCCTTCTCCCCCACCTGGCATTTGTCGCCCACCCTCGCCACTGCACAATTGCTGCCGCCCCATGGGACCCTGGACTCCACATGACTGTGCCTGCACAGCACACCCTCCAGCCTCTGCGTGTTCTCGTCCTGGAACGTCAATGGCCTCACACACTACATCAAACGGAAAAAGGTGCTCTCGTACCTGCAGGCCAAAAGAGCAGATGTAGCTCTCCTACAGGAGATGCACTTGGGTGACCTAGAAGCTTACAAACTGCTCCATGACTGCCTGGGTAGAGTGATACACAGCAGCGCTTCGGCGCCATCCACCACCGAAAACAGTCCACAGGGTACGTGCGGGGTAGTGATACTCCTCCGCAAATTGTTGCCTGTCACAGTCTTGAAGACATGGTCCGACCTGGGCAGCAGGTATGCGTTTGCCAAGCTGAGGGTGTGGGATAGGTCCCTGTGTGTGGGCTCGGTGTACGTGCTGACGGGGGCCAAAAGCCCTTTCTTCCTCCAGCTAAATCGCCTCCCTGTGGAGATGAGTGCATCTAAGTACATCATCGAAGAGGACTGGAACCTCTCCCGTGACGTGGTTCTGGATAGGACGGGCCCCTAGACAGGGGAAATGATGCAGACAGGGCCCTGCTGGGGGATGTCACCTCCAACCACAGCCTCGTCAATCACTGGCATCTCTGCCATCCAACGGATAAGGAGTATACCTTTCTGTCCTCAGTCCATGGCATGCAATCCAGGCTAGACTAATTCCTCATCTCCCACTCGGCGGTGGCACTGGTTGGGGAATCCAGCATCCTGGAGGCTGCCTTGTCTGTCCACTCTCCAGTCCTACTGTCTTTGGATGTGGTCCTGGACTTTCGGGCCACAAACCATGGCAACTGAACGTACAAAGATACTGCTCCCCCCAGGGCAAGTCTCAACTGCGGGCCCATGTCTCTGCATACCTGGCAGACAACAAGCACTCCGTGGACTCCCACAGGGTGCTCTGGGCGGCAGCGAAGGCAACCATACATGGCCAACTAATGAGGGACGCCGCCGTGGCCAATAAACAGGCTTATCTCCGCCGAGCCGAGCTGGAGGTACAGATTACCACCCTCACCCGCCTCTACTCCTCCTACCCCACTGTGCCCAATTGCTGTTACTTGGAGCAGGCCTGCATGACCCTAACCGCCCTCTATACCACCAATGCTGAGTATGCCCTCCAATGCCTGAAGGGGAGGCGCTATGAACAGGGGCCCAGCTGCGACAATGGGAGGCTGCAATGGCTATCTGGCTATCCGGTCGGCATGCGGGGAGATACTCACCCAGCTGCAGGCTATTGTCAATGAGTTTGCATCATTCTACGAAACACCCTATACCACGGAGGCACTGGCGAGTGAGGATCGGATAACCGCATTCCTAAAGAAGGTCGAGCTACCACGCTTAATGGACAAGGGACAGGAGCTCCTAGCAGGGGACATTAGTAAGTAGGAGACTAAGGCAGCCATCTCCAAGCTATCCTATCACAAAACCCCACGGAAAGACGGCTTCCCAGATGAATTCTACTGGTGTTCGGAAGAGGAGGTGATTGACTTACTTCATGCAACCTTCCAGGAGGCAGAGCGCATGGCCTCTTTGGGATTCCTCTCTAATAGGGCGGTGATTGTGGTCCTTCCCAAGTCCATAAGGGACCCATTGCTGTGCAGCAGCTACCAGCCTATATCTCTCTTGAATGGCGATATTAAGATCCTCGCCAGCATATTGATGTCACGCTTAAGCAAGGCCCTCCCCTGCCTCATCAATAACCCGCAAATCGGCTTTGTACCGGGCTACTCTTCCAGGAACCATCTTCCTTACATTGGCCCACACCCTCTGGGCCGCCAGGGACCTCCCAGAGGAGGCGGTGGCTATCACCCTGGACATTGAGAAAGCGTTCAACTGCATTGAATGGGGCTACATCTTCGCCACCATGAAACGGTTCGAATTGTGGGACCAGTTCAACACCAAGGTGCGGCTGCTGTATGATTGCCCGACAGCCCAGGTCAATTGCGGAGGGTTCCTCTCTGACCCCTTCTAGATCTGAAGGGGCACCCACCAAGGTTGTCCCCTCTCCCTACTCCAATTCCTTCTGGCATTGGAACACTTGGCATCCACCATTCGCAACTCGCCACTTGTGGCTTGCATGCCCATCCTGGGAGTCCCTCCGAAGTGTATCTATATGCTGATGACAACCTGCTCACCCTGCGGTATCTTCACAGCTCCCTGCCAGCATTACTGGAAGTCATTGATGACTTTGCGGTCCTGTCTGGTTACACGGTGAGCTAGGACAAGAGCAAGGCCCTCCTGCTGTCGACTTGCGCCACAAAGTCGGCGATCCACGGTTACCCCTTCCGCTGGAAAACCTCCTGACTCAAGTACTTGGGGATCCTGGTCAACAGGGGTCTAGCCGAGATGATCACAGACAACCTGATTCCCCTCATCACGCAGACAAAGCAGGACTTTGACAAATGGTCCCTATTGGGATTCTCTGTGTGGGGCAGGGTACAGGTGGTGTGGATGGTCACGCTACCGCGCTTTACCTATGCGCTCAACATGCTCGCCATCATGGTGCCCCTGGCCACACTCTGTCTCATCGACTCCCGGATTCGGGCCTTCATGTGGGGATCCACCCGAGCCCAGCTAGCTGCATCCAAACTTATGACACGTCACTCCTGTGGCAGCCTGGATTTGCCATCCGTGGAGTGCAGTACAAGAAAAAAGGTTGCAGCGGAACACAATTCAATAGTACAAAATGCAACATCACCACAAAATCAAATCTTACAATGTGTCATATTTCAAAATATGCTGATTTATTCAGTGAAACAGCTTGAATAGTATGTACATTTGCATATAAAATGCAGGTGCTCCAGAGGAGGTGAGAAGAAAGTGCTCGAAAGGAAGTGTGCACTCGTGAGGGTTGTAGGGAAGGAAAGGCAATGTGCAAATAATTACATCAGAGGACTGATAGAGACCTATCCAGCCACATGAAGGCAAAATATTTACATCTGGACATAGTAACATTTGACATAGATAATTAATTTCTGTTGTCTGTACTCATCCACTCAGACAATGACCGTCGACGTTTCGACCCACTAACTTGTGTAGGTAGATTAATCCTTACATTGGGGTCTTCATCAGGACAAAGGGGGAGACACCTACAATAAATTAATAATGCAATCTCATTCTGGTGATGGACATACGGAAATTGATAATGATTATGTAAAAGGACAATCAATGTATTACCATTCACGATCGGCTTGAGGAATCAGGCCATAGTTCTCAGAAAGAAAGGGCCCGTAGGCTTCAACGTCAGAGGGGCGAAAAAAGGACAAAGGACTCGCTGTAAATGAGAAAAGTCTGTGTAAGCACCAGTCAATGTAACAGAAAGGTTTGTCTGACATGGAAAACTTCCAACAGCCACTCACCGAATTTAATGGTTCTAGTAGCAATCAATAGTTAACATGTCCCATGGTCCAGTGAAAACTGTTCTGGTCATCATGGGTTGTGTCGGTCATTTATCTGAAAGACAGGATGACCGTTGAAGAATGTAATGGCAAAAATATGAATCGCCATGTGAAGGTCTATAGAATCCGAAATGGACTTACTCGGTGGTAACCAAAGTTCCAAGTGCCCCGAGAATCGTGTTCTTGAGAAATGAGCTCTGTAATGACATAACATGAGAGAGGACCATGTACTTGGGTATGCTGGTATAAGTGGACAACCCTTTAAAAATAGATTAAGACACCGTGACATACCTTATAACAGCGTCACGCTCGAAGAGTAAATCCATCCTGTTGGGCAGAGGAGGAAACATACTATTAGGGCCAATATTCTGAATGTGTGCCAGGTTAATAGACTTAAACCTCTTAATAGACCTTGGGAGAACAAAAACCTCCTGCGAACTTCCGCTTACCTTGCCGTGCCATGCGAGCACCTCCAGACACTGACACGGGCGCTCGGCAGACGCTGGTATTTGTAGCGTGTGAGGAATGCCATGCACGCCGCGCACGTACCACGGGCAGGTGCCTTCCGATTGAACGGCCTGTAGAGAACTGATTACCGAACCCGTGCGGGTCGGTCACTGATGACGTGGCACTTGACTTGCTTGAAAACAAAGATACAGTATTGGTGATTATCGTGTTAATGGGCAAAAACCAATTCATCAACACCCAGCGGGATGTTGTGAAAAGATGCTAAATCAAAAACCGGAAAAAGATTCCTATTTTGAAAATAGTAGGGAAACCCACCATGTCGTTAGAACTTCGTGTTCCATTCTAACCAGAAAGATGTGGATACGTCATAAAATAGTCTGACAATAATGGCTCACATTTTGTGATTGTGCCTGTAGGGAAATGAATAGGTGAAACGTGACACATCTCATTAGTTGGGTCAGGGATCTGGCTCATTGCGAAGAATCCCACCCCGAAAACAGACTGATTAGTGGAAAACCAAACATATTGTAGCTAGTACTTTGTGTTCTTTATAACAGGAAAAGAAAGGAAATCTCCTGAGATCGTTTGCAGGGAAGTAAACATGAAAATTACGATGCATTTGTGAGGAACCGCAAGATCATAGTATCTCCTAGTCAAAAATAAGTCAGGGATTCGGTCCATTCCAAAGAATCCTACACAGGAAACGGACTGATTGTAATAACAGAGTAAACATTGTGACACAAAATAACCACATTTTTGATCAGTACAACATGGGATTATTTAACAGAGCAATAAAACGATGGAAACGTGACATGTCCCAGTTCTTGAATTTTGGTCATGGCGTTCAGGTAATTACAAACTGAATGGCAGGGGGGACACAGTTGCCTGTGGAGAGTTCATTTGTAAATTACTCGACCGCATGAAACTGTCAATACATACATTCTAATACATAAGACAAACTCCCTGGATACAGTTGAAACCAATCTCATAGGAGGGAAATCTACGTTCACAGTGTGATCATGACTGTATTCCTAAGAAATTTCTTGGAGAAAGAGCATAGATGGAATATATCACTCAAAGGCACATATATGTCAATATCTTGCCATTGATGACTCTGGGGTCTTTTTTTAAACAGTAGAGAACAACATAAAAGCAAACAAACAGCAGCAGAGGTGGATCCCTGCCTAGGTCATGTTGGCATGGTGCTCACCTATAATGCCCTACTTCTAAACCATGTATATAAATATAGATAGTGCAAGGTCAGTTATTCACTAATAAGGTAAGACAGTTGGGCATTGGTTGTATCCACTTCATTTAAACCATTCTGTACAGTCTTCATGCAATGCATCCATTTGCACTCTCTGGTATTAAGGACAGCATTAATGTCCCCACCTCTGACACCCAGTGTAACTTTCTCAAGCACCACCCACCTGATGCTCTCAGGTGGGTGGTTGAGGGCCTGGAAATGCTCAACAAGGGGTGCGCCCACGGTACCACGCCTGATCCTACTGCAGTGCTGCGGGATACGCGCCTTGACTTTCTGGCGTCTGGCCTATGTACATGAGTTCGCATGGGCATGTGATTGCATAAATTACATCGGTGGTGTTGCAATTAGTGTTTGTTTTCAGATCTATTGTGTGTTCTTTGTAAATGAATTGCTTAGTCTGTATGGTAAGTTTGCACGCCTTACAATTGCCACACTTAAAATGTCCCACAACCTCCGGTAAATGCCACGAGTTTGAATAGAGGGCTGTGGGGGAGTTGGTAGTAAGGAGTGGACCGCATGGTCCAGGATGTTCTTCTTGCCCTTCTTGAAGGAATGCATCGGGAGATCAGGCAGTTCCAGGTCGTCTGAGATCAACTTCCAATGTTTATTGATCACACGTTTGATGTCATTACTGCGGGTGCAGTATGTGGTGACACAGATCAACCTATTCATAGGATTAGTGGTGCGCTGTTTTGGTGTCAAAAGGCTCTCCCTGGTGTTGAACCATGCCCTCTTCCTGGCTCGTTTTACAAGTCTTTTAGGGTAACCTCGTTCCACCAGACGATCCACGAGGCTATCCGACTCACTGAAAAAGTCTTCCTTGAGTGAACAGTTGCGGCGGATTCGGAGAAACTGTCCGAAGGGGAGATTGTCACGTAGGCCCCTGGGGTGGTGACTGCTGTATCTCAATAGGGTATTCCTCTCCGTGGGTTTCTTAAAAAGACTAGTGTAGAGGGAGACATTCCCAGACTTGATTGTAATGTCCAGAAAGTCAATGCTTTTGGGATCATGATGAATCGTGAACTTGATATCACTGGATCTTTCATTTAACCAATCAAAAAATGTCTGCAATTCCGTGGAGTCCCCTGTCCATATGGGCAGGACGTCGTCTATGTAGCGCTTCCACATAGTGATATGTTCACGGTAAGGATTAGTTGGATGGTAAATGTATGTGTCCTCAAAATGGTCCATATACAGGATCGCTAGATCCGGGGCGAAGCTCGCTCCCATGGCGACACCTTTTGTTTGTAGAAAGAAATCGCCCTGAAAGAAGAAGAAATTCCTCATCATTGCTAACTCCAGGAGTTGGATGATAAAACTCGGGGGGACTAAAGCTGGTAGGGGTCTTTTCTCCAAAGCCTTGCCGATCACTTCCAAGGCTGGTCGTTGGGGAATGCTAGTGTAAAATGACGCGATATCCAATGTGACTAGTAGTTGACAGGAGGGATCAAAGGGCATGTTGTCATCCAAATTAATGGCTTCCATCGTGTCCCTCAAATATGACCTGGTGTTCTCCGCAAGTGGCTTAAGGAAGAAATCCACAAACTTGCAGAGTGGTTCAAGTAAAGATCCACAACCGGACACTATTGGGCATCCAGGGGGATTTTCCATATTCTTATGGACCTTGGGCAATGTATAAATTGTAGGTAACCGTGGTTGCTTTTCATTAAGGTAATTGAACTCCAGGTCTGATAGAAATCCTGCGTCTTTTCCTTCCTCTGTGACTTTCCACATCAGCTTGCTTATTTCCTTTGTCGGGTCTGTGGTTAAGCATGTGTAGTTCACCCCGCCCCTCAGTTGTGAGTAGATCTCAGACTTATAGTTCGGAGTACTTTGCACTACGATGGCCCGTCCTTATTGGCTGGCTTAATCACAATTGATTTGTTGCCCTTCAGGGAATTGAGAGCTTCCCGTTCTCCTTTAGTGATGTTGTATTTCACATATTGCTTGGTGGAGCAAACCTTCAAGACATCCCTCAAAACGACACTCTCATAGGTCAATATCTTGTGTGACATCATGTGTGTTGGTGGCATAAATGTAGAGGGCACTCTGAGACCAGTGTGGGACAGAGATGGAGATGGCTGGGAATGTTTAAAATAGTACCTCAGCCTCACCTTACGGAAGTAACGATGTAGTTCTGTCTTCAAGTTGAATTGGTTAGGATGATTGGTAGGTACAAATGATAATCCTTTACTTAGCACCCTTTGTTCATCCTCCGTAAGTGCATATGATGATAGGTTGATGATTGGACTGCTCACCATCGGTAAACCCGTCGCCGGGTCTGGATCTCCCCATGGTTCTCCGGTGGGAACCAAACCTGTTTCTGATTCTGGCCTCGTGGTCTGCCTCCTTCCCAATTCTGGGCCAGTTGTTGCTGACCCCGTTGCGGGCCTTGGCTCCAATTGTATCCCCTCCCACTGGGTGGCCTCCACTGGGTGTCCTCTAAAAAAGCAGGCCCTTGTGGTGACTGGTACCAGTTATCCTGGTGTTGGTACCCTGAGCTAGTGCCTGGTTGCTCACTCTTGCTTCCCGCACTGTTGGATCCAGATGACTCTGAAAAAGTCGTGAAATGTCTGTAACTCCTGTATGAAATGAAATGAAATACCAGCATTTGTAAAGTGCACAGCTACCTCCGTAGAGGTGTCCCGGCACTGGGGGCCCTCGGGAAGATTAAGCGAGCTATTGCCCAGAGTCACATGGTGCTGGGCTAACCTGCCGCCGGCACCAGGGATCGAACCGTGAACCCTGTGGTCTGGAGGCAGGCACCCTGGCCGCTGCGCCACACCTCTTCCACTGTATCCCCCTCTGCCTCGGTTGGAGAACTGGCCTTGTGCATCCTGCTTGTAGTAGTCCTCTTGGAGGTAGGGGTAGGTTAGCTTTTTATCATAGAAGCGAATGTCCTTGGATAATTTATCCAATTTTTTGGCTTGGGTGTTCGTGTCAAAGTCCTTGATTGTCTTATCTAGGCGTTCTAAGGCCTCCTCAGCATTCGTCAATGCATTATCCTCAGAGATCTCTCTTTTCAGGTCTATAATCTCCTTCTGGAGTTTCTCAAATTGTTCCAAGGCGGTCTCGATTCCAAGCACCATCCAGTGGTGCGAGCAGATGTTAGCCACATAGCTCAAACCCTCCTTGAACTTTGGAACGTCCACAAATATCGCCGGTTCGTTTTTGACCTGTAACCCTACAGGAATAATATTTGCCTGCAAATATTTAGTAAGGAGGTGCCCATGCAGGCGTGTCCATATTAACTTCTTCTCAAGTCTCTCTAGCTTATTTATTTTGTCATTAAGTGTGAAATCAATATTAGGGGTGTTGGATGATAAAAAGCTGGTGCTAGACTGCCCCTGTATCAAACTATTGATGCAGTCCTCAGTATATGAAAGAGTTGCGCTCTCTGACATAGTGGAATCCAAATCCACAGATACAGAACATTGGCCCTAATAGTATGTTTCCACCTCTGCCCAACAGGTTGGATTTACTCTTCGACCGTGACAATGTTATAAGGTATGTCCAGGTGTCTTAATCTATTTTTAAAGGGTTGTCCACTTATACCAGCATACCCATATACATGGGTCCTCTCTCATGTTATGTCATTACAGAGTTCATTTCTCAAGAACACGATTCTCGGGGCACTTGGAACTTTGGTTACCACTGAGTAAGTCCATTTTGGATTGTATAGACCTTCACATGGTGATTCATATATTTGCCATTACATTCTTCAATGGTCATCCTGTCTTTCAGATAAATGACCGACACAACCCATGATGACCAGAACAGTTTTCACTGGACCATGGGACACGTTAACTATTTATTGCTACTAGGACCATTAAATTCGGTGAGTGGCTGTTGGAAGTTTTCCATGTCAGACAAACTTTTCTGTTACATTGACTGGTGCTTACACGGACTTTTCTCATTTACAGCGAGTCCTTTGTCCTTTTTTCGCCCCTCTGATGTTGGAGCCTACAGGCCCTTTCTTTCTGAGAACGACGGCCTGATTCCTCAAGCCGATCATGAATGGTAATACATTGATTGTCCTTTTACATAATCATTATCAATTTCCGTATGTCCATCACCAGAATAATGAGATCGCATTATTAATTTATTGTAGGTGTCTCCTCCCCCCCTTTGTCCTGATGAAGACCCCAATGTAAGGATTAATCTACCTACACAAGTTAGGGGGTCGAAACGTCAATGGTCATTGTCTGAGTGGACGAGTACAGACAACAGAAATTAATTATCTATGTCAAATGTTTCTATGTCCAGATGTAAATATTGCCTTAATGTGGCTGGATAGGTCTCTATCAGTCCTCTGATGTAATTATTTGCACATTGCCTTTCCTTCCCTACAACCCTCACGAGTGCACACTTCCTTTCGAGCACTTTCTTCTCACCTCCTCTGGAGTACCTGCATTTTATATGCAAATGTACATACTATTCATGCTGTTTCACTGAATAAATCAGCATATTTTGAAATATGACACATTGTAAGATTTGATTTTGTGGTGATGTTGCATTTTGTACTATTGAATTGTGTACCGCTGCGACCTTTTTTCTTGTACTGTAATTTACCCGGGTCCAGTGGTCTTTCGGGTTACCCCATTGTTATATAACAATCCGTGGAGTGCAACGCTCTGGCCCTGCACCTTTCCCAACTTGCCTATTTTCTCCCGGGCACCCCAGAACCCCCGCAATGGTTTCACACAGAACGAAATGGAGGAGCGCATTTACTTGCCTGGGGCTCCTGCTTCGTGGGACGCCCGTGTGTGAGATGGTGGGGGCAGGACCACAAGCGTAAGAAACACCTGCGGCAGTTGCTGCAACCGACGGCCCCTAGCCCGTGCCCGGAGATGCCCGGAGGTGGGTATTTACTTGACAGGGGCTCTCTCTTCTCGGGACACGCCCGCGCGCATGCCTGGGCGAAGACCAGGCCAAGAGCGGGCCTGTCTGCACTCGTCCGCGGCCAAACGAGGCTGGGCTGGGCCATTTCCCTTGGTCCTGTGATCTGTGTTTGATTGGACATAGTTCCCTTAAGGTACTGTATTTACATGATTCTACATGATTATGTTAACCTTATATTTTATACTTCCTCATCCTCTCTTTTTTGCAGTTTTTGGTCACCTTAAGCCCGTGACATATTTTAAATAAGGGGCAGGTTTTTTAATTCTGGCTTCGCAGGTTTGTGGATAATCTGTAAGTATAAATGCTAGACTGCTGAGACAATTTTATAGTCTACGTGCTGCAGCAGTCGCAAACACTTGGTTGCCGCGAGAATGGGTAAGAGGAAGCTTAATGTGGGCACATCCGGGAGAGCTACAGCTACCACAATGGATTCTTTTCTAACTAGGGCAGCAAACGTCCTATCAAAAGAAATTGCTCATCCTTGGAGGAGACTGCGGATGGAATTTATAAATCATCCCCATGAGCCTTAATCTGTTGCTGATCCTTTGTTATTGGGAGACATAGCGGGCGTACAATTGCTTACAAACCCTATTACAGAATTGGTGAACAGTATTGATAATACCCTGGATAATGCCTTACTTTTGTCAGCACCACCAGTAAAAAAGTAGAAAAGTGGAGTAAAGAAAGTGATCAGCTACCCAAGAAGATTACCGGTCTGCTAACGACTGACCAGTTGGACTTGGCTGTGGATAAACTAATTCCCAAATTTGAATCTGCTTTACAATCACTCTAGGCCACTATCATATTACGGCTCACAGGGATAGAAGCTGCACTAACGCAAATCAAGCAGTCTATCAGTACCCTCCCTAAGAACTCTGAGGCTATAGTGGAGGTAGGAGGTGTGGTGTTTGCTCACGCAGCCGCATCTGTATCTGCTGTACTTTCTAGTGAGGGCCGCGAGCCCATAGGGTGCAGCGATACCTCACAGACTGGTCAGGGAGATAAATGACCTGCTCAGGGGGTGCCCCAATCCAGCAGGGGTCGGTGCTCATTGAAAATTGCAGTAACAATGGGGGTAGTGATGGTTTAGTGGCTCAGAGGCACCCTACTAACCAGAGGATAGATCCTTATATTGTGCCTCCATTTACAGGGCCCATCTTTGAAGGGACAAACTTATTGGGTCCACCCCCAATGAGTGTGAGGGAAAGGGCTCATTTAAATTTGCCATCTGAATCTGCACCTCTGTTGGCTATCTTGGCAGGTGTTCCTCCCATTAAGCATGGTAAAATGGAGTCCACGATAGACCTGTTGCATAAGGTTACCCACTGGTGCGGTAACACGATAGTAAATGGACACTATATATCTGCTCATATCATCATGGCCAGAAGAGTAAGCTGGGTTGGCTCTAATGTAAAATAGGATAGGGAAGGCGACTGTATTATCGTTAACCTTAGGCACCCCATCTACACCAGAGCTATAGTTGACAGCCACTACATGAAAGAGTCCAAATCTTCTATTGGAGTTGTCCCGTTTCACTTTTTCTACCCTAAGGGTATGTCTAACCCTGTGAGTCAGCATATTAATAGGGATTTCTCCCCTGTAAGGCTATCACAGCGCCCGTTTTAAAGTTCAATTATGCCTTTGACCAACAGATATGCCCCACTGGAGGACCTAGACACCATAAAGTGACAGCTGAGATCTCCTGGGGGTTGGCAAACCGTAGGGTCCCCTGCTCTGACAGTTGAATTGCCTAGACCATTGCTCCAGACTGACCCCACCTCCCTCAGTCCTCCATCATTAAAATAATAACCTGGAACATTGCAAGCCTGAGGGCCAACAGAGATGAGGAGCGGTAGTTAGCGATAATAAGGTCCTGCCATCTGGTCACACTGCAGGAAACCTGGAATACATCTGACTCTTTTGTTTTGGATGGTTTTAGTTCATTTTTTAAAACAGCTTCTCCCTCTATAGCAGGTCGCCCTGATGGCGGCCTGCTAACCCTGATATTGTTTAAACTTGCTTGCTCAATTAGGTGGGGACTTGACACTCTCCCCATTTGCTAGCAGTGGAATTAACAGTCAGTAAGCGTCCTACCGTGTTGGTGATTAATTTCTATAATTCTTTAGCTAGAACTAGTGATATTGAACATATTGTTGCCGTAGAGGGCCTTTTAGAGCACTTTGGGGAGGCAGAACGCCCACACTATAAGGTTATTATTCTGGTGGACTTTAATGTACACCTCTGTCAACATAACTGTACTTTAGTTAAGGGACCTTGGGACGTCTCATCACCTTCAGCTCATTTTGAGCATTCGCCCCGAGGTCTTTGGGTAGAGGGTCTTCTTGAAGCTAATAACATGTACTGCTTTGAAAAAACTGGGAAAGCAGATTCTGTACCAACATTTACTGGCAGGGGTCGCTTTTCCACCATTTATTTCATCCTGGTAGCTGCCCCTTTGCTCCTCGATGTACTCAATTTATATGGGTGTTGGACTAGTTTTAGTGATCACAACCCTCTAATTACGGAATTGAGAAGGGCTCAGATCTTTCATGGTGTGAAGGGAAAGAGCATAGCAAACTGGGAATTAAAAACAACAGATCAGGCATATAGAATTAAATGGGAGAAGATAATACCAGCTGTTTTTTTAGATAAGCTGTATGCAGAAGGAGCGGAAGATATTGAACTATGTCTTGATAATTGTACTCAGGATAGTGTGGTTTTAGAAGCTTATAGCAAACTAGTTAAGCGGATAGCAGACAACTTAGAGGCCAGTGGCGGATCTGGAGTTATTCACGGGGAACGATATTTTGATGCTGTATGCTTCAAATCACATAAATCCCTCATGTCCACACTGAAACAAAAACCTAGGGATGTGGGGAACGTTAAGACTTGTAAGAGAGCCTATAAATTAGCACTCAAACAAAGTAAAGAAGTGATTCAGGATCAGGCATGGGACAATTTAAGCCTGGCCAGTGTATTATCTAATAGCTCCAAATTTTGGGGAGTTATTAATAGACCTTTTTTTGTTGATCAACACTTGTCAAGAGTGCATTGCACATCCCTGCTGATAATTGGGTCTAACATTTTGAAGAGATCTATAGAGGGGTGGATATAGAAGTGAATGACACCCATTAGGTTCCAAATGTAGATATGTGACCTGTGATCTTTAGGGTAGATGAGGTTCAAAAAGCCATTATGGACACAGCTAGGCAGAAAGCGCCGGGTCCGAACGGGCTCCCGTTGGAACTTTATAAAGCTGATTCTGTGAGGTGAGCCAAGATCCTGACATGGGTTTTTAATGCAGCAGCCATGAGTGGCTTGCCGCCCTCATGGTCTACTGCGGTTATTGTCCCAATTTTAAAGAAGGGAGCGAGAGACGATCCAGTCTGTTATCGCCCGATCTCCCTACTTGATTCGGCTGCTAAAATTATGGGTAGGGTGATTCTGGACCACCTAACACTATGGTTAGAAGATTCCTCTATTATCTCAGAATTGCAATATGGTTTCAAGAAAGATAGAGGAACCCTGGACCAATGTAAAAATTTGCTTCTGGTGATCGGTAAATATACACCTGCCAAAAGCGAAAATCTGCACATGGTGTTTATGGACCTCAAGTCTGCATTTGACCGGGTTAATAGGTCTAAACTGTGGCCTTTGTTATCAGAGATGGGCATGGACGGTGATTTGTTGGCTTTTTGCATTGGTCATACTCAAATCTGAGTGCCTCTGTTAGATTTAATGAAATCAGCTCACTCTCAGCATCATGGGAGGTCAAGAGGGGCGTAAGACAGGGATGCATTTTAGTCCCAGTTTTATTTGCTCTATACATCAATAAACTTGGGGAGGTTCTGTCAGCTGCCTGTAAAGACATCACCAGAGCAGGCTCTAAACTTGTCCCTGCTTTGCTGTATGCAGACGATGCAGTGTTACTTGACAGAACAACTGTGGGGTTGCAAAGTCGTGTAAATACTTTTATAGATTTTATGGTCTGACTTGACCTTTCTATTACATTTCTAAGTCACACATAATGACGGTAGGAAGAACAAAGCTCTCCAAATGTAGGCGTTTGTGTAGGGGAGGTGATCTAACTAAAGTTTTTAAATTTCCTTACTTAGGAGTCATGTTTGACGAAAGGGGGTCTTGGGTGGCTCAGAGGGCACTCAAAAAAAACACCTTGGCCAGAGCAGCTGGAACCACCATGGACTTTGCTAGGAGACTGGGGGCCAAATCGTTACCTGCCCTACTGTAGGTTTACAATGAGAAATGTATACCCATGACCACTTATGGTAGTGATGTATGGGGCTATAAAGATGTTAGTGAACTGCAGGCTATTGAGAATAAACACCTCCGCAGACTCCTAGCAGTACCTCCTTGTACCCCATCTTTTATGGTACATGAGGAACTTGGGCAGGATTATATTTCTGATACTATTGCTATGGCCCCAGTAATGTGTTGGTTGAAAATCTGGTCGAACCCTATTCTTACGCTAAACCACCTTATCCTAGAGGACTACATGAAGCTTGATAGGGCCCTTGATATTCCATGGCTCGGTTAGGTCTCAGAGCAGTTGAAGATCTTAGGCTGTCCCAAGCTTTTCACGAATCATAGGCCAATGCGCCCTAATGAGCTGAGAGATGTAAATTCATTATTCTTAGCAAGAAGGATGGTAGAAAGGGGAAATAGCGAACTCACCAAATCTACAGTAAGGCAATATGCAATAGTGAGCCCAGGGACCCTAGGACAACCTTATTGGACGTATATTAAGAGTCAGTATCATCGTTCTCTTTTAACCAGGTTTAGGTTTAATTTTATCCATTTGGATTTATCTGTCCCTAGGGGCTTTTCCAAGACAGGTGCTTTAGAGCCCTGCTCTTGTGATCATTATTCAGAACAAGACCTCTTACATATTATTTTTTTCTGTGATTTTTATTGCAACCTGCGTAAAAAATATATTCTCCCATTGTTAAGGCATTGTAAATTTAAAAAAGTGAAACCAGCCCTGATATATTTGTAAATGTTGTCCTCCCCTCTGATTTGTTTTGGAGTTGCCAGTTTTTTATCAGGTGCTTTAAGACAAAGGAAAAAACTGCCTGTAGCTTAAGTTTGTTATTGGCTTTTTAGCATTGAGTTGTTTTAGCATTTTAATTGTATTATTCTAATGGTTTCATACATATGTACTGCACTATTCTGCAATTTACAGGGTGGTTTAAATATTTAGTCTCGGTGTTCTCCGAGCTACACACTTTTTGATTGTCTGATACAGCCATATGAATTATTATTTGCTGTCTTTTAATATATTGTATTGATTAGCTTTGGTATTGCTTCTTCTTTTAATTGTTTGTTTGACCTGCTTTTATGGCCTAGGATGGCCGAATAAAGTTTCTTTTGACTTGACTTGAGCTCGGTAGCTAGGTATACAAAAAAACCTGACCTGAAATGCAAAACATAACAGAACTTGATTTTGTAAATTGGGTGAGACTTTCTGCGGCTTAGTTCACACTGTTTATTTTTTTAGTTGATTGCGTAATAGGAAGGTGTTTCTTGTAATTGGGTTGACGTTGATTGGCTTAAAGATTGCAAAATGCCATATTGATGAAAAATGTGCACTGAATCAAAATTATTTGCCCTGCACTAAGGCCACTTTATCTGTTCTGCCTGAAGATTAAAAAAAGTGAATGAAATATGAAATAAACAACGTGTTTCTGATAACTGTAGTAAAAATGTGAAGTGAAAATAACAAGGGATGTGCTCTGCAGGGACCACTGTTTTCCTTTTTGGGGGGAAAAGGAAACCACGCCCTTCTAAAACAGGGTTGCCCCAAGGATACTTAACTGAGTCCTGGATAAGAACAGACCTTTCAAATTACCCCCTTTTTTATTCAAAGATGCAAATGTACATAATGTGGACATCTTAAATTTTTTGCATGGATTGCTGTGGACTCCTTTACTCTGACATGTGTAGATCCCGATGCAACTATTTTTAAGGACCTGCCCTGTAACAGGAGAGAGGGCCTTAGTTTTCAGATGTGGTATTTAAGCATTTTTTATTCTTTACAAAGTTTAGAGCCACTGGCTTTGCGCTCTCAGCTGTGCTCCTCCCACTCAACCCACCCACCAACTCCCTCCTTCCACCACCCACCCTCTGTTATGTCCTAATGCCCCAGGATCTCCCACTCTGCCCTGGCTGTTTTCTGCCAGTGTGCCCACCCTCTACATGCCCAGCTCGCCTGCCTGCCTGAGCCCCCCCTCCTTGCCCTCAGCCCCTCCCACCCCCACTCTACCCCGCTACCTCCCCCCTTTGGTCCCCTTGCACCCTCCCCCTATCTGCACTCCTCCTGACTCCTGGCTAGCCCCAACACTCCCTCCTTCACTTCCCATCCACCTGCCCTCCAGATCCCGGCCCGGCCCTCTGATGGCACACGACCCCCTGCTGCCTGCGTCACCCCCTCACCCCGGTGCACCCTTCTCCCCCACCTGGCATTTGTCGCCCACCCTCGCCACCGCACAATTGCTGCCGCCCCAGTGGGACCTCGGACTCCACATGACGGTGCCCGCACCACGCACCCTCCAGCCTCTGCACGTTCTATTCCTGGAACGTCAATGGCCTCACGCACTATATCAAATGGAAAATGGTGCTCTCGTACCTGGAGGCCAAAAGAGTAGATGTGGCTCTACTTCAGGAGATGCACGTGGGTGGCCTAGAAGCTGACAAACTGTGCCCGACTCCGTGGGCAGAGTGATACACAGCAGCGCTTCGGCACCATCCACCACCAAAAACAGTCCACAGCGTACGTACCGTGTAGCAATACTCCTCCGCAAATCGTTGCCAGTCACGGTCATGGAGACATGGACAGGTAAGCGTTTGCCAAGGTGAGGGATAGGTCCCTGAGTGTGGGCACGGTGTACATGCTGACGGGGGCCAAACGGCCTTTTTTCCTCCAGCTGAACCGCCTCCTTGTGGAGATGAGCGCATCTAAGTACATCATTGAAGAGGACTGGAACCTCACCCGTGACATGGTTCTGGACAGGACGAGCCCCTGGACAGGGGAAATGATGCAGACAGGGCCCTGCTGGGGGATGTCACCTCCAACCACGGCCTCGATCACTGGCGTCTCTGCCATCCAACGGATAAGGAGTATACCTTCCTGTTCTCGGTCCATGGCATGCAATCCAGGCTAGACTACATCCTCATCTCCCACTCGGTGGTGACACTGGTGGGGGAATCCCGCATCCTGGAGGCTGCCTTGTCCGTCTACTCTCTGGTAACACAGTCTTTGGATGCGGGCCTGGCCTCAAACCATGGCGCCTGAAAGTACAAAGATACCGCTCCCCCCAGGGCAAGTCTCAAATGCGGGCTCATTTCTCTGAATGCCTGGCAGACAACAAGCAGTCCGTGGACTCCCACAGGGTGCTCTGCGCAGCAGCGAAGGCAACCATAGCTGGCCAACTAATGAGGGACGCCACCGTGGCCAATAAACAGGCTTCTCTCCATCGAGCCGAGCTGGAGTTACAGATTACCACCCTTGTCCGCCTCTACTCCTCCCACCCCACTGTGCCCATTTGCCGTCGCCTGGAGCAGGCCTGCATGGCCCTCAATGGCCCCGCAGTCCCCTCGGCACCGGGAGCCCTCATGCTTTGTCATTCAAGAGGGCCCCAATCTGCACCTGTGATGGCTTGAAAAGCAAAGTTTGTCAAAGCCATTTTTTCAGAGAGCTGAAATAAAGAAAATGTGCAACGTGTTTGCTTTAATGTTGCTGATCATGTGGCCTCCCATGGGCATAACAGAGCCTCTGCAAATGGGTTCAGAGGGGTCACTGGTCCCTACTACTCTGTATCAGGGGTGTAATCAGGCCCCAGCAGCCCCGGAGGCACAGAGGGGGGCCTGGTCCCTTCCAAGGGTCCCCATTCACCTCAAGGACAATGAATGTGCTGAAAGTATTGAGACTAATAGGCGCCTCATCATATACTTCAGGGGGGCACATTATTTTGCATTACACCATTGGGAACATGAGCTGACAGGGTTCTGAGATACCCCAACAGCCTGTTACCTCAGTTTAAACAGTTTCTGGAAGAAGAAGCAAAGAAGCTAGGCCATTACAAAAAGAGTCAGATAGACTGTTACAAAAGGAGTCAGATACTGCAAGGGAAACTGAGAACCACTTATGTTCCACATCAAATGTGGCTACGGACTCCAAAACAAAATGATGCATGTGTGCTTCATTGGTCCGATGACCTGAAAGTAAATATGCTAAGTTAAAAAGGCAGTGGTTTGCATGAGCAGAGACTTCGTGTCAACTGCTCACTTGAAACTGTGCTGAACTGTTTGAAAAAAAGTTAATCATAGGTTAAGCAGAGCATTAATCTATTAAAAGTCATGGAAGCAAACCCCGCAGTGTGCGTTAGCAGCATTTGAATCATACTGTCCACTCTCCCTTCTTTGAAAGTAGGAAGCAGTGTGTGTACATGTGCGTGCACACACATGATGGCTGCTTGTAAGCGAGTGTGCTTGTGTGTCTATTTTCATGTGTGCACCGGTGTTTTCATGTTCCTTTGACTGGTGGCGTGTGACGTTGACTTGGATGCGAGTCTTTATATAGCCATTGCTTGAAATAATTTATCATAAATGCTACAACAAACAAAAAAACTCAAGGATACTATATTTTTGATTTAAAAAAAAAGAGGAGATGGGGCTGTCATTAATTAACAAGCAAAGCAGCAAGACACTGCTACGATGTTAAAATCATTTTCAGAAGCGACGTATACAACCTATAACTTGCTAACAGTATGCACAGGGGTTCATTTAGGCAAGCGCACACATGATCAGTTGGTACACTTTCAAAACATGTAACATCTTTAACATTAAAAAAAAGGAACAGGAACAAGGGAAAAATTGCCAATGCTTATGCAGTACAACACCATGTGAGAGCTGATGCAAAACCTTTTTTGAAAACTTATGTTATATTTAAAAAGTTTGGTGAAAACCCCTGGCATCACACGTTGTAATGAAACCTTGGCAGATGTTCAAAAGATAGTCAAAAGGAAATAGGCGCACTTGTGGAAACATCCCCTGACATTTGATCTGGGTCTTTAAATGAACAGCAAATGTGATGAGATAAGACAAAGATTAACATCCCTGTTAACAGAAAAACTTGTAGCTACTCAAAACATGAACGCTTGTGTGTAGTGCTCTTTTCGAATTAAAAAAAAGTTCCTGAGGCAGTAACTAATATAATACAAGTGGAAGGTTACAAGTAATTAGGCCCTGCTCCGTGGGAATGAACAACCGACAAAAATGAGGACACATAGGTAAGATTAACCACTTGGAAGCAAGTGTTTTTAAAGAACACTGAAAGAAACAAATGAAAAGCAATGGGTGGGCTGCAAGCCTACAAATTATATACAACATGTATCAAAGAGACAGCACATGCGCTGTCTAGGCTCGACCTAAAAACAAAGTTTTGAGGCTGCTGCCCATGTCCTGGGGAGATTTCACACCTACTAAGGGATATCAGCTAAACAGAACCTCCAAACAATTAGCTGAAAACTTCCTCTCTGCTGAGGTTTTCAGCTAATTGTGTGAACACCCTGTGATAGTGGCTCTTCATTGGGTGACCATGTTATGGGAGCTGATACCATGTGACACATGGTGAAACCGTGTGAGTTGGCAGGTTTGCTTATATTGAGGAGACTTTTAAATTGTTAGACCTATTTGGTAGGAACAGGGGCTGACCATCTAATACCTGAATTTTGGAGGTTTCATGGTTCAGTAAATTATAAGTTGTTCTCACCACAGTGACTGCTCTTTATTGTGCAGTTGATCATAGGCATGTCAGGTTCCTTGTGGCAGCCACCCTATGTTTAATTGACGGCGGTGGTGTCTCTGTGTGATGTAAAAGGTCTGCCAATCCCTTATAGTGAAGCAAACATCTGAAAGAAAATTGTTCGGCACTGCCAAACCATTTTCCAAAGTAACTGAGGGACTGTTGAGCAGGAGTTACTTTTTGAGCAGTGCTGTAATAGTCTTGCCCTAACAAGTCCACAAAAGGCTGAGAAATGTTCCAGCTCCGGTTAAAAATAGTCACTCTGCTATTTCTACATTTTCAGGTGAACAGCCCAGTCAGTGCTTAATTTGCAAAAACAATAGGTGCCAGGGCCCTCATCAGGTGGCCACTCCAGCTTGCACCACCCATTGCCAACACAACTATTAACTATCACACTCCTACAGGTTTGACAATTCAGACTATTCCAGACCGCCAAAGCTATAAGAACGCTTGGGTGGCACGTATTCGTCATTTTAATGTATATTGAACAAATAAACAACTGTTGTTGTTCTCATCTCCAAATTATACAAATAGCACCACCATGTGGCAGGCTTTTATCAGTGCTGGTGTTGATAATTAAGTGCTGGTGCCGAGCAGCGGAAACCACCGGCTCAAATTAAGCACTGAGCCCATTTCCAAGGCTCTTATAATGAAACCAGTTAATTGTGTCAGGAACAGGCTGCAGCACCCTAATTCTTTGCAGCTCTTGTCTAACAACAGCTAATGCAATTTGTGTAATAGGTTTTTGAAGAAGTTAGAGGGTCAGATGCTTCTACAGAGCCTTAAAAACCTTTTCAAAAAGGACTTAGCAAATATCTGAAAAGAAAATTATTTAACTCATTCAATCAATATAATCAATCAATATAAGCTTTATTCGGCATGTACAAACAACCATAAAAGCAAATTACAAAATGTAAAATACAAATGTAAAAACAGTCCTTTAAAAGAAATTTAAGCAGCCATACAGAGGACACTCCATATCAAATACATATTAATCATTTTATCAGGACAATGCATTTTCTTACATTTATTGCTTTTAGTATAAATGATGCAACATTAAAACATATCCTGGGATCATTGTAGTCAGTAAGTCATTTCATTGCAACTTTATGCGTTCTCACATTATGTTTTTAAAAAATGTGGTTTTAGATAATAACGCCTTTAAAAGAAATTTTAGCAGCCATACATAGGACACTCCATATCAAATACATGTTAATCATTTTATCAGAGAACAATGCCTTTTCTTATATTTATTGCTTTTAGTATAAATAACGAGACATCAAAACATATCCCGGGATCATTGAGGTCAGCAAGTAATTTCATTGCAGCTTTATACGTTCTCACATTGTGTTTTAAAAAAGGTGGTTTTAAATAATAACGCCTAAAATACAAATAAAACTTACAAAAAAGCATAAAGTGCACTATGCTTTGCTTAAATTGCCCATCGCAGGGGGTAAGATCTTGGGGACACGATTTCATTATATGAAAAGTGACTAAATGGTGTACTATTCCTAATCTCAATCTGATTAATACAAATCGATGTGTAGGCTTAGTCACCTGAGTCAGGTAATCTTGAATTCCCTTCCTAGATTCAATTGTTTGATAGAATATAAAGGTTGATTGTTTCCCTACCACTCTCGTACAGGTCTCTGTTTTGTAAGTCAGAAAGGCGTCCTCAATTCCCTGTTTAGTTAAGGTAGTCACCTGCACAGGGTTTGTTTGAATTTGTAACTTAAATAATTTACTATATGTGTTACTAATATATCTTACCCAGGGAATACACATTCTTTTATCCAGAAGTAGGCAGTCCTTAATAATAGCTTTGGTAAAATTAGTCTCATCTTTGGCCCAAATAGATCTCCATTACAGGAACGGCTGCATAGCAATCAAATCCGCTAGATATGATAATCCCACTTCCTGATGTATTACTTCAGTGGACGCTGAGGAGGGTAAACTTAATAGACGTTTTAAAAAGGAATTTTCTTCTCACTGCAATATCTGACTACAGTTATGGCCCCACACCCCTGCACCATATAGGGCAGAAGCAACAGATCTGGCCTTATATATTGCTAGCATTCCCTTAATTGGGCGATTGACTAATTTTGACGCAAATCTAAAAAAAAACATATGCGCTCTTAATCATCTTCAATCGAACATTAGATAATTCTTGTGTCCAGTTCCCACTGCCCAAGAAGGTTACTCTCAGGTAGCAAAAAGTGTTAACGGTTTCTACCGGGGTGCTATTAATATAGAAAGTTTTGCATTTCTTTAATTCAGGTCCGCATACCATAGTAAAGGTTTTTGTTTTATTTATTAGCAGTTTCCTTGCAGCAACAAAATTACTAAAGTTGTCAATTAATCGCTGTAGGCCTACCGGGGTCCTAGAAAGCAACACAGCATCGTCTGCATATAGCAGCATCAATATAGGGCTGCCATCTATTTGTGGGGCGTCTGCTTGGACCAATTGCAATGCTTTGTCCACCTCATTTATAAATAATGAAAAAAGGAGTGGGGCAGAACACAACCCTGGCAAATGCCTCATTTTACATCAAAATTCTGTGTACACTCGCCCCGCTGCCCATAACGCACCTTGCTTGATAACATCTTGTAAAGCCTTGCAAGGAAACAAATGACTGGCTTAGGCATGCCAAGATTAAGCAGAGTTGGCCAAAGAATTGAATGATCAACAAGATCAAAAGCGCTGCTAAGTTCTGCAAAACATAGATACAATCTCCCGTCTTTAGTGCTTGTATATTTGCCTATTAGTAATTCCAGGTTAAAACATTGATCTATGGTCCCTAATCCTTTCCTAAAACCATACTGTGCTGCGGACAGTATCTTATTTTCATTCACCCACTCTTCTAGTCTCACTAGAAGTACTTTACTCATCACCTTTACTGATTAATCTAAAAGCGACATGGGGTGGTACTTTTTGCTTCTGACTTATTACCTTTCTTAAAAATAGGGATAATAACGTATTGACCCCGCGAGGGAGGTATATACTCTGTTGGAGCTGTATTAAAAACCCTAGTAAGAATGGGCCCCCATAAATCTGTTGCAGCTTTATAGACATCTACTGGGACACCATCTGGGCCCTCCCCCCCCTTACTTCCCTTCAGTCCTATCTGTACCTCTTCAATTGTGATATTTAGTGGTAGAACGGGCCAGTTACTTTGTGTTAAGCTTAGTGCCCTAAATATTTCATAATCTGGTGGATTAAAAATACTTAAAAAATGCGATACCCACGCTTCACATGTAAGATGGGATAGCAACTCTGGGAATGAATCACACTTTAAAAATGGTGAATTCGCTGTTTCCCAAAACAACTTATTGTTAGCAGTATCTGCTGCCATGGATAGCTTATCCCATGCTAACTCTTGTAATTCCTTTTTCCTAACCTCAAGTACAGTTTTATAATTAGACCGTAGGTTTTTAATTAGTACATTATCTCTTGGTTTACAGTGTAGGGCATGCTTCAATTGATTTAGGGCTTGAGTGCAAGTATAGTCAAACCACCCTCTACATTGCCTGTTTTTTTCCCTGAAGGGAGCAGTCAATATCCCATCAATTATAGTATTAATTTTGCTAAAATTAATTGACAACTGAGAGGGGATAACAACATCATTAAGGCAATTAAAAATCTCCTCAACACATTTTGTGCCAATTTCATACAAGGTTTTTTGAGGGTCCAATCCCTCCCATTTGATACGGGCCTGTTTGGTCTAAAGGGGGCAATATTAGTTACAATACTTGGGTGGGCTACGACTTTTCTACCCCAAAAGAGAACTGTCATTATGATACAGTTGTGATCACTCAATGCTAACTAGGCAACCCGCGGGGTGGAACACATATAACTAGCGGTAGAAGAAATTAACACATGATCAATGTTAGATGCAGCATTCCTACCTATGAAAGTTGGTATTAGGTCACCATTAGTGTCACGAGCACTCTATAGCAATTCTAGATCATACTTGGCAATCATTGAGTTCAAGGCTCCTCCATAATCATTGTGTGGGAAATGTATATAATCATCCCCCTCTTCATTCTTAACCCCACACACTTGAGTGGCCGACAAAGGGCATATTTGAGTGTTAAAGTCCCCAACCCAAATTAGTATAATGTTGTTGTTAATGGAACTTAATAAGGTATCAATCCCCTTATCCAGCTCTAATACAACACTAATATGGGTTGAATCAAACACATTATTATAATAATTAACCACAACCACATCTGTACAATGTAACCACATAATTCAAGAGTACACTCCAATTGTGACGACTCTTTTTACAATTACCGGTAGCTTATTTGTAATAAGAATCAAGAGCCCCTCTTTCGCTCTTCCAGCAGTAGATGGCACTGCCTGTAGCCAGTATGAGGAAAATCCTTCTATATAAATAGAATCGGTGCACCAAGTTTCTTGTAAGCAAATTTTGTCACGTTCGTTGATAAAATCATGCCATCCCAGGGAGTCCCGTTAACTTATTAGACCAGCTACGTTCCAAATTGCAATTTTCTATCCATTTTCTATTTCAAGCCCTGAATTAATAGTAAGGAACTCACACTCACTATCCTTATCCTCATGTTGGCTAATAGCAGCAAAGAGACTGCTCTCCGTATTTGCTGGGTTAATTCCCCGATCTTTATGAGGTAAGGCAATGGCATCTAAATACTCCCCACGATGAACACCTTTCCCATCTTTGGCGATTATAGTCTTAGCATTAAGGGAATAGTCAACTTCATGTCAGTCATTATCTTGCAGAGTACTCAGGGCTTGGTATCTACGTATTGATTCAACCTTAGATGCCTATAAAAGAAACCAAGAGGTTGTAATGACACATTCTGATCAAGCTGAATCGGCGGAATTGCCCTAACTAGGGTATTTCTTGCCCAACTCGGGTTTCTAAAATTAATAGTTATACAGTCTCCTTTAAGATTCTTCCGTAAGGGGCCAATCCAGCTCCCTCTTCGCACCAACAGTATCTGGTCAGCTCCTGCCACCGGGTACCCACAATTCCTATCGAGCCAATGTACCACTCTATTCTTTAGGGTGTCATAGGTTTCTTTTTGACCAGGTTGCAAAGGGGGGACATTAACTAAAACCTCAACATAAGGATAGCATTCAGGTGGCAAATTTATAGAGACATCAACTCCTCCCCCTTGAATAACATTATCTCTAATCTGAGTATACTTTACAGGGGGTTGGTCCAGGTCAGTTCTGTGCCTTTGATCTAACTGGTCTTGGTTTATCGGGGTCGGCTGTCTTGAAATAATATTTGTGGACTCAGTTCCCCCATGTCTGTACCCCCCTTTTATTGAGTTGTTAATACCCCCATCTAGTTTTCTACTTGTCGCATTGTTTGTTACCTTGTCTGAAGGGACAGTTACCTGTGGCGGTGGCTTAGGTAGCCCCCCCCTTATTACATCCACATTATTAGTACTGATATTCCTATATAAGCCACTAATCTTGGCCATCTCACAGGACAATTTATCAAGTTTTTCACAGATCGGATTTAACAAGTCCTCTATTTTGGATACTATAGTGGCTACTATTTGTGCTGATTGCATATTTACAGAGGTGTCTGGATCAATTATGCTCTTGGTAACAATGTCTATGGGCTTCCGGCTGGGTCCCTTCTTGCCTTTATTGCCTCCCGCCATTACTTGGGTCTTCTTGCACCCTCTCTTCCTCTTTGGGGTTGGGCGCCCTTCAGATGTACAAATACATGGGGGAGTCAGCTTGTATATTGTTCTCTAATTCTGAAGTACTTTCGGAGACCCCAGGAACCACCGGAACCTCAATATGAGTTACTCCCTCCACTTGCATGTTTCCTTCTAATATTAACCCACTGCCATCACCTGTTTGCCCCCCGATCACCATACCTGGCCCCAATGATAGGCGACGTTCTGTCCTATCTATTTCTTCGGCAAACGCACTAACTGCTCCTACAAAATATGAGTCGATGGTTGTGCGAAAGGTGTCAGTTGCTGAGGGTTGGACGCGTGCCGTACGTTTAACCATTTTTATCTCTCAGAGTATATTATACCCAACCTAAAAAGATAAGTTGTGAAATGTAGTATAAAGTATAAAATACTATATGAAAATAAATGAGTTACACAATTAATAAGACCAGAGCAAGCTGTGGACAATCTAAAATGATTTATGATATAAAGTACTATGTCCTTAGGGCAGGTCACTGTAGGATCAGATAAAGTGTCCAGGAATTGGATGTTAAACACGATGCCTTCCAAGTGTCTGTTCCTCAATTGATAATACAGAAAATATCCATCACAACCCTCTCTTCCTCAGTGGGCTCGTGCTCTGAAACTATTTTCCATTTATAAGTGCATTATAGGTTTATGAGTGTTTTTACCGCAGCACGGCCCCTGTTCCTACGATGGCCAGACTGTTATAAGCAAGCAAAAAGTTGTACCTTCAATTGATCCATTGTCAACATGCAAGAGTGGTGGCCCAGCCCAGCCTCTCCCGGGCTATGACGGGCCAAGATGGGCCCGTCTTGGCCCGGTCTTCGCACGGGCACCGCCCAGGCGTGACCCGCGCATCAGGGGCCCAGGGCAGCTCAAATACGTGCCTCCAGGCGCTCCGACGTGGCGTGGCGTGGTGCAGGTAGCGCTGAGGCTTGTGGTTCCTGCCCCTCTCCTTACACGCAAACGGGCTCCCGCGCAGCAGAGGCCCAGGTCAGCTCAAATACGTGCCTCCGGGCGCTCCGACGTGGCGTGGCGTGGTGCAGGTAGTGCTGGGGCTTGTTGTTCCTGCCCCTCTCATTACATGGCAAACGGCTCCCACGCAGCAGAGGCCCAGGACAGCTCAAATATGTTCCTCCGGGCGCTCCGATATGGCGTGGTGTGGTGCAGGTAGCGCTGGGGATTGTGGTTCCTGCACCTCTCCTTACACGGCAAACAGGCTTATTTAACTCTCAATTGTAATGCATGTGCAAACACCCTTATTGGCTGTGGGATGATAAACTGCAGTTCTTGAGGATAGCAGTTTGTAGTGCTTGGACTTTTAGGGTGATGTACTTGTGCACCATATGAACTTTCATTCGGACTGGAACATAGCTGCTTACTTATTCAGCAGCTTGATGCTTTTGTCAGCCTGCCTCTATAGCACCATCATTAGTTTTGTTTTCATCAGCAGGATGAGTAGGCCAATAATAGCAATAAAAATGTCATTCACTCCACCCTTTTTCATATGTCAGAGGTTGGGGTGGGGTACTGGCCCCACCTCCATCCTTTGACAAGGTGGGAGGGGGTTGGAATTAGACCCTTCTCATCCAAGGACCTCTTAAGGATTTGGGGGGCCGTCGGGCAAATATATTTTGGTGGCCCCTGTTCAGTACAGCTTTGTATTCATGATCCAGTTTCAGCCCTTTCATGCCCTCTATGGCCATGCTACTGACAGTGCACAGGTAAATTCTAAATGTGTGTACATCGAAAATTCAGGTATAGTGATGTATGTTTTTTTAACATTGTAATACAGCAGCAGCTCAATAATATTACTGCAAATAATCTCTGTGACACCCTCCCATTTTTTATATGCAGTGGCGGCCGGCATGGCTTCCGGGAGGCGGGCGCGGATGGGTCCTGAGAGGGGTGGGGACGCGGGGGCCTTAGGCCGGGTCCCGCGTCTCTGGTCCTGCTCCTGCTCTCCTGCCTCCGACTCCAGGAACATGAATCAGGCAGCCAGGCTCCCTCCTCTAAGCCAATCACATGGCTGCAATTCAGCGCTGTGATTGTTCTGAGCACCGTGACACTGTGCTCAGCCAGGGGCTGGAGGGGTGGGCATGTTCTCCATGCAGGCTGTAATGCAGCCTGCATGGAGAACGGGGAAAGTGCGCATGACTGGCTTGGGCGGCCTATGAGGGCCGACCAAAGAGTCATTGCGCACTTAGGAATGGGCAAACCACTTCTCCCCTGCTCCGAGAGCAGAGCAGCCCCGCCCACCCACCCACCTACAAAGCAGCAGGACACAAAGCCTAAAATTATAATAACACTAAGCTATTAACATTTTATGTTTCTACTTGACACTGCTTAAAAGCAGTGGGGTGACGCTCCTCTGCCATAGTGGAGGAGCTGCCACTGTTCATATGTGAGGTCCTGTTTTGATCTAAATGAAACATTTGTTATAGATATTGAATGAAACATAAACACAACATTTCTGTTCAAAATGTCTATAATCAACTCACATATCAAAAATAAATTAAAGGAGAACGGTTTTTAAAACCATCTGCTTAGGAATTATTTAAGTTGATCAGGGCAAGATTCTCTGCAGAACAGACCTGGCTCTATCATCCCTAGTTTTCCAAACACATGTGCAGTGGGCCTGACTCGGCAGCACAGTCTGGGTTCCCATGAGCAGAGACTCAGGCTGGCCTGTCCAGCCTCAGAACTGTTTAATGATAATGTTGGAATGAGTGTGGGTGGGCGTGGTCTCAGTGTCCTAGAAAAGTACCCACCTCTGGTTGTGCCCCCTTAATTTATGTCATGTGAAAATGTTGATTTTGTTGCTCAGAATACACAAAGTAACAAGTGCATTTTATGGTAGGACATGCCTCCCAACTCGATTAAGAATACACACACGCCCTTGTTCTGCAGTTGTGTTATCTAGGTGCGGTGATACCACCCATAGAAATACTAATACCTCTCGCAGAGGTTTGTCCCCAGTGCTGTATTGCCACATCATTGAGTGCTGTGGGCTGGAAATCATGACAAAATGCTATTTCATCATGTTTTCCCCCTGTTATGAGCACCCTCTTTGGAACATCGGCCACTTCCTTCTTGAAATCCCATCCTTCATGAAAAAGGACACTAAAATAATCCTCCAGAGACAGTGAAACCCCTTCAAAAAGGGATTTAAAATTCTGGTTGTTCTGTTGCCACATTCAAAGACGAGAGTTTATGCATGAGCCACGTTTCAACGATTCCAGGAATTTCTCACTCAAGATGTTGCAAGAAATCCAGCTACGGTAATGATACAGGTCTGTTTGTTTATATATTTTTAATTCACCTGCATTTGTATCCATTACAAATTTATGGCTGAGCGTAACTTGTATAATTTGCAGTTGCATAATGAGGTGAAATTGCAGAAAAATTATGCGAGATTAGTGGAATCATGCAAGGCAACCTTGCAATGACTGCTATTTGTTTAGAGCAAAATGCACCCTTGCATCTAAAATGGACCTGAGGATGAATTTTGCACTACAAAAATAGCGCTTACTGCAACAGAACAGGAACAGCACGAGCCAGCAGCTGCTCGCGCTCGGTTCCTGTGCTCTTTTAGGCATTTTGCCCCAGATTCCTCTAAATTGTACGAGCAGGCGAAATTGCATAATTTTCGGTAATTTCACATAACAAGAGTAACAAGAAATTGCCAAGAAGACTCTGATTACTCTGGCGTACTTAAAATGTGCCCAGGCCTAATTACAATGCTATTTATTTGCATCTTTGCTTACTTTTTCATAATTTTCTGATTCTATCTTCAGCAAATATATATGTAGCATGTGTAATGGTCACACCTGCAACCGGGAACATGTAGACTGTGTGTGAGATTTTGCTACCAAACTTCCTACCATTCTAGATGCCGTAAGCAGCAATCACTCATCAAGTGTGTAACAAGCAGATTTACTCTACAGAAGGCCTTCAGTTACTCACCAGGTCTGGTCCATGCTATGTAAAACTGCTAATGAATGAATGAAAAGAATGAAAATGTTGTTTTCCTCTGACTAAAAACATGAAAAGTAAGAGACCTGTCCAACCCGACATGCACACTTGAGTTTATCCCAAGTCTGCTAATCAGATAGGCTACGAGTACGCCCATCGACCTGCCCAAACAGCGCCAACGTGGAGGAGGAATAAAAAAAAATTAGGAACATAAAAAACACCATGTGGCAGCTCCGAGGGGGCAGTGGGGCAACACCCTTATGCCCCTTAGGAGCAATCTCCGCTGCATAGCATGCCAAATGTAAATTTTGACATAAGGGCCACCCATGGTACATGAGTAACATTAATAGCAAAATTCCAGGACTGGCATATTATATAGTAATTATTGGCATAAGGGAGCACCCAAGAATTATAGGGGGGCACCCATAGCAAAATGGTGGCTCTGGCACAACGGAGGTTTTGGCATATGGGGGCACCCTTAGAAAATTTGGAAAAAAGGGGGTTAACTCCTGTGGAATGTCAGGTTTCATTGGCTTGGCACACCATGGAAAGACATATACTTAAAAAGTGTTCTTTCATAGCCCATGGCTTTTTAGCAGAGTTATGTTAAAAGGTTTCTTTAAAATACACTACTTGACATATTTTTTCAAAATGGTCTTGTGGGGAGAACCCCTTACCCCCAAATCCAGTCAAAAGAGCTCTGGTTCATTCACTTTGCTCAGTACTATTAGGGCAACTATTGCATTACACCCCACCACTTTCAAAGGTTATGTCAGCACCCTACCATAGGTGAATCTAAGAGAGACATTTGTGTTGTATTTTTATATGAATGACACAGTTATAATGTGCCTTCAGTGATGTCAAATATCATGATATAATTCGGGTTAAGGTCAAGAAGATTCAGGGTCAAAGGTCATATGATGCCACTATCTTTGATGGCAAAAAGGTCAAAGGGTATTTTGTCACTTCTGCTACCTCTGGCATTTTGTTGAATCGACATCCCTGGGCGTTAGTTCAACATCCTGTGATTGTGGGAAAATCACTTAATCTCCCAGTTCCTAAAAAAAAAACAGTGACCTTGCATAATGTAAGTGGTGCTTTTGTAAAGCACCTCAAAATCTTTGGGTCAAGTTTGTGCTATATAAAACTGCAAAAAAATAAAAAAAATAGAGACCTAGAGATTCAAGAGAATGTACTCTTTGATATAGCTGGGCACATACATTTGTGAGGCACGTGGAAGCGCTGCCCATAAAGGTCACACAAAGTATGGGCAAATAGAAATACATTAACAAACTCTAAAACTTCCAGATGTTCCACCTCCATAGATGATAACACAATGCCAAGACGTGTAAATTGCTGAGCAGATTGCTGAGAATATTTTTAGGAATTTTAGGCTGTATTGCTTGGAAAGAGCTCACCAGCCAATTGCATGCTGGGAGCCAAAGTAGGAAATATATATGTATTTCATCTGCCATGATCTGCATGACGTGTGTCAAAATCACACAAGAGCAATCAGTATTAATGTGCAGTTCGTTAGAAGCTCTCCAATAAAATGTCAACAACCTTGAAACTGCAAAAGAAGTGCTCAAATTAATTTTGATTTTCAGAAGTGTAATTATCTTTACAAGTAGTTGGCTTCCTAATCTCCTTTGGCACCATTTCTTGTGCAGTCAATTATACTTATCTGTTTCCAAACATGATTTTGAAGGTCGAATGTTGATGCAGACAATGATTCAGAAGAAGGCTGTTGTACAGCAGATATCTAGCATGTAGAATCGTGTGGGAACCTTTATGAACAAGCATTTGCAATGCAATCGGTCTCGCCTTTGGGACCTTATATGTATTTAGCTATGCAGCACATTAGCCTGGGTGCTGAAACATCTACTGTTCTTTAACATGGAGGGAAAGTAAGCATCAAACAGCATGACATGCCAGATATGGGAACACTTGGAGAGAAATATTGCCTTTCAGCAGGAAATGGTATAGTCCAAAGCTCTGTTTTTAATATAAAATCAGGGCCTTCGGTGGTCATATTACTGAAAATACAAGATTTGAAAAAAATATTTTCTACGGGTGCTCGTGGAAGACAATTTCTATGGACTGGAATCTAGAGAATGCTGAAGTGATTCTGGTATTTTACTGACCTCAGCTGGTCGTTTTCTATCAAGAAAGTTAAATAGAGGCAGTTGCCAGAAAAATAAAAATAAGAAAGTATCTCAGCAGAAAGCAATTCTAGTATTTTACTGACCTCTGCTGGTCGTTTTCTATCAAGAAAGTTAAATAGAGGCAGTTGCCAGAAAAATAAAAATAAGAAAGTCTCTCAGCAGGAAGCAATTCTGGTATTTTACTGACCTCTGCTGGTCGTTTTCTATCAGGACCGTTAAATAGAGGCAGTTGAACAGAAAAAAAAGTCCCTACGCAGACAAGTCCTAGGGCTGATCTCCAGAGCCCACAAAGTACATACACATATAAGTATATAATAAGTATATACTAAAGTATATACAAGAGGTCTCGAATGCTCGACCTAATAAAAGAGGTTGAGAAGTAAAACAGATAGTTAAGGAGCCTCAAAAGCGACTCGATCTAGAAAATGTGTGTTCTATTCTAGAGCAACCCATTGTTTCGTGTTGTATGATATGCTAGTGCAGGATATTGTATGGCATTTTATTGTGTTATATTGATCATAACGTATAATAAATTGTCCATACAACGTGCTTTGCTGTTACATTTACAGTATTTAAATTATGTAAGTGCCATGATTTATTGTTGGGTGAAATTCTGATCTGAATGTATGTCTCTTGGAGTTTATGTAATCACAAGAGCTTGGGTTCTGTGAAGAGGAATAGAAGCAAATTAATTATCTTGAGGCGTTTTTTGGTGGGTGGTTTAAGGGGGTTCTCCTGTGATGTCTGTTTTCAGGCTTTGGGGACCTGGAGTGAGAAGCAACTGTCACCTCATGTCAAATGGTTGGTTATTAGTGAGTTGTGAGACAATGAGGACTGGTTGTCAAGAGCAGGCCTCTCTTGAGTCATTAGACCTTGATGCTTCACTAATATCTCTTTAAAAAGAGGAGGGCAGATTACCCCCTAGGTATTGCGCAACAAATGGACAGCAATTGATGGAACGAAACAAATCGGAAAATCAAAAAGGAGTACTGTTAGACATTTCAGCCTTTGGGCTATCTTCCCCCAAAATTTTGCCTTACTCCTCCATTTTTCATCATGTTTCTGGTGGCCTTAGGACTCTGCACAGTTTACCACTGCTAACCATTCCCAAAGTGCTTGTGCTCTCACCTTTAAACATGGTGAAATTGGCTTACACCCAATAGGCACATTTAATTTACTTGTAACTCCCTAGTAAAATGGTACTACATGTAAACTAAGAGCTACTAGTGGCCCTGCAGCACTCATCGTGCCACCCACTTCAGTAGCCTGTTAAACATGTCCCAGGCCTGCCATAGCAGCCTGTATGTGCAGTTTAAACTGTAATTTCAAGCTGCCAAAATAAACCTTTTGCCAAGCCTAAACCTCCCTTTTAAAAAGATATGTCACCCCTAGGGTATCGCTAAATAGCCCATAGGGCAGGATGCAGTGTATTTAAAAACTGGACACGTACTTTTAACTTTTAAATGTCTTGGAGTGAAAAACTCTTATATTCGTTTTTCACTACTGCAAGGTCTACCTCTTGCATAGGATAATATTGGGTTAACTAATTACATGTAATAAGTGATAACTTCATTCGGGAGCAGGTAGGAATATCGAGTTTGGTGTCTTAAGAATTGCAATTTAAAACCCTCTTTAATGGTAAAGTCGAATTTTATGTTACAATTCTGAAAATGCCACTTTTATAAAGATGACATTTTCTTGTCCTAACCATTCAGTGCCTACAGTTTGTATCCTGGGTCACATGACTAAGTGTAGCTGGCAGCTGGTCTTTGTGTATTGCTCGTGAGACAGAAGGAGAATAGGTGTTAGCAGGAAGGGCCATCTCTGACTAGATGAGGGGGAAGAGCTGTCACCTACCACACTTGCACATCTCAAAGACTCTGCTTGAGCACACTCACAAAGGGTGTGATACTAGTCTTTTGTGACCTCAGACAAGCTGGGGTCAGGGCAGGGAGGCAGGAAATTGCAAGCACCTCTGGGGGTAGAAACCTCCAGTACTTTCTCATACTTCAAAGTGGGTACCAGGTATAACTCATGGGTTCTCAGAACTAACTCTTCAGTACAACTCTGAATCTGAAGATGCAGAAGGGCTGCTGTGCTGCGTTGCCAGAACGACTGCTACTCTGCTGCCTGTGAGAGAAGGACTGGACTTGCATCTTGAACTCAGGATCACCAGAGTGACTCCAAGGGCTAGTTGGCTGGCCTCCTGATCAGAGCCTCAGGAACAGAAAAGGCTTCAACCATCTTGAACCCAGCACCTAGACTCTATCTACTGTGAGTCCTACAACCCAAGTGATGCCACCCCAGTCCTAGATCAATGGAGGAGGGCCTCAAGGTGCTCTGTCAGCCAGCTGTGGTCCTGTAAGCAGAACCGATACAGCATGACGTATCTCCTCACAGCTGCTTTGGAACCGCCGCTGTGTGACGCATCCCCAATGCAGGACCTCGCATCGAAGGCCACAGCTTCTTTGGAACCCCCGCTGCGTAATGCATCCTCGACGCAAGTCTTCGCATCACACGCCCCTCGTCAACTGTATCCTCGATGATGACACAGGATTCCACATTGAAGCCCTGCAACATTTTTTAAAATGCTGGTGCACGGCGCATTTTTGACACAGGACTTTGCATCACAAGCCCCTCGTCGATAGCATACTTGCCAGCGTCTTAGGACACTACAATGCTGCCTTGCAGCTTCCCCGGAACTGCGATGCGGACGCATCCTCGATACAGAACCTCACAACACTTCGCAAACCAGGATTTAAGATACTTCGTTCAGCTGGCCTTATTTATTCCCTGTATGCAGCCCGCACTCCATCGTGCCCCGGTCTGGTGCGACCAGATAACCACAATTGGCTCTTTGTGCTGGTAGGCTCTATTTACACTTAAATCTTTAAAATTGCATTTCTCCAGTTCTAATGATTGGGTTTTTGTCGTTTTGATCTGACATGAGCTATTTAATTTTACTCTATTTTTCTAAATCGGTGTGGGATTTCTTGTGTTGTCTTTTCACATTGCCTCTAAGTAAGAGCTTACTGCTTCCATCTATCATGAGGCCGAACTAGGCTGTCTTTATACCCGGCAGATCCACCTCACACAACCTCTGCACCTTCTTCGCCATTCTTCACTCGATCGACTGCTCCCTTCATGCCGTCGCGGTTTTCTTAGATGCCACCAAGGCGTTTGATCCCCTCGAATGGCCGTATCTGTTTGCTCTATTGCAGAGGTCTTCAAACTTTTTGATGCCGAGACCCCCTTGTCAAAGTTTTTTAGGCATAAGGACCCCCTCCTGACAAACATTTCTAGAACCTGGTACTACTCATCATCAACAACTAACGACAACCATAAACGCCCCCAATTCCCACAGCAAATCATTTTTACGGTGGGGAAATAATATTAAACAGTGCTTAGAAAACCAAAGGTCAGTGAGCATGGTCAGAGGTGTAGCTAAAAAAAGGCCTAATTTATGAGGAATTGGTGTAGGGCAGCGCCGCAAGTCTTCTTGCTGCGCTGCCCTATGCCAATGTGAAAGGGCTGGAATGCACCATATTTATGAAAAACACTGCATTCCAGTCCTTTCCCCTTGCACTGGAGCACAAATTGCTGCCTAGCACCAACATAGGCAGGATTGTTCTTGTACAGGAAGGGGCACCTTCCTTCACAAAAACAATACCGAGAGGCGTTTTCCTCTTTGTATGTGAGCTGTAGATTGCACCACACATGGAAAGGGAAAAAAACGAGGAGAAATAAAAACATTTCTCCTTGTTACGCCTCCGCTGGGGAGGCGTACGTTTTTGGCGCTGCCCCAGGTTTATGTGATTTTGTAAATATGGGGCAGCATCAAAATCCATGGGTGTTGCATGGGAACCCCACGCAACGCCCACGGAACACCTCCTTGATGCAGAGTAAGGCAACGCAGTGACTTGCGCTGCTTTGTCTTACTCCATATCTATGAGGCCATGCAAAGTCATGCAGGGTGACTTTGCGCCGCCACATAGGTATGGTTGAGATGCTTGCGCCACAGGAGCGTCAAAAAAAGTGATGCTGTGGTGGTGCAAGCCTCTCATAAATAAGCCACAAAATATTTTGTACATTTTTTAGGTCTTTCACCATCAGGTAGCTACGTATAAAATAATAGGCAGTGTAAATGGGAAAAAAAAAACGTTGTTACTCAGTGGGAAATGACCTGTAGTACATTATAATACCTCTATTGGTTAACCCATCTCAGGGGTCTGGGTGTAACCAGAGAGCCACAGAATTAAATCTTGATTGGTGCAGTGGAGAATAGTGACTTGTGTATTTTTAGTGCTAAGAGGTCACAGCCTGTGACAGAAAGCACTGTGAATATGTAAGTCATTATTGTATACTTGCATTACACACAGTATAAGATAGACTAATACAAAATGTGCAAATAGTTTTACAATAAAATGGTGCTTCCAAAATTTAGATTTTAGTAATACCAGAGCATATGTAATGCAGTTTTTAGGTCGAGCATTCGAGACCTCTTGTATATACTTTAGTATATACTTATTATTATATACATATATGTGTATGTACTTTGTGGGCTCTGGAGATCAGCCCTAGGACTTGTCTGCTTCCGCTTAGGGACTTTCTTTTCTGTTCAACTGCCTCTATTTAACTGTCTTGATAAACAACGACCAGCAGAGGTCAGTAAAATACCAGAATTGCTTTCTGCTGAGGGACTTTCTTTTTTTAAATTTTCTGGCAACTGCCTTTATTTAACTTACTTGATAGAAAACGACCAGCAGAGGTCAGTAAAATACCAGAATCACTTTAGCATTCTCTAGATTCCAGTCCATAGAAATTGTCTTCCACGAGCACCCGTAGACAATAATATTTTTTTCAAATCTTGTATTTTCAGTGATATGACCACCGAAGGCCCTGATTTTATATTAAAAACAGAGCTTTGTACTATACCATTTCCCGCTGAAAGGCAATATTTCTCTCCATGTGTTCCCATACCTGGCGCGTCACGCAGTTTGGTGCTTACTTTCCCTCCATGTTAAAGAACAGTAGATGTTTCAGCACCCAGGCTAATGTGCTGCATAGCTAAATACATATAAGGTCCCAAAGGCGAGACCGATTGCATTGCAAATGCTTGTTTTACAAAGCTGTCCCTTCAACACCTCCTTAGGGGTACCAAGGGCTGTGTAAATACAGTTACAATTAAAAGCAAGCACTTCACAGCCCAGTTGTTATCTCTTTGCACTACCACTTAAAAAAACAAATCTTTGTCATCAGAAAGCTAGGAGTGATTCGATCAATTAAAGCCAGAACCGGCGTAGTTCGCAGAGTTTTGCTATGCGGAACTTCGCGAAGTTACAAAAAAACTCAGCGAAGTTCCGTGAGTGGCGGAGTGCAGTGCGAACTGCAGTTTGTGCTGGTATTCCTGCCGCTCGGGTAGAAATTCTACCCGAGCGGCAGCTCGCGCTCGCGAACTTACCAATCGCGATCGCGAACTTACCATTCGTGATCACGAGCGGGGAAAAAACTCTGCTGCACATCGCGAAGCGCGGTTTTCTGCACTCCGCGAGCTCCGCGGAGTGCAGAAAACTCCGCAAACTCCGCGAACGGAGCAAAGTTCACCTCCCAGGCCTACTCCCAAGCACCCTTTACACTTGCAGATTAACTCACAGCGCACATTTGCATTTCATTCAGGCAAGCAGGCACCCTGGCATGAAAGCTGTTCACAGCACAGGAGACTCAATTGATGAAACTTCAGCTGATAACTATCGTAATTAGCTGTCCCAGGATGGCTGTTTTTTTCCAAAACAAAAGCAAACGTTTTTGATTTCAGGCACAAGTGAAGGTGGGGAATACGGGACCCTCTTCCCAGGACTCCATGGCCCCCTTGGGGGTCGAGGCCCATAGATTGAAGACCTCTGCTCTATTGGAACGCCAGGATTGAGCCCCTCCTATGTCAGGTCCATTGTACTACTGTACTTCCAGCCCACGGCCCGGATGCTTATCTAAGGGTGTAAGTCTGACTCCTTCACCATCACCCGTTATTTTATGTTATGTGATTTGTAAAGCGCGTGCCAGTTTCTAGTGGCACCAGGCTAGGCTGCCCACTATCCTCGATCTTATTTGCGATTGCTATGGAGCCTCTTGTGGCCCAACTGCGCCAACATCATGTGTAGCGGGGATTGGCTTTTTTTCCCGCAGAGTATTAGTGTCACTGTACGTGGATGATGTCACCCTATATGCTAGGGATCCACATTTTAACCTAGATCAATGTATTAGAGAATTTACTAGATTTGGGGGGGAGGGGTGGGTCCGGTATCGATATTAATTGCGCCAAGTCTAATATATTTCCCTTAACAAATGATAACCCTATTTCGGACTCTGAGTTTCCATTGGTCCTGGCGGAGGGCACAGTTAAATATCTTCGGGTCTGGCTCAGCAGAAATATTGATGAACTGTGAGGAACAATTATGGCCTATTAATAACTTGGCTAGATGAGAGGTTTGCAGGGTGGTCGCGTCTTCCACTGTCACTGACAGGATGCCTGGCCATAGCAAAAATGCTAATCTTACCAAAGTTCCTATACTTCTTCCTAAATTTGCTACTTCCCTTGCCCCTCTGCTTCCACAAGCATATTAGATCACGACTTATTTTACTGGTGTGGGCAGGCTCACAACCACGTATCGCCTGGGAGATACTGATCCTGCCCTTTGAGCAGGGCGGTCTCGGGGCTCTGGACCTAGATCTTTACTATTACAATGCCCAGGCACAATTTTCGCATCACTGACTGTTTCCTACACAGTTTAAGGACACATGCGGCCACTGAGTGTGACCTTGTGGTACCCTGTCCCTTGCAGATGGCTTTGTTCCTGACTCTGGCATGCCCGCGTGATCGGGTAGACACGGTAGCCTGCACGGTGTGGGCGTGGGACGCGCTACGGCTTAGGGCCAGCCATGAACACCTCTTTGCACCTTCGATGCCACTCATCGGACATCCTTTATTGTCCATCACATCTGAACCTGGAACTTGCGCTAGATTGCACAAGCTTGGGCTCACGTCCATGGGTGCACTGTACCCTGACAATTTTTATTTCTTCGCGGGACGTCTTACACACTGACACCACCACATTCCTAGACACATTCACATATTTTCAAGTACGCACTGCCATTCGAGCCCTATTTATGGAGTTTCCCGATGCCCCGCTGACATTCCAAGTGCTGGAGGCGTTTCTTGCTTCTCCCTCGCCCCGCAGATTTGTCACAAGACTATCAGCCCATATGCAACATACGGCACCAGTGCACATACCTAACAGTAGGGTAGAATGGGACAAAGACATTACACCACCACTGACTGATGCGGAATGGCAATACTGCTGTTCGCAGTCACGCATGCTATCTTCGAACAACCACCTTCGACTCATCCATTTCAAAGTTCTACACCAACTGCACCATACCCAGGTGGGAAAGCTCAGGATGGGACTACGGGAGGACTCCACGTGTAAAAGGTGCCGTGCCCCGACGCTGACTTCCTACATCTTTCATGGGCATGCCCGGGTGTCTTCAGAGCTGGATTTGCAGTAGTGGGCACTGGGCATTTTCCCGGTGGGCCGGAAGGGTGTGGGCTGTTTTGTGAGTGGTGGGGCCATTTTTGTTACTGGGGGCCAGTTTTGCAGTGCTGCAATATCGGCCCCTTGTAACAAAAGCAGCAGCAGTGCTTCTCACTAGCACCCCCCCTAATGGAGGCCGGTCCAACTGAATTGCCAGGGCTGGTTTGTGTTCCCAGTCTGGACCTGGGTTTCTACGCATACTGGGAAGAGATTTTCACTAAGCTTGATGGCATACTAGGGCTACCACTTGAGCGCTCTACCCTGGTGGTGTTATTAGGATTTGTGCAGGAGGTGCCTCCAGATAGGCGTAGACTGGCAGCGCTTCTCTTCTTGCTGGCCAAACTCAGGGTAGCTATGAGATGGGGGCGATGGGCTTTGCCGCTAGTGGAAGACTGGTTAAAAGACGCCACCTATTGCCAGGAGCATCTTACCATATACTGGGAACTCATGCCTGTTCAATCAAGACTGAAGGACATTTGGCCCCCCCTCAAGGAATATCTGCGCAGTCAGATGTCTGCTGAGCTATTGGACGGTATAGTGGTTGACTTGCCTCACTAGAGTGTGTTACTATATTATCAGGTTTAAGATTACTAAGCGGGATATGCTGTGAGGATATAATGTCCTTCACACACAATGGTGCCTGCCCGTCCCAGACGTAGCTAGATACAACATGAATGTTATGGTTTTCATAAATATGCTGATGCTGACTGTTTGTTTTTTATTGTTCTTTTCATTGTTTATCTCCTTTCTTCTCATCTCTCCTAATAGTGGTACAGGCTGCAATAATGCTTTAACTATTATTGGCTGTATTCTGTGGTATTTTTTGAACATCGGATGCACAGTAAATGCAGTATTGTAATGCTCACTGACTTACTCACCCACTGTAAAGATTCTGAGAAACAAAAAATAAAAATTGAAAAAAAGTAAGAGCTTACTGCTTTGCGCCAAACTACCAGAGGGTTAAGCACAGGTTAATTTGGGGTTTGCTTGTGACTTCACCCTGACAGAAATTGTGTTTGCGGCTTGAGTAGGGTTACACCCCCCTCAACAAGTAACCCAATTTCCAACAGCTACCATAATTACTAGGGCTCCACAGTGCATCTCTGTACTCTATCAATTGAGTGTTCAATACCTTAGGAGTAATCTGGGTCCCCCACTCTTTTTTTCCTTTTAGGGAGATATAAGTCAAGCACCAACATCTAACGACTCAAATCCCTTGAGCCTGCTGTTGACTACGTCTTCAACAGATGAATGAGCCCAAGATTAGGGCCATGAGATGATTGAGATTTAAAATTGATGAACACAGGGGACCTCCTGTTTTTTTGTCTTGAGGAAGACCCATTTTAAACTGTGTTGTGGGTGGACAACTTGTCAACAGCTTTTTCTTGGCCCCACATTAACATACCCCTGAAGAGACATATGTCTTGATGTAAAGGAATTGGCAAAATGACCATTGTACATATATTTTCTGTGCACTCATCACCTTTTCACTGTCCACTTGACTGTGACTTCACTATGAGCACATTTTACAAAACTTAGATGGTGGTTTATCTCTATACTGTTTTGTTTGTAATACAACTTACAGCAGGCGGCAGAGCACTTGTGCGCTTGTTGAAGGAACGGATGCAATGGAATGTTGTGTCCCTAATTACATGGAGTCATTTGATAAAAACACCTACAATATCTACACATGAACTATGTATCAGAACTTGATCCTCCCCACTGAAGACCAATCAATCGCATTGGTGAGAAAGCACCTCTAGACTTCTCTGACTTACTGCCAGAAAATACCATAAGGCAAATTAAATCATTTGGTTCTAACATCTCAACATATTTAGCTTCATGTACGAAAGCATTTAAAAATGGATCAATAAGTCATGAGCTAAAAAATGGAAAATTGTCTGAGATCTTAAAAGTTTCACTTTTCAATTTACAGCATCATTTCTATACAGAAATTTCAGATGACGGGTTCTTCTCCAAGAGTGAAATATTCAAAATGAAAGAGTGAGAAGTAAACAATATTGGCCTCTGAATTCATGCTGTTCAGTCGAATAAAGCATCGTTGTTGACGGTTCCCTGCTAAATTTCAAATTCGCTGGCGTGACCGTGTATGATTTTATCAATTTCACATTACTCTTGTTACATTGAATTCCTGAAATTACTCTATTGGGCAACATCACGTAATAATGCAACATTCCCAGCAAAAATTTAGCACAACTGCGCAGATGCTGTTTTGTTGCTACTTGTGGTTTTTTTGCACAAATATTTTAGTGCAAAATGTACACCCTCGTCTAGAATGGATGCAAGAACATAGGGGTCTATTACGATGGCGGTCGGATGTCCACTGCCGGGCCGGCGGTGGCGCCCGTCGTACCGGCGGTGGATATCTGCCCGCCATCGCAACCAGGAAAACCGCCGGTCACATTAGGATGGCGGTGGTGACCGTGGCGGTGGGAAATTCCGACCGCCGGTTGCCATCCGCACTCCTGCCTGGCGGACGGAGCAGGACCGGGATAATGGTGGCGGTGCAGAGCAGGCTCCACCGGCAGGATTATGATGCAAGCGGTAGCCAGCCTTTCCTCAGCAGTCAGACCGCCATTGAAAGGCATGCGGTGATTGTCTTCCGGGGGCCCGTTGCGGGCCCCCACTGTGTTGGGGGGGTGTGGGTGCCATGGTCCCCCCTACATTTCCCTGTACTAGGTGGCAGGCACTGTGCAGTGCCTGCCACGCAGTGAGGGGAAATGCAGGACATGCTCCTTTCGGCATCGCGGCGGTGCTGCGGGCAGCAGCAACCGCCGCAATGTTAATGCCCGCGATCCGACCGCCGCGATCGGATTTCGACAGCGGGTCATCGTAATTCGACCTGCGGTGATGTCGCGGTACATGCGGGCGGTCTTTTCCCGCTACCATGGCGGTCGGAGAAGTTTCCCGACCGCCATCGCAATAGGCCCCATAATTCGTGCTAAAATGGAGTGCCGAATGCTGGTTTTGCATTTCACATAATTATGCATAATCTTTCTAAAATTATGTGTGAAAGCAAATTGAACAAATTTACATACCCCAAGATTCTTTCATTCCCGGCTTCGCAGATAGCTCCATCTTGCTAAAGAGCATTGTTTTTATATTAAATCGTCTTTTCATGGCTTTCTCATTGCCGCAGTGTCTGGTTGATTGTCGCATTATGGGAAACGAGAATCAAAAAGAGAGACAAATAGTTTGAGAACAGGTGTGCGATTTAAGCAGCGGGGGATGATTAAATGACAGATGAACGGAGCCTGAACGTAAATACCAGCCAATAAATAGGAGAACAGTTTTTTTCAGTTCATAGTAATTATGTAGCATAATTTCTTTTAGAGAAAAACGCTATAAATTGTGCAAAAAAGAAGCCGATGCCCAGCAAAGTAATTATACACTTGGCAAGTCATGGAAAATGCAAAACAATTTAACAAACTCCCACGGAAGAGATAATGCCTTCAGGTCATGCTCATGAGTGTCTGGGAGGCTTTTAAAGCGTTCTATGATGGGCTTTTATAAAACATTATTTTTTTATTGTTCAGTTTACGGCGTTTCTTCTTTCTGCAACCAGACGCCAGGAAGCCTGTATACTTCTGCCATAGTCTCCTTGTTTGAGTGCGCAGTCCTGTCAATCTAGACCCTGGGCAATTTGATCGACTTGGATTTAATCAAAGGAAATTTCCTGGAAGCAAATGTTATGTTTATTTTTTTAGCTTACCAATCGCATTAGTACATTTTGCAGAGAATAATAAGAATTAACAGTAAACCCTCATGAACAAGTCCTAGAGGAGGTATAACAGGAAAATTGCTCAAACTAAAAAATAAAGAAAACTTACCTGCTGTTCACGTTGGCAGCCGCCACCACTCTGCCTCCTCTCCTCCGTCACAGGAAGCACCCAGGCTCCCTAAGCCAAAGACAATGCTGCAAGGCAGGGTTGTGATTGGTTCCCCTAAGCTAATCGCAAAACACAACGCTGCAATGCAGCGTTGTGATTGGTCTGAGCGCCGTGGTTCCCCACCAGGTTGTGTAATGAAGCATCGTGGGGAACATGCAAAGTGCACATAACTTTTTGGCCGGCCCAATTCGGCACCTAGGAATGGAAAAATAAAATGATAATAACGGAATGTTATTATCATTTTATTTTTCCTCTGCACTCTTAAAACAGTGGGGCGAAACTTCTCCACCTTAGCGAAGGAGCCGCCGCTGCCAATACAAAGGGACTGATTTAGCAAAGTCATAACAAACCGACCAAAGTGTTAATAAATATACTTTCCAGCACAAAAAGTTATTTGCTCTGGAAAGTAGCCTGTAAATTAATGCACATAGCAATTTGCGCTACAATGTGCTACATTGCTTTTGAGGGGGTTTCCCGGGGTGGTACATGAGCATTCCCACACTATCACTCATGGTTTTTTACTCAAAGCCCTGCTTACTAATAGTGAGCCAAAAAAGAAACACCTCCTTGATGTAGGCATTAAGTAGGAGAAATCTTTTCATTTCTCCTAACGTTTCACAAATTGCATGTGTGCTGCTCTGTACAGCACACATCCAAGGTTTGAAAGGTTTTAAACGTCTTGCTGGCACAGTATTTTTTAATGGATGGCTAATCTTCCAATGCGGCACTGTTGGAAATGAACACCTTTGGTGTGATATTCCCATAGATTTTTGCGTTCTTTTGCTGAAACCGTTTTTGCTGGGTATACTTTAAAGTGCTTGTACTGTCATCTCTAAATGTGTTAGAACTGGACCCCAATTGGCACATTTTAACTTATCACTCATTGTGCTACCCACTTAAGTAGCACAAAAACATGTCTGAAGCCTGCCATTACAGCCTGTGTGTGCAGATTTAAACTGCCATTTTGACCTGGTTTCTAGTGGCACCAGGCTGGGCTGCCCAATATCCCCGATCTTATTTGCGATTGCGATGAAACCTCTTGCGGCCCGTCTGCGCTAACATCATGTGTAGCGGGTATTGGCTTTATTTTCCCGCAGAGTATTAGTCTCACTGTACGCGGATGATGTCACCCTATACGTTAGGGATCTACATTTTAACCTAGATCAACGTATTAGAGAATTTACCAGATTTGGGGGGTGGGGGGGTCCGGTATCGATATTAATTGCGCCAAGTCTAATATATTTCCCTTAACAAATGATAACCCTATTTCGGACTCTTAGTTCCCATTGGTCTGAGCAGAGGGCACAGTTAAATATCTTCAGGTCTGGCTCAGCAGAAATATTGATGAACTGTGAGGAACAATTATGGCCTATTAATAACTTGGCTAGATGAGAGGCTTGCAGGGTGGTCGCGTCTTCCACTGTCACTGACAGGATGCCTGGCCATAGCAAATATGCTAATCCTACCAAAGTTCCTATACTTATTCCTAAATTTGCCCCTTCCCTTACCCCTCTGCTTCCACAAGCATATTAGATCACAACTTATTTTACTGGTGTGGGCAGGCTCACAACCACGTATCGCCTGGGAGATACTGATGCTCCCCTTTGAGCAGGGCGGTCTCGGGGCTCCGTAGCTAGATCTTTACTATTACAGTGCCCAGGCACAATTTTTGCATCACTGGCTGTTTCCTACACAGTTTAAGGACACATGCGGCCCTTGAGTGTGACCTTGTGGTACCCTGTCCCTTGCAGATGGCTTTGTTCCAGACTCCAGCGTGCTATGGCATAGGGCCCGCCATGAACACCTCTTTGCACCTTCGATGCCACTCATCAGACATCCTCTATTGCCCATCACATCTGAACCCGGAACTGGCGCTAGATTGCACAAACTTGGTCTCAAGTCCATGGGTGCACTGTACTCTGACAGTACTTTTATTTCTTCACGGGATGTCTTACACACTGACACCACCACATTCCTAGACACATTTACATATTTTCAAGTACGCACTGCCATTTGAGCACTATTTATGGAGTTTCCTGATGCCCCACTGACATTCCAAGTGCTAGAGGCGTTTCTTGCTTCTCCCTCGGCCCGCAGATTTTTCACAAAACAAAAACAAACCTTTTTTGCCAGGCGTAAACCTTCTTTTTGAATATTTATTATAAGTAATCCCTAAGGTAGGCCCATGGGCACAATGCTTGGCATTTAAAACCTAGAACATGTACATTTAATGGTTTACATGTCCTGGTCATTAAACCTCCCCCCCTTAAAAGTCATTTGTCACTAAGGCCAGGTTGGCCATCCCATAGGTTAACCCTGATGTACACTATTACCTTTAATACATTATAAATGAAGTTTGAGAGTAGCTTGAAAAATGTTTCAAGGACTCATGTTAATAGTAATTTAGAATCCAGCTTAATGGTCAATTTGGATGATATATTACTGTTGGACCTGGCCCTCTTTGCAGGGTCACCCCAAACTTTTTTGCCTTCACCCTCCACTTTTGGCTTAGTTTGTTTTTCCTAGCTTTAGGACTCTGTGCACTGCACCACCACCACCAGTGCTAAAGTGCTTGTGTTTGCTCCTTAAAACATGGAAGGATTGGCTTACACCCAATGGGCCTATTTAATTGACTTGTAAGTCCCTAGGAAAGTAGCACTACCTGTGCCCAGGACCTGTAAATTAAATGCTACTAGTGGGCCTGCAGCACTGATTGTGCCACCCACTTAAGTATCCCTTTACGTCTCAGGCCTGCCATTGTAGCTTCTGTGTGTGCACTTTTAAACTGCCATTTTGAACTAGCAAAATAAGCCAGTTGCCAGGCCCAAACTTCGTTTTAATACTTATGTCACCCCTACGGTAGGTCCTAGACAGCCAGAGGGCAGGGTGCATTGTATTAAAAAGTTGGACATGTACTTTTAAATTTTGCATGTCCTGGTAGTGAAAAACTCATAAATTCATTTTTTACTACTGCAAGGCCTACCTCTCCCATTGAATAACATTGGAGTTACCTTATTACACTTAATTTCCAATTGGGAGCAGGTAACAATTTCATGTTTGGTGTCTTTGGAATTCTAATGAAAAAATCTCTCTCATGGTAAAGTCAGATTTTAAATTGCAATTTTAAAAATGCCACTTTTAGAAAGATTGCATTTTCCTGCCATAACCATGTAGTGCCTTTAGCCTGTCTCAGGGTCACATGATTGTGTGTAGCTGACAATTGTGCTTTGTGTATTCCTCCTAGACAGCCACACGATAGAGAGCTTAGGTGTGCTTGGATGGGCCATCACTGGGAAGATAAGAGGGCAGAGCTGGACACAGGGCTGCATATCCCCTGTAGTTAGTCTGGAGCAAGGACAGACAAGGCAGGAAGCCTGTGCACTTCAAAGAGAATTTCAAGATGCTTCTCCCACCTTCCAGAGGAAGGTCACCAGGTATACATATTGGAACTTATGCACCATCTCTTCAGTACACTCTGGACCTGTGGATACTCTTCTAGGAAGAAGGACTGCTGTGCTGCTGAAAGGACTGCCACTCTGCTGGACTGCTGCTCTAAAGAACTGCTGCCCTGCTGTGCTGGCCTGCTGCCTGCTACCCTTTTGCCTGGATGAGAAGGACTGGACCTGCATCTGTTGAACCTATCCAAGGGCTAGTTGACTGGCCTCTTGACTTTAGCCTCAGGGACAGAAGGCTCCATTAATTGTGAACCCAGCACCTGGACTCTACCATCTGTGAGTCTACCCTGCCAAAGTGGTGCCACCCCAGTCCTGGACCCTTGGAAGTGGGTCTATGGTGCTCTGCCATCCTCTGTGGACCCAGCAGAACCAACGCTAGGCCTGGGTGGTGAACTTTGCTCCGTTCGCGGGGTTTGTGGAGTTTTCTGCACTCCGCACTCCGCGGAGCTCGCGGAGTGCAGAAAACTCCGCTTCGCGATGTGCAGCAGAGTTTTTTCCCCACTCGCGATCGCGAACGGTCAGGTCGCGATCACGAACGGTAAGTTTGCGAGCACGAGCTGCCGCTCGGGTAGAATATCTACCCGAGCGGCAGGAATACCAGCACAAACTGCAGTTCGCACTGCACTCCGCCACTTGTGGAACTTCGCGGAGTTTTTTTGTAACTTCGCAGAGTTCTGCGTAGCAAAACTCCGCGAACTACGCCCAGGCCTAACCAACACATCTCCTCTGATGCGCTATGAACCCTGAGCAGAACCGACACATCACCACTGCTGCATGGATGGACCAGTCGCAAAGACAGCCTTTGCAGCTGCAGCCTTGGAACCAATGTATTGCCCCAACTGCATGGCACATTCTTGATGCTGGACTTCGCATCGCAAGCCCTTGTCGACAGGATCCTCGATGACACCGGACCTCCATTGCAACTTCGCAACACCTCGAAACTGATGCATCGCCCCATCTGCATGACACATCTTCATCTTTGTTCCGGTCTCATGCGACCAGATATCCACAGTTGCCTTTTGGCGCTACTTTCACTGAAATCTTTAAACCTTCAAATCTCCGGTTTGACTAATTGTATTTGTGTTGCTTTTGTCGTGTTTTATTTATTAAAAACAACTCTACATTTGTAACTTGGTGTGGGATCTGTTTTATGTGGTGTTTTTTCAGTTGGAAGTGTTGCACACATACTTTACACATTGCCATTAAGTTAACTCTGACAGCACTGTGCCAAGCTATCAGAATGTTGGGCACAGGCTAATTTAGGGTTGGCTTGTGCCTCACTCTTACAATGTGCCCCAGGAAAAACCACATAAGTCATTGATGCTTTGAATGCATTTATTGATACAAGTCTGGAACAGCAGGACCCCCCAACCATTGGTGCAGACACCAGCTCTAAACAGCTCCTTCAAGCCCTGGATTCCACACCTGATGTCACATCATTCTAGATTCCACCCCACATATGCCTGGCCCTGTATTGACTAACCCTGGGCGTAGTTTGCGTAGTAGCACTTCACGTAGCTACGTGAAACACATTTTGAACTACACGTAGCTATGCAATTTGCATAGTGCGTAGCTGTGTGCTTGACTGCACTGTACAATAATTGCCAAAGGCATCTTGCACAGTGCAAGTTAAGATAAAATAAGTATCTCTGTCTTTATATGCTAAAATGCATATAACATTTCACAAAAGTGAAATAGATAAAATAACAAGCAGTGAGAGAGGTGATGATTTTGGTATCCTCCCTAACCTAGGGAGAGAACCAAGCAGATGCCTTGAAAACAAAAAGCACATCTTTTGAACGATTCAGTGGTGGTCCCATCCTCTTAGGACCACCCCAAGCACAGTTATTGGCAAAAATACAATCCCAACCAAAGGCCCTGCAAAGCATTATGGGACGAGATTAGCAGTGGGCAGTGAATATTATAGTATCCAATATCAAAATAATTCTACAAAGAGCTGCAGTTCCACTAGTCGTTACTAGATATCCCTCACGAGTCAAATGCAAAAGCTTCATGAAAGGGTTTCAATGCTTTTGCATTTGACTCGTGAGGGACATCTAGTAACGACTAGTGGAACTGCAGCTTGATGTATTAATAATTTCAATGCTTTTGCATTTGACTCGTGAGGGACATCTAGTAACGACTAGTTGAACTGCAGCTCTTTGTAGAATTATTTTGATAATGGACACTATAATATTCACTGCCCACTGCTAATCTCGTCCCATAATGCTTTGCAGGGCCTTTGGTTGGGATTGTATTTTTGCCCATAACTGTGCTTGGGGTGGTCCTAGGAGGAAGAAACCACCACTGAATCGTTCACATGATATGCTTTTTGTGTTCAATGCATCTGCTTGGTCCTCCCCCTAGGTTAGGGGGGAACCCAAAATCATCACCTCTCTCATTGCTTGATATTTTCATTGTCAAAGTTCACTTTTGTGAATTTGTTATATGCTTTTTAGCATAGAAAATTGCTTTAACAAAACATTTGTATGTGTTTAATATACTGCTGCTACGCTACGTTGATTAGCAGAGTTTTTTATTCTGCTATGTGCAATTTGCGTAGTGCGTAGTAACACATACTTTGCATGCTCTGTGAGCGTAGCAAAGTATTATGCCCAGGGTTAGTATTGACGAGGTACGTTAGCCATAACATCTCTCCTACCCTAACAACATATCAAATAATTTGTAATGTAAATGAAAATAATAACAATTGGAAATCATAACGCCAATAGCAAAACCACATATACTAAGAATACTCATGGAGTAGCCAGCATACAAACACTACAGCACTTCTTATAGAAACTATATTATAAACATAAATACTAACGAGGATATTTCACACATACCCCCTCATAGTCCTTCCAACATACTCGTCTCATGGTACTCCTTTTATCCTGGCTACCCCTCTCAGTTGAAAACGTGGATGCCAAATCAGAAGAACTGGACCTACCACAACACTGATTATTCACATTAACATCCATCTTTGAAAGTCGGAACATACTCCACATGTCTCCAGATTCTAGCACCACAACATTCCCCCTTACCTCCTGTATTTTGAAAAGCTCAGCAAAGTTGGACCTACCTTTCTTAACAAACCCTGGTCTTTTTTCCAAAACTGTGTCTCCACTTCACACTCTTAACGCCACTCCTCCCATCATATCTGGTTTTGTACTTTCCTTGGCAACTTTCCCGCCTGTCTTGCACCTTCATCACCTCCTTCTTCCCACTCCCGAGTACCTTTGACTTAGTTCCCTCAAACCATGCCGGATTGAGCTCCGAACACAGAACCCTATCTTTCAACATTTGGAAAGGTGACTTCAAGGTGACAGAATTAGGAGCATTGCGATGTGCCCACCACGTCTCTCTTAACACCTCCTTTAAGGTTGTACACGTGTCCACCGCCCTTTGAACACACGATTTGACCACTCTGCTCATCCTTTCTACAAGGCTGTTCACCTGAGGTGAGAAAAGGGCTGTTCTGTGATGTTGAATCGGCAATTCATCCAAATATTCTCTCATTTCAAAAGGGGTTAACTGCACCTCAATATCTGTAACTATCATCCCAGGGATACCCTCACGAGCAAATTCATCCTTGAGAAAGTCAATCACAGTACCAGTGTTCACAGCACTCACACAACGAGTCACCACCCACTTGGCGGTATAGTCAACCAACAGTAACACGTAGCTTTCTCTTGGTGACAACAATTCAAAAGGACCCATGGTACCCAATCCCAGCTTCTTCCAAGGCTCCTCAGGAATTTCTACTGGGGAGAGTGGTGTGGCATGTCTTACCTAATTCTTGTCATTCCTGGCAAACAGCCAGCAATCTTTAAAAACTTGCTCAACTTGTCAATCCAAGTTTGCCAACCAATATAACTCTGGTTTCCGGGACTTTGTCAAATTCTTCCGTTGGTGGCCCTCATGCCCCAAATTTATAATTCTGTCTTGCAAACCCACTGGTGGCACGAGACGTGTACCACTGAGCAGGTCACCATCAATAACACTCAGATCTTCTCTTATGTTCCAAAATCCCTTCACCTGGTTAGGGACATCCCTAAAATCAGGCCAGCCTTTCATCACCAAATCAGGCAAAACCTGAAAGGCATCCTCACAACCCCTTGCTAGTTTCCACTCTTGCTCTGTTATTACTCTTTCCTTCACCCATGACACCATCATAGCATCACTTAACCCTGTTGACGTACTAGCCCCAATTTCTCTCTCAATAGGTAATCTTGATAGACAATCAACTGTCATATTCCTCTCACCCAGTAAGTATTCTACTTGAAAATTATACTCCATCGACCCCTCCATCCATCTTCTGATTCTGGGCGTCAAATTGCCAGCATCGTTGCAAGTACAAAACTGTACTAATGGATGGTGATCGGATCTCACAACAAAAGGTATGCCCCACAAATAAAACCTAAATCGTTGTATCGTCCATGCAACTGCTAATACTTCACGCTCCATTAGAAAGTATTGCTCCTCTCCCCCTTTCAAGGATCATGCTTGAAATGCCACTATTCTGTGCTCCTCTTCAACTACCTGTGATAGAACAGAATCAAAACCACTAAGACTCACATCGGTTGTCAATACTTTCTTCCTACATGAATTAAAATGTCCCAAAGTGGGCAATTTTTCTATAGACAACTTGACTGACTGAAACGCCATTTCACACTCATCTGTCCCTGAGAACACTGCACCTTTTTGGAGCAGACTTCTCAGTGGTTGGACCACATTGCAACATTTGCAGTGAACTTTGAAACAAATTCTGCCAAGACAAGAAACAACCTAACTTGATCTCCGTGTTTAGGGGTAGTAGCTTCCACAATACTCGTAGCCAAATCTAGCTTGGGGCTGAGACCCTCCCTAGAAATTGTATGCCCAAGATACGTGACTTTTGTGACACAAACCTGCTTTTGTCTTTCCTCAAAGTCAGTCCCGCTGATTGCAACCTCTCCAACACCTGTATCAAGTCCATATCATGATCATGCTTGTCTCTGCCATGCACTAAAATATCTTCCTGAAAGATTAGGACTTGTGGTACCCTCTTTAACACCTGCTTCATTACCCTCTGGAAACAGGCCGCCACAGAAGCTAACTCAAAGGGCATTCTTAAGAATCAAAAGGCTCCCAGAGGCATGACAAAGGATGTGAGGTGTCTTGATTCTTCGTTCAGGGAAATCTGGTGGTAGGCCGAGCCCACGTCCATGGTGCTAAACACTTAAGCCTCACTGAGAACTGCCACCATCTCGGATATATTGGGAAGAGGTTGGCGAGCCAAGTCTCCTCAAGTCCACACACATTCACACACTTCTCCCCCCATCCTTAGGAGCAAGAACCACCGGGGCCAGCCACTTCGAGGATTCGATTTCCTCAATGATACCCAGTCTTAATAGTTTTTCTAACTCAATCTTACGAGGTTCTCTCATCTAATTTGACACCTTCCTGACCTTAAACACACACAGTATCACATTCTTCTTTTAACACAGTCTTGTGTTCAAAGTCATGCAACAATCCTAAAACCTCAGTGAGCACTTTGGGAAATTCACCCACCACATCAGACTCATCTCCACCGTTTGTCACTAATAGAATGGGCTCTGCGGTATTGGGTCTAAGAATTATCCCCATATCCCCTTGATGTCTCCAGTCCAAGAGGGTGTGCCCATGATTTGCCACATACACTTTGTCTATGGACTCTCTGTCACGGAACTGGATCTTCATAACCGTGTATCCTAACAAATGAATTTTGGCTCAATCAAAACCAACAAGGTTAATATCTGATGGTAGTGACTTAATATTTTTACCACCAAATTGTTTATGCCAATTTTAATCTCTCACCATGGTAACAGAGATCCTGAGTCCATCAGGAACTTCAAAGTCTCACCCCCAATGTTCACAACATCATCTGGCATTTTTAAGCCACCTCAATCAACGACACCTTCATCATTCACAGTCAAAATTATTTTGCCCCTGATCTCCACACTTTCCTCAAAGACATCTACTCTCCCACTTTTACACACTCTCACATAATGTCCCTTCTTCCCACACTTTTTGCACAATGTATTTCTGGTATAACAATTTAGTCTGTTGGAAAGGTGTGCATACTACTACACCTATAACACTTCATCTCTTTACTATCTAAATTTATATGAGAAGTCTTAAAATTAGTTTCAGTATTAGGAATCTTTGTGGACATGTCATTTCTTTTTCCTGACACCACATTGGTTACATCAATTAGACTTATAAGTTCTTCACATTGTGTTTCACAGAACTCTCGAACCCAGGTCATAGCATTCGCCACAGCTTCCACCACTGCTATTGTTTCTTTGAGGTCAGGTTCTTTAGCTAATAGTTTGTCTTGTACTCTCAGATCATTGGTGCACCTGATCAATTGGTCTTTGATCAGAGAGTCTGTCAATTCTCCAAAGTTACACGTACAGAAAAGTGTCCTCAAAGATGCTATATAGTTCCTGTTAGATTTGGGGGTCTCTAGTTGGCAGAGGTATGTACCCTTGTCCAAATAGGGACCCTTGCGTCTAGTCAGGGAGAGTAGGTACACTCTCGAAATAACCCCTGCTCACCCTCTTGGTAGCTTGGCACGAGCAGACAGGCTTAGTTCAGAGGCAGTGTGTAAAGCATTTGTGAACACATACAGTAATCAAGTGACAACACTACAAATGGACACCACACAGGTTATATATTTATAAAAATAGGTATACTTTATATAGATTTATCACAAGACCATAAACGACAAAAATAATCCACAATACTGTTAAGAATACTTAGTTCTGATCAAAAAGGCTTAATTCAAGGGTCTGTGCGAGTCGGTAGCCTCCTCCGGCTACGGCGATGTCGAGAACAAACAGAGTCTAACAAATCCAGCTGACCGCGTCGAGACGGGCCAACACAGCGTAGACAGACTCGGTCACAGTACCTTTTACTTGAAGCGGCAGGCACGGGCGTGCGAGCCGGATGGCTGTTCGTCGCGGTCGCGATGCAAAAATGGAAGCGTTGCAGGACGCGTTGTCCCTCGATGCGGTGCAGGCAGCGGCTCGTTGACGTCGTCGAGACGGAGTCGGTGAGACCAGGGCCGTGCGTTGCAGGGCGAGACGGTGCTTCGATGCGGTGCTGGCAGGTTGCGGTGCGGCGACGGAGCCGGATTCAGGAGCTGGCGTCGATCAGTCCGGACAGCGGTGCGAGTCGGGCGGTGCGTCGCAAAGCGTGCGAGCGGTGCCCAACTCCGGTGCGGTCACAGGACTCGAACTCAGCAGCAGTGACCGTGTCGGTCGGACCAGTTCGATTCGGCGTAGCGAAGCGTTGCAGGACGCGTTGTCCCTCGATGCGGTGCAGGCAGCGGCTCGTTGACGGAGTCGGTGAGACCAGGGCCGTGCGTTGCAGGGCGAGACGGTGCTTCGATGCGGTGCTTGCAGGACACCGAGTCGGTCGTGAGAGTCGGTCACAGCTCCCTACCTCTGTAGCCACTGAAACAGGTTTCCAGCAGCAATTCACAAAGGGGGTGAAGTCCAATGGTCCTGGGACTTCGGTCAGGGGGCAAGCTCTCTTCCAAGCCCTTGGAGATCCTTCACAAGTTGATGAAAGTCACAGCAGAGCAAAAGTTCCTTTCTCCTTTCTTTGGCAGTCAGGCAAACCACTGCAGGCCAATCCCCCAAGCAGCACTTCAGCTTAGGGATAGTCTCTCCTCAGTTTCTTCTTGGTTCCGCTCCTCAGCAAAGGTTTCTTCTTGTTCCCAAAAGTGATCTGATCTTCCTGGGGTCTGGGTGCCCCTCTTATACCCTGATTCTCTTTGTTCTCTGGAGGCAGAGAGGCCTCTGCCTAGTCCAAAACCAGTTCTGGTCAGTCCTGGAGCACTTTGTTTTTCTGACTCCTTCTTTCCTTTCAGAATGTGGGGCAGAGTGCTCAGCCGCCCGGCAGGAGGTGGAGCCAGCATTGTGGAAGGCAGGCACAGCCCTATTCAGACCTGCGCTGACTCACCCTGTCTCCTGTAGCCACCCCCAGCCCCTGTCACTCAATCTCCAGACAAGGAATACACAACCTAGCAGAGGCAGGCTTGGATAGTTAGGCAAGAAAATACCCACTTTCTAAAAGTGGTATTTTCGAACACAGAATGTTAAAACCAACTTCACTAAAAGATGTATTTTATCATCCTGAGTTCAGGCATACTAAATTCGTTTTTCTACCAGGTTCCCTGGGTCAGTTCTGACTATAAGGTGTAATAGTCAGTCTGCCCATTCTGGCTTATGGGGAGCAGGTAGCCTTGCAATAGTGAAAAACGAAAATGGCTGTAATTCACTATTAGGACATGCCACACACACCAGGGCATGTCCTACCTTATACTTACAATGCACCCTGCCCTAGGGCCTACTTTAGGGGTGACCAACATGCAGTAAAGGGAAGGTTTAGGGACTGGTAAGTGGGTGTACTCACCAAGTCGACATGGCAGCCCGAGGCTGCACACAGGCTCTGCGATGGCAGGCCCGAGACATATTTTACAGGCCGCTTCTGTGGGTGGCACAACCGGTGCTGCGAGCCCACCAGCGGCATTGGATTTACAAGCCCTGGGCACACTGAGTGCACTGTACTAGGGACTGACAAGTAAACCAATCATCCAATCATGGAGTCACTAATACATGTATCAATTAACGATAGGGAGCACTTGCACTTTGGCACTGATTAGCAGCGGCAAAGTGCCCATGAGCATCTAGTCCAGCAAAAACATATCGGCAACCGTGGAGGCATTATGAAAAAATGGAAGGGAGACCCACGCCAAGGATGCCAGGTCTAACACGTGTCCCCTCCAGCTGAAATGTGGGGAGAACTATCCTACCCCTAGGGAGTTCTCATCGCTAAGGCGGAAAAATCTGGACAGTCCATCAGCATTGGCGTGTTCTGTACCAGGGCGGTGTTCCACCGTAAAGTCCATCCCCTGTAGGGAAATGGACCACCTCAACAGCTTTGGATTCTCACCCCTCATCTGCATCAACCATCTGAGGGGCCTGTGGTCTGTCTGAACCCGGAAGTGAGTCCCAAACAGGTATGGTCTCCGCTTCTTCAGTGCCCAGACCACAGCAAATGCCTCACGCTCAATAGCACTCCATCTCTGTTCCCGGGGAAGTAACCTCCTACTGATGAAGGCTACAGGTTGGTCTAGGCCCTCCTCATTGATCTGTGATAGAACAGCCCCTACACCATGCTCTGAAGCGTCGGTCTGAACAATGAACTCATTGGAGAAGTTGGGTGCCTGGAGCACAGGCGCCGTGCACATGGCAGTCTTCAAGGTGTCAAAAGCTTTTTGACAGGCGTCAGTCCAAATCACTTTCCTGGGCTGCTTCTTGGAAGTCAGCTCGGTCAAGGGGGCAACAATGCTGCCATACCCCTTGACGAATCTCCGGTAATACCCGGTGAGTCCTAGGAAGGCTCTCACCTCTGTCTGGGTCTTGGGGGCTCCCAAGCCAGAATGGTATCAATTTTCGGTTGGAGGGCGCCACCTGGCCGCTCCCAACCTGGTGTCCCAAGTACACCACAGAACCCTGCCCAATCTGGCACTTACTCGCCTTGATTGTGAGGCCTGCCCTCCGCAGCGCCATCAACACTTCCCAGAGGTGGCGCAGATGCTCTTCCCAACGGGCACTGAACACTGCGATGTCATCCAGGTAGGCGGCACTGAAATCCTCCAGTCCAACCAACACCTGGTTGACCAACCTCTGAAAGGTGGCAGGGGCATTCTTCATCCCAAAGGGCATCACCCGGAACTGGTAGTGCCCATCTGGTGTGGAGAATGCTGACCTCTCTTTTGCCCCATCAGTCAAGGCGATCTGCCAGTATCCAGACGTTAAGTCAAACGTGCTGAGGTACCGCGCAGCCCCTAACCGATCTATGAGCTCATCAGCTCTGGGGATGGGGTGGGCGTCAGTCCTGGTGACGGAATTGAGTCCCCTGTAGTCCACACAGAACCGGAGTTCTGGTGTGGCACCAGGCGCGGCAGCTTTTGGAACCAAGACCACGGGGCTGGCCCAAGGGCTGTTAGAGGACTCAATCACCCCTAGCGCAAACATCTTGGAGACCTCCTCCTTGATGCAGGCTCTGACCCTGTCAGTCACCCTGTAAGCCTTGTGCTTCACAGGAAGACTGTCCCCAGTGTCCACATCATGGACGCACCAATGGGTGACACTGGGAACCAGGGAGAACAGGTCAGGGAACTGTCCCAACAGTTGGCGACAGTCACCCTGCTGCTCAGGTGTCAGGGAGGTAGAGAGGTTTACTCCCTCCACTGATCCATCTTGCTCTCGGGCTGACAGGAGGTCAGGAAGAGGCTCGGTCTCCTCCTCCATTCCATCATCTGTAGCTAAGAGCATGCCCACTTGGGACCTCTCCAAGTGGGGCTTCAGGCGGTTCACATGCAGGACCCGCAAGGGGTTCCTGGGAGACTGCAAGTCCACCAAATAGGTAACTGGACTCTTGCGCTCCACCACCGTAAAAGGGCCGGTCCACCTGTCCTGGAGCGCACAGGGCTCCACAGGGGCCATGACCCACACTTTCTGACCAGGCTGAAGCTCTACCAGAGTGGCATTCTGGTCGTACCACCGCTTCATCTCCTCCTGGCTGGCTTCCAGATTTGCCTCAGCAAGCTCTCTGAAACGCCTAGTCTGGTTCCTGAAGGCCAGCATGTAACTGTATACATCCTGGGGAGGTTTCCTGGGAGATTGCTCCCAGCCTTCCTTGACCAAACTCAGAGGTCCTCGCACCGGGTGTCCATAGAGGAGCTCAAAGGGACTGAACCCTAGAGACTTCTGTGGCACCTCCCGGTATGCAAACAACAGGCATGGTAAGAGGACGTCCCATTTACGCCTCATGGGTTCTTCCAGACCCATAATCATGCCCTTGAGGGTCCGGTTGAATCTCTCAACCAGACCATTTCCTTGAGGGTGGTAAGGAGTGGTGAACTTGTAAGTTACACCGCACTCCTGCCACAGGGACTTCATGTACTTGGACACGAAGTTGGTACCTCTGTCAGACACCACCTCTTGAGGGAATCCCACACGTGAGAAAATTCCCATCAGTGCCCGTCCCACCACGGGGGCCGTCACTGTCCTCAGAGGGATGGCTTCAGGGTACCGGGTGGCATGGTCCACCAAGACCAGGATAAACCTGTTGCCCATGGCTGTCTTGGGGTCCAGTGGCCCCACAATGTCAATACCCACCCGTTCAAAGGGGGTGCTGACCACAGGGAATGGCTGGAGAGGAGCCTTGTGCTTCCTCCCACTTTTCCACTTGCCTGGCAAGTCTGGCATGTCCTGCAGTGAGTGGCGGCACTCCTGCGCATCTGGGGCCAATAGAAATGGGTAACAAGCCTGTCAAAGGTCTTGTCCTGCCCCAGATGTCCCGCTAACGGTACATCATGAGCCAACCCCAGTAGGAAGGCTCTGAAGCGCTGGGGTACCACCAGCACACGGGCTGACCCAGGCTCAGCAACCTTAGGCTCTGAATACAGGAGACCATTCTCCCAGTAAACCCAATGTGATCCAGACTGATCACCTGCTGCCTGGTCTGTGGCCTGTTGCCTCAGACCCACGAGAGAAGGGCATGTGTTCTGCTCCTTGCAGAACTCTTCCCTGGAGGGTCCTCCTTCTTGCTGCCAATGGGTCAGCTCAGGTAGGTCCCCCAGTTCAGCTACCTGTTCCCCTGTAGGTTCCAGGGCATCCCCCTCAGGGTCTGCCTCCTCCTGGACCGTGGGAACCTCGGGGGCCGGTTTCCCGCGCCCCTGCCTCCTCTCTCTCCGGCAGGCACCTGGGCCTCCCTCTCAGGCTCCAGGTCCTCTTGAACACCTTTAGCTGCCATTGACCGGGTGGTCACACATGCCCAATCAGGCAAGCCCAACATTTCTAAATGCGCACTCCGCTCCACCTTAGCCCAAGGTGAGCTCTCCAAATCGTTCCCTAACAAACAGTCAACAGGCATGGCTGGCCTCACAGCTACTTGAAGAGTACCCGAGACCCCCCACTCAAAGGGAACCTGAGCCACCTTGCAGTGACTCTCTGTGTTGTCAGCGGCAACAACCGGATAGAATGCATCAGGGATAACCTGCTCTTTAGACACCAGGTGACACTTGACAGCTGTCACACTGGCTCCTGTGTCTCTCAGAGCCTCCACCCTATGGCCATTGATGGTCACCCACTGCCTGTATTTCTTAGTGTTCTCAGGCAGCGGGGTCCTAGGGACCATCTCAGAGTCTCCTAATGAGACAAGGGAAAACACTGTGGGATCCCCCACCTTGGGCACCCAACTCCTCCCCCAGGGCTACACTAGCCAACTGCCGGGGGACTGCACTGGTGGGTGCTGGTTTTCCATGCAAAGGGCAACGAGGATCGTTTGCCTTGTGGCCAGGGGCGCCACACTTGTAACATACCAGTGGTCCCTGGTGAACAGGGGGCCTGTCAGGGCCACTGGCTTCTTCTCAGGGGGAGGCTGGGAACCTTTCCCTTGGTTCCCTTGGGGTCTACTTTGGGGCCCTTTATGGAACTCCTTCTGTTTACCCTTGTCCCCCCACTCTTCTGCTGGGGACCCTGCCCACCCTTGGCGGAGTCTCCCACGTGACCCTTGTGGACCCGGGTACTCACCCAGCGGTCCGCCTCCTCAGCAAGCTGCCTAGGGTTAGTCAGCTTACTATCAATCAGGTGCTGGCGTAGCTCAGGAAAACAATTACCGGACAAGTGCTCCCAGGCAATCAAATCAAAGAGCGCCTGAAAATCAGTCGCTTTGCTACCCTTTACCCAACCATCCAAGGCTCTGCAAAAGAAGGTCACATATTCAACCCAGGTACTGCTTTCAATCTTACTACAGTTCCTGAACCTTTGCCTATAAAGCTCAGGGGTCAAACCATATCTAGTCATTAAGGCATCCTTCATGTGGCTGTACGAATTATAGACTTCAGAGGGCAAATCCAACAAGGTATCCCGCCCTTCACTGAGGAACCGTCCCCACAACCCCGCTCCCCAATCCTTCTCAGGGACCCGGTGGGAAGACATGGCTACCTCATAGGCTTTGAACCACTGCCCTATGTCGTCATTTTTAAAAACTCCTTCACCACATCTTTGGGAATATACACCCTAGCTTCAACAGGCACAGGCGGTACACTGCCACCAGAGGGAGTAATCTCTAAGCTCTTGGCCTTCAATTCCAACTCCCTCAAAACTTTCTCATGTTCAAACTGCATTTTCTTTTCCTCTAGGGCTAATTTCCTTGTTTGCATTTCGAATTCTAACTGCTTATTCAGCTTGAGTTTGGTCAGCTCTATTTCGTGCATCCTACTCTCTTTCCTGTCCTCCAACTCCTCTGGAGACAGTCCTCTGGCAGAAACACTGCTACCTACTGGGGAAGGTGGTCTTCTAGCCCCTAGACCCAATAGCCCCTCCAGCTGCCCTTCTGCATTCTCAGCCCCCTCCACAGGGGCACTCCTTGATTCGACCCAGGCCCTCAGCGCCTTTTGGAGGTCCTCCTTCCTGGAGATCCCGGTCATGGACACTTTAAACTTTTTGCAGAATTGCTTGAGCTGCTTAAGGGTGTAGCATTCTAGCCTCTCTTCTTCCCAATCACATTCAACAGAGGCTACTGATGCTGGTTTCTCCATAGTGACTGAACTTGGCATTTGCAAAAATAGGAAATCCCAGAAAAAATGCTATTAAAGTATGTGGTTGCGTTTTGGTCTGCACTCACTAAGTAGTGTTCACCAATCACTGTACATGAGTCACAAATGCAAGTCCAGAATCCTCACCGCTGACCACCAATGTTAGATTTGGGGGTCTCTAGTTGGCAGAGGTATGTACCCTTGTCCAAATAGGGACCCTTGCGTCTAGTCAGGGAGAGTAGGTACACTCTCGAAATAACCCCTGCTCACCCTCTTGGTAGCTTGGCACGAGCAGACAGGCTTAGTTCAGAGGCAGTGTGTAAAGCATTTGTGAACACATACAGTAATCAAGTGACAACACTACAAATGGACACCACACAGGTTATATATTTATAAAAATAGGTATACTTTATATAGATTTATCACAAGACCATAAACGACAAAAATAATCCACAATACTGTTAAGAATACTTAGTTCTGATCAAAAAGGCTTAATTCAAGGGTCTGTGCGAGTCGGTAGCCTCCTCCGGCTACGGCGATGTCGAGAACAAACAGAGTCTAACAAATCCAGCTGACCGCGTCGAGACGGGCCAACACAGCGTAGACAGACTCGGTCACAGTACCTTTACTTGAAGCGGCAGGCACGGGCGTGCGAGCCGGATGGCTGTTCGTCGCGGTCGCGATGCAAAAATGGAAGCGTTGCAGGACGCGTTGTCCCTCGATGCGGTGCAGGCAGCGGCTCGTTGACGTCGTCGAGACGGAGTCGGTGAGACCAGGGCCGTGCGTTGCAGGGCGAGACGGTGCTTCGATGCGGTGCTGGCAGGTTGCGGTGCGGCGACGGAGCCGGATTCAGGAGCTGGCGTCGATCAGTCCGGACAGCGGTGCGAGTCGGGCGGTGCGTCGCAAAGCGTGCGAGCGGTGCCCAACTCCGGTGCGGTCACAGGACTCGAACTCAGCAGCAGTGACCGTGTCGGTCGGACCAGTTCGATTCGGCGTAGCGAAGCGTTGCAGGACGCGTTGTCCCTCGATGCGGTGCAGGCAGCGGCTCGTTGACGGAGTCGGTGAGACCAGGGCCGTGCGTTGCAGGGCGAGACGGTGCTTCGATGCGGTGCTTGCAGGACACCGAGTCGGTCGTGAGAGTCGGTCACAGCTCCCTACCTCTGTAGCCACTGAAACAGGTTTCCAGCAGCAATTCACAAAGGGGGTGAAGTCCAATGGTCCTGGGACTTCGGTCAGGGGGCAAGCTCTCTTCCAAGCCCTTGGAGATCCTTCACAAGTTGATGAAAGTCACAGCAGAGCAAAAGTTCCTTTCTCCTTTCTTTGGCAGTCAGGCAAACCACTGCAGGCCAATCCCCCAAGCAGCACTTCAGCTTAGGGATAGTCTCTCCTCAGTTTCTTCTTGGTTCCGCTCCTCAGCAAAGGTTTCTTCTTGTTCCCAAAAGTGATCTGATCTTCCTGGGGTCTGGGTGCCCCTCTTATACCCTGATTCTCTTTGTTCTCTGGAGGCAGAGAGGCCTCTGCCTAGTCCAAAACCAGTTCTGGTCAGTCCTGGAGCACTTTGTTTTTCTGACTCCTTCTTTCCTTTCAGAATGTGGGGCAGAGTGCTCAGCCGCCCGGCAGGAGGTGGAGCCAGCATTGTGGAAGGCAGGCACAGCCCTATTCAGACCTGCGCTGACTCACCCTGTCTCCTGTAGCCACCCCCAGCCCCTGTCACTCAATCTCCAGACAAGGAATACACAACCTAGCAGAGGCAGGCTTGGATAGTTAGGCAAGAAAATACCCACTTTCTAAAAGTGGTATTTTCGAACACAGAATGTTAAAACCAACTTCACTAAAAGATGTATTTTATCATCCTGAGTTCAGGCATACTAAATTCGTTTTTCTACCAGGTTCCCTGGGTCAGTTCTGACTATAAGGTGTAATAGTCAGTCTGCCCATTCTGGCTTATGGGGAGCAGGTAGCCTTGCAATAGTGAAAAACGAAAATGGCTGTAATTCACTATTAGGACATGCCACACACACCAGGGCATGTCCTACCTTATACTTACAATGCACCCTGCCCTAGGGCCTACTTTAGGGGTGACCAACATGCAGTAAAGGGAAGGTTTAGGGACTGGTAAGTGGGTGTACTCACCAAGTCGACATGGCAGCCCGAGGCTGCACACAGGCTCTGCGATGGCAGGCCCGAGACATATTTTACAGGCCGCTTCTGTGGGTGGCACAACCGGTGCTGCGAGCCCACCAGCGGCATTGGATTTACAAGCCCTGGGCACACTGAGTGCACTGTACTAGGGACTGACAAGTAAACCAATCATCCAATCATGGAGTCACTAATACATGTATCAATTAACGATAGGGAGCACTTGCACTTTGGCACTGATTAGCAGCGGCAAAGTGCCCATGAGCATCTAGTCCAGCAAAAACATATCGGCAACCGTGGAGGCATTATGAAAAAATGGAAGGGAGACCCACGCCAAGGATGCCAGGTCTAACAGTTCCCCACTCTTTCAGTTTTTCCTTGAGGTCTTGTAAAAAACTTATGTCTCTCTAGGAGAATGTTAATCCTGGTGCCAAAATGCTTTTCTAGCATCATCAATGACATTTCAATCTGATCTCTAGGGTCACCATCTCCTGTGCCAAAAGGTAATTCTTCTGGACTTTCATAAATACTCCTCCCCCCCAGACCAAGATTATGTAATAAAACTGGTTGCTTCCTTTTTAGAAATGTTCTCCAGCTATGGCTACTAAAAGGGAGTTAAATAATTTCCTCAATTGTTTCCAGGTAAATATCTGAAAGGAATGCTGGAGGCTGAGGCATGTTCGAGGTTGCCTTACTTGGAATTTACTAAAACTGGATCGATGTAAATATAGTTCTTGAAAGAGAATCAGGAAGAAAGAAATACTAGAAATATTTTAAAGAAATCCAGTTAGTCAAACCTGAAGAAATCCTGTTTACATGAAGGTAACTTAGTTATCCTCGGGGCTCCGCTGCTGTGCACTAATCCGTTTTTCAGGAAATGGGGTTAGTCGAACCTGAAGAAATCCTATCTGCATTAAAGCAATGATTGAATGGGAGGGAAACAAATTGCTGTTGCATGCACCTGACATCAAGTGCAAGCAGTGCGTGCCCGAGTCAGCATGTTGGAGGGATTTGTGCCTAGAACTGAGGAGAACACGTCTGAGAGAGTTTGGTAGAAGAGCTCGGGTCCGCGCGAGTCAGAGTGTCTGGTTTAACAAAGAGCAAGTCCACACGAAACAGGCCTCTCGAGCGCGGTAAGCTGATTAGAATCTCAAGGCTGCAGAATAATGCTGACTAATGCAGCTGATCCAGCGTGGCTAATATGAATTTCTCCTAAGGACACGAATCCAGGTAAATCATTCACATCTACTAATCCATATGACGGTGGGGCCCATAACACCGCATATCATACACTCATTCATTCACTGGATTACACACCAAGGAGAAAATGCGTTGCTGGAGGAACGGGGATACCTTGTTAAATCTGACAGAATAATACCTCTGACATCATATACATTAGCTTTTTATCCTGTCGGTTTCCAAACATCAAGGTATTCCGCTCTTCGGTCGATGGACCAACTAGTAGAATAAGTTGATGGTGATTAAGACCAGCTCAATCATTTAAAAACCTGTTTAAACGTTAAACTTATTATGGAACTGAAGAACCACAGACTCATAGTTAATTAGAATGAAATTTTATCTAATTTCTTGCTTGCACGAGTGAGATTCTTAGTTTATTAATCACTTTTAATACATTCATAACATTTATATAAAAAATTCTAAAAAGAAATTAAACTTATGCATTACCCATTTAGATGCAGATAGGAATGGTTCACCAAAAAGAAGATAAACCGTAGATCACAGAATGGACTCCCAAACTGACTGACTGTCCCACTAAATGGCCTCCCCGACGGGACCTCCCGTACAGATTTTCCCGCAACGGTCTTGTTCCTTCCCCAGTCAGGTTCAAAGTCAATGGCAGCAATAGCATCAATATCAACGGCCACAGCAGCAGCAAAAAGGCAATCCAAAGAAGTAGCCTATGGAAGCAGCCCCTCCCACATAAGAGCAGTCCCTCTTATACCCTACTTCTAGCTTACTACACAAAAAGTTGCAATCCTTGGGGGCAGGAATCACACTAATTGGTCCATTTGAGGGGTGGTGATAATCCCCTCATCGCCTTCCTTGTTCAAACTGGTTTCAGGGATGGTTAAGAGTTCAATGATTCCCATGACCTTTGGGTAAAAGCAGTCCAATTTGTCCATTCAATTTGTTGCGAACCCGATGGTCACAATTTGCTTAGTCCATTGTTGCTCATGTACTTTTCTCATTTATTCCCACGAATACACGCTGAGTCTTTCTTGGCACCCTCCTTATGGCAGGTCAACACAACCTTGACATCTCTCACTCTGTGCACGGGCCGTACCCACGTGGTTCAGCTCCTTTATTTCTTCCACTTAGAGGCCATCTTTTACTTATCACGTGACCTCGTCTGTTTCGACAGCCATTTTCGCAGTATGGCCTAACAGGCCCAAACGAACTATCATAAGAACAAACACAATCAAAATTAAAACAAAGAAAATAAGCCTTTCTATTTACCACCCGTTCTTCTAATAACCCATGTTAGGTGTTACCTAGCAGAAGCGACATTTAAAGCCATTTTACTTACCATCCGCATTCTTTGCCACAATACAATTCTACTACATAGCATAAATCATGCGTTTTTACTCTAATTAGTACGCAAACCACAATATTAGTATCAATTCACTTCAAAATTGTAAATAAATTAGATTATGCACAAATTGCGGTTACTCTTTATGTAATGTTTACTAAAGGTGCATTTGTTGATTATTTCATCAAACAATTAGTATCGTTAATTCATTAAAGCTCATTAATTTTCTAAAAAGAGGGATGTACAAATTATTTTCATTTACCCTGCTTCATCAATTCCCCCCTTTGGTGATTTTTAATATCACCACAAAAACCTATTCTACAATTTATCAGATAAATGTTTCTTGTCCACTTGCTTTTGTTAGTTCATACAACGGTGTTTTTCTCATCTTGTCTTTTAGACCTTTTTTATATGTTCTCTTTCAATCTTCCAATTCTATTTCTCGTTCTCTTTCTTTATTTTTCTCATTTTCTCTTTTTATTCTATTTTGTCTTTTTCTCCTTTTAATACACACATATGCTAACTTTGCTGACAACATTACTAATATTATCACTGTTACTGATATTAGTATTTTCCCAATAAGGGAACCACCTATCTCTGTGAACCATTTCTGCATTGAGGAAAAACTCTTACCAAGTCTCTCCCAAACACCTTCAACCTCCAGTGGAGCAATTTCTTTGTGCAAATCAGTAATATTCTTTATATACTTCTGTATATTCTCACTTTTATCTGGAATGTAAGTGCAACAATTTTTGGACTTTTCAGCATTCCACAGACTCCACCCTCTTTAGCCAAAAGAATGTCAAGGGCAAGTCGATTTTGCATTACCATAGCTCTCATGGCAACCATTTCGGTATTTACCATCAAGAACCCTCCAGCAGTATTCGTTGATAAACGATCTACTACTGTGGACAATTTCCGAATTTTGAATGCATTCAAAGATATACCCACTGCTGGTATCAATGCTCCAAAAATGTCACCTACTATTTCTGAAAAACTTTCCCTCCTTCTACGTGATAATATTGTACCTATCTCGTGTATTCCTTCTGTTCCTCTCTCCACATGAAAAATCTTTGGAAAGACCAGGCCTAAATAGCACGTTCCGTACCAATGGTCCGGCAACCTATAATAAGCTCTATTTCCACAAATATAATAGATCCCTGGAAATATTGGATCTTTTCCTCCTTTAAATCCCCATCCTCCTAAAATTTTATATGCATCTCGGCATTCACTGGAACCTACGAAATAGTTATCATATATAGTCTTATTTCTACTAATATACAATTTTCCCTGTTGGGGCCAATCCAAAACCATAGCTGCATTTGTTTCTCCTTTGTCATGATTTTTCTCTTCAAACGCCCAAAGTGGTGTTTTTGTCTTTTCTTCTACTACCTTTCTCTGAAATTTAACTCTTCTGTTTTCTACCATATCCAAGAAATTTTCTTCCTCTTTCTTTAATTCACAGGTAAGATTGTGTCTAACTATATATTCTAACGTTAACTCCTTATTTTCTAAGAAAAATTCCCCAAATATTTTTGCATTTTTCACCTTATTTAGTTCAGGGATTACGGGAACTTTTCGCAAAAACAGTGTCTATGTCAGTGAAATAATATTCTAATCTACCTGTTTTATAAAATAAACTAGCTAAAACACTACAAGTTATCCCATACGTCAAAGGAAGGTGATGATAGGTCACACCTTCTGTGACAGACGCGGGTAACTGCATACAGACATCACAATCCCTCACATCCATTGTTTCTACATATTCATACAACAGTTTCGTGAAGACATTCTTGGAGAAATCAGTTATAGACTTATCCTTATGTAAATCAGTACTATCTACTAATGCTGCAGTGTTTTGTGTGATAGCTTCTTTATCCTTTTTCGTGTTATTCCCTATTACAGATGTTTCTTCTACAACTAACCTAAGTGGAATTATTATTGCTAAAATAAGCCAAATGAACATTATCAATCCTGTACAAAATAAACACATTCTACACCATCTACGTAAAAACTCACATCTAGAGCTTCTATTCTCAGTTACTACCATATTGTACTATTATCTAGATATATATATATATGTACAGAAAATGTGTCACCACACCTCAGAATGACCTTTCAGTCACTCTACCCTTTACTTTGTCTCGTTTTGGTGCTTTCTTCAGCTCTTTTCAGAACTCTTTTCTTGTCTTTTTCGGTTTTTGTGTCCAGTCCGGCTTTTCGTGCTTTGTCTTTTCAGTTTTGGTGCAATTCACTTTCACCCATTTGTTTACAGCTCTCGTCTGGGCTTTCGTGACTGTTATCCTCTTCTTTAATGTCGGTCAATGCGATGTATAGCCACTCAAGTGACTTATATTTCAAATTAGGTTTCTTCACTCTTTTTGTTTTCTGTAATTGTTTTCCACTTTGTTTTCCTTGTCCCTTTTGACTGGTTATTCCATTTACTTGTTCTGCATCATCTCTGTTCAAATTTATTATCTTATATCTCAGTCTTTTAACTTCGTGGGGCCAATTGTCTCCTTTTCTTGGCCTTTTTAGTTCGCTTTCCTCTTCGTCTCGTTCAGATCTCCAAGTTCTCTTTCTTGGTCCTAGTCTTTGCTTTCTTTCTTCTTCACTTTCTTCTGATTCCGTTTCAGACCTTACTTCACTTCCTCTAACCTTGAACCTTATGATTTCTGTTTCGTTATCTGAATCTGAACCTTCTTGTGTCTCTTCTGTTGGGACGTTTGATTCTAACCCTCCTCGATTGTCTTCCGTATTTATATTAATCTTTCTATCTGAATCTAAATTTCCCTGTGTTTCTTCTATTTGTTGGTCTGTCCCTAGTACTCCTCGGGATTCTTCCGCTTCTTCCCCTATCTCTCTGTCTGAATCTAAGTCTCCCTCAGTTAGCTCAACTATCTCTGGAGGAATTTTTCCATAACTTGTACTTGGTTGTTCGCTATCACTATCTCTTGGTTCAATTTCTTCGTTTATAATGTCAGTTCTTGTTTTTCTGTTTTGTCTTTCATCAGATTCAGGTTGGTCTGTTTCAGATGCTGAACTGGTATCTGATATTTCCAGATGTCGACTTACAGGTCGAGCTTCAAGATCTGGAACTTTGATCGTTTCAGGTTCTTCTTCAGTTGTCAAACTTGTACCTGGTTCTTCCAGATGTCGACTTTCAGGTCGAGCTTCAGGATCTGGAACTCAGCTTGTCTCAGGTTCTGCTTCGGATGCTGAGCTGGTATCAGATATCTCCAGATGTCGACTTACAGGTCGAGCTTCAGGATCTGGGACTCTGATGGTGTGACTGGCATGAACCCAGTTTTTCACTCCTGCACATTTTACAGCAGTCGTTGTCACCAGGATCACTTGACGTGGCTTATCCCAGCGAGGAACCAAACAGTTTCTTCTCCTGTAGACTTTTATGCGGACCCAGTCTCTGGGACTCAAATCATGAGCTGGTTTTCTTTCAAGAGTGGTCGCATCCGGTCCAACCTGATGAAACACAGAATGTACCACATCAGCCAATCCTTTGCAATAGTCCAATACGAGATCATCAGTTATAGTCAGCAGTTTGTTGACAGGTACATGTGCTTGTCTCATTGCTCGTCCCATGATTATTTCATGAGGACTTAGACCTGTTTTTCTGTCAGGTATGCTTCTGATAGTCAATCAATCAATCAAAGAAAGCTTTATTCGGTTTGGGTAGCAACCATAAAAGCAAAAATACATACACAAACATTAAAATCCAATTAGTTTCATAAATTATATATAAAATCGGTTCAGTGCAATTATAGAAATATAGATTCAATTGATAGATACATTAAAACACCATACTTTTCCTAGCATGAATAGATTTTAAAATAAATGTCGCCACATAAAAACAAATCTCGGGCTCTTTTAATGTAAACAGTAGACTCATAGCAGCATTAATAGTTGTGACATTATATTTCTTAAACAATGGTTTTAAATAGACGATTCTATAGTTCAAGTACAATTCGCATAATAGTAAAAAGTGCATGGTGCTCTGTTTAGTGTGCTTATCACATGGACATGGGGTGACTGGATGCTGTTTCATTTCTGGGAACGCGACTAAATGATGGACAAGACCTAGTCTCATCCTCGTTAGTACAAAACGGTGAGAGGATCTTGAAACTAGTGATAAATAACTTTGAAAACCAACAAAGTCTATATACAGTTGATAAAGCTGATATGTAGGTTGTTTCTCCACATTTCTCATCCTGCACTCCTTCTTATGGGACAGAAATATGTTCCTCATCTCCTGTTTGGGCAGGCCTATCACATCAGTCGGATTTCTCGAGATCGTGAGCTTAACTAGGTCTCTACTAACATATGCTATGTATTTTAACCAAGGGATCTTAAAACAATTGTCCAATCGCAAACAGTCCTTAATAATTGTTTGCGTGAATATAGTCTCCTCTTTAGACCAGATCGATCTCCAGAGCAGAAGCGGTCTCAGTGCAATCAAATCTGACAGGTATTCAAGCCCCACTTCACGATGGATTAACTCGGAGGATGCTGATGCTGGCAGGCACAATAGCTTTTAAAAAAAAGAGTTTTCCTCTGTTTGTAGATCTAAACTGGGGTGGTAGCCCCAAACCCCTGCACCATATAGTGCGATAGAGACACATCTAGCTTTATAGATATCGGTCATATCTTTAATATGGTGATCCCCTAATTTGGAAGCAAACGTGAACACCCCATGTGCACTTTTAGACATCTTAACCCGGACATTAGATATTTCACGTGACCATTTACCATTACCAGAAAAAGTTAGCCCCAGGTAACAAAAGGTGTCAACAGATTCCACTCTTTCCCCATCTATAAAAATGCTTTTCATTTTCTTGGGTTTTATTCCACAGACCATTGTATATGTTTTGGCCTTATTTATCAACAACTTCCTCCCCTTAATAAAATCTGTGAACCTATCAATTAATCGCTGTAAACCTAACGGTGTCCTTGATAAAAGCACTACATCATCTGCGTAAAGCAGAACCGGTATATCGTGACCATCTGCTTGGGGGCATCAGCACCAATGGTAGGGCATCTGGCCATTTGAGTCCTGTGGCTTGACACATTTTCCCTAACCTATTCTTTATTGTTCCATTTACTTGTTCTACCACTCCAGAAGCCTCTGGTCTGTAGGCATAGTGCAATTTCTGTTGAATGTCAAGAGCTTCACATATCAATTGGATCAGTTCATTTTGGAAATGTGTTCCTCTATCTGTTTCGATCGTTACTGGAAAACCATATCTCGGAATGATTTCTCTCAGTAGGAGCTTAGCCACAGTAACTACATCATTCCTTCTTGTCGGATAGGCTTCCACCCAACGAGAAAACAAACAAACTGCCACAAGAACATATTTCAATATATTGCTCTATTTCAATGAAATCTAGTTGCATTCTGGTAAAAGGACCTCCTTCACGTCCTATTGTTCCTAGACTGACTACTGTTTTCCTTCCTGGATTTATCTGTTGGCATGTAAGACATCTTTGACAGAGACTTTCAGCTATGGCTCTAAATTTTGGGTTGTACCAAGTCTGTCTGAAAAGTCTGATCATGGCATCCCTACCATTGTGAGCTTGTCCATGGTACATCCGTGCCATATTAGAAATCATGCTATCAGGCATAACTGGTCTTTCATCTCTATAAACCCAAACGTCATCTTCCTCTCTTTGTCTGCACCCTGCTTTTATCCATCCATCTTTCTCCTCTTCATTTGCTTCTTCCTGCAATTGCCTTACCTCATCCCGGGTTTCAACCAGGTTAGTAAACAGCAAGGGACATGAAACATTCTCTTTTTCTCTTCTCCTATTCAGTGAGACCATATTTCTGGCACAATATTGGGCTATTTCGTCGGCATATTGATTTCCCACTGTAATATAGTCAGTTCCATTTTTGTGTGCAGCGCACTTTACCACTGCAATCTGTTTAGGCAGCTGTATCGCCTCAAGCAATTTCTTCACAAACTCACCGTTCCTAATAGGAGTTCCTGCAGACGTCAAGAAACCTCTCTGGGACCAGATCTGTCCAAAGTCGTGGACCACTCCGAAGCCATACTGGCTATCCGTGATCACCGTAATTCGGATGTTCTTTCCCAGTTTGCAGCCTGAATCAGAGCAATCAGCTCAGCTACTTGGGCTGAACGTATCCCTCTCAAACAAGATGCTTCCATTATGGCTGCCACTGTACACACAGCATACGCAGCGCTTAAAACTCCTTCACTCGTTCTCAGACATGACCCGTCCACAAACATCACATAATCTGATTCTTTCAAGGGCTCATCTTTAATATCTGGGCGAGGTTTTGTGCAAAATTCAAGCACATCCAGACATTTATGATCAACTTCATCCTTGACTCCTACATTTTCTTCATCTGGCAGTGAAGTTGAAGGATTCACACTTGTGCATCTCTCAATGGTTACATTGTCTGCACTCAAAATCACCTTTTCGTACCTAGTCAGCCGACTATGCGTCATGAATTGGGTTTTAGTTCTAGTCAGAAGAATTTCAACAGAGTGTGGAACATATACTCTCAGTGGATATCCCATCACAATGCCTTCACTCTGTTCCAAACTCACACAAGTAGCAGCCACTGCTTTCAGACATCCAGGCAACGCTTTTGCTACTGGGTCTAGAACAGCTGAAAAATAAGCAATGGGTCTTTTCATTTTTCCATGCCTTTGCAATAACACTGAAAGTGCACATCCATCTCTCTCACTACAATACAGCTCAAATTCTTTCTCATAATCAGGCATTCCCAATGCCGGTGCCTCACACAGCTTTGTTTTCAGTTCTTTGAAAGCCTTCATTTCCTCCTCATTCAACTCAATCGGATCTCTGACATCTCTTTTTGTCAATCGCTGTAAAGGTTTTGCAATTAAAATTAATGAAAATCCACTTATCCACTGTCGGCAATATCCAACCATTCCAAGGAACATTCTCACTTCTCTCTGCGTCATCGGAGCTCTCATTCCTCGGATAATCCTTATTCTTTCTGTCCTTACCTTTCGCATCCCTTTCTCAATCTTATGACCTAGGTATTGTACCTCCTGTTGACAAAATTGCAGTTTTGACGGAGACACTTTGTGCCCTCCTTCTGCCAAATGATTCAATAAAGCAATTGTGTCGGAAACACATGCTTCTTTAGTTTTTGATGCCACCAATAGGTCATCAATGTACTGGACCATCACAGATTTTTCAGGCATTTTTAAATTTTCCAATGATTTCTTTAGGATCTGATTAAAGATTAAGGGACTTTCTGTATACCCTTGAGGAATTCGCCACCATGCCAAAATACGCTCTCCGGAACGGAACGCAAATAATGGTTGGCTGTCTGGGTGTAACGGAATAGAGAAAAATGCATGGTACAAATCAATAACTTTGTACCATTCTGCATCATGTGGAATCTGATACAGTATTACAGTGGGGTTTGGCACAATTGGACAACAAGGAATAACGATTTTATTTATCTTCCTCAAATCCTGCACTATCCTATATGTCCCATTCGGCTTTTTCAATCCCATTATAGGTGAATTACATGGACTACTCATTAATTCTTTCAAAATTCCTTGTTCGATCATTTTATTAACTACAGGTGTTATTCCTTCTATAATTTCTGGCGTTAATTTATACTGTGGAGTATTTGGGTAATTTGTTCCTTCTCTTACAGTGATTTTTACAGGTCTACTCCTCTCATTAACCCAATGTCTTCGCCTGTGAAATCCCATACATCAGATCTGACTGTTTCTTTCAATTCAATTGGGATTTTCTCTGCGTCAAACACAGGAAACATGTCATTTACTCCTGGTTCTAGTTCTGCCATTGTCATTTTATACAGAACATCTTCATCTGGTGTCTGGAAAGCAATACCATCTGGGGTACAATAGATGGTGCAATTCATTTTACAAAGTAGATCGCGTCCTAGCAAGTTTACAGGACTGCAATCACATACCACAAACCGATGCATTTCTTTGAATGGTCCAACTTTCACCTCTACTGGTTTGGTTAGAGGCACTTTAATCTGTTGGTTTGAAACACCTACAACTTGGATATATTCTCCTGAGAGAGGAAGGTTTGGAATTTCCACTGATCTAACAGTAGAACGGGTAGCTCCAGTGTCCACAAGGAATGTAACATTTACACCATTCACTTCCCCATCCACTCATTTAATTCTTCTGGAGTCGGACCTACAGGGGTACTATTTATTTCTATCCAATTTGTACTTCTCTCTGGGGTCTCAGTTGCAGATTCAGTTCCCATAGGAATCCTATTTATCGGACTCTCATTAACCGTCAAATTTGTAGGTAGACTCGATCTATATGAGCCAACCAGATCTCTTGTCTCTCTAGTTTCTGGAATTATCCCTTCTCTCATTCTTTGCATATTCAAGTTCATTGGAATTGTCAAGGAATGCTCATCTATTCTTTGGTCTTCAAATACCGGTATTACTGGTCCTATTGTCACTGGCACAGTCACGGCTTCCATGTTCATAGTTAATTCTCTTATTTTCTCAGTCAATTCTCTTGTGGTTCTTGCTAACTCAGCTGTATTACCACTATCAGGCTTCGCATTCTGTGGAGTTTCTGATTTTTCATAAGACCTATTTATTTCAAAATTTCGTTTTGATTCCTCACAGTTTCCATTGGTGGTGCATTTGGTGTCACCACCGCAGAATTCTGTTGATATGGAGGTGGTTTTCTGTTTAAAATGACTTCCAGCAACTCATCCTCTGTGTCGCTACCTCCATACCCATACCTCTCTGTTACTTCATGTTTCTTTTTCTCCGTACACTTTCTCCCTGTAACTCCTTCAACTGTTCTGACAGGAAACAAACCATCCGTCATATTAGCAAACCTCCATCGTCACATCCTGTCTTCATGATTCACTCCCCATACCCTTCCGTGGACTAAACTATAATTCTTTGCACCTCTGTGTCTTTCTCTTTCATACATCTCATCTTCCCATTCACCTAACGCTACAAACTGTGTTGGTCTGGGTCCTGGTTCAAGTTTCATCCTTTTCTCTCTCAAATTTCGAAGTACAGCTGTGCTAAACGAACCGTTTTCTGGGAACGCCAATACTCCATCGTTCTGAGTATATTTTGTCCAATTTTCCAACCAAATGCAAGTATGATAACCATATTTCAACATCATATGAGAAGCTGGCGTTTTCGGCGGAGGAAGTATTTCTCCTTCCCTAGTCACTACCTTCTTGTCCTTTTTGAAAAAGTTTTTAATCTTCGCCATCCATGACGGTTTCTCTCTACAATACTCATAGTAAGCCATATTGCACGATTCTTTCTTTCCGACAAACTCACGACTCTATTCTTTCTACTGTTTGGCTATTCGGACCTATCCCAGCGTGTCTCACACCAACGAACCAATCCGAAAAGTCTACGTCACTCTCAACTCACCTATCCCAGCGTGTCTCTACGCCAACGCACCAATCAGGAGGCTCTTCGTTTTCCCACAACTGGCCAATACCAGCGCGGTCTTTGTTGACGTCAGTACTACTCCTGTCTTTTCTGACCCCTCCTTTACAATAATTATCGGCAGTTTTTCTTACCTTCTTTTCTCGACTGAATTTTATTAGTTACAACGTAAAACACATTACCATTGTCTGTTTTCGCTAAACAAAAGAAATAGTTTGTTCTATCTTGCAAGAATACTGTTTCGTTCAATAAGTGTAGCACTTCTCTCTACCTTACCCTTCTCTCAAGCAAGGGGCAAACCCGTTTCTCTGGGGATAAAACACATGCGGAGACTACACTGCTCCTGAGAATTAAGGCCAGAGTTTCACAAGGAAACCTGTTGCTATTTCACTCATACACGTTTTATACATGAAATGTCCCTATCATAACACGATCCCGTGTTATCACCAATTTTGAAAAATCAGACAATGCACAACTCCATGTGACTTCTCTTGCCACACGTGTCCACTTCCTACTTCCCGGAAGCTTCAAAATTTCGACTTACACATAACATAATACAATTCGACACGAAGTGTTAGACATGAATAATCAATAATCAATAATCAATAGTCACCAAACTAATCTATAGTAACCATAACTCTGCTTCCAATAAATCTGATCCAGCGTGGCTAATATGAATTTCTCCCAAGGACACGAATCCAGATAAATCATTCACATCTACTAATCCATATGACGGTGGGGCCCATAACACCGCATATCATACACTCATTCATTCACTGGATTACACACCAAGGAGAAAATGCGTTGCTGGAGGAACGGGGATACCTTGTTAAATCTGACAGAATAATACCTCTGACATCATATACATTAGCTTTTTATCCTGTCGGTTTCCAAACATCAAGGTATTCTGCTCTTCGGTCGATGGACTAACTAGTAGAATAAGTTGATGGTGATTAAGACCAGCTCAATCATTTAAAAACCTGTTTAAACGTTAAACTTATTAATGAACTGAAGAACCACAGACTCATAGTTAATTAGAATGAAATTTTATCTAATTTCTTGCTTGCACGAGTGAGATTCTTAGTTTATTAATCACTTTTAATACATTCATAACATTTATATAAGAAATTCTAAAAAGAATTTAAACTTATGCATTACCCATTTAGATGCAGATAGGAATGGTTCACCAAAAAGAAGATAAACCGTAGATCACAGAATGGACTGCCAAACTGACTGACTGTCCCACTAAATGGCCTCCTCGACGGGACCTCCCGTACAGATTTTCCCGCAACGGTCTCGTTCCTTCCCCAGTCAGGTTCAAAGTCAATGGCAGCAATAGCATCAATATCAACGGCCACAGCAGCAGCAAAAAGGCAATCCAAAGAATTATCCTACGGAAGCAGCCCCTCCCACATAAGAGCAGTCCCTCTTATACCCTACTTCTAGCTTACTAAACAAAAAGTTGCAATCCTTGGGGGCAGGAATCACGCTAATTGGTCCATTTGAGGGGTGGTGATAATCAATTCATCGCCTTCCTTGTTCAAACTGGTTTCGGGGATGGTTAAGAGTTCAATGATTCCCATGACCTTTGGGTAAAAGCAGTCCAATTTGTCCATTCAATTTGTTGCGAACCCGATGGTCACAATTTGGTTAGTCCATTGTTGCTCATGTACTTTTCTCATTTATTCCCACGAATACAAGCTGAGTCTTTCTTGGCACCCTCCTTATGACAGGTCAACACGACCTTGACATCTCTCACTCTGTGCACGGGCCGTACCCACGTGGTTCAGCTCCTTTATTTCTTCCGCCTAGAGGCCATCTTTTACTTATCACGTGACCTCGTCTGTTTCGACAGCCATTTTCGTAGTATGGCCTATCAGGCCCGAACGAACTATCATAAGAACAAACACAATCAAAATTAAAACAAAGAAAATAAGCCTGTCTGTTTACCACCCGTTATTCTAATAACCCATGTTAGGTGTTACCTAGCAGAAGCGACATTTAAAGCCATTTTACTTACCATCCGCATTCTTTGCCACAATACAATTCTACTACATAGCATAAATCATGCGTTTTTACTCTAATTAGTACGCAAACAACAATATTAGTATCAATTCACTTCACAATTGTAAATAAATTAGATTTTGCATAAATTGCGGTTACTCTTTATGTAATGTTTACTAAAGGTGCATTTGTTGATTATTTCATCAAACAATTAGTGTCGTTAATTCATTAAAGCTCATTAATTTTCTAAAAAGAGGGGTGGCCAAATTATTTTCATTTACCCTGCTCCATCACAGCCAACATTGCCAACACCCACAACATGCAAAATGAGATGGAATGTAAAAGTCACCTGTGGTTTAAATGAAAGGGTCACTCTCCACACAGCGATACATCACACCTCCTTCAGGATAGATTAACAACAGATTCCTCCAATGTAAAAGTCCAACTGTAAGTGCTCACTTGTATCTATTGAGCAATTGGAAGCTAGCACGAAACAGAGGTGTCGTCAGCTTCTGGTTAAGGTCCAGGCCTCCGATCTCATCTAGACCAGTAAATTTGATGTCCTGGCACGCAAAATATTCCCATGATGGAACTGTTGGTTGGTGGTTCTGCCTGTATACAGGCACACTCATCGCCAAAAGTGTTAAGATGTGCCCCAGGAAAAAGCACATAAGTCACTGATGCTTTGAATGCATTTATTGGTACAAGTCTGGAATAGCAAGACCACCCAATCATCAGTGCAGACACCATTTCTAATCAGCTCCTTCAAGCCCTGGATTCCACACCTGATGTCACATCATTCTAGATTGCACCCCACAAAGGCCTAGCCCTGCATTGACCAATACCTTAACCATAATACTCACCATAACAAGGATTGTGGTTACTGCTTGGCCAGGGCTCACACCTCAGTCAACCAACAACCCCATTTCTTACAATCAGTGGCGGCTCCCCCATTGGGGCGTGGGGGCGTTGCCCCACTGCTTTCTCGCGGTGCGAGAAGGCAGAAACATAAACGGTAAAAACTACCATTTATGTTTCTGCCTTCTCGCATTGCTAAAAGCAGCAGTGCCTCTGTGCCTGGTTGGGGGCGGGCATGTGGGCGGTCCTGCTCAAGGGCAGGGGAGTGCCTTGCCCACTGTTGTGGGTACTGACTGTTTGGTCGGCCCTGGAGCCGACCAAACAGTCAGTACCCACAACAGTGGGTAGCCACTCCCCCGCCCTCGAGCTAGGACCGCCCACTCTCCCTTTTCTCTATGCAGAGAAAATGTCCCGGCTGGGGCGCTCTCCTGCTGCGCCTACCAGCGTTGTGATTGGCTTGCGTTGGTTGCGTAGGGGAGGGAAGCTGCCTGCTTCCTGCAGCAGGAACATGCGGACCCACCACCAGCGTGACCGGCCTGCCTGGAGTGGAGGCGGTGAGGTACCCCGGCACTCAGGTACGTTTATAATTGTTTTATTCCCCCCCCCTTGCGACCCTCCCCCGACCCCCTTTCCCTCGAGCATGCCGGCGGCCGCTGTGTAATGTCTCAAAAAAGCTGAAGTGACGTCGTCTTCTGTGATCCACAGCTGATCACGAGGAAAGAATGTTTGAATGGGGCACCTATGATAAGTGGTAATGGGCTGATCCGTATATATGATTGATACGTATACTTCACTCCCCTGGCGACCATGTTTGGAGCTTAAACTGCCTCGGCTCTTGCGGCACACGAACATTATCCTGAAGCAGAGCACTTCAGTCTACGGCCCGCTGTGGGCTTGTTCTGCATGTGCTTGGTTAGATTATGTTTGCAATGTAGTGCTTGTGGCGTATCCGCACTCTTGTTTTTTTCTAAAAGAAGGCTTGCCTTTCCCATTGTTTGTGCTGCTTTGACTGTTCCATAAAGCCAGTCAGATAGCTCCGTGCACTGGCCATCGGCCTAGCGCCCTTAAGGACCCACGTTTGAACAGGGCTCAGTGTGAATCAGCCTTCTTCGAGTGACGTGTGGAGGGCGCTGGCACTCCCATGTGCTTTTGAATCCAAGCCGCTCCTGTTTTGAGAACAGTTCAAGGTGACAAAGTCGGAGCCCACATTCAGCCACTCAACCACAAACAAAACCCTGGTAAGAGCCCTGGCTAACACCTGACATGAATGCGGGGTAAAGTGCTGCATAGACTGCTGTTTCTTAAAACCATAAACTTGATATATTTCAAGACAAGGGCCAGATACATCTTTTGCTGCGCAGTAGTGCTTTGCTTTTCGAATGTCACTGATGTGATAATTTGTAGATCTACATGTGGCGAATTTTAGTACCTAACGTGTTCAACTTTTTTGTTCAGATTTCGTGGGGGGTGGAGGCTACGCGTTTTTAAACCGCAGTACACATTGGTATTTAAAGTAATCCAAGGGAGCATTCTTCAGAGGGGATGAGGTACTGAAAGGGTTGTGATGTGGCACCCACTGGCGACATGTGAAATGTTGCGCCTTTCTATTGTGCCTTTGTACCCCAAGGTGTCGCCATTTGCTTAACTTGCATAATATACGGTACTGACTACAAAAACGGCGAGGCGGACCCCCCCCTGATCTTTCCTTCTGGCAGTCGGACTCACTCGCTAGGCTTGCTCGCCACCGGGCACTCACACTAAATGGTTACACCCTACCACTTTCAAATGCCACCAGCCGCCACTGCTTACAATTACATGTTTTTAAAGTGACACTTTAAGAAAGTTTTTATTTTCCCGCATATAAACAAAATGCTTTTCTTCCGGTGTCCAGCTATTTCCTGACCGCTGATGGTGAGATGTATATTGCTCCCAGAAAGTGGGAAAAGGACCCTGGGAGTGGGCAGGGGACTCCTTTCTTGACAGGATGGCCAGGGGGACTATGCCCAGCCACTTCTTGAGCTTCAAAGGATGCCTACCTTGTCACTGACAGGTGAAGCTCACACCTAGGCCTGCCTAACCTTTTATCTCTCTAGTCAAGCTGGCACCAAACCCGGTGGGGGTAGAGGAAATTACCAGAAATGGTTTAGGGATTGACAAAAGCTTTACCTCCACCTACAGGCTGGCACTGAGCATGCAATTTCCCAGACCTCCTCTCATAACACTCCTGGACCAAGGAGGATCAGAAGAAGGACTGCCCTGCTGTCTGAAACCTGAACGAAGACTGGACCTGCTTGCCTTGAACCCAGGACCCCATTAGTTACTCCGAGGATTAGCTGGCTGACCTCCTGTTTGAGCTAAAGGAACCCATCAAGCTTCTACAGCTTCTCTCCATGCAATTTTCCAGCTGACGAATTCCAATTAGACCTGCCCCAAACCTGCTGCTGGTCCCTGCTGGAGTGAGTCCTAACCACTAAGTGGTCCCCCCCAGGCACCGGATGGTGTTAGAGTGTACACATCCTGTACCCAAAATGCAATAGCTGGGACTGAGAACCTTTTTTGCCAACTTTCTTCCTGGAGAACAGAAGGAGATGGTGATCGCCGTCGGAGCCACAAACATCAATGTCGAATCACTGGTCAGACTCATCTGGATGGTTTGCCCCACTGAAGGTGTTCTGACTTCCAGAATAGCTTCTAAGTCTGAGCGTAAAAGGCTTCACTGAAACCGACATTGAGTCAAAGCCGTTCAATGTTGAGGCATCCCTGTTCACGAAATCCAGACTTTGACTGCTCAGAGCTTTCCTGCCTTCATTGACAACTGCACTGGGAGCACAATCCTTATCAACACTCTACAGTTGAATCCCGTTTCGGATCCAGCTTGCAACTTGCCCAGCTGAATCATTTATGACCACTTTTTCTCCATAAATGGCAGAGGGTAAACTTTTCTCCGGGACAAACGTGGCCCCGTATCTGACCCACACTCAGCGTTACCTTTTCACTTTGACCTGCTCTAGCGCAGCCAGATAACCATGGTTGGTGCTTTCTGATTTTTGGCTCTGTTTTTAATTTTTAAATTTGTATCTCTGGTTCCACTTTTTGTTTTTTTGTTGTTTTGGTGTCATTTAATTTATTAAAATTTACTCCATCTTTCTAAATTGCTTTGGAATTATTCTTATGTTATGTTTTCACGTTAGTGATTTTTGAGTGCTACATGCATACTTTACACAGAGCTTTTAAGTTAAGCCTGACTGCATAGTTCCAGGCTACCAGAGAGTTAAGCACAGGTTTATTTAGTGACTTTAGTAGCTGACCTTCACAAGGATTGTGGTTATTAATTAAGTTGGCTTCTCACCACCCTCAACTAATACTCCAATTTCTTACAAAACCTATGCTAGACAGCATGTACACACCTCTAAGTTAAGCTTTACTGCTCTGTGCCAAGCTATATAGTATAGGACCCCCTGTATATCGAATATCAGTTCCTGGGGCAGGGCAAAAATTATAATTAAAGAAGAGTCCCCCGGCAACCTAACAAATGACTCCATACATCATCACTCATTCATTCTAATATATGTGGGGCCAGTGCAGCAAACTTTGATCCAATATTTGTATGAAATTTCCTTTATTATGATTATATTCATAAAATATCAATTCATACACTGCATTGAAGATTCATATGGCCCAGTCCATATCAACTGTTCATTTCAGTAATACATGTGAAATGTAAAACGCATATTTTAACATGTTGTATATCGCACTTAAATTAGGTCAGACATATGAAGTGTACTGTTCAACTTTTGGTTTAGAAATTACTCATACTATGGCCATTCTAACATGCTTGGGAGAGGGGGGAGTATAGCCAGGGGATGGCATGAGACCTCCATCGGCCCATCATCAGTCTATGGGCCCGGTATGACCTTCAAAGGTTTGCTACATGGCATAGGGTCCCTTGATGTTCCAGGAAACGGGGGAGGCTTTCTGCTGTGAAATTAATTAAAGAATTGTAGGGCCTTCAGCCGCTGGGGCATAAAGCTGCAGAATTCTAGTCACAGTGGTTGCCATATACGTTTGAATTTCCAGTCAGAGTAAGTGAGTGTGTGAGTGATCTTTCTATTGAGAGCACTTGCCACATTTTATAGAACCAGAGCTGCTTCTGATGGTGGGGTTTTCTTTTTCCAACTGAATGTGATAAGTTGTTTGGTTCCTCCTGTCTTGTGTCAAATGGGTAACTTATCAGCACTGGTTACTTCCTTCATGGTGGAAGGTAATAAGCCTAAGACAGTTGTGAGCAGTTGTGCATAGAGATTGGATAACCTATCATGCCTTTGATATGGCCGAGAAGTTCCTTCCAGGAAATTTGTGTGAGCGCACATTCCCACCAGATGTGTAGGAAGGTTCCCTCTGCCTGCCCACACATCCAACAAACAGCTGATGCTGTTTGAAACATTTTGTGGAGGCGGGTTGGTGTAAGGTATCAGTGAAACATAACTTTATACGCTGATTCTCTCTGGGAATTCTCCATAGAGGTTTGGTATGTTGTGCCAGATCTGGCACCAATCCTTGGCCTCGAGGGACCTCAAGAGACCCGTTTTCTATAGGACTTGGTGGGGTTCACTGGTTTTGCGGCCTGTATTCCCTTGTATGTCCTCGAAACAACCATTTGGAGCCGGAAAAAGAGCATATTAGGTCCTCAAAGGGTGTCAGTTTACGTGCGGCTTCCTGTACGTTGGTTAGATGCAGGGCCCAGTGGTGGCGTTGGCAGTTTTGGAGTCTGGTGTTTTCAGAGGCAGAGTACTCCTGCTTACACCGTTCAAAAACTTATGAAAGCGGTCTCTTATTGTACGACATTTGCTCTCTGTCCAGCTAGTGAAATATTTAGGGTCATGAGCCGGTGTGAACTCAGAGTTTTGGGATATTGGCTTGTTTGGGGATGGGAACGTAGTGAAGTCCTTTTTGATGGGCAGGTGATCCTATATGTCCAGGACCGTTCTCGTTGGTGTGGCCGCATAGGTGCTTTTGGGGGCAAGCCGAGCAGGATAGCTATGCAAGGCACAATAGAGAGGGGGCATTACTCGCTCTCCCTCACTATCCATTCTGAGATGAACCAAAGGTTTGCTACCCAGTAACACTCCTTGAGGTAGGGCAGGCTGGCCCCCAACTCCCTGGGGAGCATTAGGAGCTTATTTGATATATGTGGTTATTTCCCATTCCATATGAAAGCCTGTATTCTCATCTGTAAGTTGATTGTCAGCTGCAGGGATGGGTGTTGGGAGAGATTGGAAAAGGTACAGGAGTTGGGCCAAAATGTAAATTTTTGCCATTTTTATTCTACCTAGCCAAGCTAAGTATAGCTGTTTCCATCGCCTTAAATCATTCAGAATCTCTTTACAGTACAGTGTCCCAATTTGCTTGAGACCAGTCTTCCAAATGTGGGGAGAGTGATCTGAAGGCCTAGATATTACAGAGATGCAAAGGCCGTGTCATGTGTCTTAGTTAGTCCCATGATGAAACGCCACCATCTTTCACCATGTACACGATTCTTAAGTTGCCTTCCTTTTCATACAATAACGTTTTACACACATTTGCGTGCATGACAATGCTGGATTCGTTTCTCTGATACTGCTTCGCTTACAGATTCCACTTCGCGAGACCATTATCACAACTCTTTGAACATCATGTACAAGGCCTCAACATACATTGTGCAAATGTTGTTATATTTTTCATCCACAAGACGACACAGCTATCTATACATCATAACAATGCTAGCCTCCCTGAGGGCTCACAAGGATCCCTTTCATTATAAATAAAAAAGCATTTCCGGGTTTAGGCAGAAGAGCGCTTTGCTGTCATTGGTGAAGTCTCTACATGCTGAAGCCTTGGCCCAGCAGCTTGCTGATATCTCTGCTAAGGGTGTATAGCTTGTGACCACGACGGGAACTTAAATTCTAGACACTTAGGTTAGGGGACGCAAAGTAGAAGTATGCCAGATTTCTATATTGTTTTATATGCCTGCCTATGTACATTGTCTTAGCACGATGGTGGAACTTTTTATTCTATTCACTGTCCTTGTACTTCTAATAACTTTTATGTGCTTCTGTCTATTGATCATTGCAGCACATATATTTTATACAAGAATCACTTTGGTTCAATAAACATTGAAAACGTCCCACTATGTATTTCTTGTATATTTTTCTGAGAAGAAGAGAGCATGAGTGACTGAGCAAAAGGGTTCTAGATCTGTTACCACGATCCCTGAGGGATCAGGGTTGTCATGTTCCGTGGTTGCCAAAATCATTTGCTACCTGACTAAGTCTAGGGGTACTTATAGTGGCACTGTGAGCTAGCTGGCCTATAGGACAAAATATCCTGAGAGGGTGCAAGGAATCAGTCTTGCACCATCCCAGCGGTTATGCTGTCCACAAATGTGCAGTTCCTACAGTAGGGTGCAAACTACATGACAGCCCATTGGAATGGGGCTTGTGCCTTCATGGCTGGCATCTTCTGTTGGCTGACCATGAGATTTAACATTCACATTTTGTTCTTATTTATTTTGATACCAGATATGTTTTGAATTGATCAAGAGTGGTCATCAGTGCTGGTAAAGTGTCCAGGCAGTTGGATAGAGTGAGGAGGCTATCGACTGTGATAGGCTTATCTTCTGTTCTCTGCTCCAAAGCGAATGCCAATGATGGTATGATTCTGTTGCAGCATCAATTCCAGGGGCTCTACAACTAGGGCGAACAGGAGGGGGGAGAGTGGGAAACCCTGTCTCATCCCCCTGCAGACTCTGATAGGAGCAGTGCGTTGACCATTGACCCAGATAACTGCTGTCGGGGTAGCATATGCTGCAATGATTTTATCTGTCATTTTACAAGCCATCTGAATTTTTGAGAGCTATGCTTCCAAGAACTTCTAGCAATCGGGTGATAGGAGATGTAAAGTGTTGGGTCTTTCCCCGGTTTGGGAATCAGGGTGTTCTCCACTTAGCATGTTGTCAGTGTAAGGCTGGTGCGAAGCGTAATGGAGTTGAATAGAGTCATCAGGGGCTCCAGCAGATCAGAAATAAACATCCTTTAAAGGACCATGTGAGGCAGTCAGGATCTGGGGATTTCACTGAAGGGAGTAATTAATAGCTCATATTCTTTCCTCCTCAGCTATTGGGGCTTCGAGGCTATCCCAGTGCTGACAGCCTACTGGAGGCCAGTCACATGCTTTTAGGTATGTTTGTATTTATTCCTTATTGTCTGGGCCTTGTCTGTACAGATCCTGATAAAAAGTATGGAAGGGTTCTTTTATTGCAGCTTCCCATGTCAGTTGGTGCTGTTGATGCCTCTGATGTGTGAGATAAGTGTTTTGAATCTATGTAGAAAGAGAGACAAACTTGCCCTCCCTATCATAGAACCTCTGGCCCTTGGCCAGCAGTGCCTGTCAGCATGATTGGTTCTGTGTGTTTTTTTTAACTGGTCCCTTAGAATCGTGAGTTTGCGTTTTAGGAGCCTGGAAGAAATATATTCATCCTCCTTTTCAGTTTCTTTGATCTCCAAGTTAAACCTATTGTCGACAACTGTGCCTCCCTAGAGTTCTCGATTTATAAAGAAATCAGGGCCCCCCTTATAGTCCCTTTTAAGGAGTCCCATAGTGTATGAAGAGACACTTCTTGGATTGTGTTGTTCGCAAAGTAGTCTGATATCACTGTGTGTATTTCTTGTCTATGAACTGGGTCTCTCAAAAGTTGGGGATTGAGGCGCCAGAGCAGTGGACCTTTTCTGGAGGCTAGGTTATCTCTCCAAGAGAGTGCTAGGTATACAAGGTCGGAGATGAGAGACGTTAGACATAGATGCAGTGTCCAATGCTTGGAGGAGGGACTGAGTAACCAGGACATAGTTGATCCGTGAGTAGGTGGGATGGACATGGAAATAGAAGGAGTAGTCCTTTTTGTCTGGTTGCATGTGGTGGCAGGCATCCATCAGCCCTGTCTGTTTTCTCTTTTTTGAGATCGTGGACATAGCACCCATGCCTTGGTAGACAGTGGATTACCTGTCATGCTCAGGGACCCATGCTAGGTTAAAGTCCCCCTTAACTATGATGTGTCCAGTGGCCACTTTCAATTGGCATGTGAGGAGTGTGAGGAAGTAGGGGTCTTGGGCCATATTGGGAGCATGTATTTTGAAGAGTGTAAGGGTGGCCTTTTCATAGGGCAACATTAGATTCATGTATCGCCATTCTGGGTCTCTGGCAATGAAGGAGAGCGTTTTGCCCACATTAAGCTTGCACAACATATGCACGCCTGCTTTCTTGGTGGTAGGTGAGGCCCAGTATTGGTGGGGGTAGACTTAGGGGCATATTCACAAGTACTTATCGCCGAGTTATCGCCACCTTAACGCATCAAAAGTGGAGATAGATTTAACGCCCCATTCACAAGCGTGTGCAAACTGCAGACATCGCCAATATTCCCGCGATAACTGCAACAAATTTTACCCCCACGGGTGACACCACCAACTAACCCTAATGAGATGCAGAGTAGGCGTTCCCGTGCAAAAACACACGAAAACACCACTACACCACTTTCACAACGAACTGCCAGATCTGCGATGCGAACCAAAAACAGGCGATAAGCCGCGGTAGCAGCAGGGATTTAACACCTGCCTTCTGCTGGTGTTAAGCAGGACGACTACCTGCAGCACGAAAGGGAGCCCAGCCCAGAGCCACATCGGAAGACCCACAGATGCCAGGGAGCCAATGATCATGCAGCTCGGAGACCCAAGAGGGCCACAACACCCACCGCCACCACTCCCAGCCCCCCCCCCCAGATCCCCCCCTCGGACAAACACATACCGTGTACGACACAAGAGCCACAAAAAGCGCATGATGTCGCACAATGGAAAAAGAAACACACATGTGTGGTCAGAAGAACGAGAAACAGTCACACATCATTGAAGTAACAACCAAAAACTTTATTGAAATACAACACAAAACACCAATGCGGAAGACTCCTGTCGGGTCCGTCCGGGACAATCTTGATGTCACAGCCTGGAAAATAAAGCACAAAAATCAGAACGTGTGTCATGCGCACATTAAAGGAGCGAGACACAGAGAAACAGAGAATGAAAGAAAGGCAGAGAGAGAAAGAGGGAGAAGGAAAGGAAGGGAGAGAGAGAGAGAGAGAAGGAAAGGAAGGGAGAGAGAGAGAGAGAAGGAAAGGACGGGAGAGAGAGAGAAGGAAAGGAAGGGAGAGAGAGAGAGAGAAAGGAAGGGAGAGAGAGAGAGAAGGAAAGGAAGGGAGAGAGAGAGAGAAGGAAAGGAAGGGAGAGAGAGAGAGAAGGAAAGGAAGGGAGAGAGAGAGAGAGAGAGAGAGAGAGAGAAGGAAAGGAAGGGAGAGAGAGAGAGAGAGAGAGGGAGGGACACTGCCGCCCGTGCACCCAGGCACCACTGCTCACCTGCTGCCACCGGTGTGTCTCCAACCACGTGCCGGTATACACTGCAAGCCACCAGGTCTGCAATCTGTAATCGAGGCCAGAGTCAATCATGGCAAGGTCCTTCTCACTGCACACGGCAACAACGCCTGTCCGTCCCTGCGCACACATGCAGCCGCACCCTACCCCCTCCCGCCGGCCAGCGCTGGCTGTCCGTACTTGCGCACCCAGGCCCCACTGCTCACCTGCTGCCAATGGTGTGTCCACCAGTGGACACACCACGTGCCCGTGCAAGCTCCAGGCCCCGGTCCCGCCACCATGGCATGCTCCACATCATGCCGACCCGCACCGCGGCCCAGCAGGTCCCACACATGACGCTGAGTCCTGAGGCATCAATGGCAGAGACCACATCAGTGCACACGTCATCATCGCAGGCTGCACACCCGCTCAGCAATTTCGGTGCCACTAACCCTGTGCAACCCCAGTCAGCGCCACGTGGTGGTAGGCCCGTGACTGCCGCATGGCTTCGGGTGCGACTAACCCTGTGCGCAACAACTCATGGGCCCTTTATGATTGAGAATCGTGGAACGTCCGTCATCCAGTCACCACCGGCAGTGGGGAATGTGACGTTGTCGGCCCCTTATATTGGCGGGGTCACATGGCATGTGACGCCTGTGCCGGATGGGTGTGGTGTGTGTGCAAACCTGCCCTCAGGGAGTGGCTGTGACATGCTGACAACTAGACCAGTGACCTGTTGACCACTAGCGTGTAAACCTGCGACATGTAGCTATGTGGCCCCCCCTCGGAGCGTAAGCGGAGTGGTCTGGCCTGGCGTACGCCGGAGCAGCGCAGGGCTTGCAACAATGACTTGGGGGCTCTGGGCGTGGTTCAGTCCATGTCCGGACAAGGAAGTGACTAATGCGTGTGTCCCTGTTGTAGTGTCTACGGCACCCGGAACGCAATCGGCAATGTAGCACACTGTGACTGGAATCCCACTAGATGAGCATCATTGACGTTAGGGGAATCACTGTCCCTACATTCATCCACACATTCATACATGAATGATGAAAGACATGACACAGCAGTGCGTTTCTGAATGTTTAATGCACATCCAGTGGAGTTTTGCAGCTGGAGCAGTACAGGGCCATGCCAACCCCACTTCACAATATGGGCCCGTGGAGGGCCAGCCAGAGTCCATCGGGGAATGACAAGTACAGCGGAAGAAGAAGGGTACAGTCCGCAGTCTGGTCGCTGTGTCATTGGTCACCAAACAGGATATGGCAGTCCATGTCGCGGTCCAAGGTGAGTGCAGCAGAGTGTATCGGGGGTCAGTGGAAGGTCATGGGGCTATGTGCGGCACCAAGCAGCAACAGGCCAGGTGGCGGAAATGCATGCTAGTGCCTCCTTCTGATCTCAATCCCATCCACGTCCTCGTCCTCGGATGTGTGCTCTGCCCCACCTGTGGGTGGTGCAGTTCCGGCTGCGGCACTGTGTGCCACTGACACATCAGGAGCCGGAGGTGGTTTGTCGGCCGCACTGTGTGACAGTGACACATCAGGTGCCGGAGTGGAAATGGCTGCCGCACTGTGAGGCACTGACACACCAGGGGGCGGAGATGTGGATGGTGTAGGAGCAGCAGCATTCATCTGCGCCACGCCTTGTGGCAGCAATGCCATGATGAGGATATGCAGGGCATGGTAGATCCCAGCTACATTTTGCTGATGTGCAGTGGTGGCTGCCATCCTTTCCGCCTCCATCCGCACCATGTCCTCCATGAGCATCCGCATGTGTGCCAGCTCACGGCTGAGATCGCTGGAGCCACTCTGAGCGGACAGGTGTTCTTGTCTCCGAGTCATGACTCCAGCAATGTCAGCCAGGGCTCGTTGTAGACCATGGAGCGGCCTGTGGGTGTCCGTTAGGGACTGGAGGTGGTCCCTGATGGGACTTAGACACCCATGGATGGCGTCAAGTTTGGTAGCCATGAGGTCGAACCCCATCCGCACCTGCTCAGCCATCTCCCTCTGGCCCTCCAACACACGGCGTTGGAAGGCCATGTGTTGTTTGTGGGGGTCTTGGGAGACAGCCGGGGTTGTGGGTGCCTCCTGCTGGGTGGTTTGTGGAGTGGGTGGGGTCTCCTCGATGCAACTGGGCTGCCCTGATCCTGGAGGTGAGTTGCGGATGATGTCAATGATGTCTTGGAGGGCTTGGGTGTCGATGCTGGGGTGTCCTCCTCGTCATCAGTGAAGATTGGCTGGGACTGCTCTGCAGGAGGTGTTGACGGTGCCTCTGCAATGTGAAGGGGAGATGCTGTATTACAATGTGTCCACATGTATGTAGCCGCATGGTACATGTTCACATTCAGACAGCATGGCATTGTACATTGTGACAGTCTGTAGATCAGGGCCATGATCCAGAGTCATTGTGGGTGTGCACTGTGCTCTGCTTGATTGTGCATGTGTGCCATTGTGGCCATCTCCCCCGTCCCCCAGTAACTGATGGTTACTCACCCTGTTGCTGTTGTGTTGTGTCATGTCGAGCAGTGTCCGGTCCCCCGACTCCTGCCACAGTCTCCACACTGATGACTGTCGACACCAGCTCCTCCATGTCATCCAGCTCCAGCTGTGGCGCTGGGCTCCCACCTCCAGTCTGCATTGCTGCCTTCTGGTTGCCTGCGAGTTTCTCCTTGGTTTTGCGCTTGATGTCAATCCATCGCCTCTTAACCTCATCCATTGACCTCTTGTGCTCTCCGACGGCATTCACCTTGTCCACGATGGACCGCCATATTCCATTTTTGGTGCCCAATGACACGTTGGAGGTGATGAACAGTTCATGATGGTGTTCCATCACCTCCGTGACCAGGATCCTATTCTCCTGCGGACCGAGCCGCCTCTTCCTCTTCTTGTCCTTGCCCTTCCCTGTCCCTGAGGTCCCAGGCTGGGCGTCAGGGGTGCTTGTGGGGTTCCGCTCGTCCTCTGCGCCTGCTCCGGATGCCTCCATGGAGCTTCGGTGTTGGTTATTTTGTGTTTGTGTGTTTTTCTACTTTTGAAGTGATTTTCCCGCCTGCCGTGTGTGTATTGCAGGCCTGGCGCTGCTTATCGCTGATTTCCTCGTCGTGGTTTGGCCCATCGCATGTTTTTTTGTGTTGAGGTTTGGGTTTTTATCACCGTTGCGGTTGTTGTATCGCGGACATTGTCTGCGTTTTCAGGAGTCGCATGGTACCGCTGTGTTGTGAATTCCACGTTAACACAGGGTTATTTTCCCGCGATAGACTGCGATGTGTGAAGTTGCGTTAACATTTTTTGGAGATGTTTAGCGCACGTTCTTGTGAATATACCCCTTAGTGTATATCTGCATTTTGTAAGAGGCGGTAGCATTATATCTGGCGGCGATTGGTTGATGAGTTCAGCTAGCTGACATTAAGAGAGAGGAGCTTCAAAGTGGGCGGAGCTGTACCTAATGGCGGGGAGTCCCCATGGGTGTTGGGCTATGCATGGGGCAATAGGTCTAGTAACACTGTGATAGGACGATCAAATGTGTACCCCAGTTCTCTGCTGGGCATGTAGGGGAGGGGTGAGAGGGGAGAGAAAGGAAGAAAGGGTAAGAATAGTTTTGAGCAGTTGTGGGTCATCAGGGCCAGTTCATGCTAGACTGGTGAGTGTATATACGTTGTTTGAGCGGGGCAGGTATCAGAGGTGAAGTTGGTGTTTTACGTTGCCTACTGGTGTGCCACTCACCCTTCTGGTATTTTCTTTGGCCCCATTCATGGAGGGGCTCAGTTTTCCACCTGCTGTTGCCCTATGGGCCAGCCTCCTGGTGCTGGACTATTGGTGTTGAAGAGAGTTCTAGTTTCAATTTGAGGAGGTGGAAGATAAAGTCCTTTTTGGCTTCTTCCGCATGTCTCTTGCTAGGATGCCGACTTCTGGGGTTCTGTTGTACAGTCTGCCATTTTGGTCACAGGCACAGCCTCTTTTGCTGTGCTTCTTCCAAGGTTGAGTGCTCCTCCTTGCGTGGAGCCCGGTGAATTCCTGCCCATTTGGGTGTCCCCCGGTGTTTGCGGCCTCAGGCTTGGAGTTAGGTCGTGTGTGTTGGGGTTACCCCCTCTTCCACACTTCAGTTCCATTTCAGGGCTCCCTCAGCTTGTCCCTCTCCTCTGTGCTGCAGGTTGTGCTGTTCCTGGGTCCGAGAGTTCCTTCCCGTCTTGCACTCACCCGACGAGGAGACCAAAGGCCTTAAAAATGTTTTATTTTCCACCTGGGTTTCCTGTGTTGGGCGAGGATTTTGGGCAGTCATGCTGGCCATGCAATGGAGGCCTGGCGTGGTAAAATTCCTTGGGTCAGCACCTCGAGCTGGTGGCGGTCAAGGGGAGGCCCCTCGATCAGGCCATGTCTGGCATCTCTTCTATTGCTGGCTAGTCCATGCCGAGGCATCTCACTTGGTTCTGGCCCCCTGTGGCGTGCCATGTATCCTCAATTAAAGATGGGGATCCCCTGACATGCTTCCCATCCGCTTCTCCCTAGGGACCTCTCCTCAGCGCAGTAAACTCCCCCCGACACCAATTCACCAGGGAGGGGGTTCAGCAGTCATGCAGTGCCGTCAGCCACGCACCATGGTCAATCCGGTCCGAGATCTACTCTACTGGTTATGAGGAGAGCCACGAAAACCACTACCTCCAGGCGCGGGGTGCATACGGCAGGTCCAGATGAGCACAGGGTCACCGGCAAGCCTGGTACTCCCTCTCCATCAGTTCTCTGGGTGGAACCAAGCCGGGCAGGGAGTTAAGATGGTGGCCACACCTCTGCGAGGCCAAATCAATGTGATTGGTGCAGCTTTGGTCCGCTCCCAGGTCAACGGGCGCCTGGTGTAGTTGGGCAGGTCTGTGGGACGTCGGTGCTGATGAGTGGCTCCAACTAAGGGTGCTTCTGCAGGGTTTAATGACCAGGATGGAGCAGAGCTCTAGATTTTCACATTCAACTCCATGCTCGGCTTGGCCACACACTGTCTTATCTCAAGAATTTAACATAGTTCACATTGTTGAAGCTGGTAATGTTATCTAATGCTGGTTCTCTAATGCTTCTAGGATTACATACATTGCCATAGCACATGCCTTTCAAATCACGTACATCTCTGATCCAGAATAAGCTAATTAAAAACCATGTACAAACTTAACAACCAATAATGAGCAGGTACTCCAACAGCTTTAGAAAAAACACTCTTGCCATACCTAAAAACTAAACCTTATCACAAATCACAACTAACAGTAAGGTAATTCCTAATATATGATAATATATATGTTGGTTTATGTTTATCCTTATCATGCTCCCTCGCCACCTCTTGTTATTTCTTTTGCCTGTATTCTTCCTCCATCCTCTTCCCCTTCCGAGATGGCTGTCCAAAGAAAAACACAACTCCATATCATGCTGGACCTCGATAGATTACCATCTACCTAGGTCAGTCCTATGTCACAAAACCCCTCAGAATCTATCCAGACTAATAATAAGGAGCTCATGCAGTCACCCATTCATGTGTAGGAAAAAAATCCTAATTGCCACCACATATTACACCAATCGTTCATGTAATGCTTTCCTATAGATCTGATGCCTGACGTCAAAGTCCTATGATTAAACTCTAAGGGCCTCAGCCAATTAAAAAGAGAAAGTGAGAGAGATGAGATTTGCAGCAACACCACTAAGGACATGCTTATTCCAACCCTCTCTTAAAGCAAACTGTTAACACTCCCTAGAGTCTACTGGGCTCTCGACAAATTGGCTTAAGTGTACCTGATTGACACTAACCTATACTGGAATTGCAAAGAAGCCAAGTGTGACACTAACGTATGTTCTTTAGCTGTAAACTAATCACACTTTAATGGGATAAGGTCTCCTGCTATCTTAACAAATCATTAAAACTCACATCGAACTAGACTGCCTAATAGGAGTTCTGGTCCCACTAGTGGCCTCTAACCCTCCCAAACTCACGTCTTTTGATACAAAATGATTAGACCTCTTTGACAATTGTAGTAAAATTCGTCTTAGTGGAATGTAAATCGACCTCCCTGATCTACATCCATTGCTGGTGGGCATGAATATCTTACATCCTCAGGGCATACAACTTTCACTCCAACCAACCTGACACCCTTAGTAATTCTCTGTATCTGGCTCTCCTTAGTTAGATTTTTAAAGACTACAGACTTACAAACTACTCCCTGTAGTCAAACCGGCTTCATTAATCAGACTCTGCAGGACCTTGCACACCGTCATCTCCACCCCTCTTACCACATCTCTATTCCTTTCTAGCTACAAATTTCAGAGGTACCATGAGTTATCCTAATACATTGCTAAGTGATACTGTGATATATGAAGTAGTACAGAATCTCCACACAATCACTCTTAACCAGTTTATGTTTGCATTATGTATCTTCACTTACCTTAAGTTTGGATGTTAGCAATATGTGTACTCATGCTACATGCCCTATTAACCCATTCAGTCAGATGTGTCTATTGTACACCAGGGTGGCATATATTTACCCTAACTTAGAAATGATTGTATTACAAAATAGTGCCTGAGTAACATACACTCCCATGAATTTAACAGCTAAACAATTAACTCTGAAGGTACAATTTAAGAAAGTGTGGTGAAAATAACATATGGAAAAAAGATTTTAATTTCAGGAACAGGGATAGTAAGTAAGTAAGTCTGTTTTTATATAGCGCAGCTACTCACCCTTACGGGTCTCAAGGCGCTGGGGGCCGGAGTGGAAATTAAGTGAGCTATTGCCCAGAGTCACATGGTGCTGAGCTGAGCTGCCGCCGGAGCCGGGGATCGAACCGTGAACCCCGTGCTCTGAAGTCAGCTGCCCTGGCTGCTGCACCACACCTCTCCTGGTGTGGTGGCCTAACAGCACATACTATTCCTGAATCATTTGTCCAAGTGGTCACTTATAACCAAAGCTTACAGCTGGCTTAGTTTGTTTTTGACAACAAAATTTGGCTGATTCCTTTCTGTGTTGAGGATATTGGACAGTAAGAAATAGCTTGACCACCTCCCGGGGTAATCGGATGGACTGGATTTTACAACAGTCAATGTTTTCTCCTTTTTTGACTGCCAGTAAATACTACCTGGCGGTGATTACTAATTACTGCTTGAGGTATTGTCTCATGTTGTTTTATTTTGAATATATATCACTCACCCAAACATTGAAGGCCTGATTATGACTTTGGCGGTCCTCCTGCGCCTGCCACGCCAGCACCCCGCGGGAGGACTGCCAAAGCCTTACACCGGCTGCCGGATTGTGATTGTAATTGTGGCGGAAGTGCAGTGCTGCAGTGGTGTCACAGCAGTACCTGTCTAAAGGCCCATAGGTAAGCCCCAGACAGGCACCGCCGTGACACCGCCTCAGCACATTCCGGCATGGTGCGGCATGCACCATGTAGTGCATGCTGCACCATGCAGGACCTGGGGTGCAAATCTACAGGGGGACACAACATGTACCTCCCTGGATGCACCCCTAGGCCCAGAGGCACAAAGGTTCCTTGTTAGGGCCCCCTTTGTTGCCGCACTGCCAGCCCTTCCATGGCGGGCTCACCGCCATGGAAAGGATGGCGGTGAGACAACTCGTAATATGCTTGACAGTGTCACAGCATCACTGCCAGCATATTACTCAGCCTGACCACTGCACCACTGCTACGGGATCCACGGTCCCTAGCGGCCGCAGCGGTCCAGTGGCGCCCAACCGCCAAACTCAGAATACAGTGGGCAGACCGCCAGTCTGGCAGTACATGGACTGCCACCCAGGGTTTCGCGGTCCACTGGACTGCCGAACTTGTAATCAACCCCCCCACCCCAAAGGTAGATAAGGATGCCAGCACTCAAAGTTTTCAGTTTAAGCACCTTTATTGAAGTCGCCAATGATACATATACATTCACTGAAAAAAACAAAGGTTAAAGTCACATTATAGTTAGATGAAAATGTCAGTAACAACATTAACGTTTTGAACTAATAAAAACACAGAAATTTACCAGTTATGGTTAGCAGAGCTAACTATAATCTGCGCTCCTGCCATGCACTGCTGATGACCTCACATATTACATCACTCAAGACATGTTCTATGACATCATTTATGACAGCACCGATGACATCACAAATGACATCACTGATGGCATCACTGATGACATCATCCAATGAGTGTGTTAGTTTTATGGTTTACATAGTGGCGGGTTGCTACCATATTACTTTTCTATCACATTTTGTACAGCCTGTGTCCAGCTAACTGGTATAAGTGTTTACAAAACACATGTGCTCCTAATGCACCATACGTGTGTAGTGGTATTGAACAAGTTATAAATTTTTGTATTGAAGAGTAACTCTATGTGCAGGTGACAGAAGAAGGCTTGTGTTAGTTATTTTCCACACAAGTTTTTTGGTACCTCAGAAAAAGTTTCCAACAGGGCAAAGATTCTACGTACTACACACTAAGTACTGTAAGCAGCCGTGAGTTATTGGATAGAATCACTTCAGCATGACAAGTTCTACTTAACATTGAAGACTGTGCAGCAGGTACTAACTTATGTACATGTGCTTGTTTTGCTTCAGAATATGGGCTATCTGTAAAGTCTTCACCACAGTATGAAGGCTACAAGTAGGATGATCTTTAGCACCTTCAGACCTTGGTTATTTTAAGTGAAAAGTCACTCTTTGGGCAAGTTTTGCACAGAGTACACTGTTCTTAGTAGATACTTTTTAATACTCTGTGGAGTATTTCTCATGAGAGTTTCACTGTCTGCAAACATTGAGGTACAGAGTAATATCTCTCCATAGAGTAAGCAGTTTTAGCAGTACCCACTTTTCTATTTATTCCCACTTCTTTTCTCAATGTAGGTTCAGTGACTGTCAGGCATTTGACACAGGTAGAAACTGTATATAGTAAGCCATTAGTTATGTAACAGGGCTTCAGTATCTGGAGGATATTGGATGTATACAGATTGAACACCATGTTGAGGGTAGGTTACCCTTTCATAAGTGGTTCATGGTCAACATGAACTTGGCTACCCACGAAGAGTATGATATAGGGTCAATGTAACACATATTACAATCTTGCTTTACCTATGGGGGCTGTATGTATGATAGCAGTAATTATGCTTCACATTATTCTGAGCTATTTTGCACTTACTTTCATAGTTCTAATGCTATACCCGTTTATACAGCAATGTGTACAAAAGAAGCTTGGATGATGTCATCAGTAGTGTCATTAATGATGTAATTTGAAATGTCATCAGTTATTTTATAAATGAACGATGTAATGTCTGAGGTCATAAGCAGTGAATGGCGGGGGCAAAAGCTATAGTTAGCTCTGCTGACTATAACTGGTGAATATCTGTGGTGTTTATAGATCAAAATGTTAATGTTGTCACTGACATACTCACCTGACTATGACGTTACCTTAACCTTTGTTTTTCTTTAGTGAATTTTTAAGATTTTATTTTTTTATAAAACAAGCATTTTCTTTTATCACACCTAACTTTAATGTTACTTTAACCTTTGGGTTTTTCAGTATATTTCTAGGGCTTTTGTAACATAAAGTAATATTTTATTAACAGTAAAAGTCAACCCCTGCTGTGCACGGCCACAGAACCTTATGGTTTTTAAAGTGCCCTCCTTCCCAAGCCTTAATAGGCCTTGGCGATCCCATCCCCCAGGGCCTTCTTTTATGAAAGGAGAGAGGGGCCATATAGCCCCCCTCCCTGAGCCATAATAGGCCCTGGGCACCCCATCCACCAGGGCCTTTTTTTTTATTAAAGGAAAGGAGACCTGCATGGTCCCCCTTCCCTAACCTTATTAGACCCTGGGGACACCCATCCCCCAGGGCAGATTTTATAATTTAAGAGGAGTAGGGGCCGTACGGTCCTTCTCCACGGGTCTTATTAGGCCCTGGGACTCCGATTCCACAAGGCCTTTTTTTAAAGAAGGGGTGGGGAGTCGCATGGCCCCCTACCCTAAGACTTATTAGGCCCTGGGGACCCCATCCTCGAGGGTGTTTTTTTTAATTAACGGGGAGGGGGGCCACATGCCCCCTCCCCACACCTTATTAGACCCTCGGGACCCCATCCCGCAGTCCCTTTTTTTCATGAAAGGGGAGGGGCCATGTGGCCCCTTCCCCGAGCCTTATTATTCCCTGGGCACCCCACCCCAGGGCCATTTTTGTTTAATGAAGGGGAGGAGAGCTGCATGCCACCCCTCCCCGTGCCTTATTAGGCCCTTTTATTAGGCCCTAGGGATCTTATCCCCCAGGCCAAAAGTAAAAATAAAGGAGAAGAAGATAGCACGGCCCCCCTCCTCGAGCATTGTTAGGCCCTGTGGACCCAATCCCCAGGGCCTTTTTTAAAAGAAAGGGGAGGGAAGCCGCATGCCCCCTGCCACAAGCCTTTTTAAGCCCAGGGGACCCCATTCGCCAGGGTTTTTTTTTAATTAAAGGGGAGGGGGCAGCGTGGCCCCCCCTCCCCTAGCCTTATAAAGCCCTGGGACCCCACACCCCAGGGCCACAACTTAAAATAAAGGGGAGAGGGTCCTGTGGCCCCCTCCTCAAGCTTGTTAGGCCCTGAGAACCCCATATTCCAGGGTTACTAATAACAATAAAGGGGATGGGGGGTCACTCGGCCCCCCTGAGCCGTTATGAGCCCCAGGACTCCGTCCCCCTGGGTCCGCACTATTAAAGGTGGGTGACCTGGTGACCTCCCAGGTTACATACCGTACACTTGTTGTGGGCCACTTGGGGAGCCCCAGAGCCCCCCGCGGTCCCTGACTGCTCCCGGCATGCAGCGGGACCTGCCATTCCTCCTGCCCGGAGGGAAGAGTTACTAATGCCTCCCCTTCCGGGCAGAAGCAATATTTTGATCTGTTTCCATGCCCGCATCAGTAGAGGCATGGAAACAGATTAAAAGTCTGCTCTATATTTAATTTGGCGCTCCCACAAGAGTCTCTCGCAGACCAAACTGTCTCCAGATATACAATTATTTTTTACCATTAATTTCTCAAAACTACAAATGTGAGGCGGCTTGGGGATGGGGCCCTAAAGGCCGTTAATGGCTCAGGGGGATGCCATGGGGCCCCTTCCTTTAAATAATGTAATCCTCCCCAGAGGTCGACATGGGCCTTTAAAGGCTCAGGGAGGGGAGCCACAAGGCCCCTTCCCCATTTTGGAAACTTTTGGCACATGGGGTGGTCTGCCCGGTGCCGGTCATGGCTTGGGAGGTGGGCCACGTCTTTAGACATTTTGGCCCCGGGGTGGGCTCCCTGGGGCGTCTGATGGTTCCAGGAGGAGGGCTGCGTGGCCCCCCTTCCCATACAATAATTTTGGCCCCAGGGGTGGGCTTTCCAGGGCCTGTATTGGCTCCCGGAGGGGCCGTGTGGCCTCCTCCCCTTTATTATTGAAATTAGCCCCAGGGGATTGCGTCCACAGGGACTCTGGAGGCTCAGTGAGAGGAGCCGCCCAGACCCCCTTCCCTTACATGCAAATTTCAGCTTGGAGGTGGGCTTCCCAAGGCTTAAAATTAACTAATGCAATCTAGCCGCCTTATTTATTTTTTGGGATACTGCGGCAATCACAGCAATGTTTCCAATTATTTGGGGAGGTTGGCTCCAGGAGGGTCCCATGGGACTTAGGGGGGTTCAGGGTATTCCTACCCTACCCTACCCCCTTGTATTACTTTTTAATTTTTGCTTCAGGACAAGGTGACTAAGTCCTTGAGTCCTGTAATGGCTACCAGAAGCATTTTTCTCATGTTGCTGGCAGCCAATTATAGAGCTCGCTCCCGAGGGAGTCTGGCTTTTGCTGGAGCAAGATGACCCAATGGAAATATAGCTCCCTGGGTGAATCAGAACGCTCTATATTTAATTTGGCGCTCCCACAAGAGTCTCCAGCCTCTCGCAGACCAAACTATCTCCAGATATACAATTATTTTTTACTGTTAATGTCTCAAAAACTACTAAATGGATTTACACCAAAGCACAAAAGCACAATCTGTGGGCCAAGATCTAGCTTCTTGCCAAGTTTAGTGTAATTCTGTTCAGCAGTGTTTGCTGTAGACCTTCATAAGGAAGTCTATGGAAAATGCATGGGGATTTTGAGTTTTGGCACCCCTCCTTTTTTCTTATTTCTCCGCCCCCAATTGATGGATCACTGCAAAACTTTCCATGCACAAACTAGTAAAAAAGTACCTTTTGGAAAGTTTAATGGTGATTCGACAAACAGGGCCAAAGTTATTAGCAACACAATAAAGGCTTTTCCTGTGGAGCAGCTGACCCAACTATAACTACGCTAACGAATACATTCTTTCTGAGTGCGGTGACCCTTTGGGTAAGAGTTTGCCATATATATATATATATATATATATACATATATATATATATATATATATATATATATATATATATATATATATATATTCGATTCGTCCTCCAGAGAAGCCTCTCACGGACCTAAAAAGACGACAGCAGACCCCAGGTTCTTTGTGCAAATCCAATGCTGTTTATTAAAATGCCAGCAAGTCCGCCATTACGCGTTTCGACCCCCACTCGGGTCTTGATCACATGACGCATTGCATTATGGAGATACGACATTTAAAGTGATAGGTACCAGGAAATGACGACATGCAGTCAAAGTGCAAATGCATAGAAAGTATAGAGTTACTGTCAGCAGCATAGTACTACAGAAGAAATATATGTATGACAATATATGAATATATAAATATAAATATGTGCAAAGTTAGATGCGCCTTCAATAAATAAGCAAAAAGTATATAAACACCATATAAATAAATAAATATACTGTTATGTGTTAAAAAGATTCTTATAAAACACACAGTGTGCAATCAGAAAATTCTGTTCTGTCTGTAATATACTTTCACCAAACTTTGTCCATGATTATGTTTATGCTGATGTTAAAAGCACAACCCCTGATTCTGCTGCCATTTAAAGTAAAGGATAATGCCCCAGTGGGCCTTCCCATATCTCCCGCACCTTGCATGCATTGCAAATCCATGGTAAAAATATGTGCTAGAAAAATTACAAAAAATTATACAATAAATACAAAAAAATACCAAAATTTTAAATTTCCAAGGCAAAATACTCAAATGTCTAAAATGTATACACTACAGCTGATCCCAATATACAGTACACATAAAAAATCCACATCATATTATCATTGCTTAACAGTTTTCTCCACTCAAAGACATGTATGAAAATCCGCACTGGCATTTAACCCTGTAGGAGATTTTGTGTCGAGTTCCAGTATGTACCTGGTTTCCAGGAGGCGCAATTTGGCCTCCCGGTTTCCACCTCGTTTGAGTGCTGGAACCGTATCTATTACATAATACTGGAGCAAAACAGGGTTACTCTCATGTTTTTGCTCAAAATGCCGCGCGACAGGGTAGGCCTGGTCTTTGCCACTGATTGCCCTTATGTGCTGGAGTATCCTCTTGTGGACCGGTAGCTTAGTGCTACCAATATACCTCAATCCACAAGGGCACTCCAGCACATAAACCGCAAATTCAGTCTTACATGTCAACCTCTTGTTTATCATAATCGGGTCAGACCTAAAAGGACTACTGTACTGAGTTCTGTTACATCCGAATTTACAAGCCTTACAACTGGAACATTTCCTAAACCCCTTGCACTGTGCCATCCAAGTGGTCGGAATCTGAATCTCAGGACTACTGCTCACAAGGGTACTGCTCATGGAAGGTGCTTTCCTAAAAGTCAAAGCTGGTTTCCTTGGAACTAACGAACCAATAACTGGATCCCCCTGTACCAAATTCCAGTTTCGGTAAAAGATCTTCCTAAGTTCCTGATGTTGACAGTTATACGTCAATATGACCCTAGGATTAATAGACATGGGCATCGTGTTCTCTGCCGTCTGCTTGATTCTCGGGGTTAAAGCCTCCTTTCTAGACAGTCTCATAGTTTTATCCATGGCACTATCCAAAGCCTTATGTGCATAACCTCTCGCCAAAAATCTCTGCTTGCATTCTGCCTGCGCAACCCTGCATTCCAAATCCGTACTACAGATCCGCCTGATTCGCAGCATCTCCCCATATGGGATGCTGCGTATCAGGTGGGACGGATGGTGGCTAGTCGCATGCAAGACCGTATTGCCTGCAGTAGGCTTTCTGAACAATCTAGTGGCCAAATGCTCATGATCCACATGTATTTCAACATCTAAGAAGCACACAGATACGGCATTGATAGTAGATGTAAATTGGAGGTTGAGACAATTGTCATTTATACGATCTACAAATTCCTTAGCGCTTGACTCAGAACCCCTCCAAATAAAAAACAGATCATCAATGTAACGTAAATACACCGCTACATGTTGTTTCATTATCGCTTCACATTGTCCATAAAGGACCTGCTCCTCCCACAGCCCCATATGCAAACAAGCATAACTGGGGGAGAAGCAGGCCCCCATCGCGACTCCCTGATCTGTTGATAAATCTGGTTATTAAACAAAAAGAAATTTTGTTCTAAACATGCCAATATCATTGAAGTCAACATTCTGTTATGCTTAAAAATTTCATTGGACGCCGATTCAAATAGTATTCCACAGCCTTCAAACCATCACAATGTCTGATAGAGGTGTAGAGAGATGCCACATCAAGAGTTATTAAAAGCATATCAGAACTCCACACCACATGTTCAATTTTACGTAAAAAATCAGATGTATCCTGTACAAAAGATGCAAGCTGCTTGACCCAGTCTTGAAGAAAAAAATCAACATATTTAGAAGTATTCTCCATAATACTGTCTATGGCCGAAATAATGGGTCTACCAGGAGGCTTGTCAATACTTTTGTGAATCTTTGGTATGAGATAAAAGGTAGGAATAACGGGATGTTCCTTTTTTAAAAAGCGATATTCATCATCCGTTATTAATCCTGTACTTTTCCAAGCCAGAAGTTTATGGTAATGATCATTCCATGCTGCCTTTACTACATGTATGTTGCTTTTTCTGTAACATGTCGGGTCAGCCAAGTGGTGTGCCGCTTCCTCCATGTATAATTGGCGTGGCCACAATACAACGTTTCCGCCTTTGTCGGCTTGTCGTACAATGATATTGTTGTCAGCTTGTATTTTTTTCATTAGTTGTTTGTAACACAAGTTTTGTTTATCTATACCATGACGAGCTCTGTTGGTTGCTAAGTACAATCTCTTCAAGTCACTGGTAACTAAATCATGAAATACATCTAAATTATCATGTAACATGATTGGCTGGAAGACAGATTTAGGTTTGAAAGGCGTAGTACAGGTTTCTCCTTCATCAGGCAGTTGTACATCTGTAACAGATATTTCACCTAACTGTTCATTCTGAAGAGACCAGGCATCTTGGAATAGGCTGTAATCACCAGCTGTCAATAGCGAGGATTTATTATGGCTCCATGTGGATCCGATGTTAATTTCTTTTTGGGTTGTAAGATATGGAACTTGTTCAGTTTGAGTTTTCTCACAAATCTAAAAGTGTCCAAACGAACATCCGCATAGTTCATTTTGCAAGGTGGACTGTACGATAATCCTAAGCCCAGGACCCGTTTCTCTGCTGGTGTTAATGGCATGTTCGTTAAATTCACTACTGCGTCGATGTCTGCGGTGCCTACACTTGTGTTTGGTTCCGATTCTGAAAACGGTTCCATCTGCCCCTCATAGGTTTTTTGCCGACGGTTTTGCCTTCTTTTATTGCTTTTTCTTCTCTGATTACGTTTGAAGTTGTGTCTTTGATTACACTGCCAGGTGGACCCCGGGGTCTTAATGTATCCCTTCTGTCTTGGCACAGGCAGTTCACCTCCTGTGCTAGGGAGAGTTTGGTAAACCCCAAGTTATGTGCTCCTGAAGTATCTCCTTCAGGATCACTTTCAGCGGCAGAACTCAAATCAGAAATCGAGGTGGATGCGGCAGTGGCCTCGCTGATTTTCCTTACAGATGGTTTGTTAACCCTCGCCTTCACTGCATCATATCTACGGGCAAACGTGAACACTTGCCCGTTCTGATAGTCCACCCTATCCCTTTCAAACTTAAAAGCCTTCCGTCTTTTAATGATATCCTCGTCCTTGCATAAACGGGCCACCATATCCTCCCTTAGTTTCTTGACGTGCTCCGTTTTCTCCAATTTTCCAATCTCCACCTCCAATATTTCAATCTGAGATTGTAATTTCACGCGATCACTTTCCGCGTACTTCACCAAAATTGCCATGAGTCTACTAGATGAATCCAAGTTAGACTCTGCCCATTCCGTAAGCATAGCAGGGTCGGGGTTCTCATAACTAGGTGCTAGAGTGATCCTCAAGCCTCTTGGAACCCTCCCGACCGCCAAGTAGCGGGACAAGGATCTGTGTTCCCACCACTTGGACTGTTCCGAACGCATAAGTTTCTCCAGCTTTTTAAACATGTCTCTAACAGTGGGACTTTCTGATAATAGAGTACCTGTATTTTCCACAGCTGTCGACCCCCCAGCCGGGGAGTCGTTAAACATAGACATAGCAGCCTCCTCTCGATTACGCAACGCGTCGGCTGACATTATTGCTTAAAAGTTGTGGCTGAACTATTAATGCAGGATTCGAAAACGGTCGCTAGTCTATTAAAACAATGTCCAAAACTTAGCGCCGTGCACACTCCCCCACTGGTAACTCTGTCGGATCCTACCTTGACAGAATGCCTAGTGCTAACTCCGGTCAGCCGACACAGGTTACACCGACTTCCGCATCCCAAGGCAGGTCAATCTACAGCATCCAGGGGCTCCCGCAGCTTACTCCTCGCCGGAGTTACGAAAATCAGTTCCGGGTGATCAGAACAGGTTGCTTCCTGCTGCTGTGCCCAATCCGAGGGAGGGGTTCTGCTCATACCGCTGAAGCAACTCGGTACTTAGATACATTCGATTCGTCCTCCAGAGAAGCCTCTCACGGACCTAAAAAGACGACAGCAGACCCCAGGTTCTTTGTGCAAATCCAATGCAAGATGACCCAATGGAAATATAGCTCCCTGGGTGAATCAGAACGCTCTATATTTAATTTGGCGCTCCCACAAGAGTCTCCAGCCTCTCGCAGACCAAACTATCTCCAGATATACAATTATTTTTTACTGTTAATGTCTCAAAAACTACTAAATGGATTTACACCAAAGCACAAAAGCACAATCTGTGGGCCAAGATCTAGCTTCTTGCCAAGTTTAGTGTAATTCTGTTCAGCAGTGTTTGCTGTAGACCTTCATAAGGAAGTCTATGGAAAATGCATGGGGATTTTGAGTTTTGGCACCCCTCCTTTTTTCTTATTTCTCCGCCCCCAATTGATGGATCACTGCAAAACTTTCCATGCACAAACTAGTAAAAAAGTACCTTTTTGGAAAGTTTAATGGTGATTCGACAAACAGGGCCAAAGTTATTAGCAACACAATAAAGGCTTTTCCTGTGGAGCAGCTGACCCAACTATAACTACGCTAACGAATACATTCTTTCTGAGTGCGGTGACCCTTTGGGTAAGAGTTTGCCATATATATATATATATATATATATATATATATATATATTTGCAATTTTATATAGCGCAAACTCAACCCCAAGGTATTGGGACGTTTTACATGAACACCAGTTACATGCTTTTTTTCTCTTCATATCTCCTCTATCTGCATATGTTACACCTCATCCCTTTCATATTCAGCACCCTCTTTTCACTCCCTCCTGAATGCACTTCCTCACATCTCCTTTACTTTACAACCCCCCAAACATATACAATGCACCCACTCACATGTATGCACAGCATTTTCTTTTACTTTCGCCTTCTCAATATTTTGACAACTGTATATCCTCTTCACACACATTTGCACAGTACCACAATTGCACAGGAATACATCACCATTGCTCAGCCAGTTCTGCTGACAAGGCCAAAGATTGGATGAGCATGTATTCTGAGGACCTTTTTGACTCACTGACAGCCACACAGTGAAAAACTTGTGCTGCTTTCAGCCTCAATTCCAGAGCGCTTAATTGTGTTATCAAATAGAAAACACCTCGTGGCGTCTCAGTTGAAAGTAAGCACCATACCTAAGTAATATGCTACACAAAAGTCATTACAGAAATGCAACATCCTGGAAACAGCTAACACTCTTAGGGCCAGAAGTACGACCATATTTTGCAGTCGCAAACGGGAAATCGGCCCGTTTGCAACCTTAAAATTGGTCTGCCCCATGTACACACTCTATTTTGCGAGTCGGTAACCTTTTACCGACTCGCAAAATAGGGTTTGCGACTCTCTATTAGGAAGTGGCGTGCCAAGGGCGTCCCTTCCTAATAGCGACTCAAAACGCTGCCACTGGAACGTCGAAAAACGTGGTGTTCCGGTGGCGCAATCCCCTTGTACATACGCCCCACAGTTTATTGTTGGCAACTGAGCTCTCTATTTAGGATCTTTGCTGCCAACCTCCCAGTAGCACCTCCCAACTTTACATTAAAAAGGATATTCTACATCTCGTCAAGGACCTTCGACCGTATAAAGGCAGTCAGTTTGCGGCTTCATGCCTCTATATGGGCATGACACTCCTCGGTCATTTGCTATTGTTGGGTACATTAATCCCTAGGCAGTCCTTCCATTGTCTGTTTTATCCCAAGGACTGGCATGGAACAAGTAACACCTTCAGCTTTGGACAACACAAAAATGTACCACCCTCTTCCATGCCACACAGTGAAATGAAATGCTGCTACATTGATGGTACTTGCGGCCACATATACATGTAGTAACACTTTAAGGCGGTTTGCATCCAGATGACACTGGAAAATGAAATGCGTATCTATACTGACAATGCTCCTAATTGTGATGCATACTGCTTGTCTAGCTGACAAATTCCCAATAGGGATTAATGCTTTACAATGGCAGTGGATGTGTCCTTTGATTTATCATTAATTAGAGATTACAGCAATTTCCCGCATTTTGTAATGCCATCAACACCTGCTATAGGATAATGTTTGCTTGCCTTTAATCCATACTATGTAAAAAAGGCTTTCAGTTTAAAAAATGAACGGAGATTTAAACGAAAATGCAGACATGAAACACCCTGTTTCCTTATCTTTTTTGATTTGTAAAATCTAAGAAGAATGGAAAGTAGCTCCTTTGATTGTTTCTCCATATCGCATTTAGTTCTGTAGTTCTTTGGGTGTAAGAATATCAGAGGTGAGAGCCAAAAAGCAGGATATGACCTGACATGCCACTCGGATCTACAGTCATTCCCTGAATAGGAGTGGAAGAGTTTATTTATTTATTTGAGAGTTTTATATAGCGCTAGCTAGACCCGAAGGTATCAGAGCGTTTGCACATTTGTTGACTTCTAAACTTCAAAACTGTGTTTAATGTACACCAGTTGGCACACCATGAAGGTGGCAAAGTTTTTAGCAGGAAAATAAATTTGAGGTTACAAAGATAGCCTTTAATTGCAGCAGGATGTACCAGTTTGCCTTATTTTTCAGCAGCACAAAGCTCTGTCTCCCCCTCCACACCCCCCAAAAGACCATGGTTCTGGGAAAGGAAATAGAGCATGGCTGAGTGGCGGCCATTTTGCTTCCTTGATGTCACTTAAGTAACAGTGGGCGCAATACACTTTCGTGCTGTCTGATGTATCGTCCATGTAGCCTGGACATGTGATTTCAGAAAATGGCCAGAGATGGGTGACGCAAAACTATCCCTACCTCTGGCAATGTCAGAGACTTCGCAAAGTGCAAATTTCCTCCGATTCTCTCAACAATAAGTGTGCAATTAAAAACTAGCCTACCCTATCCATCGATCGACCGCTACCTCTGGCTCTCTACCCTAACTACCAACACTCCATTTCCCACGTCTGGAAACATACACCCATTGTCCTCAATGAGCCTGCTTTAGCGCCATCAGGAACTAGATGGATTAGTGGTATTGCAGAAACATATCAATGACTTTGCCATAACATTCAATGACTGATGATGAGTTGCCCAGGGTGGTGTCCCCCTGAGGATAACACTCTGAGCAACTACAACTGCTCTTGTATTTCTGAATCTGAAATGACATGATCTGCACCACCTTCTCTGAGCAGGTGGTAAATCTCAATAGTGTAGTTTCCCCAGTGCAGGAAAACATAAACATTTTCAATGGGGAATTTCATTGTCTGAATAGTTGTTCCTCATTCCAGGCAGCAAAACTTACAAAGCCTGACTTAGGTGTAGAAATATCAGACAGAATTGGTCTGCTTCTCTCTCCAACAAAACCAAAGCTGTCTCTTGTTAAGCTCTTCTACAAATGGGTGGTGTTGCTTTCTCTTGGCTAGGGTCTTCTAAACCAGATCTTCGAATAGTAGGGTCTTTTCCCCCGTGAATTCAACTGGGCCTTTCCTTCTAGCATCTCTAATCACACTTTCGTTTTTCTAATATGAGGTCAACTTTGTCACTATGTCACTTGGTCTGTTGTTGGTTCCTAGTGGTCTCAGTCCAACTCTGTGGACCTGCTCAATTCCCGCAACTTCCCTATTTAAGTTCTGAATGAAGATCAGACGTGTTTACTCTTTGATGTTGGTCTCATTCACCATTTTTAATACATTCCTGATGCTGACATTATCTTCGCAAGCTTTGTTCTACAGTTCCTCACATTTCTCTTGCAATGCCTACACAGTTACCGCCATCTCTAATCTGCATACTGCTTGGTGGTGAGGATATGCTGTGTTTTATCTTCCAAGTCTATGAGACTCTGGTCTATGCTGCCGGCATCATACTTCCGGGAGTAAACAAACTTTCCATTTTTTCTGTAAGTTCTAAAGCATTAAGGGCCAGATGTACAACCCTTTTTTGCGGCCGCAAAAGGGAGATCGGCCCGTTTGCGACCGCAAAAAAGGTTCCAGGCATGTACAAATGCTATTTTGCGAGTCACTGACTTGCAAAATAGCATTTGCGACTCTCGCTATTAGGAAGGGGCATCCCTTCCTAATAGCGAGTCACCATGCCATGTACTGTTGTTTTGCAACCGCATTTGCGGTCGCAAAACACTAGCACTTTACCACCTACTTCAAGTAGGTGGTAAACCACTCGCAAACGGGAAGGGGTCCCCAGGGGACCCCTTTGTGATTCTGTGCGTAAATATTTTTTAAAGCAGGCAGTGGTCCCAGGGACCACTGCCTGCCCTTAAAAATGAAACTGAAAAGTTTCATTTTTGTTTTTAATGCATCCCGTTTTCCTTTAAGGAAAACGGGCTTCATTTAAAAAAAAAAAGACCTGCTTTATTTAAAAAGCAGTCCCAGACATGGTGGTCTGCTGATCCCAGCAGGCCACCATCCCTGGGAGTGCTAGCCATTCCCAATGGGGTCGCAAATTACGCTTGCCTCATGAATATTGATGAGGCATGCAATTTGCGACCCCATTGGGAATCGCAAACAGTGTCTGAGACACTGTTGTACATTGCATTTTGCAACTCACAAATTGCGAGTCGCAAAGCGACGCAATTTGTGAGTCGCAAAATGCAATTGTCGTACATCTGGCCCTAAGAGTAGGCTCTCTTTAGGGCTCTGATCTCTGTCTTTCTTTGAGACCTTCTTTAGTGGGTTTCTGGGCTCCTTGAATTCCTCTTCTGATATTGCTTGTGTGTGCCCGTAGTAGGTAGAAAGTCCCCATGGCCTGCCAACCTCTGTGGCATTCAAGGTTAATTCCAAGCAGCAGCAAGTCATGTGCTCTAATTGGGCCACAGGGATCCAGTGGGGGCTCCCATGCTTTTGTTTTGATCCCCAGTTTGCGGTATCCCTTGCTGGCGACGTCCACCTTCCTCTTAGCCTCTTCAGTCCTGCCCAGCTCAGTGCTTGCTCTGAGTCTCCAGTCTGCACTTCACAGGGTGTTCTCTCACTTGGGCAGCAACAAAGAGGCTGTCACCTCTTGGAAAGGCTTCCCCACACTACATTGACCCATTATTGCTTTGTTTGGCAGGGTAGGGCCCAAGTGCCATATGATGGCCCATCCCTGATTAAACATACAAACCTGAGTTTTCGATTGCTTTTTTTTCTTGTCTTATGCCAGGAGCCAGTCTGCTCATCAGATGTTACAGATGCATCCTGCTCTGGCCACAGTCTCCATTTTACATGCACCCAATGCCCTCATTCCGCTATCTCAGGCTTCCATGGCCCTCAGTGCCCCAGCCTCCCTTGGCCTCTCTGCTGCCCTTCCTCCCCAAGGCTTTTACGAGCTGCATTGCCCTTTTTGTCTTGATCAGGGTTCTCCAAAGTCGGTCCTGGAGGGCTAGGTCCATATCAGATTTTTAGCATATCCCCATCTAGATTAATGTAGTTATCTTAAAAATCTGGCATGGATCCGGCCCTTCAGGACTGACTTTGGAGAACCCTGATCTTGATAATCACTCCAGGGGCAGTACTCTTCCTGGCTCTGCTAAGTCCTATCATCAGATGTCGGCAAAGCCCAACAGGCCACCATAGCCTGGCCCAGTGCTTTATTCCTCCACAGGCCTTGCAGCCCTGACCTTTGTGGGTTAGTAACTTAACTGAATAGGGGTAAAGGATGAGACCTTCCCATTCTCCGCTTTACCTATGCACTGCAGAGGAAAAGAAAGACTTGTCCTCTGCACAAATATGCAAAAACTGTGACCGAAAATGAAGTTTTTACAACTCTGGGGCTGATTCCGATCTCGTTCGAAAAGCATTTGGACCCAATTGTGTCCGGAATGCTGGGGAGTCCGACTGAACAAGTACGACGCTTTTGAATGCATCTGGATACGATTCGGTCAGACTCCCATTGACTTCAATGGAAGACTGTGGCCCGGACACGCACACAGGCTCGCATTGTCAAAAGGGGTGGCTGGGGAGAATCGTGCAACCTGTGGCGGGCACCCCATGGTGTCTGCCACACTGTGCATGGTTCGGAAGAGGGTACCCATGGGCCTGATTCGGAGTGCCCCGGGTGAAGGGGGGCCTGCTACGGGCCCCCAAAGTCCAATTCCGGCAGCTTTTTCGATCCGGGCAAACTGAATCGTGAAGGCTGTCCGAATCGTTCATCGTACTTGCTCGCTTAGAAAACCTAGTCCACAGACCTGTACCATTCAGCTCCGGAAGGCTCTATCTCTCTGAATGCCTTTCGGAACCGATTCGGTCAGCGCTAAGGCTTTCAAGGCATTATACTTGGTCGTTCGGGACTGTGGATGATGCGGTCGGGAACAAGGGCTCCAGATCGGTTTAGGCAATTCCGCATCCAATTTGGAGCCCTTCCGAAAGAGATCAGAATCAGCCCCTTTGTTTGTTACTGAAATTTGGAAAGAGGGTGATCTTATCACACCAAACCTTTTGCTGATGCCATTTGATTTAACAATAGTACAATATCTTACAAAGCACTTGTTCCCCAATTTTTTTTTTTAAACTAATTTTTTCTATATTTTTGTAATGTACGTGGTTCCCTCCAGTGGAATTCACGAGCTCTGGGCACCTTTAAAATCCCTAATACATGAGAACAATGAACTCAAATTTAGCCTGGACACATTTAGCAGAAAATAAGTTATTATGGTTTAAGCCACAATCATAAACAAACATAAATATAAGGCTTAAGCACAGAGGGTGGGAGTGGTTGGTCAGGGCTGGACTGGGAACCCGAAGCGGCCCTGGAGATTTTGTTAGACCAGCTCCCTGGGGGAGAGGGACGTGGAAGTGTGAAGCACTGCTGCTTTTGCTATTGGCGACCGATATTGCAGCACCACTGCAAAACTGGCCCTCTGTAACAAAACCGGTCCCCACCGTTGCAAAACCAGCCTCCACCCTTCCAGCCTCCAGGGGAAACGCCCAATTTCCGCTACGGTCAGTCCGGCCCTAGGTTGGGTGGCAGCGGGAAGCCTCAAAAGTTATTGGGTTAAAAGATGCCCACTGCAGAAGTGTTCACATCTATCACAGCCATTGTTGAATGCATATTTAACTATGTTTTAGCAAATGCCATTCAAAGATGGTCACTGTGGATGCATGAGAGGAGGCCTTCTTTCAATGCATTTTGTGAAATTCTGGCAACCATCTTCAAATGGGAATTGCTAAATGCATGCTGCACGTGCAGGTGCGTGAGCAAGCACGGACAGTTATCTTGGAATAGGTAGAAACAATTTTAACATGGCCACCCACCAGTAGTGCGATAGAAGCCAAAAAACTGAAAACAGAAAGTAAGGAAGGGGACTTGGGTCAAGAGGATGATGTGTGATGGGTGGGAATGGGGGAAGTGAGTGGGATGGAGAGGGGGTGAGAGAGAGACAGAGAGAGAGACAGAGAGAGAGAGAGAGAGAGAGAGAGAGAGAGAGAGAAGAATTAGTCCATCCATTGCACAAGAAAGAAACAAGATCTGATGTCAGCAGTGGAAGAATATGTCCTGCAATCAAAACACTGTGGAAACTGAAACACCCTATGCGTGGTATAAGAACGCAAGAAAAGCCATTGGATCGGGAGCAGGACGTGAAATAGACATTAAGGCCATCCAATCATGAGCAAGGAGCTGACTTAAAGCCCAAAGTATATGTAATGTTTTTGGAAATAATAGGGCCCCAGAAGACAGCTGACTGTAGATAAAATATAAAAAAGGCATCACTTTATAAAATGACATAGGACACCTCCCCCCTGCCCAACAAAACATCCTCACAATCGCCTGGCGGGCGAATATGCATGAATAAGACCACGCCGGTTCCACCGTCCCTCAGTGATGAAATGCTCTCTGATTCTTTGCCCAGATTGCCTTCAGGAGCACACGGGCCTCTTCTGCCAACATGGCTATTAGCTCTGTCCTGCTGGCTAGCAAAATGCACGGACATTTAAATAGAGACCGCCGCATTTCTATTTCCAAATCTGAATATATTTGAAGGGAAAGCTTTCCTTGGAACCAATCTCATTCCCCTCTCAGCCGGGGACCTCGCTCCGCCAATGTGTTCTGAAGTCATTTTTAATGTGACTTAAATGTTTTCAGCGCGAGGAGCGTGCAGGCGCGTGCTGCTCGGAGGGATGTAATCTTTGCAAAGAGCCTTCCTCTGGGTCCCAGAAGCCTAGTTTAGGGATAAAACCGTTTGATATTCCAGACTTCAGCTCTTCTTTCAGATTAAAGTGAATACTTCTTGCATTTTTGCAATGCTGATCTATGTAATAGTTAAGATTGAAGTGTAATGTCTTGGGAGGATATTCAGCCCTCCCTGATGTCTTCATGTTGCCACTTAGCAGTTCTTTCTATGAGGTGGGCATTTCCAGGGATCTTTGGCTCCTGATAGTAGCAGTGAATGAATCGTTGGCTCAGAGGAGCACCGTGTGCTGCTCTGTTATGAGCATTGCAATGTCCCTGTTTGGTGAGCACAGTTCGCTTTTTAGGTGAATGACCAATAGATAATGCTGTTTTACATCAGAACATGAAGCTAAATGACAATAACACAGGGGCATATTAGCAAAGGCGTTATCGCCGCTTTAGCGGCACATTTTGCCGCTAAAGCGGCGATATTTCTATCGCCCTATTAGCAAGCTGTCGCTAACATCTGTTAGCGACAGCTTTATGGCGAAAGCGACCGTTTTGGTGCCGCTTTGCATGTCAGCGATAAATATCGCTAATGACATGCAAAGTAGGCGTTCCCAACTAAAAGCAACTGAAAACAGTCGCAAACACAACTTCCCCCTAAGCGCGATTATCGCTGGAATTTAACACCTGCTAAAAACTTGACTTAACCATTCTTGTCAATGGGAGGTGGATTGTAAGGCTAAGTCCTCACCTGCCTATTAGCAAACTTTTCATTAGCGCAGTGATTTTATCGCTGGATTACTCGTGCTATTGCTGGGTTTCGCTGCTATCGCTGGATTTTTTATCGCCTTGGAGATAAGCGTTGATAATAACGCGTTATCTCCGCGATGAAATCCAGCGATAGCCGGCGATAAAAAAAACAGCGCTAAGCGCGCTTTGCGATAATTATCGCAAGTCCTTGGTAATATGCCCCACAGTCCTATGTACGGGACTGAAGGCCTGATTTAGGACCAGGTTGACTTTACGTTCACAACCCTTTTTCATTACTCCGCCTCCCAAATTTTGAGTTTTTTTTTTTTACTGTCAATCACAATTGGGTTTTACCTGGCAGTGAGGAACAGCAAAAAATAAGCCATCTGACTACCGACTCTAAATTGAGGGTACGCTCCAGTGGCTTACCTTTAATGGCTCCATCATCGACATACTGTTGGTCCACCCAACCCAAAATCAGGACGGACTGAGCGTTTGGTGAAGATGGTACTCTGATGCCATTAAGATGGAGTACCCTCTCCGCCTGGCACAGAACCAGCCGCTTAGAGTTTGGCAGACAGGGTACTCGATCACAAATGGGAAAGAGTACCCTGTCCGCCAAACTCTTGGTCAGTTTACACTGTTCAGAATCAGATGGACTGTCATATTTCCGTGGGTGGTTCTCCTGTTGTTTCCTTTGACGAAAAGCTTACTCCCACAGCCTGAGTGCTGGCCATAACAGTAAGAGCATTACTCTTTACACCCTCTTTAAGGCTGAAGGTCTGATGTCCATTTTTTCTGTCTGTCATTGGCAGGGAAAAACTGATGAACAAAAAAATAATTAACGACCCTAACACCCAGGGAAAAAAATCCCTGGGGGTGAGGGTTATTAGTTATTTGTTTCAAAAACAAACTCCCATTTAGGGAGTTTGTTTTTAAAAAGGTAAAAAAGTTTGGTGTATGGCTGAGAAAGCCATGTTGGCCGTCCACCACACTTTTGGTACCTCCAGAGGAACCGTGATGGCGGTGGTTCCTCTAAAGGCACAGCGATCACTGCTTCACCAATGGAGATCTCTAAATATGGCAGTGCTCTGTACATCATGGTGGTGGACATAATGTACTCCGCCACCCTGACAGACAAAGTATAAACTGGCAAACAATAAATCATGTTATAAATCTCTTTCGACTCCTGACTACTGGCCTGGTTTTCTGGGTGCCTTTCTTGAACTTTTTTCATCTTTGCTTAATCTCGGGGTCCTACTTGATACGTACATTTCATTTAAAGCTCAAATAGGTGCCATAGTGAAGTTCTGCTTCTTTCAATTCAATATATTTTGATGCATTTTACATTTTGAATGTTAGTGAATACCTAAACAAAAAGACTAAAGTTCAGTAACAAAAGCCAAACAAAAACACACCAAAACAACAGCATGACAATGAAACCCCAAAACAAACACAAATACAAAACATCATCAAAGATGCCATCAGCATATAACACATCATCACAACCACACAGTGCCACACAAGAGGACGCACAATTTCATCACAGCAGCACAACACATCAGTACAAGACAGCACACCCACAAACCCCAACAACTCACAATTGTGCAAAACAGCTCAACAGCATACTAACATTGCACAACTAAACTAAACAATTTGACACCAACAGAAAACAAACATGAGAAAAATACTACAACAACATAGTTTTTCAACTGTACGAATGTGTTGCACATTTGAGCATGTGCTGTTGTTTTACTGCTGTACAATGTTTTTGTTTTGTATTCAGATTATGTTGTTGGGGGGCGTGGCTAGCCAACTCCCAGGATGGCCGCATAGGAGTGAAGCTCTGAGCTTCTAAAGTATAGTTATCCCCAAACTCCGTTAAACTATCCGTCTAGCCCATCTAAATGCTAGCCCTGGGTGGCCACTGACTTTTGTGATCACCCGGTCCATCGCCAGTGACGATCTGACGATTCTGCCAGGAATTATTATATCGCGGCTCCGGACCGAGGCCGCGAGGATGCGCTGGCCGTGACGTAGTCGGGAGCCGATTCACGCAAGTACCGCTGCTGCGGCCGGGCCAGTGGGTGCAGGGCGGTGCCCGACCTTCGGCGCGGGTGTCTCTTGGCGGCGGGGGAGCTACCGAGGTTCTGGTGGTGTCCCCTGGTGCTGCTTGGAGGCGGCGCTGGTTGCTGGGCACGGCGCTGTGCCGGGTGGGCTCCGGTACGCGCAAGAAGATTGGCTGGTGAACGGGCGCCATTACTCGGCCATTGTTACAGCCCCGGGGGCCGGAGTCAAAACAGGGGGCCTTTCCACCCCCTCCGACGTGATCACCACCACCGTTTGTCAGTGACTGTATTTGTGATTGTTTCCTCGATGGGAGCTGCCGTTGGGACGCGCTCTGGTGCCCCTCCCCCTTCGGAACTGCCAGGCTACTCGGCATTTACTTGGTGAGACTCCGGTGCCTCCAACGAGGCGATTCTATATGCAGGAGAGTGCTGTTTCATTGATTTATTGATCCGCGGCGTTACCTGGCTTCAGTGGGGTTGTGGTTGTCTGGAACCTTTTCTTGCACCCAAGGCACGCAGATATTATACAGAGCCGGTTTGAGGCGCAGACCTGATTTCCTCACCACATATTGTACTGCCGGGCCCATTGTGGGCTTGTCCTGAAAGTTGTGCTGTTTGGTAATGGACTTGTGGTCAGCGCCGACCCCACCCCGTTTCTACGCATATCAGCTCCCGCTTTTGGTCAACATATTTAATTGTGATTCTGGTGCAATGGCCACTAATAAGTGATCCAGACAGTCTAGCCTGGTCAAGTTGTCTAAATTTGCCCACTTCAAAGCTGACGCTGCGGAAGACAAACAAGCCGAGATTGAGGCGAAGCAGCCGGCACCCGCTGGGGGCCCGTCCCTCGTTGACGTGATGGAGGCCATCCAGGGAGTTCGCACGGCGTTGGAGCAAAAGATCGACACCACAACAACGGAGATCACTCTCATACGCGCCGACCTTCGTAAAATGGGGGACAGGGTCAAAGAAACCGAAGTATCAGTGAAAATTCTCCAGTCCTCAACAAAATCCCTTGAAATATCGGTCAAACGTCTTCAGGCCCAAGCATCGGACTTTGAGGCGAAGTTGGAGGACTATGAAGGGCAAGCATGGAGAAATAATGTACGCATTTTGGGGGTTCCAGAAAGATCGGAGGGGCAGACTGCGGATTTGTTTGTTGAGGAATTGATACAGAAGCATCTGCAGTCCCTGTTCCTCTCAAAGTATTTCTCTGTGGAACGGGCGCACCGTGTACCAAGGGGCCCCTCAAAACCTGGTGCCCCTCCACGACCCCTGTTGGCGAGGATATTTAATTTTCGAGATAGGGATATAATCCTCCAAACTGCTAGGACTGGCCCGCCACTTAAATTTGAAAATGCGATTATAACCTTTTTTCCGGACTTTACCTACAAAGTGCAGCAGAGGCGCAGATCCTTCCTTGAAGTCAAACGGGCCCTCCGAGATCACAGCCTCAAGTATGCCATGCTCTTTCCGGCTAAGTTGAGGGTTTTTGCAGATGGTAAATCGTTGTTTTTTCAGACCCCTGAAGAGGCTTGGGACTGGCTTGAAGGTTGGCGCTCTTCCAATGCTCGTCAGCGATCATCTCCAACTCAGGGGTGGGGACTGGGCGGTCAGCGGGAACGAGCTGGAAGTAATGGGAGTGAGTGACTATGGACTCAACTCTACTGCAATAGAGATCTGATTTGACCGGCGGAACTGTGTTGGACTCATGCTACGATCTAGTCACGATGAGTAGTGATTGGCATTCTGGGGGAGGAGATCCATGTTTATAGTGTGGGATGGAGGGGGGGATTGCTAAGTCTTTTTTGTTCATACCGGCTCCACCGACTTAATGATCAGTCGGTGCTGATGTCAGTTCACTATATTGATCGGTGGATATGGGATGGGCCGGGGCTGGAATATAAGTACCAGTACTGTATTGTTGGGCTCCGGGCTTTGATAATATTGTTCTTAGGGGCTTTTTCATCCGTTTTTCTTGGGGGGCTAGCAGAGTACCTACTTGGGTTGTTTGGTTGAGTGACATTCCCTCCATAGAGTAGTTGATTGGGGTTTACAGGCACTCTGCAAAATTGGGGGGTGGGCAGTTCGAAGTCCACGTTGCAGGGAGGCAGGGTGGGGGGGGGAATCCAGGGTTTGTTAATGGGTGTTTTTGCAGTTTTTATGTGTGTGCTCAGTACAGTTTTCCAGATCTGACTTCCTCCATGGCGTATTGGGTCATTCTTTATGTGGATTTCCAAATTGCATTGCTGTGTATTCCGTATTCTGTGCTGCCGCAGGGGGGGGGTGGAAAGATTTCTCAGTATTGCCCCTCCGTTATCCTTCATGTATATGTATCCTTTACTGCAGGTTAAATGAGTATTGCTCAAGGTTTAACCCCACAACCGGGGCGCCTTAAACTGCTCTCCTGGAACGTGAATGGGCTGGGTGACCGGATCAAGTGGGGAATTGTGTTGCAGTATCTGAAACAACAAGCTCCTGATCTGGTGTTGCTGCAGGAAACCCATATCCAGGGTACCTCCTACTGTGCCCTTAACAGATGGGGATATAAATTAGTGGCACATGCTGGTTTTGCTAGAGAGTCCAGAGGGGTGGGTATTCTGGTTCGAAAGTCCCTCCCATTTCAAATACAATCAGTTTCTCGGGATCCACTGGGCAGGTTTGTGATGGTTTCAGGGCAATGGGAAGGAAGGCCCCTCAATGTAACTTCTCTCTATGTGCCACCTCGACTTCATTCCATCACACTCGCTGACTTGGGTCCTCACATGTTAAATTTACCGGACGGTGATGTACTGATGGGGGGCGATTGCAATGCTGCTCTTATTGGGGAATTGGACCGTCTGCCATCCAGAAGAGGGGAGTCGGCCGTGAAATTTTTGGGGGAATTTTTAGACGCGCTGGGCTTTATAGATGTGTGGAGGACCTGTAACCCCACCTCCCTACAATACACCTTTCATTCGGGGGTATATGGGAGCCTGTCTCGTACTGACTATATCTTCTGTAAAGCCCCCCAGCTTCCCATGTTTGACGGGGTTTCCTTTCTTCCCAGGGGTATCTCTGATCATTCCTCGATTGTGACGTTCTATGGCGGTGTTCCCCCCCCTACCAGGCACAAAATGGTACTCAATCCTTGGTATCTCAAGGTGCCCACAATTAGAGAGCAATTGGTGAAAGCTAACCAAAATTAATTTGCAGAAAATGATGGGTCGTGGCATCGGACGTCACGCTCTGGGAGGCCTATAAGGTGGTCATCCGAGGTGGTGGGGTGGCAGCGATCGCGGGTCATAGGAAAGAGAAGCGCAAACAACTGGAGAATTTAGAAACTGAGGTGACCGCACTTGAAGCCGAATTGGTGGCCTCCCATACTCCTGTTACTGCACATAAATTGTCCATAAAACAAAAAGAGTATAGGGATGTTGCTGAAGAGGCTGCTAGGACTCAGTATCGAGCCACCCAGCAGCGTATTTATGACATAGGGGATAAGGCTAGTAAGTTACTGGCGTGGTTGGACAAAAGAGAGTTGGCTAATAGGTGGGTGGCCCCGTATCGTGGGACAAGGGGGAGATGTAATACGAGATAGAGGCAAGATTGCAGGTGCCTTCGCCAGACATTTTAAACAAGTATACACATCCAGGCAGTCCTCTACTCAGGCCGAATCGGCAGAACTGTTGGCCACCTTGCCGCTACCTGCTTTAGACGCCCAAGACGTGGAGGGCCTGGATGCAGAGTTTTCAGCAGAACAGGTTGCAAAGGCTATTGGCTCCCTGCAGTCTGGTAAGGCCATGGGCCCGAGTGATCTCCCAATTGAATTATATAAATCTAACGCTAATACTATTGCCCCATTCTTGGTATGAATGTGTGAGGAGAGTCGGCTCCAAGGTGTCTTGCCTGAAATGCAACGGCTAGCCAATATTGTAGTGATTCACAAAAAGGGAAAACCCCCGGAGGAATGCAGCTCCTATGGACCTATCTCTTTATTAGATCCTGAAGTTAAAATCCTAGCCAAATTACTAGCTCAACGTCTCTCCCCGTGCCTCCTCAAATTAATACATCCGGATCAATCTGGCTTTATGCCCACCAGGAATACGGCATTGAATCTCCGACGGTTATATGGCGTATTGGGCAGGGCCACCACTATACAAGAAGATTCCATTATAATGTCCCTTGATGCCAAAATGGCCTTTGACATGATCGAATGGACGTTTCTTTTCACTGCACTTGAACGATATGGATTCGGTAGCCGATTCTTGTCTTGGGTGCGTCTTCTTTACTCTGACCCTTTGGCTAGGATTTCCGTAAGTGGTGCGCGTTCGGCCTCCTTTGTCTTGGAGAGAAGTATGAGACAGGGTTGCCCGCTCTCGCCCCTGCTTTTCACCCTAGCCCTGGAACCCTTTGCGATTTGAATAAGGGGAGACCCGCTTATCAGGGGCCTGAATTGGTCACCTGAGTGGTCCGACAAGATTTCTCTCTATGCCGACGATATTCTGCCGTACCTGGCTAGACCTCCTTTTTCTCTGCGACGTGTACTCCATATCTTTGCATTATTCCAAAAATATTCCGGGTACACCATTAACTGGGACAAGTCCTTGGTATTTGTGTTGAGTGGTGCACCTCCGGTTTTGCCGGTGGGTTGTGAGGCCCACATAGTGACCAACGGCTTTCAATATTTAGGAATGTATATTACGCAGGACTCCTCTGTCTTTTATGAACGTAATTTCCTGCCCCCCTTGCTTCGCCTCAAAGCAGACATAAGTCATTGGAAAAGTCTACCCCTTACATTGTTAGGTAGAGCGGCCCTCTACAAGCTGATGGCCCTCCCGCATTTTTTGTACGTCCTACAGAATGCGCCATATTCAGTCCCACCACAATATTTCCAATTAATTGACTCGGAAGTTAGGGCACTGCTCTGGGATTGAGGTGCCCCCCGTATTGCCCGAACAAAATTGAGAAAGAGCTGGTATGATGGTGGTATCGCCCTACCCGATATTAGGTCTTACTATTGGGCCTCGCAGCTAGTTGTCTTAAACCGATGGGTCCATCGTCCCATTTCTGACCCCGCTTACAGAATGGATCGGCACAATATGCTGCCCGGCACCTATCTCAGGGCACTTTACGGGGGTGCACGATACTCCCCCAGGTTCACTCCTACGTCATCCACAGTGGATTTATGGCATAAAGCAACGCGAGCTTTGGGGTGGAAAGACAAAATAACACAAGTTACTCCTCTGCTGGAAACTGGACGCTTGGGTATGCTCTCCAAGCAGCCAGGATTTGATAAGTGGGACTTGATCGGGCTCTCGACAGTCGGGGATATGTGGGCGAGGGGTAGAGTGATTCCCTTTACTGATTTACAAAGAGACTACCAATTGCACGAACGAGAAACTTTCCGTTACCTCCAGGCCAGAAACGCGTTGTATAAAGCCATTCCCAAGGACTCGGAGGTGCCGGTTTCCTCGCCTCTGGAGGATAGATAGTTGGATGATTATCTCTCGGAGAAAGCCATTTCATTGACTTACTGGAAAATCCTCAATCATACTCCAGACGCCCAGGAAAAATTGCGTGCAAAGTGGGCCGACGATGTTGGGATTTGGATGATGATGATTGGAGGGAGGCATTGGCATCCCCCGCGAGGTAGCGATCCGATCACGATTCAGACTTGTACAGCTCAAATTGTTGCACCTGACGTATTATACCAGCTCTGTACTGGTTAAGATGGGTGTGATAAGTTCCCCTGCCTGCCCCCGTGGTTGTGGCCGAGATGGTACCTATATACATCAATGGTGGTATTGCCCTATCCTTCGGGGGTATTGGGAAAAAGTTGTCGCTGGTATGTCTCGTGTTTGTAACTCGACTATAGACGGCTCCCCCCAGCAGTGTCTCCTTAATATCTGGGACGCCACAGATCTGTCCCGCCCGGAGAAGATGTGGGTTACCTTGGGCTGCATGGTGGCGAAGCGCAACATAGCCAGAACCTGGAGGGGTGGAGTACAGCTGTGTTATAAGGATTGGGAGTCAGACATGGATTGGTGCATGCAGGCTGAGAGGGTGATTTATGATAGTAGGGGTTGCCCACAAAAATGGACCAAAATCTGGGGCTCTTGGAACGAAAGCAGGGGTCTGTTATGCACTCCTGTTGCCCTCCCTCCCTAGTGGTGGACGATGAAGATATTTAAAGGCACTAATATGGAATGATGATGCATGTCTTTTGTAACATTTCCCAACGCCTCTATATATATTTGTACCTTGTATTGAGCTTTTGGAATGTTAGATTAATGTAATGTACTGCTTTTTGGTTTCTGTTGTTTTGTTTTTTATGTTTTTCTTCGAATAAAAAGATTTTACAAAAAAAGATTATGTTGTTGTGGTGCTGGTTTTTTTATCTGTTGTTGTGGTATGCTGATATTGTGAGTTGCCCTGTTGTGGTAGTGTGGTGTTGTGTTGACAGTGATGTATTGTTGTTTGAATGAATCATTGCATAGTTTTAATTTTGTTGATTGAGTGTAATTTAATGTAGTTCTTATGTTACTGTGTTGGTACACCTGTGGAGTTATGGTGTGCTCTGTTATGGCTGTTCAGTTGTACACTACTGTTGTAGTACGTTATGGTATCGTTATTAGTTTGTTAATGAATGTTTAGCTTGGCTGTGTTGTTATATTGTTGTTTTTGTAGTTTTTGTTGTAGTTAGGTTAAGGTGTGATTCTGTGTTGTGTTGATGTGGTGTGCTGTTGTTTTCTGTTGTTACTATTTTATTTTGAGGTTTGGTAGCATGCTCTATTGTGATGGTAGTTCTCTGTGATTTTGTCTTGGACCATGTTTGTGATGTCATTGTGATATTGTTACACTTTGTTCTCTTGTGATAATTGAGTTTTGTTGTGTCCTATTATGTTATATTCACTGGTTGTTTTGTGATCTATTGTTTTGTGTTACAGTGTTGTTATTTTTACTATTTCCTTTTTTCTGATTTCAGCAAATGCTGCTCCATTCCCAAGAAAAATCAGCAGATTCCATTACAGTCCAAACAAAACTAATAATTCATCACTGGACTACTCCAGATCTTCAAACTTTTACGACACAAAACAGCCACAAGTTTACAACATTTACTATTCAAACTATCTTTATTCACACTAACTTTATACCTGTGGAAATATGCAACATTAGAACAGAACACAACAAAAGAACCATTACATTACACAACAAAACAAAATAACATAATGAAAACACAAGCAAAGAACAACACTGTAGAGAAATAACTACACTAATTGTGCAACACAATACATACAACAACATATCACAGCACAAAAACTCCACAGCAAACCAAGTGAACAAAATAACAGTGTTAGACATGGCGTCCTTGGTGTGGTTTCCCCTGACTTTTTGCCTTCTAACTTTGTGTATTGCTGGCTTTTCGGATTCTGGGCAATTCACGGCTGCTAACCAATGCTAAAGTGCATGTGCTCTGTACTCAAAGCATGGCCACATTGGCATATCCACAATTGGCATATTTAATTTACTTATAAGTCCCTAGTAAAGTGCACTACATGTGCCCAGGGCTTGTAAATTAAATGCTAGTAGTGGGACTAGAGTACTGATTGTGCCACCCACTTAAGTAGCACTTTAAACATTGTTCAGGCCTGCCACTCCAGAGCCTGTGCGCTAGTTTAACCTGCCATTTCGACATGGCAAGTTAGCCCTCTTGCCAGGCCCAAACCTTCCTTTTTAATACATATAAGTCACCCCTAAGGTAGGTCCTAGGCATCCCCAAAAGCAGGGCACAGTGTATTCAAAATGTTGGACATGTACTTTTATGTTTTACATATCCTAGCAGAGAAATACTCTTACATTCATTTTTCACTACTGCAAGGTCTATCTCTCCCATAGATTAATATAGGGACTGCCTTCTAACACTTTATAAGAATAGTTTCTCATTGGGACAAGATAGGAAAATCAAATTTGGTGTCTCTGGACTCACAATTTAATTCAACTTATGGTGAAGTTGGTTTTCAAATTGCAGTTCTGAAAATGCTACTTGTAGAAAGTTGCTATTTTCTTACTTAAGCCATTTGGTGCCTTCTGCCTCTTCCTGTAATACATGTCTGGGGTGGGTGACAGCTGGCATCCTGTATTCCCTCTAGACTACCACACACAAAGGCAGAACAGGTGTGACTTAGCAGCCATCTGTATGTTGATGGGTTATCCTGAGGCAGGATGAAAGGGAGGATCTGACACTCTGCACCTGAAAGGGCTGTGCCTGTCCCCACATAAAGGTTTGCATACCACCTGTAGTGAGTCTGGGGCCAGAACAGGAAAGGCAGGGCCTTCTGCACTTCAAAGCATCTCTTTGAAGTGTCCCTACTTCAAAGACCAAATGAGGTATAAGTACTGGACCTCTGACTATATGATTTTAGAACATTTTGGATGTAAGGAGATTCTGCCAGGAAGAGGAGCTGCTGGACTGCAGGATGGGCTGCCACTTTGCTAACTGCTTTGCTGTGTTGGCCTGCTGCCTGCTGCCTATTGCCTGGATGTGAGAAGGACTGGGCCTGCTCACTACTTCCTTGATCCCAAGTTTCTCCAAGGGCTTGCTGGCTTTACGCCTGTTTTGAAGTCTCATGGCTATCACATACTTCCTTCAACTCTGCTTCAGATCGGGTTATGCAGCTGTTTTTCCACAAAAATCGGTGCAGTGACGACTTTGCGCAGTTCGGAACTGACGCAGTGCCCTTCAACGCTGACGCAGAGCTGCTTCGAAGACATCCTTGTATGGCTTGACAATAATGCGAGACCCGACTGCAAGGTTCAGGCCCAGCACAGCACCTTCATTATGAAGGGTTCGCCGTCAAAGCGGGACCCGACTGGGAGGTTCAACACCGACGCAGTGCCGGCATCACAAAGGGTTCGACAATGACGCAGGACCTGACTGTTCGGTCCAGCGTCGATGCATTACCTGCATCATAAAGTGTTTGACAACGACGCAGGACCCAACTGCCAAGTTCGGCAATGATGCATCAGCCCGGCTACGTGAAGCGGAACTGATGTATCAGGACTTTGAAGCTGACTTTTGTTCCATCCAAGGTACTTTTTCAGTAGGCCCTGCTTGGGTCCTGTAGCCAGCCTGCCTTCCATCATGGTCAGCTGAACTTTGGATTTACCCCGGTTTAGCGGGACCTCAAGTAACCCGTAAGCGCTATTGCTTTTAAGCACTATAATGCAGTTTATTCTTTAAAAATGTATATCTTGAATTTTTCTCATTGGAATTTTGTCATTTTGGTCTTGTTTTACTCAGATAAATATTCTCTATTTGTCTAGACTGGTGTGGAGTCTTTTTGCAGTGTTTTCACTGTGTTACTGTAATTAAAGTGTGCACAAATACTTTACACATTGTCTCTTAAGTTAAGCCTGACTGCTCTGTACCAAGCGAACGGAAGGTGAGCACAGGTTAATTTTTTCTGTGTATCTGACTTATCCTGACTTGGATTGTGGCTCCTGCTTGGAAAGGGTGTATACTCTGATGACCAGAAACCTCAATTCTAACAAACAGCAGCAAAGAACAAACGCAGCACACTCACAAAAGAACACTGAGTGAAACTAGTACTAATCAGATTCAATCTTTACACAGTGTTAACGTGTAAAAAATTACAAAATAATGATGTAATACTATCACAAAATATGCCTCATTACGCTGAATATTTCCCTTTTTCCTGCTGCAGAATTTAGTCAACCCTGCCGCATAATTTGGTCCTCCCCTGCCACATAAGTCCAGTTGCCCTGCTCAAAGGCAAGGTTGGCTATGCAGTATTATCAGACACTGTTAGCTTGGTGTGCTAAATTAATTCAGTTGCCATTTATAGGCTCTTCTAGGAAGTGACACCTTTACCTGGCCCATCAATATGGATGCTATCAGCTTATACCTGTCTACCTAGTTTGTTCTTGGTATTTGCCGACAATAGAGAATTAAGTCCAAAATATGCAGGAATGTTTCTTAAGATAGCAACACTCAAGTTATCTATCACTCCTTCATTTGCATTATTCATCTATGTTACTCACAGTGCCATTCTGTGAAGTGGTTTACATTATTTTGGTGTCTATGACTTGTCAATAGAGGGGTTCATTTATTTACGTGGACCACGACTTCAGCAGCATTTGAGTCTTGTGTTTTGTATTTTTCATGCAACTGTTTATTATTTTCTTCAATATTTCCTCTGAATGAGAAGAATCCCTCATGGATGAGAGTGCTAGTAGAGCAGTAGCCATGGCTAAGGTTAACGTTCATTAGCTTTGTCTCGTGTGTGAAGGTGTTTAACCTCTCTTCACAGTTACTGGAATTAATAGAAGAGGTGCATTGGTAGAGAGTATATTCCCACTTAAGGGTATCTTGGAGCCGTGGACAGATAATGGACGTTTATTGTTACCAATCTCATTGGTACTCATTTCAATGTTCTCAGAAGGATGAAAGGCAGAGTGCATCTGTCAGATTTTTTAGTCATGTAATGGATGCAAAAGTCCACTTAGCCATAATACTCTGAATCGACTACAATGCGGTGGAAATAAATATGCCCAGAGTCTGGGGCCACTATTGAGAATCAGGGCTAGCATTTGGCAAGTATGGAAAAGGTGGCTGTCTGACCACTGAGCAAAGGTAGACACCAAATTGGGGCTGCTGTGCCTGCAGAACTTGAGCTTACCCATTGAACTCTGTTCATCTCCAAACTAGTGTGTATGCTGGGCACAGTCATAATTTGAAGAGAGATTTTGCACCTATCAATGATCATTGAAAAGGTGACATGTTGTGAGTGAATCTGGTTTCCGTTAGAAATCTTTGGCTCATAATTGGTAGATTGGCAGATCCACAAGACATAGAAAATATGTGCTGTATGTCTGCAACAACTAAACCAATAACAGTATAGATATAATGAACTTGGGGACGCTAGGGGGCGCGCGGACAAGATGGCCGCACAATAGTGAGGCTCTGTCAGCCCCGGAGCCCTAATCCAGCAACAATCATCCTGTCATTGCTGGGCAATCTCGCTGAGCGCCTTGCGATATTGAAGCGGAATGCCGGCGGCAACGATACGCCTGCTTGCAGGGCACGCTCTGACCGCAGCGGACCAGATAAGCGCATGGAACGCTCTGCGGCCTGAACAACGAGGCGCGACCGGCTGGGTTGCGTGAGGCGAGACCCACTCATCGGAGGTGTGGATCGGGCGCGTGCGCCCGCTTGGGTCCTTGCTCCCCTTGTCATCCGCCACAGGACGCCCGGCTGCTGAGGAACAGCATCGAGAGAAGCAGCCGCCGCATGTATAGCGAGTCGGGACTGCCCGAGCCGCGGAGGACGAGAGTCTAGCCACTGGGGGCTACGACAAGGCCAAACGGCAGTGGAGGCCCATCCTTACCCGCCATGGACCCCTGCGGCACCCGTCACACGACGTACGGGTGAGGCGGTGAAAACTGGGGGACCTACGCGTCGCGAGACGGACACTGGCTGTCGCTGCCCCGGGCCTCGCTTGAGACGCTCCCGCCCGCAGCGCTGACACGCAAGGCCGAGGATTTGGGCCTATACCTGAGCATCCCTGCGCGAGTGCTGTGGTCCCTCCCGGGCGCCCGCTCACTGCGGCACGGACATCTATCGCTCCTAACCTGGGTAGCGCGGCGGCAGGGGTGCACCGGGCGGGTTCCGGATGCTGTGAGGGGGCGGACTGTTGAGGAGAGGCTTACCCCTTCGCACGCTGCTTGTGCCACTGCGCGTGATGGAAGGCCAGAGGGCCTGACACTTCTGCCCCAGCGGCCCCAGTGCCCAGCATTCGGCTGCTGACATGCCGAGACATCGGAGAGTTGCTCCGGTCACGCTCACTATCTACGTCGCGCCTACCCTTGGAGAATCGGCGCTGGTTCCCCCTGGGCCCTCGGCACCTGAGCGGCGGGGGGGACGTGGTGTCGGCGAGTGGTCCGAGGGCCCCGATGTGCATGCAGCGCCTAGAATACCGGTGTGGAGGTACGCACAGCCCAGTACTGCGTCTGGCCAGGGGCATAAGAGCCACGTCTATTTAGGGGCCAAGGGGAGCGGCCCGTGCGCTGACCCTGCGCTTCCAGTCACTGAACACACTGCCCCATCGGCGTGGGGGCCTAGGAGTTAAGAACGTAGCGGAGACATCAGCCTGCAACGCAGGAGCCTAAAGGGAGCAGGCCTGACAGCGCCCGCGCCCGGCATCACAGGACACGTCTTGCTTCACTCGAGGGCTGCTGCTGGGCCCCATATTCCTCGATCCGTGTAGTGAACTACGCGCAAGCACCACCCCAGGAGCGAGAGACGCACTGCATTTGTCACGACGGAGTCCTACAACTCTTAGATCGCCCATGCAGCACCAACACCCGCCTGGCCAATACCAAAGCTTCTGAGGCGGCTGAAACTGGCAAGCAACGACCAGCATCTACTGTAGCAGCATAGTAGCCGCCTGCATCACCCCCCTTGGGACACGACCGATACCACAATGGGGAGAACAGATGGCAAACAGCCTAAGCTTACTTTCAAAGCCCGCAAGACGCCCAGAGGGCAGCCGTCCGAGATGGAGCAAGACAACGGAGGTCGGGCAAACAGAGACGAGGACGATGTAGACATGAAGACGATACTCAGCACAATGATAGCTAGCTTCGCCTCCATTGAGGGAAAAATGGACTCCATGTGCGCAAGAATGGATCAGATTACACAAAAGATCGCAAAGCAAGATGGGAGAATCACAGAGGCAGAAACGCGAATCTCGACCCTAGAAGACGACCACGCGCAGGCAGCCGGGCAGCTCACAGACATTGACAAGCTGCTGAAGGTGATAGCGGCGAAAAATGAGGACATTGAAGCCCGCTCCAGGTGGAACAATATTCGCATAACGGGCGTCCCTGAGATGACCAACACCGGAAGACTGGAGGACTACGTGGAGCGGCTGCTCATTACATGCTTCGGGCAGGAGAGCTTCTCGAGAATCCTGATCATAGAGCGGGCGCACCGCACACTGGCTCCGCAGCCCCCTCCCGGAGAACCGCCCAGGCCCATAGTCGCGAGGCTACTCAACTACCGTGACCGCGACACGGCGCTACGCAAAGCAAGTGAGTTGAAAGATGTTATATTTGAGAACAATGCCCTGTCACTGTATCCCGACTTTACTCTTAATGTCCAAGAGGCGCGCAAGAAGTTTGCACCCATCAAGAAAAAGCTACAGCAAGAGGGCGTGGAGTACGCCTTGCTCTACCCTGCACGTCTCCATCTTACCTACGATGGCAAACACCATATATGCAACACACCACAACAGGCAGCGGACTTCTTCAAAAAAACAGTGCTGGCTGCAAAGAGAGTGAACTGCCCCGCCTTTGGTGACAGGGAGGAATCTGCACAGCAGGACGAGGACTGACAATAAAGATGGGGCACTTGGGACACATCTCCCTGCAGGTTTGTCTGTGAGCATTGAAGGTACGACTGCGGACTGGGAGCAGCAGTTAACGTTTTTTTGTTGTTGTTTTTTTTAATTCTCTTTATTGAATTTTCATAATAACCAAAGATTTATCTGCCACGCAGGGCAGTGCATTCAAGAAATATAAAAGAAAGAAAAAACCACATGTCTAGTGTATCTTCAGTGATCGGAAAACTTACCAGTAAGTATTAAACAGGTCATCACACAGTCCTATATGAATACACTCAAGGCAATATATCAGTATAGCAATACAGATGTTCAATCGGGCGATGTGCTATCCAATTGGGCCTTCGGTAACAGATATTGTCGCAGTGGTTCCCAAATGTCTTTGGGTCTGGATGTTATTGGTAGCTCCTCCGCAAACAGTTCTAGATTTTCACGGCAATACACTAGATCCTTGACCCACCCCTCAATCTGTGGAGTGAGTTTGCTCTCCCATGTGAACGTGATTCGCCTCTTGGCCATAACGAGTGCCACTCTGGCGAATCTACCCAGTGTACCCTTTAGCTGAGGAACATAACCGAGCAGACATGTGAGGGGTGTGCACTGTAGCAGGGTACCTGTCATGGTGTGTAGTCGCTGCAGAACTTCCTCCCAATATCGTAGAACAGCCCTACAATTCCATGCAAGGTGGAGAAAGTCAGCTGCCTCCTGCCCGCATCGTTTACAGCGATCAGAGTCTCGGAGCCCCATTTTATACAATTTGTCAGGGGTATAGTATATTTGATGAATAAATTTAAAATGAATAATACGAAGATTACCATTGGGTGTTAGTCTGCCAGTCAGTGTGCAGATATGCTCCCATTCCTTCAGTGTAATTTGGGGTTCGAGTATAGTGTTCCAGCGCTCAAAACCTTTGTCTGCCGCCCTCACCATCTCTTCCTGTACTGTCCTATATAATTTCGTAATAAGCTTTCTCTTGGAAGGGACTATTAAAAGTAGTTGCAGTGATTGGAGAGGAGGTGGTTCAGTGGGGAAATTCGGATAGTGATCTTTAATGGCTCGTTTTAATCGATAACAGGTGTATTGAAAAAGTGGAGTGGAATTGGTGATGTATTCGAGATCCTCACCAATAATGTAACTACCCTCAGAGTAAAGATCGCGCATATGTGTAATTCCAACTTCTTGCAAAGATCTCATGGGACCCATCTCCTGGGTGACAGACAAAGCCGCATGACCAGAGAGGGGCAAAGCCGGGGCGTATATAGGGAGTTTATGAGCGAGTTTGCCTATCGATTGCCAGGCCAGAATAGTAGTGTCAATGGTATTTATTTCTGATTTGGGAGTACCCCTGTGACCATGTGTAAGCAGACTGGCTAGTGGTATCGGATATGCATCCCCCTCTTCCACTGCAAGGTGTGGTGTGAAGTCATGTGGTCTGAACCAGTAGTAGGCGTACTGGGCCTGAGCACATATATAATATATATAAAAATCTGGTGCCCCAAACCCGCACATGAGTAAGAAAGTGTTAGTGTGTCCCAACTGATTCTGGCTGTTTTGCCGCCCCATACCAGTTTCAAAAGTTGTGTTTTAATTGTAGCAAAGAATTGCTTGGTGAGGCTAATAGGAATATTACAGAACAGGTATAAAAAACGGGGGAGAATGATCATTTTAATGACTGCTATGCGATCCGCCAGGGATAGTGGTAAATGTACCCATTTATCCACCTGACTCACCAATGCATCGTACGCGCGGCCATAATTTTCCCTGATCACAGTCTCATGGTCACGGTGTACCCACACTCCAAGATACTTGACGGGGTCTGCCATCCATATGAGCGGATATTCCAGCGGGGGGGGCCGTGCACTTTGTCAATGGAATCATGACCGATTTCCCCCAATTGATCGTGAGACCGGAGTAAAGCCCGAATCTAATATATTCACGGAGGATCGGGGAGAGGTACTGCTGCGGTTCCCGAACAAAGAGGACCATATCGTCTGCATACAATGAGATGCCGACAGGTCTCTGATGAAAGTTGAGTGCGGAACTCCTATGTCGCTGACGTATTATGCACGCCAACGGTTCCAGCGTGATGGCAAATAAAAGGGGGGATAAGGGGCACCCTTGCCTGGTGCCCCGCTCGATATCAAAAGGATCAGAGGTGAGGCCTCCCACACGCACCCTTGCTGACGTATCAGTGTACAGTATCTGCAGCCATCTCAGCAGCACCGGAGGAAACCCCATTCGTTTTAACACGTGAAACATGTAGCTCCATTCAATGGAGTCGAATGCTTTAGCAGCATCGAGCATGACTGCTGCAGCCGGATTTAAAACATGAAACATAGCGAATATGGTCCTGAGATTGTGTGAAGTGGACCGCTCCAGTATAAACCCCGATTGGTCCGGTAAAACTAACTTGAGCATAGGAGGTTGAATTTTAGTGGCCAAGATTTTCGCCAGTATTTTTGCGTCCAAGTTGATCAATGACAACGGGCGGTATGATTCGCAGAGTGTAGGGGAGTTGTCTTTTTTGAGAAAGGTGATAATAAGTGCCTGTCTGAGGGAAGGAGGTAGGGCACCAGATTCATGAGCCTCCGCGAACATTTCTAATAAATAGGGGACTAGGAGATCCATATAAGTCTTATAGAATTCCGCAGTTAAACCGTCTGGCCCCGGTGCCTTTTTATTAGGGAGTGAGAGAATTGCCTCTTTAACGTCAGTCTCATCTATGGGACGGCTTAAATATTCACGTTGCCGTCTGACAGCCAAGCACAGGCAATGTCAGATAAGTAGTCATTAAGGGCGTCGTCTTCCCCTCCCCCGCGCGTGGTGTACATTTCACTGTAGTAATTTCTGAACTGGTCCACTATTGCCTGGGGTGTGTTATGCTCAGTCCTGTGATCGTCCACTATCTTAGTAATATGGTGATGGCTCGTCCTGAATTTCAACTTAGAAGCCAGATTTCTACCTGGGCGTCCCCCTTCCCCGTAAGCTCTGGCTATATGACGGCGTGCTATATATCTCGCCTCGGAGTCAGCTAACGTGTTATATTCCGCAATAAGCTCCTGAATACAAGCGAGAGAAGAAGCAGAGGGCGCGACCGAGTATTGTGCCTCCAGTTCACCCAGTGCCTTCTCCGTCTTGGAGAGTTGGCCTCTAATATCTTTCAAAATACCCGATGTTGTACTTATACACACCCCACGTATCGTAACCTTAAAGGCCTCCCATAGCGTGGAAGAGCTTTCCACCGAGCCCACATTCAATTCAAAATACTGCGTGATCACTTGTCTAATAGTGTCCTCATATATAGGGTCAAGCAGGGCCTCCATGCGGAGACGCCAGGTGAAGGGACGGTGTGGATTTGTGGGAATTTGGATAGTTAAATACACAGGGTTATGATCCGAGAGGGTGCGCGGCAGATTGTGAATGTGTGTTACCCATCCGTTAGCCTCTTCATTTAATAGCCAGTAATCCAAGCGAGATCAGCTGTTGTATGCCGGAGTGATATGAGTGCCCACTTTATCTTGAGCATTACGAAGGCGCCATACATCCACCAGACCCATTTCAGACATAGCCTCCCGTACGCACTGAGCCATTTTAATAGTACGTGCACCTTGCGGATTAGATTTATCCATGTACGGGTTAAGATGCGTGTTGAAGTCACCCCCCCAGAGAATGGCCGAATCTGGCAGCGAGCGCAGCACATTCAGTATCTGTATAACGGTCTGAGGGTCATCCACCACTGGGCCGTATATGTTGATAAGCGTAACCAATGTCATACCCAATTTACCCTGAGCAATGGCCCATCGACCTTCAGTATCTGTATGTGAGTGAATAGGAAGGAAGGGTATTCCTTTTTTGATCAATATGAGGACCCCTCGAGCATAGGTGGAGAAAGACGAGGCCAGCCTGTAACCCGCCCATTTATGTGCAATATTAACTTCCATCTGTTTATTCAGTTGTGACTCTTGTAGTAGAGCAATCTGCACACTGTGTCTCTCTAAATAAGCAAACACTTGGCGAATTTTTTTGGGGGTGTTGAGCCCGCGAATATTCCAAGTTAGGCAGTTATACCTCTCCCCCATCAACCATTTTGAAAATACAAGGTGTACTCTGAGTATTAGACATTCTGCATTCTAAAAGTTCCATGTTTAGACCTGTACTGCGAACCATCCATCCAATCACAAACATTGTGGGCATAGTAACAGTAAAACAACTCCCCCCCGCCCACCTTGGCAGCCCCAATTTGCCAAAGCCATGATCCCATAATACAACCAACTTAATACTAAAAGAACAAACTGCAGCAATTGTGTGGTGGGGAACACCCATAGGGGGACGTAGCGGCACCTACCACTTTCCAGTGTAGTGAGGAGGGGGCCGCCACACAGTATGGAGGTCTCTACCTGTGACCTACCCGCGGGTAGAAAGAAAAAGTATTATACAAAAGTATGTAGGAGACATAAGCAAAATAAGAAAGCACACCCGTGCCACAGAAACCATACCCCTGAAGCAGACCTAGATCTGCGTACGTCCAAGTGCCTGTAAGGAAACATACACATAACTGATCATTATATAACGATCACTGCAGAAATCTGGATTAGCCATGCAAATATATACCAGGAGATAAAACATAATCATATATGTGACAGGCGCCATTCAGGTAAACCTATGGCAGACCTGTCGTTTACATTCTCTCGTTCTTCAATAGAAATGAAATATTGAATTTCAAACATACAGGTCCCCAGCAACCAGTAGATGGACCTGGCAAACAGACATAGACTGTGGTATTATTCGTCAATGTCCGACGTGTTGCCTGAGGTTTGCTTTTTGCGCCTTAGAGTTTTATCAAACTCCAATGCCAGTTTCGAATTAACACAAATCTTCGCCTTGTCATCTGTGCCTATGCGAAGGCGTGCGGGATACAGCATCACGTATGGTACTTGTTCCTTCATTAGCAGTTTCTTGACGCCTTGAAATTCCTTCCTTGCCGCCTGGACAGAAGCCGTAAAGTTGGGATAGAACAACAGCTCATTTCCCTGGTAATTAATAGCGCCTTTCTGCCGAGCGATGCGCATTACAGTGTCTCGGTCTCTGAAATTTAGTAGCCTTGCGATGATGGTCCTAGGAGGAGCGCCGGGGGGCGGACACGCCGCCAGAGATCTGTGGGCGCGCTCCACGGCCAACATATTGGACAAGTGTTCAGCACCGCAGACATCGCGAAACAGGGCCTCGACGTAGTCCTCCAAGCGCCCCACATTCGTTGACTCCGGAAGGCCCAAAATGCGCACATTATTGCGCCGTGAGCGCGCTTCAATGTCCTCGTTTTTATCCCTGATGAGTGCCAGTATCTTTTCAATATCCGTGGTTTTGGCAGCTACCTGTTGTAGGCCATCTTCGGCATCAGAAATCCTCAGCTCCGCTTCACCCAGCCTAACTGTCTGTTTGTCTAACTTGGAAGATATATGGTCCATGCGGCCATTTAACGCTTCTATTTTCCCGTCTATGGACTGTAGACTGGCTTGGATCGCAGCAAGGGTCCTCTCCAGGGCAGTAGGAGCCTGCGCAGCAGAATCCAGCTCCGAGTCAGATGTGGCATTTTGCGTCGATTTGCCACCTTTGCGCAGTTCGAAAGTAGGACGAGGCTGGTTTTTATCTGGCTTGCCCATTTTGGCAGCCCACAAGCTATTGAGTACTGCAGGTCTGTGGATGAGGCCCAGTCCGCAAATGCCCCACTGTTACCAATCAGTGGGAGTGTTCTCTCCACAGCCCAGGTATTGCGCGCCCTCCAGCCAAAAGTAATCCGCCACACTCTCCTCGCCCCAAGACGCTGTTACACACACACTGGGGAGCTTGTGGGATAAAGCGGGGATGCACTCAGCAGATCGCTATTAACGGCACACGACCGCAACTCGTGGCGGGGCCTAACCTGTAATGTGAAGCTGGGTGCTCGCGCAGCCCACACAGCCCCAGAGCAGGCCGGGCCCTGGCCGCACGTCCGACGGCCGCCAAACCTCGCAAAGGCCGTACAGGCAAAGCGCTGCTCACCCGCCTCGAGTCTCTGCACCGAGTTCCCGCCGTGCCGCACATAGGTCCCTCAGCGATGTTGCGAGAGTCTGCAGCAATTTTGCGGCCCCGTCTACAGCCGCGCGGCCGCCATCTTGAATTCCGGCGCTCACACCGGAGGTCTCTGCTCGGTCTCCCCAGGCACTTTGTACCCGCCTGGATTTCTCCGGGTGGGAGCCCAGCTCATCAGCAGTTGCTCGAGTCTCACTAACGCCGCGGATGGCCACAGGAGAGCAGGATAGTTGGAAGGATATTGCTGGCAGCCGGCAGAGCTACACTACCGTGCGGCCATCTTGCCGCACGCCAAGCCACGCCCCCAGCAGTTAACGTTTAATGTTTGTCCCTGTACAGCCTCGCGAACTATTGCTCGATTGAACATGGACAGTGAGAACCCTGCAAGAACTCATATTGTGCATTCCGGGGCACCCTCCTGCCTGTAATGGTAATGCAGGGGGTGCGGTCACGCCCCCCGGGGCGAACGTCTATTAGGGTGCTCCCCCGTCCCCCATCATTGGGGATTGTTCTGTTGTGCTGTTGCTTTTGTTGTTACTTGTTGGGGGCAATCCAAGGAAAAGTCACTAGTGACCCTGAGACCCGAACACTAACTGTTCTCCTGAATGTTAGCGCTTATGTGTCAATGTATAAGAAAGTCACAGCAGAACCGCTGTCGTACAGCACCATAGCACTGTTAGCGCAAAGTTCACCCGGGGCACTGGCGACGCAGGGAGCCCGAGTATCTATAGCAATGTTGGGAGGGGTTAAGTGGGGGGGGGCTGTGCACGGCAAGTTGGGGTCGCCGTCGTGGGAGGAGAGGGTGGGACTTTGGGTGGGCATTCTTACTTACACAGTGGACAACGGGACATATGTGAATCACACAAACTCAGAGATGGCTGCATGATTTTCCTTTACATCTGCGCACGATACCCTAGGGAATGGCGGGTGAGGGACAGCAAGCCCGCACAGAGGCACACGTGGGATTTTTAACATGGAATGTGCGGGGGCTGGGCAACCCCAGAAAAAGACGACACCTCCTGGCTTACCTGGACAGGCACCATGTTAGTGTAGCCATGCTGCAGGAAACGCACACGCTGCCTACACAACAACCTCAGTTTGCCTCCAGATGGGCCTCTCACAGATACTTCTCCTCGTATTCAGCATACTCGCGGGGCACTGCAAAACTTATCAAGAGATTGGTTCTCTACACTGAAGAGGGGTCTGTGCTCCACCCGCAGGGGAGATACTGCATGACGTGGGGGAGGTTGGCGTCCAAGTCCGTCACACTAGTCTGCAGTTACGGACCCAACACAGATGACGAAGACTACTACATTACCCTGTGGGCACGCATAGTAGATATTGGCTCGACTCACCTTATATGGGGAGGGGACTTCAACCTAACATTGAATCCATCATGGGACCGCTCCCACCCACTACCGCACCACTGTACCAAAGCACAACGACAATTCCAGCAGATACTAGCAGACAACCTGCTGGTGGATGTCTGGCGCCACCTCCACCCCACACTGCGGGAAGGCACATTTCATTCAACTGTACATAACAACTGGTCTCGGCTAGACATGTGGGTCGTATCACAGGGTATGGCAGTGCATGCTCTCTCCGCTCACCACCTAACGCGTACCTACTCAGATCACTCCCCAGTGCTTATGATGCTGAACCCTCCGGGCCTGCAGCCCACACCAAGACAGTGGTGCCTCCTCCCTACAGTGCTACTTGATCAGGAGTTCCAATCGGAATTGGGGAAAATGCTCGAGGAGTTCCTTAGGCTCAACATAGACTCGGTCCCCTCCCTGACCACAGTATGGGAAGCGTTGAAGGTTACAGTTAGAGGTCACTGTATAGCCAAAGCAGGGGGCATCCTCAGAGATATTCGCACAACCATAACCATCTTAGATCACCAGCTCCGGCAGCTGGAACCCAGAGACCACGAGGTGCGTGATGGCCCTGCCCTAGCCAAAATACGGGAGCTCCTCACGGAATACCAAGCGGAGGTGGAGAGAGAATGCCGTTTCCGCTGAAAATATCATATGGCGTGCAAATATGGGGGGGGGGCGAGCGACCTGGCAGAGCACTAGCAGAAACTATCAGAACGCCGAAAACAGCGAATCACGTATTAGTGATAAGTGATGGGGATGGGACGCTCTACCGGGACACATCGGACATTATGGGAGTGTTCACCACGCACTATCGGACACTGTACACGTCATGCACAGCGCGCCAAGAGGAGACTCCTCAATACCTCGAGCAGATAGAATTGGCCTGGCTTAGCGACCGGCAGAGGGAATTCCTGGCGTCCGAGTTCCACCTAGACGAAATTCGGGAAGCCATAATGCAAATAGCGAATGGGAAGGCACCGGGGTCAGATGGCCTAGGCATTGAATTTTACAAAACCTACATAGACACACTTGCCCCCTTTCTCAAAGCACTGTATGAAGAAGTGGTTGAAGTGGGATCGCTCCCACCCACGATGCGTGAAGCCACGCTGGTCTCCCTTTTAAAACCCGGGCAACCCCCGGACTCCCCGGACTCGTATCGACCACTGTCTTTAATAAACTGCGATGCCAAAATACTGGCAAAAGTGCTGGCCAACAGGCTCTCCCTCCAGATGGAAAACCTCATCAGACCGGACCAAGCAGGCTTTATACCGGACCGGTCTACCTCCCATAATCTACGCACTCTGTTTTCCATCATGCAAGGAATAGACCAGAATGAACAGGCGGTGGCAGTTTTTTTAGACGCCACCAAAGCGTTCGATTCCTTGGAATGGGGCTACTTGTTTGCGGTCTTGACCCACATGGGATTCCCGCCTGGGTTCCTCAATTGGATTAAACTGCTGTACAATCTCCCCACGGCCTCATTACTCTTGAATGGGGAGCGGTCCTCAGCCTTCGCTATATCCAGAGGCAACCGGCAGGGGTGTCCCCTTTCACCCCTGCTGTTCGCGATCGCGATGGAGCCATTGGCTGCCATGCTGCGACAGCATCACAAACAATATGCGCTAGACTATCCCACCCGACCCGTCTTAATTTCGCTCTATGCGGATGATATCACGTTATATGTGCGAGAGCCTAGCAATGGATTAAACGCTATGATTCCCGAAATAATAAAGTTTGGAGCCTACTCGGGTATCACAATAAATTGGGGAAAGTCCAAAGTCCTGCCGCTTACTAATAGCACTGTTCAGTTCCCAATGGAGTACCCACTGCAGTGGTGCGACGAGGAGGTCCGGTATCTCGGTGTCACCATTAATAAAGACAAAGATGCACTAATGAGGGCAAACTATGGAGAGGTCCTCGACAAGGTGGAAAGCTTGATCACCAGATGGATAGCTCTTCCGCTCTCCCTTGCGGGCCGTGTGGCCTTAATGAAAATGGTCATTTTGCCCAAATTTCTATACTTGTTTACAAATATCCCCTTTTCCCCGGGTCGCCACTTCTTCACCAGGCTGAGGAATCAACTTATTCGTTTGGCGTGGGGAGGAAAGCAGCCTCAGATCAAATGGAGCACCCTAACACTGCCATTTCCCCAGGGCTGCTTTGAGGCACCTGATCCGGAACTCTACTATCTCAGTGCCCAGGCACAATACGCAGCATATTGGCTGGATCCTCCGCCCTTCATGACTCACCTGGCAGTCGAACAGGGGCTTAAGGCATCCGCTTCCCTTGCAGGCCTATTAGGCGTAAATAACAAAACGGCTGGGGGATCACGATCCACGGTGACATGCACCAATCATGCGTGGCGGGCCAACGATCCCAGACGCCTATGCTATATTTCCCGCTGCTCCCTATCCGAGATCAGCCTAACCTACCCGTCACACAAGAAGGCATCTGCAAGCGCATGTTCCTGCGGTTTGGGATACACATGTGGTGAGATATGTACCAGGAAGGGCGTTTCAAAGGCGCAGAGGCATTCTTCGGTGGCACATCTCCCACAACCATGGACCGCTTCCTATACATACGCCTACGACAAGACGTCATAGTCGCTACACCAGCATACCCAGAGGAGCCCCCCACTTTGCTCCCGCTGCATCTGACACTACGGGCTGGGGCACCACACGCTGTATCACGTATATACAAAGCCACCATAGGGGCAGGCCTGTCGGGGCCCACGAAAGTGAGGCAGGGGTGGGAAACGGAACTAGGTCATCCACTCACTGATGAAGCCTGGGCATACTGTTGTCAGCTGACTGAGCACATCACAGCTACCAGTAGGTTTAGGATCATACACTTTAAATTTCTCCACCTCATGTATATACTCCGCACAGCTGCACAAACTTCAACTGCGGGACAACGATAAATGCGACTGCTGTGGGAAGGAGGGGGCGGGGTTCCTGCATGTTGCATGGGAGTGTAGGTCTGTGGCGCACTTCAGGACCGAGGTGGCGGCAGCCCTGGGAGACATGATTGGGGAGCGGCTTGAACTTACACCCGAAATGGGTCTCCTGGGATACCTCCCTGGGCATAAAGGCAACACTAAGCGCTTCCTGGCATTGGGCCTCCTTCTGGCAAAGCGTAAAGTTGCATGCAGATGGGGAAGGGGCAGGGCGCCCAAATTTAAGGACTGGTTAGCTGACCTCACTTATTGCCAGGAGCAAAATGCCATTTACGCAGAACTGCTCCCTGCCCGATCGAGGCCCCGAGACATATGGGAACCTCTCATATCATACCTGCTGAGGGGAACGGGAGGGGAAACTGATGCCAATGTGGCACCCGCGCAGCCTGATAGCCAAGAGGAGGTCGGAGAGTCTCAGGCTAGTGCGGAGGCTTCCGAGAACGCATGTCGAGTAAATGTGTATGCCTCTCATGTCAAAATCATACTAAATGTACTGTACCTCACATTCGAAGATCAGCATCTCTTTGTTACTTACTATGCACCGTATCCCTATGTTTCGATGTTTGCACTGTAGATGAAATGCCCACCAAGTATTGTTGGTTTGAAAGTACTGTAATATTAACAGAAATGTCAATAAACAGAGTTTAAAAAAAAAAAGATATAATGAATTTACAGGTCCAAACCAAGGAAGTTGCCTGGATAAAGTATCATAAGACCAGTTGCACGAAAAAAAATTGGTAAACAAAAATTTCAAAAATTATAAAGCTTTGTTGCAAAGTGTATAAAAACAGTTAAAGAATCCAAAATATGTTAAAATGTTAAAAAAACATTGTTAATTCAGGTTCATGTCCGGTTCAAATGCAGTGTTCAAAAGAAATCAATAAGTCAAGCTATGCAGTGTCACCAGCTCACTGGGGGCCTTTTTTATGAAAACTGACACATCACTGCATTACCGCAGAAATGCATCAATTTTCCTTGCGCTGCATCATAAAGGTTTAGGATGCAACGGGTGCGCCGTATTTACAATACGCCGCTCCATGGCGCAGGGTCCCAAGGATGCATCAGAAATCCTGAAAACGTGGTGCATTGCTGTAGGGGGTCAGAAAACTGACGCAACTACAGCAATGCATCAAATTACAGATGCGAAGAGTCAGTTTTGACCGACGCATAGCCTACTGTATGGGGATCAATGTAATAGAGTGTGGAAAGGTGAAAAACTCACCTTGCACTCTATTGCATTGGTCCTGTAGGTCAAGAATACAAGTGGGCATAGTGTACTTATGTGGACCACTATTGAGGTGATTTGAGGTGTGGATGGCCATCAAATCATAACTGCTGGTCAAATATTGTGTAATCCATTTCGGCACTTTCAAAACAAAAGAGTCGCATTTGTTTTTTTTGTTTTGCAGTTATATAGCATGAGTTCAACCTAAGGGCATTGAAGCACTTTAAATGAGCACCACTTACATTATACAAGGTCACAATCATTTGTATTTAGGCCCGTAGTTGATGAGTTCTTCTTGCTATGTTCCCACCACAGCACTTGTAAGAGTGAATGCCACCAAGGCTTCTCTCAAATTCCACTAATTTGGGATTTTCAAGCAGGTGGGCAGTGCTACCTGCTCATTGCACAAAATAAAGAAAACAAGCTCTAACTGAAAGATTTCCAGGAGACATTGTTTTTGTTCACCTCCCAAAGCTTCTGAAGCTCCTGACTAGTGTTTGGCATACGTATTTACTCATAATAAGGTACCTCACGCTATTGCTGAAGGTTTCTGATAATCACTCTGCTCCCCAGTGGTGCAGCAGAAGAGTGAGAGAAGCTTAGTGCAGAGACAATCTCAGTAGGTTTTGTTTTAGTGAGGACCTAATTGGCAATGAACGCCTCAGAAGCCCCTGGGATTGTCTGTCAGTGCTGTGCATACAGGGCTTCACTGGTGGCCTCGTCAGAAGCTGCAGAGCAGCACCTGACCTGCATTGCTACACATATTTAACATGAGCTTGGCTACTGTTCCCCCAACCCCAGAGTACCAGTACTCTCCCTGGCAAAGGAGAACGTTCGGTACTCAAGGAGGGAAAATTAGGAAGTGCCGGTACTCAGTACCTGTGAGTACCGACCCATTTAAAGTACTGCTGTCGGAGAGGTTTAGCTATGGTGGTGACGGAGTGGTCACTGCCGTAGACAAACCGCATATAAATTTGTCAGGCAGACAATTATTTTGATGGTATGTATATTCTTTTGCTGTTGCAAAGAAGTATACGTACCACCAACATATAAATCAGGCCCTGAGTCTTTCCCTGAGACAATTTAGGTAACTCCTCAAAATCTACTCGTTGATTGTGCAAGAGTCACATTGGCTGTAGGGCAGAAGAACAATTACTATGTGTGAAGTGGGCGGGATTCCAGAAATGAAGAAAAGCTGAATTTCATTGTCACTTATTTTGGTCTTTTCTGGGCAGTCTAAATCGTTCCAATTATAACCTGCTCACCCTATATGACTAAAATGAACCTGTTCCTTCTTTTTTTAACTTAACAAATATGGCTTATAGAGAAAATAATCCATGTTCCATCTTTGTCTCTTTAGTACAACCATCATATGTTTGGATTCAGAGTTTGCTACTTTACATACGTTTTTTTCCTTGGGATGTCTTTAAAACTGTTCTTGTTAATCTATTTTAATGGTAAATTGGAAGTAATTTCTCTATCTATCAACATTTACACCTAGGCCTCTTTGTAACTAAAAATATTGTAAAGTAGGGCAGAACATTAGATTGATTTAGGTTATCTATTAGCTTCTCTGGTTAGCACTGGAGTAGTTTGATCTGTACATGAAAGATTTATTCATAGCCAACTTTTTTTTTTTATTGAAATCCATAAAGAAAGTTTTACCAATACATCCATACAATTCATTTCACATGTCAGGTAATAAAAAAACCAGTAAGCGCCACAAACAAGTCTAAAAACAATACCCCCAAAAAAAACATAATACATTAGAATGTGCATGTAAATGAATCTTATAAATGTGACTTTAAAAAATACAACGGATAGCATTTCAAAATCCAATACAACGTAAATTGCCTGTTTTTAAACGAGCTAAGAAATTGATTATGCCTTAGGTACATTAAAATATGTCGAAAAATCAACATGTGTGCCGTGAATAATATTTCATCCTAATACAACCACTTCAATTACTTAACAATAAAAACTAAAGTGTCTATAGTGCAATAAAGTGCTAAGAGATAGGTGTCTATAGTGCAATCAAATCCGAGAAGATGTGCAATTATATCAAAAGATACAACCATAAATAAGATTCGAGCATAATAAGAGTACCTCCTGAAATATAGGCTCAGTTTGAAACTTTAATCAAAATAGGCTGCCCAGACATTCTCAAACTTCTTAAGCCCCCCCAATTCGTAGTGCATAAACTCGCTCATTTTTTTTAACCTGCTTCAATTTCCGAACCCACTTGCCTTTTGTTGGTATAAGATCTGATCGCCATCTCTGTAGCAGGAGTGACCTAGCTACTGCCATTGCGATATATAATAGTTTGACCACCTTGTCCGGAAAATGTAGATTAGGGTCGTAACCAAAAGCTTTCAGCTGAATATTCGGATCTATTATGATTAAACATTCAGCTTCCAAATGGCGAAAAATTTCATTCCAGAACCCCTGGATCGAGGGGCACTGTGATATGATGTGTGTCCAATTGGCTGAAGGATGGTTTAGACAGCGAAAACACTGCCCTGATTGGTTGTGGTAGACCTTAGATAGAAAATGTGGAGTTCTATAGAGCAGCCATTTGCTAAAGAATAACATCCGGCGCCAGTTAGCCCCCCTCAACGTGCTGAAATTAGGTTTGTTTAATACAGACCACATACTCGCTGTGATTTCCAACTCCTTATGTTTTCCCCATTTAGTAATTGCTTTCTCCGCAAGATCTATACCCTTTGTAGAGGCTAAACGCTGTTTCCACTCCCGGGTTTCTTAACTATGATTTCATCAAGTAATTCATATACCAAATTTTTACGGTCATTAATCTGTACCAGATCGAGGTTACTTAGGAATTTAATAAGAATGTTATATGACCCAAGGAGAAGGAAATCATTCGGGATTAAATCATACATTTCTGCAATATTCAGCCACCTATCATTCCTTAAGAAATCAGAGATTTTCCCAAAGCCAGCCTTGGCCCATTTTTGTATGATTGCAGTCGAATCTCTAATCCCAGATACTGAAGTGAGTTCGGATAACGGAGTTGAGGAATTAATTACAGGGATTGAATATCTTCTATAGAAAGCCTGACGTTTGTGGAAAAACCACTGCATACACTTATAACGTACTAGTTTAGGGAATTTTGTGATTTTTAGTGGGCAGCGTATCTGGTTCTCTTTACAAATTAACTTCATGAAATAGTTTACAAATAGACCTGTTTGTGGTTCCAGCTTAAACCTTGACATATATTGTGCAAAATATGCAAAATAATAATCCCTGAGGTTGGGAAGAGCTAATCCGCCATTTTCCAGTTCCACATATAAAGTGCTGAGTGCAATTCAGGGGACTTTCTTGCCCCAGAGAAAGGATGTAAACATAGACTCTAATTTAGCAAAAAAAGATGCCGTTAAGACACAGGGGATCGCAGAAAATAAGAAATTAAATAACGGGAGAATGGACATCTTAATCAGTGTGACCCTACCCAAGATGGTTAGTGGAAGCGAATTCCATCGAAGGAATAAGTCTCTTACTTTGCGTAGAAGCGGGGCAAAGTTTAAGTCATACAATTCGGAAATTCGTGACGAGAAATAAACCCCCAGATATCTTTTCGGTTCAGTATTTAGACAGGGAAGGATATCCGCATGTAAATCCTCAGGCTTACAGCCACACTGGATTATTTCCGGTTTTTTAAATTAATTTTATAACCGCCTAGCAACTCAAACTGCTCAAAAATCTCAAAAGCTTTTGCTTGGGCCTCCTTATCCCCCTTTATTATTAGCATGATATCGTCAGTATATAATCTAAGTTTTCCCATAGTTGGTAGAGGGGGACGAATATCTGCATTATTCCAGATGGCTATCGCCAAGGGCTCAATAAAAAAGGCGAATAGCACCGGGGACAGTGGACAGCCTTGTCTAATCCCCCGTTTAACACTAACTTGGCCTGCCACAGAGGCATTAATAATAATGTTGGCTTCTGCATTTAGGTACAATTTCTGGATCAGCCCCGTAATTTTGAGAGGTATACCGAAGTTTAAGAGAATACAAAATAAGGTCTCCCAGACCACCAGGTCAAATGCCTTCTCGGCGTCTAATAAAAGGACCAAAGCTGGTATGTTCTGGGTCTCAAAATAATCGAGTGCTTCAACTAAATAATGCGTATTGGTCCCGAGCTGCCTCCCTGCGATAAAACCATTTTGATCGGGATGGATCAAGTGCGAAGCTATTACATTGAATCGGTTGGCTAAAAGTTTAGTAATGATTTTATAATCAGAATTTAAAAGAGTGATAGGGCGATAAGAGTTAGGGTCTTCACAATATTTTCCCTTTTTCAAAAAATTGACTATATTCCCTTTTCTGAATGAAGATGGCATTAGACCGCCCTCTAAAATTGAATTTGCAATCAGCAAAAGATATTCAAGAATGGCACTCAAAAAGGTTTTAAAAAATTCAACCGGAAGACCATCCGGGCCACAAGCTTTGCCATTCGGGAGATTTTTGATAACATCCCCCAGTTCTTCTTTAGAGAAAGGACGCGTCATTCTCATTTTATCATCCTCGTAGAGTACTGGCATTTCATATCTCTGGCGAAATTTTTCCAAAGATGCCTTGTCAATAGACTGTTGTTGGCCATAGATATTCCTGTAATGTCGTGACATTATATCCCCTATGGCCACTGGATCATCAGAACGAAGACCAGTTATAGGGTATCTCAGTGTGCTAATCTGATTGCTTGCTGCCTGCTCCCTGGCCTGCCATGAAAGGAACCTCCCGGTGTAGTTACTCTCTTCGTATACCTTTTGCCTATGGTTCTGATTAGAGGATTCACATTTAACATAATATTTTTTGCTAAGATACCGTTTAGCCTGGTCAAGTTTCCGTTGGTTAAGAACCGAGGGGCTACTGAGAAAGATTTCATAGCACCTTTGCACCTTCTGCTCTAGATTTTGGTTTTCATCCATCACTTTTCTTGAGTTATCGGCATCTTTTCCAATGGCTAGTCCCCGTATGTATGCCTTAAGTGAGTCCCAGACTTTGTGAGGAGGTGCCAAACCGTGATTTCGCACAAGAAACTCATGTATCTCTGTTTTGACGAGAAGCACCCAGCTTTCTTCTGATAGATATTGCCTATTTAAAGTCCATCTTTTGGAAATCGTAACGTATTTACCTGACTCTAACTCTAGAATGACCATAGAATGATCCGAGAATCCGTTCGGAAGAATTCTCTGCTGGCTAAAAGTCAATGTCCTCGAGATGAGGAAGAAATACGTGAGGAAGTGCGAAATCTACCCGAAAAACAGGTATACGCGATCTTAGTCAGGAATGCTGCCCTCCATGGGTCAATTATGTCCAGAGTCTTTCCATAATTTTGAATGACTCTAAGAGTTTTCGGTTTTAACTGTTTTTTAGACATAGCTGAGGAATCGATTTTAGGGTTTATTAAAAAATGTAAATCTCCCCCTATAATCACTTCACCAGGAATTTGGATTAGAGATTGAAAAAGCTCTTCATATGGTAAAGGATTATCCTCTACTGGGGCATTGATGCTGGCAAAAGTTAGAAGTCTATTCCCCAGATTACAGGTAGCCCAGCACCACCTTCCACTCTGATCACTTGCAGAATTGACCACCTCAGCTTGGAGTTTTTTACCCAGGAAGATTGCCGTGCCACGATGAGACGCAGAGGAGGAGGAGAAACCCCGTTATGCTGCCCAGGACCTGAACATTGGAAAGTCTACTAGCTTCCCCGCCGGTATATAAGTCTCTTGAATTAAAATGACAAATGGATTTTCTGTCTTTATCCACGATTCGATGGCCCACATTTTTTTGTTATTGTTAAGACCATTAACATTAAAGGAGACCACTTTTAAAATTTCCTTTTTATCCATTAGAAGATAGCAAAGTATGTTCCTGACAACATTGCAAAGTAGACCAAGGTGTTCTGGAAAACTACGGCATCAATCAATAACCCCATCCTAGCCCTAACAAAATATGGATTTATAAATAGTAAATGGATGAATCTAAATTTTACAAATGGATTTCTTTTTTCCCTCATGCTCCTCCTTCCACCCCCGGGACCCCCTCCCCCGAAACCACGGTGAGCAGTCCACCGTCCCTGCTCACACCTGACAGGCTAGCCCACCCCCCCTTAACTGGCACTATGACTTGGTGCCACGTGCTACCGGCCTTCCTACCCTTCCCTCCCCTCCTTCAGTGAAAAGAAAAGGGAAAAAAAACTGGAAAGAAAGAAAAAAGATCAATATCAGCCCCCAAAGGCTATCTAAAAGAGGCTATCTAAAAGGACAGAACCTCAGACTGAAAAGCCTAGGAGGAGATAAACAAGAAGCTGATGGCATTTGCAATTCTGCAAGCCCAAGCCCACATTGAGGCCATCAGGACTTATTTAAAGAAATTTTTTGCAGTAATTCCTGAGCTTCGGGGACATTGCAAAATACATGGAATCTGCCTTTTACGAGCACTTTTAATTTGCTCTGTTGGGCGATCATTGCCTGTGCCCCCTGTTCCTTAAATAGATGTAACATTTTAATGAACTCTTTCCGCCTTTTGGCTGCGGAGGCAGACATGTCAGGGAAAATACGACAAAGTGGGACCTCCAAAGAGGTGAACTGTCGCTGCTTTGTGGCCTTGGCTAGGATTTGTTTCTTGACCCTGAAGTCCCCAAAATTAACCAGGATTGTCCGCAGAAAGTTGGCATTGGGAGGAAGATGCGCAGGCACCCGATGGGCTCGCATAAGAGTCAAATCTCCATTATAATCCGGGAGGGCATTTTTTTAAATAAAAGAATCAACCCATTGTAATGTCTGCTGGCCCTCAAGGCCTTCCGGGATACCAAGAATGCAAAGATTGGAACATCTAGAATGATTCTCAAATTCTTCCAGTTTGTACTCCATTGCTGTTTTTTGACTCTGAAAGGCTACAACTTTATTATTCATGATTGAAACTTGATCCTCCAATTGTGAGATCCTAGTCTCTGCCTCGAGAAGACGTGCCGGGACCTGAGCCATGTTTTCTTCAATTTTAGTGAGGCGGGCGTGGATTGCAGCAATTTCCGCAGATTGGGAGGTTTTAAGCTCTCGAATCTCATCCAGAATCAAGTTGAGGAGACTCTTGGCATCCCATTGCACAGTAAAGGGTCTATTATCCTGAGAGGGATTGTCCTGGGTCAGTTCCGGCCCAAATTCAGACTGCAAAGCCGATGGAACAGAAGATACGATCTTATCTGGTGCGGCCAGCCCAATGTCTACGGGGACGGAAAGTCCAGATGGGCTCCCCCCAGAAGGAGGCGAAAGTTGCGCCAGGTGTTGAGGAGTGTGACTGCCATCACTGGGATATCCATCTTTACTGATGTCAGTAGGTAGATCAGCTGATGGTGAAACACTCCCTGCCCCCTCCGCAGCAACAGATGTTAGTCCGGGGTTGGCTTTGAAAAATAAAGGATATTTTTTAAGGTCCTTGGATTTCCCAGCCTCAACCACCGATGTCGTTGTCTTTAGATCGTCCAGATCTTGAGAAGTAGAGGTGCCTGCCCCGGGATAAGCCATAGAGAGGGGGCTGGTGCTTGAATCTAAGTTAGCAGAGGCACCCCCCGGATGGTCTTGCTTGGCGGACACCGGAGCTGCCATCTCTGCGTTTTCTGGAAGCAGTCCCAAATCTTTCCTTAGGGCTGCAGCATGGTTTGCCCGAGCGGCTGCTTGACCAACGCGTTTTTTGACCCTTTGAACCAGGGCTGGGGAATCAGGGTGAGCTGCAACAGTGCCTCTAGGAAGACTTCGCATATTGAAGTTGCCAAGTGGATTCTTTGCTGTTCCCGTAACAGGTTAGCCGCAATTAAAACATGGGACTCCCCCAGCGACCCTCAACCAAGTAGTACAAGGAGCCCCCATAAACCAACAGGTAAGAACAGCACATGTACTTACCCCCCTTGGTGAGAAACCTGGTGGTCCCAAATGGCATTGCAGAAAAAAAATATATATATTAAGCTATCTCCACCCAGCCTGATAGCCGTAGTCCTGGCTCCAGCTAGAGAAGTACAAGAAGGGGGCTAGGAAGAGACAAACGCAGCTCCCAGACAGGCAAACACTTCCCAAGGCTCCAGAAATTTAGAGGCTCCGCATTGAGCTGCGTTGAGCCGTTAAGGTGCTCGCGCTCTGTTTACTCGGCTTGGGATCGTGCCTTATCAGCATCTCAATGAGCCTCACCGGCTCCTGCTCCCGCTCCCGGTCCTGCTCGAACAAATCCTCCGCGGTCGCTCAGCTGTACAGCTCCTCAGCCGGCATCCCTCATCTGTTGTCAGCTGCTGCCGGAATCCTGCATCCGCATCCAGAGGTGAGAAGGGGGGGTGTGGTCACGGCGCACTCAGCCGGTAGCCTGCATCCGCCTTCATGAGAAAATAAGGATGAGCCAACTTTTCAATTGGTGAGAGAGTTGGAGAGTTGAAGAGATGCAGAGAGTTTCCCTCATTGCCAAGGAGACCCTGGACACCTTATCCCTGTATTGTTCATTAGGTGTAGACGCTGTATCTATTTCACTGAACTGTGCATTGAAAATTGGAGTCTGGGTCTGAAAAATTGCTATTCAACTTGAAAGAAATTAGGCAAATATGATTGGGCACCAGGACGGTCTCAAATCAAAGGCAATTCTAGCAGCTAATAACAATACCATGCCCTATGTATGAGATAAACAGAACGGTCCTACTCCCTTTTGCCAGGGAAGTTGTTAGTGAGTAAATGGCACTCAGATCTTGGTCCCAATTTTGAATTACAACTTGCTTAGTGAGTAGGGGCATGAGGGACTGCCATGTTCTTTGCAAATCCTTTCAGCCTACAGTACAAAACAGGTTTTAACTCAACATAGAGAATAACAGGAGAAGCACGTGTAAAAAGTCACAACACCTGTTGTTCCCTTGCACCCTCTGAATCGTCCTCTCTACAACCTGGAGGGACATGAGTTGTGTTAGTAGATGCTTAAATGGCAGGCCATTTGTACTAGAAATACTATTCTTCAATAAGGTGAAAATGGGGGGCAGCTGATTGGTTGAAAATACTGATATTTAGTTCTACCCTGAGTCTCTTTGTAATGGCCTTTTTTATCATTAGGAAACACAATTTTTTCTTTTACCAATAGAAAACAAGGTTTGGGCCTGTATTAGGTAGCCTCTGGCTGTGTGCAACGTGAGGTTGGGCCCTGACCCCTGCCACTCACTGCCTTGAGCAATACTTGGCATGGGGTTGGCTGCAGGGCCTCGCCTGCGGCCAGGCCATTTGCCCAACTCATCCGAAGGCAGCCAACCCTTTCGTCACATAACCTTCATACATACTTGGCATGGGGTTGGCCACAGGGCTTGGCCTGTGGCTAGGTCCTACGGCCAATTCCCTGCAGGCGGGCTGCCATCCCCGGCCTCCCCCGACTGCTTACAGCCGTTGGCTGAGGTTGGCATGGGTTAGCCGCAGGGTCAACCGCCCATACGTGGCCAACCCACACTGAGCCCTCCCTTTTTTTATGATTTTCCACTCCAGCGGGCTCTCATGGGAACCAGCGCTGCCCCTACACTCCCATGGAACTTTCACTGGAGCAGAGGAGTCCCGCTGGCCTCCACGAGAGTCCTGCGGATAGTGACAACTAAAAACAAATATTAATTTGACTCACACCACAAGGTCCATGGGGTAAGAGTACCTCTACCCTGCCCCTTTTCTTTCATTTTTATTTTATTTCCAGGACATGGAGATCGAGTCCCTGTGTCCTCTAATGTGGGTCACAACATTTCTCCTAATGTTGCTGTCAGCGAATCAGAAAGTGAGTTCCAGTTGGCTACATGGGAGCTTCTCTCCCCTGTGGCAACAAGACAGCTGATGGGAAAAGAAGCCATTTCAGCCAATCACATTGCTATTTATTCTGCCAGATTTATTGTAATTCTGTTCAGCCGTTTGTGCTGTAGTGCTGTTCATATATCCCTATGAAAATTGTATGGGCAAATTGCGTCTGGGACCTCTGTTTTTACTTGGTCCGCGCTTGACGCATTGCACCAAAACTTTCAGAAAAAAGTGAGGTGGATCAAATTTTTGGGGGGAAAGTTTTGTGAAGATTCATTAAACAATGATAAAGATATTGGCAACATACTCTTCCTTTAGTAACTAGGTCCTAACTATACCTACACAGTGCAGTGGCGACCACAACTATGTTTTATATATATATGCACCAAAAAAAACAAATGTTAAAGTGACATTTAATTTGTCTTGTAATGATGTAAAAGCTATCATTTTGTAACAAACAAATACTGAGATTCATCAGTTATGGTTTTTTGAGCTAACTATAACCTGTGCCCCCACCATGTACTACTTTCTGAGTTAACATATTACAAGTAATGTTATGTGCATTTGTAATTCACCTTATTACCCACAAGAGTATTGTCACTCCTGGCATGTCCAATGACATCATTGACTGAAACCGTAACTGACATATCATCCCTAGTTAGATATCTCACTTGGAGTTTTACCACTATTTTACAGGCCATATGTGGAATTTGGTTTTAATTTCCAAAGGCCACATATGGTGTGTTGTGTCCATTTATGAAGGGTACAAGTGATGTAGTGTGTAGACTTCTAAAGGTCTCACAGGGAGAATTGTGTTGAGTTCTTCTGATCTTACTTTGAGAATGAAAGGAGTCTACATTTTGAGGTGATAGAATCTGAAGCGTCTTTATCTATCAATGAATGGACAACAAGTTGGGTTTCGATCACAGTGCACATCTAGATTACTGTTCCTAGCCATTGAGGCTTTGCATACAGTATTTTGACCGCTTTGGAAGCCTTATGTCGAGCACGGTATCCACTTCTGCAGGCCACCTATATAATACTACTCAGAATTTTGGAGACCACGCCTGGATTGTTGTATCCACCTCTGGGGGTCGTACCTGGAGTATCATATCTACAAAAGAGAGAGAATTGAAAAAATATATATATTTCCTGGGCGTTTCAGAGGTTTCCTGCTTTGCTTCATTTGAGCTGGATTTACCTGGTAACTGAGGTTAATTAATTGACAGAATACTGTTACTGCAGCCTCCTGTTGATGGTTCTTAATTGACTAACACTGTTTGGGTCAAACACCACTTCATTTTACTCTCCCCTCGAAATGCATGAGGCCTATAATGCATTTGAAGTGGGAAGCTAAAGTGGTAAGGGTGCACATTTTAAAGTAATCGGTCAATAGCTCTCCGCTGGCATAAGTCCACACTTTCTAAAGTGGGCCCACTTCATACCAATTACAGAGTTTTCTGTTTTATTATCTGTTTTGTGTCTGTTTGGGGAGACAGTACTGTTGCTGCCAATATGTTGCACAACCACTTCCAACGCTGGCGTTGGTGGAAACCTGGCTAGTGAGCTTATGGTGTACTTAAGCATTCTATTCTCTTGAATGAACTTTTCTACCCCATCTGACTTTTCGACTTTGTAAACATACCATGAAATACAAACAAATTGGGTGAGTTTATTTCTCCAAAAATTAACTGAATCTCCCCCTCTACTCAGTGGAGTAATGCAAAATGAAGAGGCGCCCCCCCTCCCCCGCAGAATGTGATAAGGGGGCCCCTGAGTCTTACATATCTCATAGACATTCATTGACCTTGGCATGAAGGGGGACCCCTGAAAGATTTGCGAGCCCCCGAAGGAATGGGTCCCCTTTCGCTGCAGGGGCCACTTGTGTTACGCCCCTACCTCTACTCTAAAGAAACCTATCTTGCAATACAGAACCGACTTGTTCTAGTGTTTCACCTTGTCATCTTGCCTAAGCTCTCACCCTTTGATAAATCTGTGGGTTTCACTATCAGCTAAAATTTTCTGATGCAATCTCACATCACATAAAAGCATAAAAACTTTGCCAATCCAGCAGTTTCTTCTCAAAACATTTAACTTGGTATCCCCCACATTATCTTCCTTGACTCTTTAAAAAGTATCCTCCATGCACCAGCTTGCCTCATAACATGTTCTAAAAGATCAGACCACATCACTCCAGTTATGAGAGACTTGCACTGGCTTCCCTTTGAGGCCAAAATTAACTTCAAAATGGCTTGCGTTACTCATAAAGTGGTTCATTTCTGCACTCCCAAATGTCTGAAAAACAAACTACGCGTCAGGATGTGCATTCATGCCTACCTCTGTGGGCCAGTCCTGTGTAGAGATGTGCTACTAATAATGTTCTGAACACATCTGCCCTCAAGGGCGGAAGAAGGTGGCAGGGAGCACAGATTTTAGATGCCTCTGGAAGGAGGCTTCAGAGCTCAGACAGACAAACTGCACTAAATACCTGAGTGAAGGTAAGAAATACTATGTGACTCCTGGAGCCACCGGATTCTCGAGAGACTTGGACACGGTGGTGGCCATCTTCAATTCTTAGACTATAACTTCCTTGTGGTCAATAGCATCCTTGTTTATGCAATCATGATACACAGAGGCTGCAGTAGGGACTTGTTGTTCAGAAGATTGGAATTCTCTCAATCTGTTCTTCTCCTAAGTTGACAAAAGGCATACCTGGAATCAGGAAATTACTCTAACATAGCACATAGCATCCTTATTTATGCAATCATGATACACAGTGGCTGCAGTCGGGACTTGTTGTTCAGAAGATTGGAATTCTCTCAATCTGTTCTTCTCCTAAGTTGACAAAAGGCATACCTGGAATCAGGAAATTACTCTAACATAGCACATAGCATCCTTGTTTATGCAATCATGATACACAGTGGCTGCAGTCGGGACTTGTTGTTCAGAAGATTGGAATTCTCTCAATCTGTTCTTCTCCTAAGTTGACAAAAGGCATACCTGGAATCAGGAAATTACTCTAACATAGCACTTAGCATCCTTGTTTATGCAATCATGATACACAGTGGCTGCAGTCGGGACTTGTTGTTCAGAAGATTGGAATTCTCTCAATCTGTTCTTCTCCTAAGTTGACAAAAGGCATACCTGGAATCAGGAAATTACTCTAACATAGCACATAGCATCCTTGTTTATGCAATCATGATACACAGTGGCTGCAGTCGGGACTTGTTGTTCAGAAGATTGGAATTCTCTCAATCTGTTCTTCTCCTAAGTTGACAAAAGGCATACCTGGAATCAGGAAATTACTCTAACATAGCACATAGGATCCTTGTTTATGCAATCATGATACACAGTGGCTGCAGTCGGGACTTGTTGTTCAGAAGATTGGAATTCTCTCAATCTGTTCTTCTCCTAAGTTGACAAAAGGCATACCTGGAATCAGGAAATTACTCTAACATAGCACTTAGCATCCTTGTTTATGCAATCATGATACACAGTGGCTGCAGTCGGGACTTGTTGTTCAGAAGATTGGAATTCTCTCAATCTGTTCTTCTCCTAAGTTGACAAAAGGCATACCTGGAATCAGGAAATTACTCTAACATAGCACATAGCATCCTTGTTTATGCAATCATGATACACAGTGGCTGCAGTCGGGACTTGTTGTTCAGAAGATTGGAATTCTATCAATCTGTTCTTCTCCTAAGTTGACAAAAGGCATACCTGGAATCTGGAAATTACTCTAACATAGCACATAGCATCCTTGTTTATGCAATCATGATACACAGTGGCTGCAGTCGGGACTTGTTGTTCAGAAGATTGGAATTCTCTCAATCTGTTCTTCTCCTAAGTTGACAAAAGGCATACCTGGAATCAGGAAATTACTCTAACATAGCACTCTTAGAAAAATAAATAGACTTTGCATTTGAACGCTATTTCAGGATTTCTTCATAAAAGTCTGCGAACTCTTTTGCACTTGCTAGTTTTTATACTAGGAGTTGTCCATTGCAATTACAAACTCTATTTGCAGTTACACTTGATAAACCCACTGTATAAATTGCATTCAATGAGCTTTGATTTTGTATTTTGAATGAATGTGCTCAAAATAGGTAGGTTGAAGACATATGAATAGCTGACTAAATTCCTCACACTGCTGTCTAAATACACCACGGGATCACTTCTGTATTTGTTATTTGATATTCTTACCCTGATATTGTCCCAGGCACACCCATGTTTATTTTTGCACTGTTTACTATTGGCACACACATGATATTAACTATAACTGCTTCAGGACACAGGAGGGGCGTGGACTTCAGCCCCCAGACTCCCTCCCGGTCGCCGCAGCTTCCCACACCGGACTTGCGCACGGAGGCGCATGAATCATTGCTGCGGGTCGCGCCGCGTTACGCCCATGGGCTGCGCCCGGGCGGGCTCGCCCTTGGCCCATCAGCGCCTGGAAGAGGCTGGGCCCCCCTCATGCTTTTTCTACAGAGAAATTTCCTGGAGCTGGTAAGTGCCGCTTATTTTTGTTTTTATTTTGGTGGGTCTTTTGCAGAGTTTTTAGAGTGACATTGACTGCTGTTGCCAGGCTCTTGATTACTTATTATTTGGGACAAGTGAGCTACTCTGAGCATGGGGAAGAAAAAAGCTGAATCCTCCAATGGCTCAGACAAAAGACCAAGAGCCAGCAAATCTATTCTGTCCTTTCTCAATCAGGCAGTGGGCGTGCTCTGATGAAATCTCATGTGCAGAGGTTGAATTGGCCTCGAACCACCAAGCCATTCCTGTATCCAGAGATGTCCCGGAGCAGGGGGAAACTACCCCCAGTACCACCATCCCTGATCTCTCACTCAACTTGTCTTACCCTCGCCTACATCTGCATATAAAGTCTACAACTACAGCGGCTCACCCTAAGACTCAGTAACTTATGCCACTAAGGAACTTGAGGACACCCAGAGGCTAGGAGCCAGACGTCAAGCCATTTAAAAAAAAAAACGCAGGAAGTGTGACAACGTCACAAGGAAGCTTCCCTCAAAGCCCCTTATTGTTAATAACACTGACAGCCACACTGCCTCGGCGGGCAATAGGACTGGGAGTACCTTAGTAGAGTTGATCCACAATCTGGAACTCAAGTTTCTTTCTGTCCTAGAAACCCTAAGAACTCGGCTTACTGCTTTGGAGTCATCAGTTTGAAGGCTACAAGATTCAGTGGACATTATTTAAGCACACCTTGAAAATTTGCTCTGTTCTGCTGGTCCTATTTCTAGCTCTCTCACGACCACGGACACTGCAACAGGCCCATATCAGGGTTCCTTAACCTGCCCAGAGCCTTACTTACCTCACACAGTTGTCAATGATCCCGCGCCTATGTATGAGGCCGCATGTTCCACACGACCACCGTCACCACCCATATGCTCAGGTGAATCAGCTGATCAGAAGCCCCTTCAGCCGCTTAACTACAACGAGATTAAAGGCTCAACAGTAGCAGCCCAACCTCTTTCACTTAAGCCGGTGCTTACAGTCTATCCATGCACTGATGTAATTCAGCTACCCCCAGCAGCGACCCCGTATGTCGTCATTTTGACGGACATTCTGTACCTAAGAAAGGAGACTTAGGAAAAGTTTGAGCAATAAAACTAAGTGGTGCATTGGCTGTCGTCTAGGGCCCATTCTCCTCAGTCCACAGCTCAGTTTTTGTCAAAGGAAATCATCATGGCAAGTAGAGTTGGCTGGATCGGCCTCACCCCGAAGTTATTCCCAGGTGACTGACTCATCATCAACTTTAATAACACCGAACGGGGCTGGATGCATCCTTCATACTTTTGGCTTTAAGGGTTCTCCACATTTCGGTGTCCCCACTTGGCTTCTTTTACCCTCCTCGTACTGCAAGACCTCTGGAACAGGGAGGTCAGCATACCGGCCAGCACAGATTATAAGATGGATTGCTCAATCACACTCGCCACAGCAAAATGACAGGCATACCTCTTAGGAACCACTTTGAACCCTTGAGCTAGCTGCAAGATCATCATTGACTGGGCCCTGCCCCCGTTGATGAGGACCTGGCCAATTTGCCAGTATTCAGTAGTTCCTCGGTCCTTCAGGTTCTCAGTTGGAACATTGCTGGGGTGTGAGAGAAGTTAGCTGAACCTGGTTGGATCAAAATGCTGACCTCCTATGACATTGTTTGTCTTCAGGAGACATGGGATGCCGGCAACTGTCTCCATCTGGACGGCTTTTCTTCATTGACCGTTCCAGCCACCTAGTTGTCCAGTGGTCGTTCTAATGGTGCCCTCGTCACTTTTAGTGAATTTATGCCTTATTTGCAAGGTGGAACCTGTTAGGTCTAAGTTGAAGGAGGTTTTGGGAACTCTTTTAACTTTTAGAAAAAAAAATTTAGACTCTTGGTCATACATTTTTATAACGCTGCTATATCCAGGACCGAAGTAGACGCTGTCTCTAGTTTAAAATATTTTATTGATGACTTTTTTCACTTGGAATCCTCAATTAATGTGATAATGCTATTGGGGAATTTTAATTTACATCCTTGTTTGTCCTGTCAATTCAATGATGCATTTGAGAATGTAAATCCAGGCATTGATCAGGTACACCTTCTTCATACACAGCAAGGGGAGAATGTGAACAGACTCATTGCTGAATATAATTTGGTTAATTTAATGGACCTGAGTTTAGCGGGTTCAACTGAGAGGATCCCCACGTTCAAGAGGAGAGGTTTTAGCACAACTAAAGATTATATCTTCGTATCTTTTAGTTTATTTTTAGCTCTTATAGATTTTAAGGTTATGTGGGAGAACTTGAGTGACCACAATCCTTTTCGTGGGATAAAAAACCCAATGATGTGCCTATTCCTACAAGAAATCAGTACTCTCTGCCGATAAGGGACGACGGTTGCGGTGGGCGTCAGTTGTCCCTTTTGATTTTCTCTCCAACCTGGGTATCTCTTGTAGCACTGATTTTTTTTCTTGTCTGACTGAGGATGCCTCGGCTCATAGTATTATGCTGTCCTTATCAAATATCTGCAGGTCTATCAAATCAGCTCTTAGTAAACCAGGTGTCCCTGCAATGCCTCGACCAGTTAGATGGTTTGATAAAACGCGCTCGAAGGCACACAAGGATCTGTTGAAATCCCTGCACAAAACACTGCGGTGTCAGGAAAAGGTTAAGAGAGCCAGGTCTATCGTAGGTCTTGTAAGGAACGTAAGATCCAACTCAAAGAAGAGGCCTGGGATAATTTACTCACTGCTAGCATGTTGAGGGATACTGCTGCCTTATGGCCAGTGGTTAATCTCCCCTTGTTCAAAAGTGACCAACTTTCCATCCAAGCATCAACTATTACTTCACAAGCCTGGGTTGAGCATTTTATGGCTATTTATAGCCAAGAGGGTGAGGCCACCGTGTCAGACGGTAGCAAGGAGGATTATCCTATTATATTTTTATTGACTGAGGTGACATCTGCGATTACTAATCTTCCTACTAACAACGCCCCAGGGCCTGACGGAGTCCCTGTTGATCTTTTTTAATTTTCTGTCGATCTCTGGGCTCCCTTAATAACCCAGCATTTAAATGCAGTTGTTAGAGGTTCCCTCCCATCAACCTGGCGCCAATCAGTTATAGTCCCAATTTTTAAAAAGGGAAACAGGTCAGATCCGGCCTGCTATAGACCAATATCCCTTATTAACTCTGAGGTGAAAATCATAGGCTGGATCCTGTTGGAGCGACTCTTTAACTGGGCATAGGAACATAATATCCTGTCTGATCTGCAATATGGATTTAGGCCGGGAAGGGGCACTGTCAAGCAAAACTTGAATCTCTACCTGCTGATTTGCAAGTATACCAGGGCTAAGAGGGGGGCAATCCATCTGGCCTTCATGGTCCTCAGCTCAGCCTTTGATAGAGTCAATCGCTCCAAGCTGTGGTCCATGATGGCTCAGATGAACATAGAGCCCGCCCTGGTATACTTTTTGCGTGATTCGCACAGGGACCTCTCGGCTTCTATTGGATATGGCCCCAATGGTGAATGCACACTGCACTTTAAACTAAAGCGAGGGGTCCGTCAGGGTTGCATACTTGCGCCATTTTTATTTATTCTCTATATTAATCAACTAGAATCAGTTCTCACAGACCCTCACCTTGATACCCCTACGGCTGGCGGTTGCATGATTCCCGTTCTGCTTTATGCAGACAACGCAGTTTTAATTGCTCGGACTGCTAGGGGGTTACAGAAACTTTTAGACTTATTAACTGATTTTATGAACAGCCTTGACTTCTCCATTAATTTTTCTAAGTCCCATGAGATGAATTTTGGCCCGCCTAAGACAAAGACAATGAAATTCATAGTAGATGGTCATCATATTAGCCAGGTTGGCAAGTTTAGCTATTTGGGTGTTCATTTAGACTCTGGTCTCAGCTGGCAGCCTTTAATTAAGCCCAACATGGTGGCTTTTAGTAGGGCAACATTTAGTATTGGAGACTTCTCCCGGTGACTTGGACGCACTCACATAAAAACAGCCCTGGATATATTCAAGGTCAAGTGTATCCCAATAGCTAGCTATGGGTGTAGCATTTGGGGATATTGGCAAGTTATCCCGATCCAAGTGGCGGGGAACAAATTCCTCAGGGCCCTTTTAGGGGTCCCATAAGTATACCTTCTGAGGTTGTTCACAGAGTTGGGCATGGGCAATGTGACTGATTTTATTCGGCTCTGCTCTCTGTTGCTTTAGCTTTCAATTTAGTGTAAGGAGGAGCTAGGCCGCAACAGGTTGATCATGTAAGATTGCATGAACCTGGATAACACTTCTCTGATTCCTTGGCTGACTTCTGTCTCCTCCACAATGGGAAGCTTAGGGAGACCAGAACTTTATCGTGATCCAAGTGGCATTGTTCAAACTGATAAAACATGGGTCAAATAAGTGTTCAGAGATAAGACGACAGCAGATCCGGAGGCCTCTGCTCAAAACAAGCTTTCGGCACGTCACGCACTTTTTTTGAAAACTGTTAGCGGCTTGGAGCCATACCTTACATTGGACAAGCCCCATCACCAGCGACGACTGCTGACTTTCTTTAGACTTAATTTATTCCTGCGGCTTGTGCCTTTTAATCATCGTTGTTTAAAAGACTCTAGGCTCCCTGTGTGTGACTTTGATAATGTTTCTATTAATGATACTTTGCACATAGTCATGGTCTGCTCTAAATACAACCATTTGCAATTCAAATATATACTCCCCCTCTTGAAGAACATGAATTTTAATCAAGTGAGACCTGCTTTACTGTTTCTTCAGTTCGTAACCACTCCCACAGTGTGCTATTTTTTATCTCGCTATTTTTCGGGCGTTCTAAAGTCAATCGAATTGTATTTTATCTGATTTATATTTTTATGGAATGTATTTTTTTTTTGATTTTATAAGACAGATATGAATAAAGCATATATATACATGCATTGCACATTAGATAGCAACATTGATAGCACAGTTGTGGATTCCTCAATAATAGGCGATAGCATAGCAACAGGATACATAATTATACAGTGTAATATTCCTATGTGACTCCAGGGACATCAAAAACAGTCAGCAGTGCAATAGGCATCGAGGTTAAAGAGCAGTAAACAAAAGTAAAGAGGAAAAGTAAAGCACATATAGACAGATCTATCCAAGGATATTATGACGCCTTAGTGAAGTAGAGCATCAACGATATGTCACCAGTTCCAGGAGCCCACAATGAGAATCTGCATTACCAATGGAAGGGAGTCGTTCATAAAATGTGTAATGGCGAGGCCACTATTGGGATGCTTCCTGAGAGCTAGCAGTCACCGGTAACCTGGAGCCCCCAGTGAGGGCTGCATCCTTGTCCCTAAGCCAAGTCGTGAAGGGCTCCCAGATATCTTTCGGGCGAGATGCCATGGGCATGAGATCCCAGTAAGTCGACAGCTGTTCCTGACAATAGGCAATGTCCCGGACCCACTCCAGAGCTCGAGGGTGCCTAGGGGCTCTCCAATGTATAGCCAGCCTGCGCTTTGCTAGGAGTAGCAGCAAAGCAGTAAGGCGGCGCAACCCTGGCGGGGTCTTCTCCACATAGCCCAGCAGTGTAACTAATGGGGAACGCTCTAATGTTTGTCCAGTGATGGCTTGTATGGTATCACATACCTCCCCCCAGTATTTAGCGACGGCTGGGCATTCCCATGCTATATGTAGGAAGGTGGCCCCTTCACGCCTGCACTTCCAGCACAGTGAGTCCGCCCGCAGCCTTAATTTAAATAGCTGTAAGGGGGTACGGTAATATTGATGTAGGAATTTAAAATGTATAAGCCTCAACTTATAGTTTGGGGACAGGTGTTGTATTTGTGAGCAGCAAAATGCCCACTGTTCATCTGTGGGCTGGTCCGCCAGCTCCGACCTCCAGTGCTCCAACGCTTTTGAGCAGTCCATAGGGTATGTACCTGAGTGTGAGTGTAGAGCCTGGTGACCAATTTGCGAGGGGACGGTGTGACCAGTAAGTGTTGTAACGGCTGCATGGTAGCAGGGGATGCTGGAAAAGAAGGGTGTAATGCTTTACAGGTGGCCCTTAATTGATAGTATAGGATCAATTTCAGAACCGGCGTCTGCGCCCCATCCTGACCAGCGGGCGGTTCCAGGAACTCGCCCTGTGGGTAGAGGTCACCTAGCGTTGATATACCCATTTTACGGGCCCGATCTATGGCACCTTTGTTGTGTAGGAAGGGAAAATGTGGGTGTGATGCAAGTGGTGTAGAGGGTGCATATAGTAAAGAGGCTTCTGTCCGCTTCCTCAGCCCTTCCCAAGCCCATCTCACGGTTTCAACTGTGTTGATTTCATTAGAATTTCTTTGGTAGGGTTTATATACAGCCACGTGTAGTGGAATGGGATCAGCTATGTCCTTTTCGGTGGCCACATGGGGTTGAAACGGGACGGGGTGTACCCAATAATGAAGAAATTGTGCCTGCACACTCAGCGCATAGAGTTCAAAGTCAGGCGCTCCCAGACCCCCTTTCGATAGTGGGCGAGTAAGCAAGTCCAAGCTTACCCTGGGTTGGCCTCCAGCCCAGATCGTAGCAATCGTGATAGATCGTAGGGATTTAAAAAAGGCTTGAGTTAGTGGTATAGGTATATTCACGAAAAGATATAACAGCTTGGGGAGGACAATCATTTTCAATGTGGCAATTCTGCCCGCCAGAGTCAGAGGTAGCGCGGTCCAGAATTTAACCTTGTCTTCAAACCAGTTGAGTAATCTACCAAAGTTCAAGCGCCAAATTTGTTGTAGGTCTCTGCTGAGCCAGACCCCCAGATACTTCACGGTGTCATCCGCCCATGTCAGCGGGAATTCCAGTGTGGTGTCCAATGGAATGTATTTTTACTATGATTTTATTTCTTAAAATCAAATAAAGAAGGTTGATGATGAACTATAACTGCTCTAGGTAATCATTAAATTCCAAAGAAGCTGGTTAGCAAACCTTTCATTTTTCCACATTGCCTCAGAAACCACTAATTTTCATCTTTTCATAATTCTACAGCTAGCTCCCCTCGTAATTTTCCATAAATCTACAGTTACATATGTTGTAATGTTACATTAATCTACAGCCAGCCACTGTATATTTTGTAATCAAATAGGTGACAGGGTCCAAAGGTTTTTTACGGAAGACCCCTGCAGCTAGCACCATCCACTATCCCTGCCATGCTGTCAAACATTAGTGCTACTGTGACCTTCTAACATTACTCTCCCAAAAATATGTCAATTTGGACTATTGCTTCTTACAGAAAGCTTCAAGAAATTCCTTGGTGAGGAATTATTATTTTATTTTATTGTATATTGAATTTTAAAGCATTCTACTAATGTGGTGCGCTCATAAATAGACAGACAGTGCTACCATATTGTGGACTATTAGGAATAATTGCCAGTTCCGAGCACCTGCAAAGGGGTGCACAAATTAACCACTGCTGCCAGTCAACTTTGCAAACTTCGAAAACACAAAGATAAAACACTTTGCTATTTCCATAATGCCCAGCTAACACATTTTGCTATTTTGTAAAAATGCTCCGGCTAGCCCCTATTTGAATTACCATGATGACTTCTTAGCATACCTTGCAATTTTCTGTAGTGGCCCCACTATACAAACATTGTAAATTCTATATTGCCCATTTAGCACCATGGGTAACTGTTTTTCTAGTTCTGCCTAGAATAATAGGGATATGCTAAAAATCTGGCATGGATCCGGCCCACCAAGGCCAACTTTGGAGAACCCTGGCCTTGATGAACACTGGCTTGCTCAGCCTAGAGGCTGGGCTGCAGTTAGAATCTCCATGATGTTGATGCCTCTCAGTCAATCTGTACACCCGACTCCCAGACCTGCTGCCTTACTTGGTCTGGAGCTCTGTCCTCTGGCCTAACTTGAAATTTGGACTAGCTAAATGAAAAGGCAGATGCCTAGGTATGTCATGCTTTGTTTGAGATGCCAGCCTATAGAAGCTTAAAGATGAGATGACATGGGGGCGTGGCCAAGATGGCAGCGAGTGCGGTCGCACAGCGTTGAGCTCTGCATCAGGCCCGCCACAAGATCCTGTGTAACGTTCTTAATTACCTGCTACATATAGGGCTGTATTCGGCGTGACACTTCCGGACGCTGTGCTGGCCCCGCTGATGAAATTTGGCTGCGGTGGAGACTGCCGACGACATTAATCGGCGTGGTGTTCAGGTGCTACGGTGCTCGATTGGAGGTGACACCGATATGCGCGATCGGCGCCGATTACTGAGTACCACGTTGTCCCCTGCTGGCGAGCACCCGGCGGGACGGGCATCTGCGCTGACCGAGGTGAGCCCATAGCAGTGAAGCTGCATTGCCCGCCACGAGAACCGGAGCCCCGTGGTGGCCTCTGCCTGCGTAGCACCGGACTCTAACAGCCTGATGGCCTTGCGGTGCCTCCGCTAGCGACTGACTGCGGTGGCTGCGGTGGACTCTCACCTGCCACTACTGTGCTTCCCCGCAGGCCCTCTGAGTTAAGCCTGGGGGAGCGATTACCTTCCTCGGTCCTGTTGGTATTGTGTCGGGCGCGGACGGAGGTTTGTGATGCCGAGGCCCGATTAAGACGCCCGCCCGAGGTTGGCCTCTCCCTTTGAGACTGCTCATTCCCAATTACCTCATACTGCGGCCAGCACCGGGAGATCTTCACTGGGGCCCCAGCAACTGAATGACTGGTGGTCTGGAACAGGGGTCTATCAGACCCCCAGGAACAGCGTGGCCTGATCTTATCCGGCCTTTTGGTCCTCTTTCCCTTCGGGCACGTCATTACTCTGGCCCACACTCCACAACCCTCAAGGCACAAATTTATTACCACATGCCGTCGCTAAAGGGTGCATAAGCGTGGTATGTCAAGACAACGCCATCACAAAGGGTCATTGATGAGACACTAGTGGCAACCTACTAGATAAGTACGACCTGACCTCTCGCCTGTGCATGCCTACACTATGCGCCCTGCCTGCCTGCATCAAGATGTCACATCCCAACATTAATGTGTGTTAACTGTTAGCAGCTCGCAGATATGCTTTTTGCCACTAGAGTAACAGTTTAGTCTCTCTTCAATAGGTCGTCACTGCCGGTGTGCCCCCCGCACAACGTCACACGGCTGAGGCATAAAATGGGCAAACCCAGATCAGACAGGGGGCTACCCCAGCCGCCTGATGAAACAACCCCGGTGACTGATGGGGGGGGGGCACTGCGCAGACTGCGGTCTTGAACCCTGTGGGTCATATAGATCATTTGCGCCGATTGGATGAGCTATTGGCAGCGATACTGGATATCAAAGCCACATTAGGCCCCAAGATTGACTCACTATGTGTGGAAATGGGATTCCTGAGAGAAGAACATAAAAAGCTGAAGGACAGAGTGGAGGAGTCTGAATTGGTGCTAGCATCCTTGCGCCCCACTGTATCCATTGCAATGGACCAGATCAAATCTCTCCAGCAAGAGGTGGAATACCTGAACAGCCAGGCGGAGGAACAGGAAGGCAGGTCTCGCAGGAACAATGTGCGCATAGTGGGTCTTCCTGAACGAATAGAAGGTCACAGCATGGAGCTCTACCTGGAGTCCTGGTTCTCCACGGATATTTTGAAGGGCAAGATCTCAAAATTCTTTTCAGTCGAGAGGGCACAGAGGGTGCCAGGTGGCCCTCCGCGCCCGGGTAACCCCTCCTAGGCCTGTGGTGGCGAGACTGTTCAATTATCATGACAGGGACCACATTCTCCATGTAACCAGGGCCCGTGGCAAATTAAAAATGCGGCGGTGCACATTTACCCGGACTATACGCTGCTGGTGCAACGCCGTAGATCCTCCTACCTGGACATTAAGAAATGCCTCCTGGATCACAAGATACAATATTCATTGCAATACCCTGCCAAGCTGCGCATTCGCTACAAGGACAGTAGCATCTTCTGCTCTACTCCTGAAGAGCCTGGTCCTGGATAGACCAGAATGGCTTAACACACGCCCCATCTACCACCTCACTGGCCTCTCGACAGACATGGAACCTTCAGGCAAGCGCAGAAATCACAGCAGGAGCAGAGTGTAACGCCCACCAAAGGCCAAACTGGACTGAGAGCGGGAGCAGGCCTTTAGAGAGGCGGAACACCTTGGTGGCTCTGTATCCACTCCTGGCTCCGTATCTGACCTGGAGGTGACACCGGATCAAACACTGCAACTCACCGACTCACAATACAGAGCATTGACTGAGGGAGGCCCGGTAGTCACCCCACAAACTGCCGGGGAACTTGGTTGACACCTCACGCAGCAGCAATGGACGAACCCAACGGAACGTTGTATGTCCATCTCTATTGCGGGGCCTGGGGTACCTTTACTTGGGTTTCAGCCCCAACTTTGAAGCACAAACACAGCAAGTTTGAACTGTAATTGGCAGCCAACCTGCAGATGATGCGCAGAACTGCTACGCCCCCGCGCACGATAAGTGGCTGATATAGCATCTTTATGTTTTCATTTCCTTTTCTCTCTCTGCTCATTTGCAATTTATCTCTTGCATTATACACTGCCAAGTAGTCTTTCCTCCTTTTCTTTACTGTTACTTCTTGTTTTAACTAATTGCATTTCAGTGCAGATGGCCAATTGCCCGTTGGTAAGTCGGCCGGGGGGGGGGAGTTGGGTATTTTTTATTGTTTATAATGATCTGTCTCTCTTCCTATGCCATACACAATGTACAGGATGATCATTGTTATTGCTGCTATGTTCGGGGGGTGTGATTGGGTATCGGAGCTTGCAAATGTGGGCAACCGTCTGGGCACAAGCTCATTTTCACTCTTTTACTCAGTGATAATTAGATGGTGTGCAATGATTATCTCTTACTAACCTGGAATGTGCGTGGTTTAGCTGGGTGCGTTAAACGCCACATGGTCTATCAATATTTGCGTAGTCACAGGATCTAATTTGCACTAATTCAAGAAATAAACATTACTTCACAAACCCTCACATCGCTTCGTAAGTGCTGGAGGGGCACAGTGGTGGGAACTACATACTCAGGATATGCTAGGGGGACCCTTATATGGGTGGCACCGGGCACCCCTTTGCAGATACTACATACCCGGAGAAACACTCAAGGCCATTACGTGATTTTGGAAGGACTCCTTGACGGTTCCCCACTGACACTAGTTTCCTTGTATGCCCCAAACTCAGGGCAATCTTCATTTTTGCAATCAATGACACCATCCCTACTCAGCGACCCCACATCGCCAACATATTGGGGCGGGGACTACAATTGCGTACACGATCTGACTCTAGATCGATCACGTCCACCGCTCCCGGGAGTGCATTCCATTAACCTGGAACAATACATGAAGGGTTGGACTGTCAACATGCAATTAAATGAAGCCTGGCGTAGTAAACATCCCACAGCACGTATTTACTCACACTACTCCACGATTCATGATCTCCACACGAGAATAGATGCAATATGTTGCTCTGCTAATGCCCTGCCCAGGGTGACCAGGTGGAATACTTGACCCACACGATTTCGCAACACAGTCTGCTGCAACTGCAGCTCTCGTGGGGAACACAAAGGGCTAGAATCCTGACGTGGCGTCTCCCCCTTGCCGCACTTAATGATACAGTGTTTCGCACCTCCCTATCCCAAACTATCACCTCATATTTTCTGACAAACGCAGGCTCGGCCTCTAATGTGGGAGTGGAATGGGACGCATATAAGTCTGTTCTCCGTGGACACGCCATTAAAACAGCTTATGGATATCGCATGACACTCACGATAGAGCTTCAAAAACGTGAGTTGGAAGTGCAACGCTGCGAACGACTCTCTCCCACAGACCCACATATCATTCCCTTACTAGCTGAGGCTCGACTAGCATACCGGGAGATACTGAACAGTCTGTGCGTTGCACTACAAGCAATACCTGGCCCGATGACACACCGAAGGATACAAAGCAGGCAAAATGCTAGCATGGTTGTAGAAACTGCCACCTCACAACCCCCCATCACGGCGATATACACTATTGAAGGCTGCTTGGTGAATACTCAGGAGGCTCTTAACGATTCCTTCCACAGTTACTATACCTCTTTAAACAAAGCTCCTGATACGGGCGACCCCTTTCTTATCCAGCAGTTTCTATCCCATGTCCAACTCCTGCAGGTAATGCAAACTCAATACGCTCTACTCGAGGACCCCATCTCCACAGATGAGTTCTCCGATTCCATTAAACAACTAGCCACAGGCAAGACCCCGGGGGCAGACGGGTGGCCATCGGAATTCTATTCAACTTATTCTGAGCAACTCATTCCCCGGCTTTCCACCATGTATGATGAGGCATTTGAAAGGCGCGGGCTCTCGCCCTCCCTGCGCAAGGCGACACTGGTTGTGCTACCTAAACCAGGTAGAGACCCACTCCAAATGGGCTCGTACCGCCCTTTGTCACTGTTGAACTCTGACTACAAAATTTTAGGTAAGATATTAGCCAATAGACTACTGGAGGCGGTACATATACTTATGCATGAGGACCAAAAAGGCTTCATCCCAGGGAGAAATACTGGTCTAAACCTGCACCGTCTTTTTAAATTATTGGAGTGGGCCCGCACAGAAATTGACACACCTTGGATATCTGCCTTAGACATTGAAAAGGCGCTCAACAACCTAGGATGGCAATACTTATTAGCTGTGTTGACGGGGCGTGGTATGGGCCCTAATTTTCTGAGGTGGGTGAGAATATAAATATACAAAGCCACGGGCCAGGGTTAAGACTGGTCATACCATCTCTCTGTCGTTCACAATAGAACGCGGAACAAGACAGGGCTGCCCCCTTCTGCCCATCTTGTTAGTGTTGGCCATGGAGCCACTGGCATGCAGGCTGCCCAACGGGTGCTTGACTGGGGCATACGGGTGGATAACCAATGGCATATTGTCTCTCTCTATGCAGATGATCATTAATTTATCTACGAGGCCATACTACAGTTTTACAGGAACTAATGGAGCTGCTGGTCGAACATGCCCGGGTCTCGGGTATACGGGTTAATTGGCCCAAATCAGCGGTGTTTCCAAAGAAACCGCTATCAATGGACCAGAGACATACTTTGCCCCATACGCCATTGGAATGGACGTTCGATACCTTTAGAAACTTGGGAGTTCAAATTTATCATTCCCAGGCAGCTCTAATAGACAGTAACTTAGGCAGAGCAATTACTAGAGCCTGCGCAGCCCTTCTGTTCTAGTTGAGTTTACCCGTATCCCCCATGGGGCAAGTAGCCATCTCCAAAATGCTTCTACTCCCCCGACTCTTATACTTCTTTTCTACCCTCCCCCATAGACTACCGCACAAGTTTTTCAAGGACCTGGAGTCACTCCGTAAACTGTATCTACCATTATCTGAGGGGGCGCCAAATTATGAACACTACTATGCAGCAGCGCAACTGCAATGGCCCATGAGGTGGCCTGTGAACAGTAACCGCACCGAACTGGCCTCATGGGCGGTAACATTGCGGCAGCCAGCCGTGATTGAATGGCTAACAGGATCTACCACCGCACTGCAGAGAAAACATGGCAATATGCTAATGTTAGCAGCTAGACGCAACTGGCTAAAATATGTATTGCCTAAGGGCCAACCCGCACCGCATGCCCCCGACTTGCCACTTGAAGTTCTTCCAGGCTCCTTTACCTGTCACAGGCACCCGGAGGTCGTGGCTTAGATTGCGGTGGGGCTGGACACCTGGGGAGACCTATTCACAGACTCTCATCTACAAGATTTTGCGGGATTGACGGATGATTATGGGGTACCAAAGGGGACATTCCTGCTGTATGCACTACTATCCTAACAACTTCTCCAGATATGGGGTAACACTCGCTCTGAACCCACCATATCTCAGACATTACAAACTCAACTAACACACGGACAGGGCAAGCACATGGTTACTGCACTTTACAATTCTCTTAGACCCGACTCTACGCCTTTATTGGCACCATTGGCGAGTATTGGGAGACGACCCTGATGACTAATATTACCGATAAGCAATGGACACAATGCATGTTATCCCAAAATCATGTCCACGAATGCCAGGCTGAAATACACGCAATTTAACTATCTCCACCACACATACTTAACACCACATAGGCTGGCACGCATGTACCATGCTTCCACTGATGCTTTCCCCAGATGCCTAGCCCTGGATGCAACGTTCCCCCACATGATCTGGACTTGCCCACGTCTCCAGTTATACTGGAATGAGGCGGCTACGACATTGACGGAGGCAGCGGGTTCTTTGATAATAGCTCGGGTCTGCATTTTCTGCTTGGTATTGCGAAGTGTAACGCCTCATGTAAGAACCTTAATAAATTTTTAGACCTGGCACTGGGGTTAGCAAAACGCAGAATAGCTATGGTTTGGAAATCGCAATCAGGCCCCAGCTTACAATCATGGCTTCTAGACCTTCGTAGTGCACTTGTTCCATAGCAGACAACTTAAATGGCCAATACACCACGTAAACCTTCACAAGTTAATCCTGTACAATGGAGGGAATACCTGACTGTCATAGAAACCATGGGGCATATTATCAAGAAAAGGCGTTAAAATTATCGCCGGTTTAGCGGCAGAAAACTGCCGCTAAAGCGGCGATAATGGGCTTGATAATATGCCCTTGAGAATTCCAATAGAAGCCCATGTTCTGGTGTCAACATGGGCTTCTATTGGAATTCTCCAGGGCATATTATCAAGCCCATTATCGCCGCTTTAGCGGCAGTTTTCTGCCGCTAAACCGGCGATAATTTTAACGTCGTGCTTGATAATATGCCCCCAAATTGAGCACGATAAACCCAACCACAACGTGAAGCGCACCTTTACCCTTGCACTTCCATCACGTCATGTTGCAGCATAAATGTGCATTAAGTAAAATCTTATTGACAGCACACCTGTGCCCAGCAACGGGCAGGACCGTATTATACATGATTAGGCGTGTCATGGGGTCCCTCTCCCCCCAGCGCCAATTAAGATTGCATGTAGATGCTCATCCCTGTTCTCACACGGCCAGATTTAAGCCATAAACATAAGACAGACGAGATCAAATAACTCCGAACAAATAGCAGTTTATTAGCAATGTATAGTAATTCTAGTGACAACGGCATAAAAGTTTAATACTGTTTAAAGATTATTGTATATTCCTCTGCTTGGCACCCCACCAAATGCTGCCTTTGTAATTGACATTGTAATACTATGCATATCACTATTATTGATGTTCACTTGTATAACCTGCTGAAAATTAATAAAGTCTATTAAAAAAAAAAGATGAGATGACGTGTTTTCTTTTTGTTTGGTTTTCTTTGTTGCCGCAACACTGTCTCGTTGAGATCGTGTTATTTATTTATTTATTTTGTGCAAATATTGTTTTTCACGCATTTACTCTTTGTGATTGTAAGAGTTTCGTTCTAGCAGAAAATATTGTGGGAACTCGGAACCTCATCTATTACCTGAAAGCTTTGTCTACCTTGCCCCCTGTTGCTGCCTGCTCTTGACTGTTGCAAAAACAACAGTTGATGGACAGAATGCAGAACAATGTCATACATTCACCCGGTCCTAGGATCCTTGTTTCCAGTCCAGGGAGGACCTGGCTTGGCAGTTCAGGCTGGACTGTTCCCATGAGGCACAGGGTCAAGACTGATTTGCATATGGCTGGGTTCAAACTGGAATGGCATGGTGAGCAAAAAAACGATGGATTTAGGCCCAGATCTCTGTACTAGGGTGAATGTATGACATTGTTCTGCATTCTGTCCATCAACTGTTGTTTTTGCATTGCTCTTGACTGTGGCAGAAAGTCCAACAGAAAGCCTCAAGCTCTCATTTGCAATTCCTGAGCCTGACTTATACAGGCTCCAGTGAAGCTCCCTTCTCCCAAGATATCATGAGCACAGTGCTTAATTTAAGCTGGTGGTTGCAGGTGGGGCTTACTAGCACTTATTTTGGGGACTGGCACTTAGTTTACCTCACAGATATGGAAACAGAGCAAGAAAGAGAAAACACAAAGGGAGGAAAGCAGCAGGAAGAGAAAGACAGAAAAACAGTAACAAAGGGAGACAGCAGGGATGAAAAATAACCTGCAAGAGTGAAACAAAGGGGTAGAGAGTGTGTGGTGGGGAAGAAAGAGTCCTAAGGATGGTTTTCTGAAAAGATTGATATGTGTCCCACACTCTTGTTCCTCTTACAACTGCCACTCTGAGAAGAATGTTCCTTACATAGCAGATATGATTCGTATTGCACCGATCCTTTTGTGGCATTCAGTCTGGAGAAAAGAAACGCTAAGCCTAACCAGAGACATCTTGAAAGATTGTCAGAATTTAGATGGTGTAGACAAAATAAAATGGTTAAAATATATTGAGACTGACCTTCAGGCAATTGGCCTACCTAACTTATATGCAGATCCGAAGCTATGTTTGACAATATCTAAAAAAAAAAAACAAAGGCTCGTTTATTAGATTATTTTAGTAAAAAGAGATGTGACCTTAACCGTAATCTAAGTACAGTGAGACAATATCATATAGCTCCTAGTATATGTAACACACCAATTTCTTACTTGACATTTGTCACCAATCTCCAACACAGATTTATACTATAGGGATTCAGATTAAAATATATTCTGCTCCAGCTAGGCTATCCTTCTAAAACTTATTCTATTGCTGCCCTTCCCTTTTGCCCATGTGATATGCGATCTCCTCAGAATGATTTGCACTTTGTATTCTTTTGCAAGTTGTATTCTAGCAAAAGAAAAATATATATCCTCCCGCTTATACGTAAATTAAACATCAGACAATGCGCCCAGCCCTCTATTACCTCCAGCTACTACCGGATCCTTGGTATGCTTTTGCTTGGCCTTGTTTTACCTATCTGCAGTAAAGAAGAGAAGACTAACCTCCTAGTCTGATCCCTATAAGCAAGATAAGGGCCAATTTGATGAAATCCTCTTTTTATATATATATGAATTATTTTTTATACTCAGCTTGTTTTATACTTCATATGTTTATCTGTTTTTTATAAACCTTGCGTATAAATAGTTGTTTCTTTTTAACTTATAATGTTTTTAATATTGCTGAACGTGCGTTTGTAGAATACTTTTTATGCCGTTATTATATCGGCGAAATAAAGTTACTTTGACTGACTGAGTCAATCAATCAATCAGGGATTTGTGAAGTGCGCTACTCACCCGTGAGGGTCTCAAGGCACTGGGGAGGGGGTCATGAGGTGGATCTCAGCCTTGGTATGGATTAACAAAAGAAGAGTCCTGAGCACTCAAAAAGTCAATCATCAAATTTCTGAAGTATGAGAGATTCAAGTTTTTCTTTATTCCATTTTCATCCTTTGGTTCATCAGACGTAGATACAAGGACAAGCAGTGAAGAATAAAACAGCCAACACGTGTTTTGTCGTACGGCGTATATTTCTTTGACTTCTTCAGGGCTGTAATATGAAATCAGAAATAACCTATATGCGAACTACCAGTATACTGAATTAAAGACACACCATTACCCACCAGAAAGGTGTCAGTGAATCCTGGGAGGTGTGAGTGTGTTATCCCAGACCTAGAAACCCCATCTACACAGGCATGCAATCTCATGTATATAATTATACAAGCACATAATTATAACGATGTGCTAACAGGAGAAAAATAGAATAAAGTAACATGCAAAAAGTGCCTGAAGTGCTACAAAATATTTCCATACACAAGACCAACTAGTCTGAAACCATCAGTGCACACTATGTTTACAACAACAACACCTAAGTGAAAAGTACGAGGAAGAAGAAGAAAGTGCGGAGTGGGAAAAGACTAGCTAGCGATATGAGTATAATCTTTGACTATATGTATTCCTATATAGGAAAAGACTGGTGATTGTAAATATGATTGGCATAACTGGCCTCTCTTTAATTTACTCCTTGCAGTCTGAATTTGCAGGTTACTTTTTTGCATATATGTTTCTCCAGTCATTTTTTCCCTTCTTTTCGCACTCCGCCCCTTTCTTCTTCTTCCTCTTTTATAGTGGGTCCTTAATTCAATATGCTGGTAGCTCTCATGTAGGCTATTTTGGATTTCATATTGCAGTATTGAGGAAGTCGAAGACCTATACGCCGTACGCAGAAACACGTGTTGGCTGTTTTATTCTTGATTGCTTGTACTTGTATCTACGTCTGATGAACCAAAGGATCAAAATGGAATAAAGAAAAACCTGAATCTCTTATACTTCAGAAATTTGATGATTGACTTTTTTCAGTGCTTAGGACTTTTCTTTTGTTCATGAACACATTTACCCCTATGTGGGAGTATGTTTTGAGGTTGCTTGGTAGACAGTCTTTATTCTAGAGCACCACCAGATATTACTAGTAGCATATTACCACTCCCTGACATTCAGTGAGTGCCCTTCTTAGCCTGGCTACCTCCTCTCTTGTTATTGAGTTGGTATTGATTAATCCCAACAGTCGTCAGTGCCGGTTGCGTGCATCTGTGAAAATCTTTGTGCACGATTTATATTTCAAATTAAGGACTGAATGAACATGTGGGCTTTTTCTAGACCTCATCCCCAGGGAGTTATCATCACATTCACAAAATGTCCATTGCCCTCCCAGAAAACTGATTTAAAAATAAATAAAAGGGTGGATCTTCTTACATGCAACATCTTATCAACATCTTATCACATCCTGATCAATGTACTGTGGGCCTCATTTATGGGTTTTTTGCCCTATGGTGAAAGAAAAGGGCAGGAATGCACCGTATCTATCAGATACTGCGCATTCTTGTCCTTTTCCCCTGCGCTGGTGCACAATGGGCTGCCGTGCGCCAACGCAGGCACCTTTGCACGATGGTGCAACGGTGCCTGCGTTGCAGGGATGATTATTTTTTGTGCAGGAAGGGAAACCTTCCTTGTGCAGAAAGGGAAAACCTTTTTATGTGTGCTGCAGAATGCAGCACACATAAAAAGAGGAAAAACGAGGCGAAATGAAGATATTTCTCCTTGTTGTGCATCCCTTACGACTTCCTTGGGGAGGTGTAAGTTTTTGGCGCTGCCTCAGAGTTATGATTTCTCATAAATCTGGGGCAGTATCAAAAAGTCATGGATGTTGCTGGGAACGCCCCTAACAACACCCATGGAACCCCCCTTTCACGCCGTTTGCTGCATGAAAGGGGCACATATTTATAAGGCCATGACAAGCCACGTAACGTGGCTTTACGTGGCCTTATAAATATGCCAGTGGCACATTGCGCCACCAGAACCTCAAAAAAGTGACAATGTGGTTCAATAGTGCTGGTAGTGCCTCATAAATGAGGCCCTGTGGTGAACTATTTTTTGATAAGGAGATTTAAGATTAAGTGCCACTTAACTAAATCAAGATGTAGCAATACTAATTCCTAAGCAGTTGTTCAGATCGCCTGCATTGTGAGCTTGCACTCCGCACACATGTGCCCTGACCCTACCTTGCTCTGCCTGACAGAGCAGTACATCCTCTGCTCTGCTGAACGCCCTTGCATCTAGCAGCGCCCCCGGAGCCGTCATCCAGCTGCTGTGAGCCATGCTCCTCTTCCAGCAGGTGTAGGTGTAAATTGCTGCTAAAACTGCTTGGAAGTGTTTGAAATCTTTCACAAAAGACCCCTCCTTACAAACCGCCAATTATTCTCCCTGCATTAGTAAGGATTTGCACAAATTACAATGTGAGAACCGCACTCTTTTGTGCAGCTTTGGCCCTATTTTCCGCTGTTAAACCCATCTTATTTTGTGAGAAATGTGCTCTCGCTTATGATGTGTTTTACGAACACAGACAGTGACAGCAGAAAAAGACTGCCAGGCCTTTAGAGACTACTTTTTATTTGTCTTCTTAAAGATGCAGACCTTACTGAGGGGTGCTGTTAGAGTTGAGCAAAGAAGGGGTCCCACACCCAGAGGTGTCATGTCTCAAGATGGAGTTGTCCATGGTGCTGTTTGTGTGCTTTGGCATTGCATTTCCACCTGTCCACGGTCATTTACCCAGTGGTTAATTTGTTAAAAAAAAATAAGTGCTGGGGCTCTCGTCAGGAGGCAGCTTGCACCAGCCCATTTCTCCTGTCTGCACCGCCTAAAACAGAACCAACTGCTAGCCATGCATGTGGGGTAATGGCCAGAGCTGCAGACTTCGGAGGTGGAGAATCAGGTTCGAGTCTGGGTGCTGACTATATATTCTGTGATGCTGGGCAAATCACTTTGTCTCCCCATAAATTCATGTGTTCTTAACTGGTGCTCATGAAAAGTGTCAGTGTTGAAGATTAAGTGCTGGTGCTGAGCCTCGGAAACCACCGGCTCAAATTAAGCACTGCATTTACCGCAACAACAGGGAGTTCTCATTTTCTGTGCTTCTCTATTCCCTTGTTGCATTTGCTTTCCACCTTCAATTGTCCTTGATCTTCGTAAAGGGGCTACCACTGGTGCTACACGTGTCTTCTTTTATTGCACCGCATTTCCATCATGGATCTTCCGTTGACACCAATGGGTGTTGACAGCTGCTGTTTCTATACAGTAAATAAATGCATCTGAAAGTGTTTGTATTAGCACATGATTTAATGGTTCAGGGTTTTTTTGAATGATATCAAAGGGACACGTTATAGAAGAAGAGGGTGTCATTTGGAAACAGTAATTCTATATATTTTTGCAAGCATATATTCAAAATTGGCCTTACACAAGTTTTAATAAGGGAACATAATCTCCACACAGACGTTAATTATTGTTCTAGCCTAGCTCTCATAATGTCATGTTTTCCTTATATTTTCACCAACCACAAAGCTTTCTCTTGGATGAGATTCAGGGTACATTTATGAAGAAGTCATGCAACGTAACACAGCTAAACAGCTTGCTGCACTGTGTGACAGAGAGAGAGCAGGAATACGCCATTTCTGCTAAGATTTGACATATTGTTGCCTAGCGCCAATGCAGGCACCATTGTGCCATGGTGCCAGGGTGATTGCATTATAGGCAGTGTTGTTTTTGTGCAGAAAGGGATATCGCCCTGTACAAAAACAATCCTTTGAGTCATATATTCCTTCTATGAGGAAATATCGAGGAGAAATAAAAATGTTTCTCCTCATTACACCTCTGTTGGGAAGGTGTACCATATTTAGGCATTCGCAGGATTACAAGTCTTTTTAAATATGGACTGCATCAAAATCCATGGGTGGATCTATGGGAACTCCTATGCTCCTCCAACGGAATTCCTTCCCAATGCAGAGTAACGCAGGGCAGCGATTTGTGCTACCTTGATTAACTCTGGATTTACTAAGCCATGCAGAGCCACGCAAGGTGGCTTTGTTTGGCTTAGTAAATCCACTAAAGGGCATGGTGCAAGGGAAATGCAAGCCCTTTGTAAATCCAAGTGTGAGCAGAAATGTCTTGTGAGAGTAGTGAAACCAGATGTGTGCCACAGATGTATAACTGTTTTGGCAATGTTCAATGAGGCATTTACGGAAATTGAATTGATATAAAGGCCATATAAATCGATGAACTGGGTCCAATCAGGGCAATTCAGCTTGGAGACAAGCCCAGCGATGTTCCAGGAGAGCAATTTGAGACAAGGGGCTGAGCTGAGTATGGCTAGTACATCTGCAGTGCTAAGCCCTTCCCTCCCACCTCTGTCTGTGCAAGGGCTAGGGCAAGGGGATACACTGAAAAAAGGGGCCTGCTTGCAGCTAATGGATTTTGGCCTGAATGGAACAATGGCAAACTGTCTGTGGAAGATGAGTTAGTGAGATCTCTTGTGGGTGTGGGTGGCTCAATAGTTAACTCTGACTCGGACAGGGACCTCTGCCTGTGGTTTCTTATTACTGCTGGGGGTCTCATGGCTATGAAGTCACCCCGTGAAGTCACCTTAGGCCGCCCCATCATAGCGACATCAGGGGACTTTCTCCCTGATGTTAAGATATCTATCGAAGGCAGCCTAGTAGGGCCCCTCAGTGCACCCTCAGTGCCCCATTTCCTTGCATGCAGTGCCTCAGATGGAACATATCTATGGAAGCCCACTAGGGGAGTTTGTCCATGAACATAAGCAAGGACATTGAAGCAATTCAAAGTGGGGAAAATAAATACATCTTGCGCGTATGCTTAATCATTGGGTGCATGAGCCAATACAGGAATGGTCCGTGTGCGTTGAGACTGTTGAAGGGCTGATGACCTATAATAGTACGGGGGTTTATAAAAATAGCACAAAGGAAGCATGTCAATGCCTGAAGAAACCACCCTTCTGCTAAGATGACCCAATAGTAAACATTCCACTAAATGGGGAGACCTGAAATTAATAATCACACAGCCTCCAGGGCAATCAGGCTTGCCTGGACTCAACCACCCCACCCTGCGAGTTAGCAAGATGCTCTTCGCTTGGGAGAGGGGGAATTTTCTGTATCTCACTAGCCAGTCCAATACTTTATTGGTGAGCTCACCCAGGACCTTCCTCTGTCCTTCGGACACCTGCAAGAACCACAACATAGGGGCAGGAAGCTGGTGGTAGATCAAACCCTGGGTGACGCTGAAGAGGGATGTGAGCTTCTGTCAGGGGCGGTTGGTGCCTGGGTATGCTATCCTTACTGCCCATGGTGGTCCCTTGGTAGCCCCAATTCCCGCTTCAGCTAGAGTGTAATGTAGCAGCTGTGGGCTGTGTACCATGTGTAGAGGGAAGAACAGGTAGGAAGCAATTTACTGTCGCACCATCTGATGCGGCAGGAAACATGTGGGTAGTGTCTAGAGCCTGAGGAGCATGTGGAGTATGGGATTGGCCAAGCGTAAGACCTCTAAGCCCTTGTTCAATCACCTGCAGTCGGTTGAAAATGGGAGAAAGTTCAGCAACAAGTAAGCTTTTAAACTCTGTAATACAATCCTACTTTAGTTTACTATATGTAGTGGAGCTCTGGGGCCACAAGAATGCAGCAGCCCTTACCCTAGTGCGCCAGTTGACAGGCCTCCCTATCAGCACCCCATTGCTTTCACTCAGGTTAGATATTGGCATTTGGCTAATCTCAGAAGGGATAGGGATGAGACTAATCTTCTTTTGGAGGAGACTCTGGGTCACTCCCAAGCTTATATCATACCGACAGGGATTGGAAGAAAATTTGGGCCTGCCAGGCTCTGACAAAATTCCATGGATTAGATACATCAGAGACACACTGAGAAAGTTGGGTAACGGGATTTTGTGGGAAGACACGATGATACCATCAAAACCAGTTATGGCCTGTACACAATGAACCTTAAGCAGGCACAACCTTCATTTTGCCCCCTGACCAAGGCTTTCCTTTTGGTGACGGATGATTTTAAGACGGAGCATTTTCTTGACGAGATTAAACCTGCGGCAGCTAGGAAAGTCTATCTCCAGTTTCGTTATGGTACCCTTCCCCTGACCTCCTTCACCTCTCACTGGGATCGGCCACATGAACCGGATAGATAGGCATGCGCCTCCTGTGGGGCCAGTAAGGAAACTGAGGAGCATGTACTGTTCCACTACCCTGCCTCTGTGAAAGGGAGGAAGAAATGGATACTTTCATCATGCCAAATTTTTGAGGTTAAAAACCATGTTGAGGCTCTTCGTATTTTGAGATAAGACACAAGAAAAAGCATTGCTTTTGCTGTATCTGGAGAGGACTAGGTGCATGATGTCCAAGCTTAATGAGGGTCCAGATATCGGAACAGCACAGGGTGCTCCTGGTTTTCTCTGCTCTCCCTCATGCACTAGCACCCTGAGACATTGTAGTTCATGACTGTATCTGTATATTATCAAAGCATAGTGTGTCGTTAGAACCTTTGGGCCCGATTCACAAAAGTAATCTGAGACAAAATCCTAACTTTGCGACTTTTGGTATTCACAAAGGGCATTTAGGAGTAGTAAAGTTAGGAATCCTAACTTTACTACTCCTAAAAAGTTAGGATTCCTAACTTTATTACTCCTAAATGCCCTTTGTGAATACCGAAAGTCATAAAGTTAGGATTTTGTCTCAGATTACTTTTGTGAATCGGGCCCTTTGTTTTCCCCTATACATTAACACCGTGAGAATTTATGGACCAAGACTGCTTTTGTTTACCTTTGTGACTCATCTTACTGAGTTCATGAAATGTTTTGGCTGTATTGATTTTATCAAATATTTTATGATGCATGTTTGATCTAAGCAGGTTTTATGGCTCTTTTTGGTGTAGGTATGCTTGTTTGATCTTAATGTTTTATACTATGTTTCATTTTTCAGCCTAAATAAAGATTTGAATATTGATACTGAATTGATATAGTTTGACACCAGTATCTTGATGTTCCTCTGTAAGGAAATACATAAATATTTGCCTAGAAAGTGTCATACAGCGTGGACCGCTGCTCGGGAAATTGATTCATTCTGAGGTTGTGCACATATACACCTCTGGCCATATTCTCAAGAACGGCGATAACATTATCGCCGCTTTAGAGGCAGGAAACTGCCGTTAAAGCGGCGATAAAGCCCCTTATCGCCACTTTAGCGGCAGTTTCCTGCCGCTAAAGCGGCGATAATGTTATCGCCGTTCTTGAGAATATGGCCCCTCATGTATCATCCAGCTAAAGTTTATTCCTCATTCAGGATCCTGAGCCATTTTGTGGTCACAAAGTAAACGATTCATAAAACCACAGGGTTTTCTACAGCAAAATAGCTTTTTGTAATGTACTAGGGCCATTTACTGAATTACAAAAGGGGTTTAGAAACCCTTCACGAATTTCTATTTGGAAAGGCAGGTTCAGGGCATCCCTTCCAATAAGCAAATTCTTAAGGTATGTATCAATGTTTTGTGACTGGATTTCGGTTGCACTCGCAAATGGGGAAGGATCCCCTTGAGACCTCTTTCCCTTTGTGAATGTTAAAAAAAAAAGTTTGTTGAGAAGTAGGCAGTGCTCCCTGCCAATCCTCAAACAAACAACCAAAAAAAGCTTCCTTTCAAATTCAGCCCATTTCTTTTAAGAATACTTTTTTTTTTTTTTTTAAAAGGTGAATTTATTTAAAGTGGGATCACAGATTTTGTCTACTGACAGCAGCAGGTCACCAACCTGTGACAACATCCAATCATAGTGAGTCGAAATTTATGACCTGCATTATGAATATTGATGAGGCTGGTTAGATTGCGACCCACTATGATTTGTAATTTTGTAAACTGACCTCAGTTCATAGGCCAGTTCACAAATTCTTATCTATTTGCAACCACTATGTTTTCTGGAAATTTGGGCAGGGCTAGACTATAAGAAGATGTCACGGCCCCTTTTAAGCCTTTGAAAACTTTTATTGGGTGCGTTCTGCATGCTACCATATAAATTCATCCTCCTGAGAAGAGAGAAATCAGCAGTCGCTCCTTCCACTTTGCCTAGGCTTCTGCGTCCTGTCCTTCTTTCTTCTCATTCTCTCCTATCCCGATCTCACTTTTCAATTAAACTTCCCAGAGAAAAGACAAAACAATAGTCACTCCCTGTATGCCACCTGGGTTTCTGCTAGCTTTCACCCTACCCCATCAGTTTACTTAGGTCAAAGGGGGAGGAGAACTCTGATGGTAATCTTCACGCTTCTCTCTGACTGTAGGTTGACTCTCTCAAGATGCAGTCTCTGGGATTTCCCCCTGTTTTCTTGAAGGTGGTTTGTCCTTTCTTCCTCCTCTGCTTCTGCTCCCTTTATCAACAAACCCCACCCCCTAATTACATTTTTTGGCATGATGGCGCCTCTTCTAACTAGAAACTCGGAGAAGCCATGTCAATAACTGCTTTTTCACTTATGTGGATACCTATCGGGGAAACTTCACTCCTTGCTTCTTTTCCCATGTTGACTACACTGGCCACCGAACAAAGAGGGTCATTACGGTGACTGGCGGAAAAAACTCCGACCGCCATGGTTGCAGAAAATCACCCCGCCGACCCTATTATGATCAACCACCAAAATATTCCGTCCGCAGCGGTAGGAGGCATCGAAAAACCGCCCGTAGAGGGCAGAAAAAGTGAAAATTCAACCGCGACGGTCGGTAACATAGCGGAACCACATCAACCCGCCACCAGACACGCGGAGTGACCGCCAATGATATTATGATATCCCCGATGTCACAGCGGTACGTTCCGCTGTTTCAGTCCGCCGCGGTCACCAACAGTAATGAATGTGAGATACGGCGGAAGCCCTGCAGCACAGCCATCGCTGCGGATGCTCAGCAAAAAAGATGACGGCCAAGTAAAAAAAAAAAAAAAAGGCCAGCAAATGCACACAGGCAACTAGCCCTGCCCCCAAAATAACCTGAAACCTCCCAATGACATACCCCCATGGCATACCCCCATGGCAAATTCAATTATACAAATCACAGGACAACCCACACAGCACACCTGACTGCATTACACCATCTTGACACACCCACATAGCTGAGCATAAAACCAGCCCCTTCCCTGACCACAATCCTTTGCACTACTCCAGCCCTGAAGGAACCAAAGCCTGCAGCACATTGGATAGGCAAAACACCACACATCTCACCAGCACAACAACACACACACACACCACCTACACCACCCTCACAACTGCACCCCAAAACATCAGCACAGCACACATCATGGCACCACAGAAAATGCCAAAATTCACTGACACTGAGTTGACAGAAATGGTAGATGAGATAATCAGAGTAGAACCACAACTCTTTGGCAGCATGGTCCAACAGACACCATTAGCCACAAGAACAAACATGTGGGCAAGGATAGTGGGCAGGGTCAATGCAATAGGGAATGTGCCCCGCAACAAGAATGAAATCATGAGGCGGTGGCATGACCTGAAGAGTGTTGTCAAGACGAGGAGGGCCAGGAACCGTGAGCTGGCTGATGCGACTGGTGGAGGCCCTCCCATCCCACCAAAACCGTTCACTGCGTGAGAGGAGAAGGTGCTTGCCATACTGCATCCAGAGAGTCTTGAAGGAATACCCGGGGAGTGGAGGCTGGTAAGTACCAACTAATGTATACCATGAAACTGCCATGTACTGTCTTGCACAACTACAAAGATATATCCCTGAGGCACAAGTACACACATCTGCACCCCAAAAACACACACAGGTCACACTGATTTTACATCCACCCCACCTCAAACATCACAAAGGTAGACCACATCTACTGTGTTGTATGTGTCCAGGCAAACAGCACTATAACTCCCACCAGGCACACCCTGCCCCATCCCTCAGCAGGATGGAGCACTCCCTCCCACCCAGAAGCATGTCTCAGCTATTGTGTTCTTCACCCTCACCTAACAGGTAGGTAGCCATCTTTCCATGGAGGTGTCTTTGGAATAGGGAGGCCAGCATTACAACTCCCACCAGGCCCCCTGTCCCACAGCTGAGCAGGATGGACTACTCCCCCCACCCACAACCATGTGGCAGCCATTGTGTGCTACACCCTCACCTAACAGGTAGGTAGCCATCTTTACAGGGAGGGCTGTTTGGGTGTGGGAGGCCTGCCCCGCAACTCCCACCAGGCCCCCTTGTCCCACAGCTGAGCAGGATGGACTACTCCCCACACCCACAACCATGTGGCAGTCATTGTGTGCTACACCCTCACCTAACAGGTAGGTAGCCATCTTTACAGGGAGGTGTCTTTGGAATAGGGAGGCCTGCACTACAACTCCCACCAGGCCCCCTTGTCTCACAGCTGAGCAGGATGGACTACTCCCCACACCCACAACCATGTGGCAGCCATTGTGTTCTACACCCTCACCTAACAGGTAGGTAGCCATCTTTCCAGGGAGGTGTCTTTGGAATAGGGAGGCCAGCACTACAACTCCCACCAGGCCCCCTTGTCCCACAGCTGAGCAGGATGGACTACTCCCCCCACCCACAACCATGTGGCAGTCATTGTGTGCTACACCCTCACCTAACAGGTAGGTAGCCATCTTTCCAGGGAGGTGTGTTTGGAATAGGGAGGCCTGCACTACGACTCCCACCAGGCACACCCTGCCCTATCCCTCAGCAGGAAGGAGCACTCCCTCCCACCCAGAAGCATATGGTAGAAAGTCCACCCAAAAGATGCCAACTGTACAGGTAAGCAGCCAGTGCATGCACCCCACCATTCCTCAATGAAAACATTGAGCTAATGCCAACACAATGCCACACATCACAACAAAATACACCCCAATTACATACCATTTGATAGAATGCAGACAGTGATGCGTATGTAACTATGACAGAAACAGAACTGTGACTCAACTAAACCCATGTGTAAGCAAATCAGGGACCAAATATGCCATGCACAGAATGCTATGTGCAAATTCCATGGGTGCTGAGCATGAAGGACCATAGTAACAATAAAAAGGCATGGTCTGTCGAGCAAATAAATACAAATGCAAAAACAACAGTTGATGGACAGAATGCAGAACAATGTCATACATTCACCCCAGTACAGAGATCTGGGCCTAAATCCATCGTTTTTTTGTTCACCATGCCATTCCAGTTTGAACCCAGCCATATGCAAATCAGTCTTGACCCTGTGCCTCATGGGAACAGTCCAGCCCGAACTGCCAAACCAGGTCCTCCCAGGTCCTCCCTGGACTGGAAACAAGCATCCTAGGACCGGTTTCGGGGTTTCACCCCTCTTCAGCCAGGATAGCTTGATTCCAGTGGCATGGAGAGCACGGGACCCACGTCTGGGCATACCCGTCCCACTCGGGGTGACAAATGCAAAAACAATGTTTGCATTGTCCAGCATTCCATCCATCAATTGTTTCTTTTGCATTTGTCGCCCTAAGTGGGAAGGGTATGCCCAGACGTGGGTCCCTTGCTCACTACACCACTGGATTCAAGCTAGCCTGGCTGAAGAAGGGTGATGCCCTGAAACCGGTCCCAGGATGCTTGTTTCCGGTCCAGGGAGGACCTGGCTTGGCAGTTCGGGCTGGACTGTTCCCACAAGGAACAGGGTCAAGACTGATTTGCATATGGCTGGGTCCAAACTGGGGTGGTGTGGTGAGCAAAAGAATGATGGATTTAACCCAGATCCTTGTGACTGGGGGTGAATGTTTGCATTGTCCAGCATTCCGTCCATCAATTGTTTCTTTTGCATTTGGAGCAAATAAATACAAGCACAGAATATTACAAAGGTATGCATGAGATAACAATGTGACAATGTCTAGTACATGTGCATATGTAACATCTGTCGGGAAGAGTAATCATCCTCGATGCATCACATCAAGTTGCATGGCAACCAGTTCTCAGATGACAACTCATCAGTTCCATACAAAGAGTGTCAATTTGGGCATGGCATCCAATGACTTGTCACACCATGGAACAAGATGTATGTACCTCCACACCATGTCATGACGAACAACACTGTGCAGACATTCAACTCATGAAATACGTAACTGTGTGTTGCATAACATGTAAATAAGAGACATCAAACACAGCAAGCCATATGGCTGTAAGTCAATGACCATGTACCCTCTGTTCCACAGGTGACCAACAACTGACTGCAGAGGACAACAAACTCAACTTGCAGAGCCAGTCTCCACCCCCGGAACATGGACACTCGGATGCGGAATCCCTGGATTCTTTGGATGAGGAGCTCCAAGCCGGCCCATCTGGTGTGCCAGGGCGCAACCGGTCACATGACCCCACTGCCCCCCCACCATCAGCAACAATGCTGATCCCTGCTGGAACGACCTGTGCCGCCACCACCACCACCACCACTACCACCATTGCCTGCAACATTCGCCCAGCCACAGAGGATGCCCAGCCCACACCAACAACTGTGGAGGACACGCGTGTGGCCAGAGTGGTGAGGCAACAGGTCAGTGATAACAGGGCAGGTGGGAGGACAAGTGTGACTCCAACAACACCGGACACTGTGACCGAAGCCCTGGCTAACATCACCAGAGTTGTGGGTGCCTATGAACGCACACAGGCACAAATGGGCCAGGCCCACGAAGATGCCCTGGAGCTCCAACATCTGCTGAGGTCCATGGACAACCGTATGGGACAAATCGTGGACCTCATGGCCCAGTTAGTGGCAGTACAGAGGGACAGGCCAGTGCCACAGACCACACCGCCACCTCCCCCCGTTGCCACGCAGGATGACAGTTCATCATCCACCCCTGCGGGCACGGAGAGGGGTGACTCCTCAGACCCCACTGGCCCAGTAGACGATGCCCCCCCTGCCAAGAGAAGAAGGGGCCGTCCAAAGAAGAACTTGGGACTCATCCGTGGCAAAGCACCGGCCAAACGCCAGTCATAGAGCCAGCCATGATGTCAACACTCTTCACCCAACCATTGACTCTGTACACTGTCCTCACCCACACTGCCATGGTAATGGCATCCGTCTGTTGGACTGTGTCACCACAGCAATGTGGTGCCTACCAGATTGTCTCATCTACCATGACTGCCAACTCATTGATTCACCATTCACACTTATGTAAATATCCACTTCCCTCTCACAGATACCCATTGCAAATAAACTACAAAAATGCAAAAAGGTGGTTGAGTCTGCTCCATGTTTATCACAGTATGTGTAATGTTTACCATGGTTACAATGTCACAGGAGCATGGATCCTCTGTAGGCAAGGGAGGCAGAAGGGACCTAGCAAAAGACAACAGAACAAAAGTCACTAGTCAGGTGGTGGCATCACAGCCATCACACAACACATGTCCTCACTGTACAACAATATGCACACATAACAATGTGCAACAGTACCAACAGAGACATCCTGTAGCAGTTCCTACATACCCTGTATCCAACACATAGGCAGCCAGCACTGAGTCAACAACAGGATGCACTCACAAAGATCACATAGACCTCCACCCAAACAACTACATCAACAGACAATGGACCAGTTGTACATCGTCACCCACCTTCAAGTGAAGTAGCGGTTGATGAGCTGCTGATGCTGGTCGACACCTTCCTCCTCACCACTATCCTCGTCACTGGACATTTGTGGAATCGCAGGGGGGGGCCCTGGCTGGTCATCATCGTCCAGGATCATGGGTATTCCTTTCCGTAAGGCCAAGTTGTGCAGCATGCAGCATGCTACCACTATCTGACACACCTTCTTGGGTGAGTACATGAGTGCCCCTCCCATCCGGTCCAGGCAGCGAAATCTCGATTTTAGGAGACCAAAGGTTCGCTCCACCACCCGACGTGTTCTACCATGGGCATTGTTGTAGCGGACATCAGACGGTGTCTTAGGATTGCGTAGTGGGCTCAGCAACCACGGTCTGTTGGGATATGCAGAGTCACCTAGGTGTGAAATAAACATAACGATTCAGTAATACAACTGTGCAGAGGACAGCATGGCACACAACTTGACTCTGCCTACTCACCCACAATCCATGCCCACTCTGGAAGTAGATTGGCCATCAGCTGGGGCACAATGCTGTTGTGCAGGATGTATGAATCATGTGCAGAGCCCGGAAACTTGGCACATACATGCGATATGATCATATCGGCCTTGCACACCACCTGCACATTGATGGAATGGGAATGTTTACGATTCCGATAGATGTGTTCCCGTGCCTGTGGTGGAACCAGGCCAACATGTGTGCAGTCAATAGCACCTACAACATTTGGGATGTGGCCAAGGGCATAAAAATCCGCCTTTACATCCGCCAAAGCCGCACGCCTTGGAAAACTGATGTATTGGTCCTTGTATCGCATCATGGCCAACAGGAAATCCCTTAGCACCATGCTGAAGGTGGGCTGAGACATCCCCCCTGCAATGCCCACTGTCTCCTGGAATGACCCACTAGCCAGGAAATGCAGTGCCGCCATCACCTTTGTTTTGGTTGTCAATGCTGTTGGGTATGTCCTGCCAGCCCGCAGGTGAGGATCCAACATGGCACACAGGTCTTGGATGTTCGTGCGGTCCAGACGGAATCTGCGTATCACGTCATCATCCTCAATGTTAGCCAGCAGGGTGACAGGACGATACACATTAGGTCGCCTCCTAGGTGAGATGAAAGGGGACACGTCATTGCAACAGACCATGAGATGTGCACAACTCCGTAGCTTCTGATTCACACAGCGCAAACATTGACAGGCATCACAATGCACCATACAGTGCAAGTCAATAGTCGTGACACATAGAGAATACATTGTACTACACTTCTTCAGTATTACCACTGTGAGAACAACACACATGGAAACTGTGTCTATGAATGGTAATAGTCACATTTAGGAATCTGGCGCAAACAGCCCGGACAGTAAATGATACAGGACATGTGTGAAACAGAAACACTGCTGGCTTCCAAATGTCTGGTGTACGTGCCACACATTCTTGTGCAATCATGACATGGAACACATGAACTACACAATTTGTCCACTTCTGAAGGACTCAGCATGGAATGTGAGCCAATGCTAATCCACACAAGTCTAGAGACACTCACAGACATATTCACAAACCTGTGCCAATATCCACTGTCATCAGTAGACATGCCATACATGCTGTTACACACAATTCAAAGTCAGTCAATGACTAATAATGAACAGCATATGCATATGCAGTCTTGACATGAATAAAGACACAACAACACAACTGCACAATATCATCAGCAAGCACACAGATTGTCAATGTGGCACACAAAAAGTGGATAAGGTACGTGATCCAAAAGGACTGTAGACAAACGTCAATCTGCACTAAAGTTGCACTATGACATGCAGTATGAAGCTAGCACTGCCCAGACACACAACTAAAGTAATACATTTGCCATGGAGCTAATACTCCAGCTGCTTGGACACACAACAGTGACACAGAAACAACCAACACCACCACCCGGACAAAGCCACACCACTACACCTAAAAGTCAGCGCATGAACATACTGAGTAAATACCGAAGACACAACAGCCTCATGCACATAACAACAGGGGATGTCATCGCACGACACAGGTACAAAAGGACTACTATCTAAAGCATCCTGAGCCACATACCACACAGCCTGTCAGGAACAACAAAGCGGACTCTCAACATTCCTCTGCAGACAAAGATGCTGGCTGTGCATCACTTGTTGGCCTCTGGTACCATTAGAACAACAAAAGTCTGAGTTAGATGGGTGCCACAGCCAGCCCTATCAAGGTATATCTCACCTGTCTTGGATGCCATCATTAGCTTGAGTCAACAGCACCATCAGTTCACCCACACAGCGCAGGACCAGCTTGTGCCCCCGAAAGGCTACCACACCATAGCAGGCTTATCCACACGTGTCAGTTTAATATCACTGCACACGTGTCCTAATTGTGCACCCTGCAAAAACTGCACACACTTACTGCACATGAAAGCACACGCAATGCTGAACAGTCCAGGCCAATTGTGGGTCACCTTCTACTGGTCACAGATGCCATGTCAAACTTACCAGTCAGTGAGCACCAGCACCACATTTGGCTACAGTCCCTCACCAAGCCAACAATCTTCATGTGGACAAGGTCAATGCACCTGTCCTTGGTGAGTACCAACGTAACACACCACACACATCAAATCCACTATCAACATACTCACAGCTGTGGAAAATACATGTGACAAATTCACATATGACCGGCCGACCAACATGAGCACATATCCTACACAATGACACAAGTAATGCTGATGACATTTTGCATATATGGTGACAAAACATACCCAAATGCATACAGACAGGTCAAATGATTAAGGAGGAACATATTTCAAAGTGTGCCGGTGATGTATGTTACAAGCTTCAGTGTGTATAGCACACACATGTCCATGTGGATATATACTCTTGGTTTTGCTACAGCGAACAATAACCTTACATGAATGCTGAAATAGGTGATACCAAACAGACTACAGTGTGACATATGCGGTGAGTAATGGAGACAATGCTGAAATCTATGTACAATCATGTACTGTGTAGCGACATATTGTGTGAGATATGAATATGTGTGTAAAAATTTGGCTCAGATACGAAATTTGGGTGGAAATGGGGTGAGAGACATGAACTTTGGGCAAAATGTTTGGGTCAGATATGAAATTGTGTAGGAGTAATGTGCCCCATTAGTCCTTTCAGTGTTGCATTTGGTGTTAGATATGAAGTTTAGGCTCTCATTACGAACTATAGCTCATTTCAATTGAATCAAGTTCCATGTTTAATTGAAAGTGACCACTGTTCGAAGTACAGATATGACCCATGACATTGACACTACACGATGTGTCCATTGCTGCATTAACCATGCTCTAAGAACACCATCATGCCCATAGTCAACAATGTCATGCTGCACTCTCGCCGTAGCTACCGCCTCGCACCAGCGGTGTGTCACCGCCATGGCCCGAGACACCATGGCAGGATTGCTAGGCATATACACATGGCTAATGGCGGATGGCATGCTCCGCCACCCAGATCCCGGTCACTCATGGTAATGCATGGCTCAGGAATAGCGGGAACTACCGCCTGGCACCAGCGGTGTGTCACCGCCATGGCCCGAGACACCATGGCAGGATTGCTAGGCATATACACATGGCTAATGGCGGATGGCATGCTCCGCCACCCAGATCCCGGTCACTCATGGCAATGCATGGCTCAGGAATAGCGGGAACTACCGCCTGGCACCAGCGGTGTGTCACCACCATGGTCCGAGACACCATGGCAGAATTGCTAGGCATATACACATGGCTAATGGCGGATGGCATGCTCCGCCACCCAGATCCCGGTCACTCATGGCAATTTATGGCTCAGGAATAGCGGGAACTACCGCCTGGCATCAGCGGTGTGTCACCGCCATGGAGCATGCCCGTCCAGCCAATGGGAAGCGCAATCGCGGTTGCCTGATGCAACTTTGAAAATCGCGGTAGGCCTGCTCCGCCACCGCGGGGCCGGTCATTAACTGCACTTGTAAGATGCACCACCGCGGTACCGCACGCCTGTCCCCTGCGGTGTGTCACCGCCATGGAGCATGCCCATCCAGCCAATGGGAAGCGCAATCGCGGTTGCCTGATGCAACTTTGAAAATCACGGTAGGCGTGCTCCACCACCGCGGGGCCGGTCATTGGCTACACTCGTAAGATGCACCACCGCGGTACCGCACGCCTGTCCCCTGTGGTGTGTCACCGCCATGGAGCATGCCCATCCAGCCAATGGGAAGCGCAATCGCGGTTGCCTGATGCAACTTTGAAAATCGCGGTAGGCATGCTCCGCCACCGCGGGGCCGGTCATTGGATGTTTTGAATGAGGCAGACCTGGAACACCAATTGCAGCTGCTCAGAACTACATAAACGAGCCCTGGGGGCTATATATGTGTGTGAGAGAGCCACACATTGCCACAGCTCACTGAGCCTGCTGCCTGAGACCCCTCACCTGCTGCTGCCTCCAGGGACTGCTGCCTGAGACCCCTCACCTGCTGCTGCCTCCAGGGACTGCTGCCTGAGACCCCTCACCACCAACAGCCGCTGCTGTTGTCTCCTGCCCACAGTGATGGTGAGGACTGAGAAGATCCGTGCCACTCCCTTCACCACCGAGGAACTGGAGCTCCTGGTGGACGAGGTGCTCAACCAGTATCCAAGGCTCTTTGGTGCGCCTAATGTCGTGGTGAGTAACTCAGAGTGTGAGTGAGAGTGCAGGGTGGGGGACACATGAAGTTGATCTGCTGCAGTATGTGCGTGGGAGTGTGAGGGTGGGTCATGCACTGCCTAGCATGCTGTTTCCAGGGGAAGGTGTGTTTGGCCTATTCAACAAGTTTCCCTGCCTGCACATCCAGATGTGAGGGAAGTATGATGTCTTGTCAGACATACAGTGAGGCTGCACCTTTTCATTTCACGAGTCAGGATAGTGATTGCCAGTCTGCATGTCTGTATGTGTCCCTGATGTCCTTCACAGGCCCATCTGTGGCCTTAGCTAGTGTTGCTGTCCAGAGGGTAGTGAGGCCATTGTTTAGACCTCTATATGTGCCTCATCTCTAGTTCAGCGCCATACTCAGGACCTGAATCCCCCAGGGTGACACTCTTGTTGGTCATTCACCTATGACACGGTACATTCAAACATTATTGTGCCCGGACTCTTCCGTCCCCACCAGCATGTGCACATACTCGCATGTGTTGGCACTGTTTGTGTTTCCAAACCGTCACTCCATGTAAGGGATGAGCTGCCCCATGTTGGACCTCTGTGTGACCCCAAATGGCCTGCACATTCACTGCCCAATCTGACAGTGACACAACACTGAATGTACAGAGTGTCACATATGTGCTTTTCCTCTTGAGTCTCCATCAATGAGCCATTACAGAGATGTAGATTGCACACAGCAGGGCTTGTGATGAGGGTCTGCGTTTGTGAGGTCATGTCCCTCAAAATGTGACATCAATGACACAGTGTGGCAGTTGCAGGGCAAGTGCTTTGTGGGCTGCGCAGTGTTGGGCACAGTGAGTATTCCCAGTCACATATGTAGTGATGTCATGCATGTCTTGTTATTCCCAGAATATTGCATTAGATGTGGTCAGCATACACATTTAGCTCTCTGCTGGCGTCCTGCATGGCCAGGAGATGGGCATGTACTGTGTCCACCCTCATACCTGCATGCATTAATGTGTGTTTCACACATGATGATGTTTGCAATTAGCAGATGTATTGTCGCCGCTGACGTAATGGCAGAATTTGGGATGAGTCAGTGTCACGGTCCTGCACTGGGGAATGGTGGTTGGTTACACTGAATGTTGCCCCCTCTTGTCTCCCATATCTGCAGCTAAAAGTCAACCAGTGCAAGGCCGTGTGGAGGGTCTTTGCATCAAAGGTGCGTGTACTGGGTGGCTCAAACAGACGGCGCACCCACTGTCACAAGAGGTGGGATGACATCGCACGGCTACGCAGGAACGTGGCCGAGATGACACTGGGGCTGATCCCTCGATCCGGCAGGTTGGCGCGGCGCAGCATGACACCACTAATGGCACGCATTTTAGCAGTGACGCAGAATGACCTGGATGCACGTCTGAAGGTGCATCAGCAGCAAGCTGGTGGTGAGTATTCTGTGAGTGTGACTCTGGTTGTTGTTTGCCAGCATGTGCTCCAGGCCTGGGCCAGTGCAGGGCTGTGATGTTGCCAGTGTGATGCAATGGTGTGTAAGTGGCCGCGGTGTGGGGTGCAGTTGTCATGCATTCCCCCTACATGTACCTTCCCATGTCATTGGTGTAATGGGCCTTGACTTCACATTTGTAGTTGTGGCCTTTTGGTACCATCTTCATTGGTGTCGTCACGGACATCACATGTCAGGGTCCAGCAGAGTGCATGATCTGAGTGTGCCATCATCAATGTGTGCATTGCCTGACATTAGATTAGTGCTGGCTAAACATCTGACACCGATGTGCAACTGCAGTTGTGCCCCAAGATACGACATGGTGGATGGCATGTGCCCATGGACATTGTGTGTGGTTATGTTGGGGTCTGTGTCTGTGTTGGTAACTTCTGCTGGATCATGTTGTGACGTTGGCAACATGTTGTGAGTAGGATCTTTGAACCCTTCAGGGCCCTAGGTGTGCACAGAGGGATATGTGTGTGTTGTTAGACGTAGCCACCAACAGGCTAAATGGCTGTGTGTCCATCACATGGGTGGATTCTGTACAATTTTGCATCATTCCACGGTAATTTTGATGTTTGTATTGAGGTTGCACAATGTTACTGCCCATGGTGTTGTCCAACATGGATCATTGTCCATCATTAGTGATGCTTCACTTGCAGATATTTGTTGACTTGATGCAGATGTACTTATCCTCTCTCTCTCTATCATGCAGCATCTCACATGGGAACGGAAGGACATGGGATGGACACCAGTGGTGAGGCATCAGGCACAGGTGATGCTCACCTGCATAGTGACACAGATGTCACCAGCGCATCAGAGGGGGACTGTAGTCATCTAGAGGAGTCCCTGCCAGAAACGCAGACCTCTACGTCATCTGACGACGGCGGTGATGCATCTATGGTTTTGTCCGAAGGAAACGGGGACTCTGCCTCCTCGTCCACCACACAGCGTTCAGTGCACACCCTCCCTGCTACTCCCACTTTTGCTGCCCGTGTTCGCACCACGAGGAAGGGAAGAGTGTCCTTCATTCCAGGCACTGCTGCCCCTGCCCCTGTCCCCCCTGCTGCCATCAGTGCGGAGTCTGTGGACCTTTTGCGCCAGCTGTGTGTGGGTCAGACAGCTCTCCTCAATGCCTTCCTGGACCATGACAAAAAATTGGCACAGGTGGTGGCTTTCATGGAGGGTGTGCATTCCGACGTGGGTGGGCTACACCGGACTGTACAGTCTCTGGCCTCTGCAGTGACACCAGCCATTCAACTTGCCCAATCCCATGGTCCAGCTCCAGTCCCTAGGCCCACCACCCTGACAGTGGACGCATCTGATGATGGTGAGCACACACCCCAGACGTCAAGGGACAGATACATCACGCGCAGCACACAGCAGCAGCAGCCCAAGCAGTCCAGGCCGCAGACACCATCCCCACATAAAGGTAAAGCCACACCAGAGCGCAGGGGCAAAAGCCCTTCAGGCCACACCCAAGGATGGCAAAAAGCAGGCCTCTGGCTCACATGCCTCAGAGGCATCCCCAGCCAAGGACTCACCTGTCCCAAAAGTGTCTCGCAGAGACAGGCACACAGTTTCCTTGCCCAGTGACAAACAGGTGCCTGCTAAGGGTACACGTAAGAAGGGCTCCAAGGCTAGTTCACCCACAACATCTACTCCCATCCAGAGCCCTGTGAAGCAGGGTAAGGAGGCCACTGTAGGGGGGACACCTGGTAAACAGGTGATGCAGGGGCAGAAGCAATCCGGGGGCAAGGGTCCCAAAGGATCCAGCATCTCCCCAGAGGGGGACCAGCATCTGCAGCTGATCCAGCTTTTGTGACCAGTGTGCCTGTTGTATACACCCCACTTGGCCTTAATCCCAGGACAGGGAAGCCATATCAAATCCCCAAGAAGTGGAAGGGCACCCCTCAAACTTCACCCACACACACTGGTTCTCGTGCAGGCATGAGTCCACCCCCACGTGCCACCACCCCACCTGGACCTAGCAGCCGATGCTTCAAAAACCACTGCTGGCTCTACCACACCTGGACCTGGCGGCCCTCAGGCTTCCCAGAACACTGATGGCTCTACCCCAGCTGGGCCTTTCTCTCCCCGAGCCAGTACCCCAACTGGCCCCGACAGACAGCCACCTCCCAGTCATACTGCCAGCTAAGTCTGAGTGTTAGTCCCCCTCACACACATGTCTCTCCCACAGTGGTGCCATGGACTGCCCATGTTTGACACCCTGATTGTGTTGCTGACCATGGCAGTGTACTGTACCACACATTTACAGTGCTGGATCTCATGTACCTCCCCTGCACTGTGTCCTGGCCACTGGCCTTGCTGTTCACTGCTGTTTGCCCCTTGCCTGTGCTGGATCTCATGTACCTCACCTGCACTGTGTCCTGGCCACTGGCCTTGCTGCTCACTGCTGTTTGCCCCTTGCCTGTGCAGGATCTCATGTACCTCACCTGCACTGTGTCCTGGCCACTGGCCTTGCTGTTCACTGCTGTTTGCCCCTTGCCTGTGCAGGATCTCATGTACCTCACCTGCACTTTGAACTGGCCACTGGCCTTGCTCTTGTCTGACTTTTGCTGCATGACAGTGTGAAATGTAAATAAAAAGAAGAAATGTACTCCTGTTGTCTGCCTTGTCAGTGTCCTTGCTAAATGAAAGGGTTACTGTGTGGGTATTGTTTACTGTGACACATGCTCTATTTTCCACTTCAACATTGCCAATGTCTTGTTTCCTTTGATCATGTTGTTTCAACTTTTGTGTCCCAGACTTCTGCATCTGTGTGTGTTGGCTTGGTAGAATATGTTTTTGCTATGGACTGATTGACTTCCTGGGTGTGTTGTTGTGTGTGTGATGTTTAGATTGTTGTTGTGTATGTTCATGGTGTGTCACTCATCTCTGTTTGTTACTGGTATGTGGGTTGTGCACACACTGCTTGGTGTGCATGCAGTGCTGTGAGTTGATGTTGCCTTGTCCTTGCCTGTTGTGCACCCCCTAATGTTTGGCTGTTGTAGCATGTTGATATCTTTGCCTGTGCATGTGTTGTGACTGATGTGGCTGTGTGCAGTGTTTGTGTTGTGTTGTGTCATGCAGTTGACAGTTGCTCTGTGTGTGGTGTTCTATTTTCCTGTCAGTGTGTGTGTGTTGTTGTAGTGTTTGATTCAGGTGTGTTGCCATTGTGGTGTGCCTTACTTGTGTGTCTGTCACATGGACTGAGGTCTATTGTGGTTGCCTGCTTGTTTTATGTGCATCCTTGGTGTTTTCTCCTCTCACATTTGATGTGTCTATGGTCATGGTTGTGCATGTGCAGACATGTGGTACACTGTGACACCATTTTGAGTGGATGGGTGTTGTGGTATGTCTGTCTATGTGTCATTGTAGGGCCATTTCTGCCTTTTGTTCTCCATTATTGTTTTTAGTGGATGCACTTCTTATATGTGTTGTGGTATGTTGTCTGAGCGTTTTTCATGACTGATGTGGTTGTGTACTCCTGTTGTGTCTGTGCTCCCATAGAATTTGCACTGTTTAGCTGTACAGGTCTTGTCTGTTGTTGTAGTAGTTCTGTGTGTGTGTTTTGATTGTGTTCAGTGTTTGACTGTTGTTTTTGTGCGTACAGTGGTACTGCCATACCTGTGTGTATGTGTGATGTTTGTGGATACCACCCAGGGTGTGTGTTTGATTGTCAGTGTCTTGACTGGATATTATTGGCAAGCTTCTGTGTGTTTGTCACTGGTGTTGTGTGCTGCAGGTGTGATGGGTGTGGGGGTTGTGTGAAGGTTCATACTTGTGTTTGACTGTCATGGAGTGTTGCAATGGGCCCTGTGTGTTGCGCTGCTGACATACTCCTGTGATGTATTTGGATTCAGATGTGTGGCTGATCAGGGTTGGACTTCATACCCTTCCTTTCATCCCTGTGCCTATTCATGGGTTGCCTTGCTGTCTCCCTGAGTTGTTGCAGTGAGGTGACTGTGGTTTGACTTCGCTCACTGTGACTGCCATGTGTGGATTTTTGGGCTGGGGTGGATGTAATGTGTTCCTTCCCTTGCATGTGATGTACACATTCTTGGTGTTCAGCTCCTTGCCATTCCATTTGTGTGCACCTCACTTTGGGTTTCCTATTTGTTGTCCTACATTGCTGTTGGCATGTGGTCTGTGTTTGTTGCTGTGTGCAGTGTGGGGTATGTCTGTGTGACTTGGCAGGCTGTGTGTCCATTGGAGTGTTTGTTCATTATCTGTGTGTGTTTAATTAGTGCTTGGACTCAGTTTACTTGCCATGAGTGTGGTGTTGTTGTGGTGTGTGTGTTCCCCTGGCCCAGTGCTTGTACGCTGTGTGTTACTCTGCAGCCACTCCTGATGAGGCTGTCTCCCTAGTTGTTTGTTGTGTGGTGCAGTGTGTGTGTTCAGTTGGCTGCTTTTTGGGCATGTGGGGGCACAGGGAGATCACATGGCATGTCCCTTCATGGTGTGGGTGGGCCTAGTGTGTGGAGTGTGGAGGTGTTGCCCTGTGTACTTTGGGCACTGCCCCTGCCTTGCGCTGGCCCAGGCTACTACATTGTGTGCATTTTTTCTCGCGAACTCACCGCTGCGGTCACGAGAACTGGGCATTGTTTCAGGATCGCGGACATGGTGGCCTGGGTGTGGAGGGGTGGACTAGTGGCAGGTGGGACATGTGTGGCTACACCTGTGGTTGTGTTCCTGTCCCCACAAGGGTGTCTGGTGGGGGCAGGCACCTTACATCGGATATGGATTTGTGGGTTGTGTTTGTTAGCGGAGTTGTGTGATGCGTACCTGCGTCGGCGTCCGCAACGGTCCATGGCTTGCTGTAGGTGGATCATGTACAGCGCCGGGAAGACGTGTAGTGTCGGGTCCATGGCGTTCGGCTCCGGTTATCGATTTCGCGCTCCGCTGTGGTCCTTCCGTATGCTCAGAATGGCCGGTTTCTCCGCTGAGGTGGGCCTGGCTGTTTTGCACATCCTAATTTGTACGGCGGGAGGGACGTCATTCCGCACGGCGGTGGCTCTGGATTGGTTGTCTCCGCTGCGGGCGCGTTTTGATTGCGGTCCGAGTTGCACCGCGGCGGTCGGACAATGGGCTGTGTTTGGCCATTGTGATATGGCGGACGGGGGCACCGCTGCTCACGGGTGGAAAAAAGCATTTTCTCCCACCGCCAGCATCGCGGAGGTGCATCCGCCAGTCATCGTAATGAGTCCCAAAGTCATCACCCCATCTGTGGTCGTGGCGGCAGTCGCTCTGTCAAACTACTTGCTGGCAAGAACGCTGTGCGAGATGATACCTTCAGCGGATCCCCGATTTTGATGCTTTTACTGACAATAGTGTCCTTGAAGTATCCTTCCTGCTTGCCATCCATATAGGCATTCCTTCCTTTTTCCTGTTTCAGGACTCCATTACTATTCTAGTACAGAATGTGGCCACTGCAACCTAAGCTCCCCGGGTATTAAAGCGCCTTTGCTTGCCTCCTTACTAAGTGACACTCATTGATATTTTCCTCACAGCTAACTAGAAAGAGTAGTTTTATGAGGAAGGGTACATGATCTCATCTATACTCATTAAGGTATGGTGAAAATGATAAAAACTATTGTGAAAGTCTCAAGTTTCACAGAGAAACACTCTTATGTAGCATGCATAGAACCGATAGTGGCCATGGCAAGAATGCATGCTAGGCGTAGTACTACCCAGTTGATACTGATGTACCAGGTGTTCTCTCTAGCTTCTGCCCTTTAGGGGTGTGCAAATATTTATAACATGTGCATAGTCACATTGTGACCTCAATTATCGGCCTTCAAATAGTTCACTTAATTTTCCACTTTCGCCATGCCCACATACATGTTTTCTCATGCGAGTATTAGTTGGCACTGCCAATCTGCAACATTTTGTATGAGAGTGCATACCTTGCTTAACTTTTCCTCGTAAGTAACAACACATGCTAAATGGGCATACAAAACACTTGCAAAGTCCAGGTTTTATGTGAGAGATTAATTTGCCTGAACCTCTCAGCACTGTCATATTGTCATAGTTTATGTGAGAAGCTCCTGCAGTTCATGAGAAAAGGATTTGCAGCTTCACAGAGCGGTATGGGGCATGCAAGCAGTGGCATGGCCATGCTTAAGAACTCAGAGAGGGCTGAGCGGAGCGGGCAGTGCTTTATTTGAGCCGGTGGTTGCTGGTGGGGCACTTGTGTTTGGAGACCGGCACATATTTTTTCTTCATTAAACTTTGACACAGAGCAAGAGAGAGAAAAACACAACAGGGTGAAAAAAAAGAGGAAGAAAAAGACTAGCCACCCATATTGAGACTCTGGCCTTGACAAACATCCAATTCACACTTATTCTGGGAGGATAGGGCATGTTATATTCCTCTGCGGGCTCTCTTAGATGAATATACCATTTGACCACTTTTTTTTCCACTTTACTTGTAGACAGGATGTCTCAAACCTGCTGCTCCCCTACCTAATTGCAACCTTATAAAGAGGATACCTATTTTAAAATTTGGAGGAATTTAGTTTAAGTCACTTTACCCTTTGCCAGTGCAGGGTTGGTCCCATGGTATACGTTTTCTATTCTCAATCAACTCTCCCCTCAATGAATACCAGCTGCCACAAGTGGGGAAGTTGCTGAGTGTTGTAAGCATTCTGGTGTTCCTGCTGAATCCCATAGTGGCTGCAAGTTCCCATAATATGGGAATGAGATTACTCTCCTTACCCCATACCAAAGGTTTGCTATATTACATGAGATCTGCAAATTAATATTGTTAAGATATTTTGGAGGACTAATGTATACACAAAATCCTCCTTCAAATAATCGATTGTCATAGTTTGAATAAATCATCTTGACACTGACTGATCAATGTGTGTTATTCGTATCCTGAATGTCTTTAATAAAACTCTAATTTGGTAGGGCTAAATCGCTTTTCAATAGACCATCCTAACTAACTTTTCTGAGAAGTCTTATCCTATTAGATGCTCACCAAAACTGTTAAGCATCTCTTGAATTTTACCCATCTGTTTTTAGTTGGTTCTGATGAAATGGTATCAAGACAAAAACTACATTTAGGTAGTATGGACATTTTCAGGATATTCAGGAAAGTGGTAATGATTGCAATAGTGTGGCTCAATGGTTAGAGCGGCAGACCCTGATGCAGAGATCTGGCCCGGGACAGGGGTTCAATTCCCGCCTCGGCGGGTCTTGGGCTCAATTTCCTCGGACCTGATAATTCTCGCCTCGGTGCCTATTCTAATCATGGGTCCCACTCTGCAACTCTGGGCAATAGCTTGCTTAATCTCCACAACGGCCCCACCAGCGCTGGAATGCCTGGCTTCACCTTGGGGGTGCCCAGGAGTGGACATTTCACAGGGAAAAGCCAGGAAGGGTTCCACAGCGGTATGCGTACAGCGCCAGGACACCCCTTTGGGGGTATAAGTGCGCTTTACAAGTACAAATTTCATTTCAATATTTGAAACAAAGGGGTAATTTGCTTACATGCCCAATTAAAGATTTTCATTTATAGGCTTAACTAAATACTTAGGGCCTGATTACGAGTGTAGTGGTAAGAGAACCACTGTCAAAACAGTGTCTGAAACCCCGCCGCCCATTAGCGGTCTGCCCAGGAATTGCAATGTTGGCAGTTTGCTGAACAAAAGTCCGTCGGAGCACCGCTGCCACGCCAGCCATTTGCAGAATGCCTCAACATCGGCAGGGGAAAAGCAACTGTCAGTGGACAGTACAGAGAAGTTCACTGCCATCCGAAGTACGAGTTGGCATTCCGACGAGCTGACCGTGGCGGGAACACCGCCCAATTTGAAATTGCGGAATCGAAGGCAATGGGGTGCATACTCACCCATTTTCTTTTCTTCACATCAGTCTCCCATGTAGATCCCTTCCTCCAGGTCCCCGCTTCACAGCAGCTTCTTGACCTTGAAGGAAACGACCCTGTTACCGAAATCCAGGTAATTCTGTTTTGCATTTTTTGCCCATTAACTGCACTGGGCACATATGGTCCAGACTCCAGCAATGAGAAAGTACTCGTAGTAGGTATTTTTTCACGAGTCACGGATTTGCGTATATTCAACACTTGTGCAGTCAAAATATACACACATGCCTCGACACATATGAAAAAATATTCACTGCCATCAAAAACACCGCTGCTGGGCCAGGGGTGACATCGTAATACAGCAGACGGGAGACCACCACTGCAGCAGTCGTCTTGGGACCGCCACCATGGCGGTACGGCAGTAAGACTGCCAAATTCATAATTAGGCACTTAGTATGGGTTCTGAGCTAAGGGGACATAACCTCCAACTTTGAACTACTTTCTGCATCCCCAGACATTTGGTCAAACACCTCTAATAGTTCCACAGCTCAGGAGATTGCAACTGAGCAGATTAACATCCTCACACAGATGTAATTTCTGGGTGATTCAATAAAAAAATCAACTATCACAATTGATAGACAGCATTCTTATCTAGTACATATTTGAATCCTGAATTTTAACATTAACTAATTGTTAAGTAATCTAGCTTCCAGGCAATTGCATAGATCCTGAAATACTGTTATTACTTAGGGACGAAACAAAAATGTTTCAAAGTCACCCATTAAAACCTCCAATTAACACAGTCAAAATACTAAGGGCCTGATTTTGAGTCTGGCTGTCTTTGACAGCCAGACTTGCGGTGACGCAGCAGTGGCGATCCTGTGGTCACCCGATACCGAGTATGCAAGGCTGGACCGCCGTGGTCCACCTGGCATATTTCAGGTTTCCCCACCGTCAGCCTTTTCATGGCGGGCTCACCACCATGGAGATACATTCTGCCCCCCTGTTTGCATGCACCCCAAGTTCTAACACGGCATAGACTCACAGTGCGTGCCATTCAGGAACTTCTTTTGTGTTCCCATTGTGGGAACAGCAAAAAAAAAAGCCTGCCAGACGAGAGTTGTACTCGTAATCTGGCGGGCGGTCTCTGCATGGCTTTGGCGGTGCTGTGCAGGTGCAGAACCGGTGCAGCACCGCCAAAGCCATAATCAGGCCCTTAGTGACATCAACCTTGTATACAGCAAGAGAAATGTTGTGTGCTGACACTATATCTATTGATCCGATCACAGTGTGAGTTAAATTTCCATGTTGTGTACCTAGCACAAATCCCTTTTATTATCCCTGGCAATCTCCCTACTAATGTTTTAGTTTAACTGGAAGCCAAATATTCCAGCAAAAAGTTTGCCATCACGGGGGTGCTAGAGGGTGCGCATGCAAGATGGCTGCACTACTCACATGTCGTCTGTATGGGAGGCCTTTAAAGTTACTATGAGGGGGTTCGGTATCGCTAAAGGGTGAGGAGTGCTGAGATATATACGCATCACGCTCAAACGGCTTGAAATGGATCTCAAAGACTAGAGCAGGAGATTAGTTCCACCCCTAACAGTGAAAAACAGGCGGCCCGAAGAGATAAGATGATTGAATACACGGTCACAGTAGAACGGAAATGTCTGTTTCAGGGCAAATATTTCAAAGCTCGTAGATATGGCGAAGGTGAAAGACCAGGAAGAGCATTAGCAGACCAAATCCGTAAGCCATGCTTCTCAACTATGTGCTTGAGATACAAGAGTCCAATGGCGAGATCTATAAAGATACACCTGACTTGCTCCAAACATTTGAAACATATTACTTCACATTATATACTACACAAAGACAGCAGCCAATCACATTGGCCCCATACCTAGAGGACATTGCCCTTGGGTTTCTGGGGGATGCACAGAGAGAATTTGTATCTGCTGCATTGGAAGAAGACGAGATTCGTACAGCAGTAATGCAGATGAGATCAGGGCGGTCTCTGGGTCCAGATGGCCTTCCGGACATATTTTATAAAGCATATGTGGAAAACTTAATTCCCATACTTGAAAAGGTGTACAATGAAACTAGAGAGGTCAGTATCCCCCTGACCATGCGTGAGGCAGTGATCATTTCCTTGCTAAAGCCTGGAAAGCCAGCAAACAAATGTGAGTCATATAGACCACTATCACTAACCAATTGTGATGCCAAAATTTAGGCTAAAGTGCTGTCCAACAGACTAAGCCTCCTCATGGAATCTATGGTACTACCTGATCAGGCAGGTTTCATTCCGGGATGTGCTACATCCCATAACCTTCAAACTCTTTTCTCCATGATGCAAAATATAGACTCTGAAATAGCAGCGGTGGCGGTCTTTTTGGACGCCTCCAAGGCTTTCGACTCTGAGGAAAGGAATTACTTCCTAGGCATGCTAAGCGATATGGGAATGCCCAATGGCTTTCTTTCATATATAGAGCTCCTCTATTGCCAGACGCGGGCAAAAGTCCTCATCAATGGTTTGCACTCGCCCCCTTTCTCTATATCAAGGGGCACGCTCGCCATTTAGCCACTGGCAGCTAAGCTGCAGCTGCATCATCGAGAAAGGGCCCTTTGATACCCTACTAGACATATTCTAGTTTCCCTATATGAAGAAAATGTTACACTGTATCTCAGAGACCCGCATGTAAACCTAAATCCCATACTGCATGAATTCATCGTCTTTGGGAAACACTCAGGAATACAAATTAACTGGGAAAAATCCCAGCTGTTCCCACTTAGTGAGGCTGTCCTCCTGTACACCCTGGATTACCCATTAGAATGGTGTTCAGCAGAAGCTAAGTACCTAGGGATCACAATCACCAGAGACAGAACTGAGCTAATACGCATAAATTATGGTAAGACCCTAACCGCATTGACTGACTTTATCGCGCGATGGATAGCCATGCCCCTATCTATGGTGGAAGGATTTCTCTGATCAAAATGGTGATATTGCCCAAACTCCTATACTTGTTTATTAACATCCTATAGAGTCCAGGAAGATCATTCTTCACTGCCCTCAAGACACAGCTGATCTGATTAGTATGGGGTGGTAAACAACCCAGATTAAAATGGGAGATACTGACGCACCCGTTTGCACAGGGTGGTTCCGAGGCTCCTGACTTAGAGTTATATATTATTTATGTGTGCAAGCACATTTTTTCGCCTTACTAGTTCCGCCCTCCCCCTTTCATGCCACACCTTGATGTGGAACTAGGGTATATGGATCTGACGCCATTGATGGGGATCATAGCGGTAAAGCCCAATATTAGGGAGGCGGACCCCACTAAAGTGGCATGCACCATGACCGCATGGCGACGAATCGCTGAGAAGCTAGTTATACAGATGCTATTCTCACCTCTACTGCCCCTTCCATATCACCCGGACTAGAAAGTGACTCAGGAGGCAAGTTGCAGACAATTGTTGCACAAGGTTCAAGTACAGACATGGGGGGACTTATATGCTGATGGGAAGTTCTGTACACAGGAACAATTCTTTCATGAGATTGAACCCACACCAATAGAATTATTTCTTTACGTCAGATTAAGGCAAAGTGTAAACGCAGCCATGCCTGCGTTTTCACAGGAACTATCTATTCTACCCCCACTGCATGCATTGCTGCAATCTGCTTCTCCCACACACGTAGTCTCTCTCCTATCCCACAGTATGCAAGCTTCACTTACAGAGTGCCAGACAGGGGCACGCACACACTGGGAGAGGAAACTGGGTATGGCGCTACAGGACAAGCAATGGGTATACTGTTGCTGACAAACTGGACAGATTTCTGCCAGTAGCCGACTACGTATAATACATTTCAAATTTCTACACCGCCTATACTACACACCAGCCAAAATGCATAGATTCCAGTTGCGTGACAGTGACAAATGTTATCGCTGTGGGAGTGAATCTGCAGACCTTTTACACATGGGGTTGTGTTACTGTCAACCAGTACTGGCAGCCGGTGTTTAGTGCGCTGTCGCAAATGATTGGGTCCCCCTTGCTAGAAAATTCCACTGTGGCCCTACTGGGATATACTGAGGAAGTAGAGGTAGCACGTAGGAAATACACAGTGTTGGGGTTACTGCTAGCCAAGCGTAGGGTGGCCTGCAGATGAGGCAGGGGAAGAGCGCCAAAATTTAAGGAATGGATCTAGGACCTTACATTCTGGCAAGAACAGTCACTAACATAGGCAGAACTACTACCAATAGCATCCAGACCGAAAGATATCTGGGATCCCTTGAGAACATACCTATTGCATAACCCAGTACGATCTATGGAGATGCATGGTGAGAGAGATACATAAGATAGTGGGAAGACTAAATAGGAGGTTATGAACAAGTAACCACTTGTAGTCCCCTACAAATACAGGCAGTGATGTCGCATGATGAGGTGTCAGAGGTGTTGGATGTAAACCCATTAGAAAGGATTCTCGGAATGATAGTAAGACATGAAATGTTCAGGCATACCACTAAAACTGATAAAAAGTCTAATATAAGCTGACAATGTCTATAGGATTGATATGGCATGCAATATGCAAATATCAAACATTAAGCTGCGATGTATGTGTACTCCTGATGTTGTTGTACTTGAAAATTTAATAAAAAGATTTTTTTTAAAGTTTGCCATCACAAATTACATAGAAATTTGCCAGAAGGAGTCACAACATGTGACATCTTTATACAGCTTAGCTATCAGAGAAATAATGGCCTATTTTCATGAATATGGGATTTCCATTTTATGACACTGCAAATCACAAGTATACTACCAGAAGATCAAGTTCTCAATACTGTGCTGCACAAATATTTTAGCAAAAATATCACAAACAAAAGTATTGTAAAGTTCTGTATAAATAGCTAAATATATATTTGCTGTACTTAAAGCCACATATTATGTTCTTTGGCGAGATTAGTAACTACAAAGATGTGTTTTGGCTATGACCAAGCATTCTCCACTCTTCGTTCTATACATTAGAATTTTATCTATTTGAAGTGCAATAGCTGCAAAACAGTGAAAAGGGACTTGAGCCCAGCATCTCTATCACGGATATCAGAACGGGACAAAGCACTTTACAATTCATTGCAGATTATTTTTTTAAATATACTAATAATAAATTGTGATCACTAACGCAATATCGAAATCAAAAATATCATGATACAGAAATATTGTGTCAAAAATATATATCACAAAAATATCGTTTTTCTATACATATAATGGTAAGTAAAAATATTGCTCTACACTGATATTGAAAAAATATATACAAGAGAATATCGTTTATTAATAAATATATTTAGTTAAAAACAGTAAATATTACATATTTTAACATATAACATTAATATAATGTAAAAAATCTGTTTAAATAATATTTAAACATAAATATAATTACAAACTTATTTAAACAAACACACACACATATGAATGTGTGCAATATTTATATACACGTATATACTATAAAACTATTTTTAAAAACATTACTTATAATCTATATTTTAATTTTCTAATGTTTTTTAAATATGACAACTATATATATATATATATATGTGTATATATATTTTACATACACGTATAAAATTAATTAATAAACATAACAAATAAATTGCAAAAAGTAAAATGTTTCTAATTCATTTATCCATAAAACAGTAAAGAAAATATAAAATACGTTTTACTTAACAAATTAAATACATAATAAAAATAAATATATAAACAATACAAAAAAATGTATTAAACTCCATAAATAACAAATATACTATTCCCTTTCCAGTATGTGCAGCAGTAGGGAAAGAATTGGACACTGAAGGGGTAAAATTTTCTATTCCCACTCCAGTGTGTGCAACAGTAGGGAAAGCATTGCACTCAGGAGAAGTAAAATGTACTATTTCCACTTCAGTGTATGGAACAGTAGGGAAAGCGCTGGACTCAGGAGGGGTTAAATTTACTATTGCTACTCCAGCAGTTCCAACAGTAGAGAAAGTGTTGGACTCAGGAGGGGTAATATTTACTATTCCCACTCCAGTGTGTGCAACAGTAGGGAAAGCTTTGGACTCTGGAAAGGTTAAATTAACTATTCCCACTCCAGTGTGTTCAACAGTAGGAAAAGCGTTACACTCAGGAGGGGTTACATTTACTTTTTTTACTTTTCCCACTCCAAACTGTGCATCAGTAGGGAAAGTGTTGGACCCAGGAAGGGTATCATTTACTATTCCCACTTCAATGTGTGTAACAGTAGGGAAAGCGTAGCGCTCAGGAGGGGTAAAATGAACTATTCCCACTCCTCTGTGTGCAATAGTAGGGAAAGCGTTGGACTCATGAAAGGTTAAATTAGCTATTCCCACTGCAGTGTGTGCAACAGTAGGTAAAGAGTTGAACTCAGAGGAGGGGTTAGATTAATTATTCCCACTTCAGTAGCTGCAACAGTAGGGAAACCGTTGGACTCAGGAAAGGTTACATTAACTATTCACACACCAGTCTGTGCAACAGTATGGAAAGCGTTGGACTCAGGAGGTGTTAAATTTATTCTTCCCACTCCAGTCTGTGGAACAGTAGGAAAAGTTTTGGACTTAGGATGGGTAAAATTTACTATTCCCTCCTCACCCAGTGCGACAGTAAGGAATATGTTGGACTCAAGAGAGGGTTAAATTCAGTGGCGTCTCGCCGGGGAGTGCTGCGGCGCGGTGGGACGGGGTGGGGGAGGGGCAGGGTGGGGGGTAGTGGAGTCCAACATACGACGGACAGGAGTAAGGTAAGTAATGAAATAAATAAAACAATTTACCTTGCGCGTGCTGCATCACCAACTCGGGATGCAGCGCGCGCAAGGTAAATTGTTTTATTTATTTCATTACTTACCTTACTCCTGTCCATCGTATGTCAGACTCCAATACCCACCCACCCTGCCCCTTCCCCGCCTCACCGCCTCACAGCACTCCCTCGGCGAGCCGCCACTGGTTAAATTTGCTATTCCCACACCAGTCGATGCAACAGAATTGTAATCGTTGGACTCAGGAGGGGTAAAATTAACTATTCCCACTCCACTGTGTGCAACAGTAGAGAATGAGTTAGACTCAGTTTAAGTTTAGTATTCCCACTCCAGTAGGTGCACCAGTGGGGAAAGCGTTGAACTCAGGAGAGATTAAATTTACTGTTCCCACACCAGTCGGTGCAACAGTCGGGAAAGCGTTCCCACTCCATTCATTGGAACAGTACAGAAAGAGTGCTTCAATTCAAACAAATAACATATTTCAACAACCCTATTAAATACCCAATGTTAGAAATGGTGGTCTCTAGTTGGCAATGGTTTGCACCGTTGTCCAAGTAGGGACTCTTCTTCCCAGTCAGGGTAAGGGGGATACACTTCTAAAATAACCCCTGCTCACCCCCTTGGTAGCTTGGCACAAGCAGGCAGGCTTATCTCAGAGGCAGTGTGTAAAGCATTTGTGCACACATACAGTAATACAGTGAAAACGCTACAAATGGACACCACACCAGTCTAGACAAATACGTAATATTTATCCAAACCAAACAAGATGAAAACGACAATAATCCAACATACAATAATCAAAATGTACTTCTTACAAGGTAAAAACAGTTCTGTCCATAGCAAACTATAGATGCAACACTTTCAACACAAAGTACCTTGGATGCGTCAAAATCATCAACAAAAACAGCCGCAGGGAAGGTGATGCATCGATTCCTTACGCGCAGGGAAGGTGGTGCATCGGTTCCTTACTCCAGGGGAGTTGATGTGTCAGTTCCATATTGCCATGCAGGGGAAGTGATGCATCAGTTCCTTACTGAAGGGGAGGTGATGAGTAGGTTTCTTACTCAGCGGGGAGGTGATGCGTTGGTTTCTTACTGCGGCCCCGGTGTCCTTGTAGACTTGGCACCCCAGTGCGATGCGTGGGGATCGGGGATGCGACAGTTCTCAATGTGGCGGCACTGCGTTGGTCTCTCCAGCCGCGGTCCCACGATGTGTTGGTTCTTTCTACCGCACAGCCCACAGCAGTGCGGTGATCTCGGATTTCGTAGTTCGGTACACTTGATGCGGCGTGCAGTGATTTCTCCAGCCACGGGCAGGTGCTGTATTGGTTTCTTCAGCTGGTGGTGAAGTCTTCGTGTCCTTGAGACTTCAGAACAGGAGGCAAGTTCTACTTAAAGCCCTTGGAGATCTTCCTCAAGTAGGGGATACAGCAAACAGCAAAGTCCTTGTCCTTTTCTTGACAAAAACAGTCACTCCAGGCCAACCCCAGACAGCACACAGCAAAGTGGCTTTACTTCTCCTTCAGTTTCTCCAGCTCTTCTCCTTGTCAAGGGTTCCTATTGAATTCCAGAAATGAGCTAAAGTTCTGGGGTCTGGGCCCCAATATTTATATAGCATTTCTCTTTGTTCTCTTGTGGCAGAGAGGCTCTGTGCTCAATCAAAACCAGTTCTGTCCTCTCTGGTCCAGCAACCCACCAGCAGGTGGAGACAGCATTGTGTAAGGCAGACCAGGCCTATTCAGGTGCAGGGAAATCTCCTCCCACTACTCTAAATGCAGCCCAGGCATATTCAGCCCTGCTCTGACTCATTCAGGAAAGGCAGGACACACATCAACCCCCACAGTGGCTGTCTGAGAGAAGGCACATTCCCAGCCCCTGTCACTCCAAAGCCAGACAGTCAATCCACAAACCAGCAGACGCACTCAGGATGGCTAAGCAAGAAAATACCCACTTTCTAAAAGTGGTATTTTCAAACAATATAAAAATCATCTTTACTAAAAGATGCATTTTTATATTCTGATTTCAGGCATACTAAACTCCATCTATCTATCTTGTCCCAAAGGGAAGTTATAGTTATAAGATGTTATAAATAAACTCTCATTCTATCCTATGGGACAGGTAGCCTTTCAATAGTGAAAAACGAAGTACACTGTATTTCACTATCAGGAAATGTCACACACATCAGTGCATGTCTTACCTTTCACATAAACTGCACCCTGACCATAGGGGTACCTTGGGCCGTCCTTAGGGGTGACTCACATGTAATAAAAGGGAATACTAGGGACTTAGTAGTAAATCAAAGAAGTCAATCATGGAAACACCAATCCATAATAACAATTTACATAGAGAGCATATGCACTTTAGCACTGAGCAGCAGCAGGAGGAGGCCAAAAAGCAAAAAGTCTGGGGATAAACCCTCTGGAAAAGCCAGGTCTAACACCCAAAAATATAAAATTCTAAATATAAAAATGAAATGTCTTAATTTTAAGAAAAAGAAAAAAATAACGTAAATATTTAAAAAAATGATAATTAAAACAAATTTTATTAATATACCTAAAATACCACACTATATTCCCACAAACATAACAGACAACAATTAAAATGTAATAGAAATAAACAAAGTATAACACAATTAACATATTAAATAATATATATATTTTTTAAATGAATACTTCTTTTTATTTATGATTACTTAAATAGCTTCCCCATTCCTCTACAAACTAAACAACACACACCGAAACTATAACTTTACAAATATAAGTTCACAATAAACATAATTATCAATCAAATAATTAATATGAAAGTAATAATTAATTATCAATAAATTATTTCTTAATTAGCTTCCCACACTGTAACCCTAAAACACACCACGCACATGACAAGTAATTAAAACTTAACGTAATTACACAATTTACATAATTAATTATCAAATACATAATTCATGTTAATTTCAATTATTTATTAATTAATTGCAATTAATTTACTTCCCACCCTGTATCCTACAAACCCCACAACCCCCACCTAAAACATATCTTATAAAATAAATTAATTACACAATTTACATAATTAATTATCAATTAAATAACTAATAACAATTAAATAATTAATAACAATAAAAAAATGTATTATTAATGAATTATAATTAATCGACTTCCCGACCTATAACCCTACAAACCCCACAGCCCGCAACTAAAACTTGACTTTAAAGAATTAACTTATTACACAATTTGCATAAGTACTTATCAATTAAATAATTAATAATAATTAAAAAATGTGTAATATTTTATTAAAATTAAATTACTTCCCAACCTATACCCTGCAAAACCCACAACCCTCTACAATATTAAAAATGACAATAAAAAATTCAATTAAAACAAAAAACAATTAAAAATTGACAAACTATATTAAAAAACATTGACATAATTATACAAACAATTTGTAACATTAAGGGGCCAATTCCGATTTCGGCCGGAAGGGCACCGAACGATGGCCGGAGCCCTTCCGACCAAATCGGAACGTGCCGGCCGGATTCCTTTCCGACCGAGCCATTCCGATGGGCTCTGTCGGAAAGGAATCCGACTCGGATTTCCGGATGGCTTCCGACGGGCTCGGAGAGCCCGTCCGCCGTCCGGAAATCCTTCAGTACTCCCCCGGCCGCCTCTTCACGACCGAGGGAGTACGATGGCACTTTTTCACTGCCTTTTCGTGCCGGTCTTTGCAGCACGAAAAGGCAGTCGGAAACTTGCTTTGGGGGCCCCCAGTAGGGCACCAATGGGTGCAAGGCCGCAGAATGGCGGCCCGGGGGGCACCTATGGTGCCCCTCTGTTGATCCCTGCACCCGTTGGCAGGCACCTTGGGGTGCCGGCACAGGGTGCAGGGATGAACTGCACCCCTGCTTTTCACAATGCAAGAATGCATTCCGCTCGGAATGCATGCTCCCATTGTGAAGTATACGAGTGCGACCGAACGGGGTTCGGTCGCATCGTACTTGCAGGGCCGTAACCGACGACAGCTGGTCGGTCGGTTATGGCTCCTGACCGATGTCGGACGGACCTGAGTCCGTCCGACATCGGAATCGGCCCCATAGAGTTAAAACATATACTAAAATACATAAAAATAATTTTAAAATGATATTATTACTAACAATATTTTTGTAAATGATATTAACAACATAGATATTTTTAACATCGATAATAACAACAGATATTTTTGTAAATGATATTAACAACATAGATATGTTTAACCCCTTCGCTGCTAGGCCTTTTCCCCCCCCTGTGCTAAGCCTTTTTTTGGCTATTTGGGGTAGTGCGCGCTTAGGCCCCTGTAACTTTTTGACCACATAAGGTATCCACGCCAAATTTGCGTCCTTTTCTTCCAACATCATAGGGATTCTAAAGGTACCCAGGGTTTGTGGATTCACCTGGAGGGGTCCCAGAAATTAGTCAAAATACAGCTAAATTTTGTTTTTTGGGGGAAAATGGGAAAAAAGGGCTGCAAATGAAAGCGTCTGGGTTTTTCCCTGCAAATAGTATCCAAAAAGCGTCTGTGGGGCTGAAATCACCATTTTCCCAGCTTTTAGGGAATGACAGACTTTTGTCAGAAAACCAACATTTTTTACACAGTTTTGGCATTTTTCTGGGACATAGCCTATTTTTGCTATTTTTGTGCTTTCAACCTCCTTCCACTTAATGGTAGAAATGGGTATGAAAGCAATAATGAATCCTGGAAAGCTATACATTTTTGAAAAGTAGACAAAATTCTGAATTCAGCAAGGGGTCATTTGTGTAGATCCATCAAGGTTTCTTTATAGAAACGTACAGTTAAATATAGGAAAAATTGAAAATTAGTTGAAAAAAACAGCCTTTTGTGTCAACGTTTTCACCTGTAACTTCTTCTAATTATGACAGCTCTTTGAAAGCAATATACTGTTACATCCGCTGGACCTTACTGGTTGTGGGGATATATAGGACTTGTAGGTTGACCAAGAACCCGACGAACCCAGAGTAAAAAACTGAGCAGCAATTTGCAATGGCTTTTTATTATGTACCGGGTATATAGCAATTATTGTGGGAAAATGTATACATGGAAAAATTGGTATGAACGACACCTATGTATTTCTGAAATGGGAACAAGTTATAGAGTTTAGAAACAGTAGATATTTGCACATTTTTGAAATTGGGAATACTCATACTAGCATGAGAATTATCGGTCATTTTTCAAAATGACTTTTTTTTACACAATGTCTTTCATTTGGAAGGCAGAAATGCATCGAAAGTCAATAGGTAATAACAGTTGCTTTACAAATCTGAATTACCCTAAGTCTCCCGATAAAAATGGTACCTCACTTGTGTGGGTAGGCATAGTGCCCACAACAGGAAATGGCTCAAAACCCAACGTGAACACACCACATTTTCTCAATGAAAAATTACCCTTTTTTGCAAAGTGCCTAGCTGTAGTTTTTGAACCCTAGCTCTCCCGCCACCTAGGGAAACCTAGCAAACCTATACATTTTTGAAAACTAGACACCCAGGGGAATCCAGGATGGGGAGACTTGACTGCCTCCCACCAGGTTCTGTTACCCAGAATCCCTTGCACACCTAAAAAATTGTCAAAAAAAACACATTTTCCCCACATTTCTGTGCTGGAAAGTTCTGGAATCTGCGTGGATCCACAAATTTCCACCCACCCCGCGTTCCCCAAAGTGTTCCGAGAAAAATGGTACCTCACTTGTGTGGGTCGGCCTAGTGCCCGCGGCAGGAAACGGCGCAAAACGCAATGTGGACATACCTCAATTTCGCAGTGAAAAATGACCCTTTTTGGCAAAGTGCCTAGCTGTAGTTTTTGAACCCTAGCTCTGCCGGCACCTAGGGAAACCTAGCAAACCTATACATTTTTGAAAACTAGACACCCAGGGGAATCCAGGATGGGGAGACTTGACTGCCTCCCACCAGGTTCTGTTACCCAGAATCCCTTGCAAACCTAAAAATTGTCAAAAAAACACATTTTCCCTACATTTCTGTGCTGGAAAGTTCTGGAATCTGCGTGGATCCACAAATTTCCACCCACCCCGCGTTCCCCAAAGTGTTCCGAGAAAAATGGTACCTCACTTGTGTGGGTCGGCCTAGTGCCCGCGGCAGGAAACGGCGCAAAACGCAATGTGGACATACCTCAATTTCGCAGTGAAAAATGACCCTTTTTTGGCAAAGTGCCTAGCTGTAGTTTTTTAACCCTAGCTCTGCCGGCACCTAGTGAAACCTAGCAAACCTATACATTTTTGAAAACTAGACACCCAGGGGAATTCAGGATGGGGTGAGTTGACTGCCTCCCACCAGGTTCTGTTACCCAGAATCCCTTGCAAACCTAAAACATTGTCAAAAATAACACATTTTCCCCACATTTCTGTGCTGGAAAGTTCTGGAATCTGCGTGGATCCACAAATTTCCACCCACCCCGCGTTCCCCCAGGTCTCCCGATAAAAATGGTACCTCACTTGCGTGGGTTGGCCTAGTGCCCGCGACAGGAAATGGCGCAAAACGCAACGTGGACAAACCTCAATTTCGCAGTGAAAAATGACCCTTTTTTGGCAAAGTGCCTAGCTGTAGTTTTTGAACCCTAGCTCTGCCGGCACCTAGGGAAACCTAGCAACCCTATACATTTTTGAAAACTAGACACCCAGGGGAATCCAGGATGGGGTGACTTGACTGCCTCCCACCAGGTTCTGTTACCCAGAATCCCTTGCAAACCTAAAAAATTGTCCAAAAAAACAAATTTTTCCCACATTTCTGTGCTGGAAAGTTCTGGATTGTGCGTGGATCCACAAAATTCCACCCACCCCACGTTCCCCCAGGTCTCCCAATAAAAATGGTACCTTACTTGCGTGGGTTGGCCTAGTGCCCGCGACAGGAAACGGCGCAAAACGCAATGTGGACATACCTCAATTTCGCAGTGAAAAATGACCCTTTTTTGGCAAAGTGCCTAGCTGTAGTTTTTGAACCCTAGCTCTGCCGGCACCTAGGGAAACCTAGCAAACCTATACATTTTTGAAAACTAGACACCCAGGGGAATCCAGGATCTGGTGACTTGACTGCCTCCCACCAGGTTCTGTTACCCAGAATCCCTTGCAAACCTAAAACATTGTCCAAAAAAACACATTTTCCCCACATTTCTGTGCTGGAAAGTTCTGGAATCTGCGTGGATCCACAAATTTCCACCCACCCGCGTTCCCCCAGGTCTCCCGATAAAAATGGTACCTCACTTGCGTGGGTTGGCCTAGTGCCCGCGACAGGAAACAGTGCAAAACGCAATGTGGACAAACCTCAATTTCGCAGTGAAAAATGACCCTTTTTAGGTCGAGCCTCGAGTAGCGCGCAAGCGCTGCTTAGAGGCGAAGACTTAATGTAAGCGAGTTTTCAAAGCAGTCCAAGAAACGCTCGTGCGTCGTGGCTGGCCTTTTTGAGATGGGTACGCGCGGCAAACATGTGTTTCCAATTATCGTGCCCAGACGCGGACGCGATAAGTGGAAACACATGTCTGCCGCGCGTACTCATCCAAAGGCCAGCCACGACGCACGAGCGTTTCTTGGGACTGCTTTGCAGGCTGCCGCGCTCGCTCGCCCCCGCTCCTCCGTGCTTGTTTAACATGAGGTTTGCCGTCGCATTCAGTTTTACTCGAACTACCCAAAGTACCTCATTCACGTAATTTTCCTGGGAGTTAATTTAATTACTGGCAAAAATGACACGACTGTGCACAACTTTAATGAGGCAAAAATGGTGTCATACATAAACATGAAACGCCCTTGAAATCACAGAGCGAGCGAGCACAACTGCCGTTATTGCAAAGGCTTCGCGATCAAAAATACAACAGGTACAGAGGCACCCAGGTCCTGGGAGGAAACCGCATCTCAATTGCGGTTGTCTTTTGGTACTCAGCAGAGGGTTGTGATTGGTTACATCGGAGCGCGTGGTTCCTGTGCTGCGCCACTGCTCCTGTGCCCGAGGACGGAAGGTGGGCCAGGGCTGCTGAAGGACATTCGTGGCGAGGAAAGCCCGCCCTTGTGCAGTCCCTCGCGCACCCCCCCCCCCCCAGGCACAGCAAAGAACATGTGTTGCGGTAACACGTCAAGCTAGCGCTCCGTCGAGGGAAAGGTAGGGAAGGCCTGCGAGCGGAACTATGGTTACATAAATCACACACTGCACGTCCTTGTTCGGCGCGGATTGTTTTCTTTTCTTTAATTCGTTCAGCCGTGAATTCCCCCTTGGTCATTTCCAGTGCCATGACCCCAGCTTAACGTGCGTTCACGGCCTCCTCAACAAAGCTGTCATTTTGCTAGGCACCTCCCTTGAGAACTCGTTTTATGTTTTTCTGTATTATTATTTTATATAGTGGAGCAGGAAAAGCGGCGCTTTCAGCTCAGTTTGCCAGGAGTGTGGAGTGAACAGGCTTCGTGGTGGCCGGCTGAAGTGAGAATACGCCATATGCGTTTGTTCTATGTGTTCCTCTATAGGTCAAGCTAGTAATTCGGGTAGAAGTTGAGGGGTCTTGTTGTCTGAAGGACGTTGGCAAGAGACTTTAGGGAGATTCACGAATATGTCACAAAATGCACCAAACAAACTTTCTGCGCTGCATTGCGTCAGTCGGAGTGCATGACAGGGCCATATCTACAAATGGCGCTGTTTCTCTTGTCTTTCCTTCCATCATGAATATTTATAGATTTTCCTAAGGATTACCTACTTACCATCCTCATTTAATATTTACATTCATCACGTAACTTCTGATTTTAATGTCGGTTTGGGCATTGACAAAACAGTCTAACGTTGACCATGGCAAATTATGGTTTTGTTTGATGGGTCACATGGCATAGCCAATAGGTCTCGCGTTTGGGACCTTATAAGTGTTTAGCCATGCAACGGTTGATATTGTTGCACCAAGGATATTGTGCTGCATAACTAAATACTTATAAGGTCCCAAAAGCGAGACCTATTGGCTATGCCAATGCTTGTTTGGCAAAGTGCCAGCTGTAGTTTTTTAACCCTAGCTCTGCCGGCACCTAGGGAAACCTAGCAAACCTATACATTTTTGAAAACTAGACACCCAGGGGAATCCAGGATGGGGTGACTTGACTGCCTCCCACCAGGTTCTGTTACCCAGAATCCCTTGCAAACCTAAAAAATTGTCAAAAAAAACACATTTTCCCCACATTTCTGTGCTGGAAAGTTCTGGAATCTGCATGGAGCCACAAATTTCCACCCACCCCGCGTTCCCCCAGGTCTCTCGATAAAAATGGTACCTCACTTGCGTGGGTTGGCCTAGTGCCCGCGACAGGAAACGGCGCCAAACGCAATGTGGACAAACCTCAATTTCGCAGTGAAAAATGACCCTTTTTTGGCAAAGTGCCTAGCTGTAGTTTTTGAACCCTAGCTCTGCCGGCACCTAGGGAAACCTAGCAAACCTATACATTTTTGAAAACTAGACACCCAGGGGAATCCAGGATGGGGTGACTTGACTGCCTCCCACCAGGTTCTGTTACCCAGAATCCCTTGCAAACCTAATTTTTTTTTTTTTAAAACACATTTTCCCCACATTTCTGTGCTGGAAAGTTCTGGAATCTGCGTGGATCCACAAATTTCCACCCACCCCGTGTTCCCCCAGGTCTCCCGATAAAATGGTACCTCACTTGCGTGGGTTGGCCTAGTGCCCGCGACAGGAAACGGCGCAAAACGCAATGTGGACAAACCTCAATTTCGCAGTGAAAAATGACCCTTTTTGGCAAAGTGCCTAGCTGTAGTTTTTGAACCCTAGCTCTGCCGGCACCTAGGGAAACCTAGCAAACCTATACATTTTTGAAAACTAGACACCCAGGGGAATCCAGGATGGCGTGCCTTGACTGCCTCCCACCAGGTTCTGTTACCCAGAATCCCTTTCAAACCTATAAAAGTGTCCCAAAAAACACATTTTCCCCACATTTCTGTGCTGGAAAGTTCTGGAATCTGCGTTGATCCACAAATTTCCACCCACCCCACGTTCCCCCAGGTCTCCCGATAAAAATGGTACCTCACTTGCGTGAGTTGGCTTAGTGCCCGTGACAGGAAAAGGTGCAAAACGCAATGTGGACATACCTCAATTTCGCAGTGAAAAATGACCCTTTTTTGGCAAAGTGCCTAGCTGTAGTTTTTGAACCCTAGCTCTGCTGGCACCTAGGGAAACCTAGCAAACCTATACATTTTTGAAAACTAGACACCCAGGGGAATCCAGGATGGGGTGACTTGACTGCCTCCCACCAGGTTCTGTTACCCAAAATCCCTTGCAAACCTAAAAAATTGTCAAAAAAAACACATTTTCCCTACATTTCTGTAGTGGAAAGTACTGGAATCTGCGTGGATCCACAAATTTCCACCCACCATGTGTTCCCCCAGGTCTCCCGATAAAAATGGTACCTCACTTGCGTGGGTGGGTCAAAGACCGGCGACAGGCAAGGGCCCAAAAGCTATTGAGGTGACATCAAAATTACATATCACAAACCAGCCTGGTTTTGCATGGGGGGTCCAATGAGTTTTTGGTCCGGGGCTCGGCGGCCATCTGGGGAAACCTACCTAACCCACACATTTCTGGAAACTAGACACCCGGGGGAGTCCAGCAAGGTATGGCTTGCGTGGGTCCCCCATCATTCTCCTACCCATAGTCCCCTACAAACCTCTTATTTCGCGGAAAAATCCACTTTTTTCTCACATTTCTGTGTGGGAAATTTCTGGAATCTGCGTGGATCCACAAATTTCCTCCCACCCAGCGTTCCCCCAGGTCTCCCGATAAAAATGGTACCTCACTTGCATGGGTGGGTGAAGGACCCGCGACAGGCAAGGCCCCAAAAGCTATTGAGGCGACATCAAAATTACATATCACAAACCAACCTGGTTTTGCATGGGGGGTCCCATGAGTTTTTGGCCCGGGGCTTGGCATCCATGTAGGGAAACCTACCTAACCCATACATTTCTGGAAACTAGACACCAGGGGGAGTCCAGCGAGGTATGGCTTGCGTGGGTCCCCCATCATTCTCCTACCCATAGTCCCCTGCAAACCTCAAATTTTGCGGAAAAATCCACGTTTTTCTCACATTTCTGTGTGGGAAATTTCTAGAATCTGCGTGGATCCACAAATTTCCACCCACCCAGCGTTCCCCCAGGTCTCCCGATAAAAATGGTACCTCACTTGCGTGGGTGGGTGAAGGACCCGCGACAGGCAAGGCCCCAAAAGCTATTGAGGCGACATCAAAATTACATATCACAAACCAACCTGGTTTTGCAAGGGGGGTCCCATTAGTTTTTGGCCCGGGGCTCGGCATCCATGTAGGGAAACCTACCTAACCCATACATTTCTGGAAACTAGACACCAGGGGGAGTCCAGCGAGGTATGGCTTGCGTGGGTCCCCCATCATTCTCCTACCCATAGTCCCCTGCAAACCTCAAATTTTGCGGAAAAATCCACGTTTTTCTCACATTTCTGTGTGGGAAATTTCTAGAATCTGCGTGGATCCACAAATTTCCTCCCACCCAGCATTCCCCCAGGTCTCCCGATAAAAATGGTACCTCACTTGCGTGGGTGGGTGAAGGACCCGCGACAGGCAAGGCCCCAAAAGCTATTGAGGCGACATCAAAATTACATATCACAAACCAACCTGGTTTTGCATGGGGGGTCCCATGAGTTTTTGGCCCGGGGCTCGGCAACCATGTAGGGAAACCTACCTAACCCATATATTTCTGGAAACTAGACACCCGGGGGAGTCCAGCGAGGTATGACTTGCGTGGGTCCCCCATCATTCTCCTACCCAGAATCCCCTGCAAACCTCAAATTTCGCCGGAAAATTCACTTTTTTGTCACTTTTCTGTGTGGGAAAGTTCTGGAATCTGCGTGGATCCACAAATTTCCTCCCACCCAGCGTTCCCCCAGGTCTCCCGATAAAAATGGTACCTCACTTGTGTGGGTAGGCATAGTGGCTGCAACAGGAAATGGCCCAAATCGTACTGTGGAGACTTCAAAATTACCTATAGCAAAACTACCTGGTTTTGGGGGGGGGGCACCTGAAATTTTGGCCCCGGGCTCGGCGGCCATCTTGGGAAAGTACCAAACCCAAACATTTCTGAAAACTAGACACCCGGGGGAGTCCAATGAGGTATGGCTTGCGTGGATCCCCCAACGTTTTCTTACCCAGAATGCCATGCAAACCTCAAATTTAGTTGAAAATAACACATTTCCCACATATTTGTGTGTGGAATCACCGTGCCGGCACAAATGTCCTACCACCCAGCGTTCTCCTTGTTCTCCTGAGTAAAATGATACCATTTTTATCGGGAGACCTGGGGGAACGCTGAGTGGGAGGAAATTTGTGGATCCACGCAGATTCCAGAACTTTCCCACACAGAAATTTGACAAAAAAGTGAATTTTTCGGCGAAATTTGAGGTTTGCAGGAGATTCTGGGTAGGAGAATGATGGGGGACCCACGCAAGCCATACCTCGCTGGACTCCCCGGGTGTCTAGTTTCCAGAAATGTATGGGTTAGGTAGGTTTCCCTACATGGATGCCGAGCCCCGGGCCAAAAGTCATGGGACCCCCATGCAAAACCAGGTTGGTTTGTGATAGGTAATTTTGATGTCACATCAATAGGTTTTGGGCCATTCCCTGCCGCAGGTACTTGGCCCACCCATACAAGTGAGGTACCATTTCTATTGGGATACTTGGAGAAATGCTGGGGGGTTGGAAATTTGTTGTTACTTTCTGCAGTGTGAAAATTTGGGCACAAAAATGCAAGGAAAATGTCAGTCACATTTTGAGGTTTGCAGGACATTGTGGGTAAGATAACTTGTTGGGATCCACAAGAGAGACATCACCATGCACTCCCATGGGTGATCAGCAACATCAAGTTGCCGATCGCGAGCGTGGAAAATAAACCTCCCGGCGAGATTCTCAACGCGGGGAGGTCAGGTTTCTCATTGCGAGTGGTCGCGTATGCTCGCGACCGCTCGCGATGAGAAACTACCAGTCCGCGTTGAGAAAGCTGCTGCTCGAGTAAAAATCTACTCGAGCGGCAGTAAAAGACAGCTCGCACTGTGCAAGATGCCGTTTTCAATGATTGCACAGTGCGGACAAGCATCCGGCACTGTGCAATCATTGCGAACAGTGCACTACGTAGTTCGCGTAGTGCTACGCGTAGCTCGCGTAGTGCGAACTGCACTTTGCGTGGCTTCGCGTAGCGCTACTTCGCGAACTACGCCCAGGCTTAGTATTAACCAGAGATTTCACAAAAATGAAATGCACTGTTACTTGAAAGGACAAGAAACTGAACCATTGACTCACAGCTCGTGAGCTGTAAAGCCACGACAAGGCACCAACCTCTTTACAGGCCATTCATACACCTTTCATACGTGTGACACATACAAAACCATTCACGCCAGCCGCGGGCCCAGCACATTACAACACTCACACCAGCAGACAGCGCCATTCAAGGGCCCATCACTTTCACACGCCCACATTCCTGACACAGCAACCACACCAGCTCACGGATTGCGTTGAGTGGCGTTTGGCTAGCAGTGTGTGTAGTGACCAGCAGCTAGTCACTACTCGCACACCGCCAGCTGAGAGCCAGTCCACGCACACCGCCAGCCAAGCGCCAGTCCACGCACACCGCCAGCCACGCACCAGTCCACGCACACCGCCAGCCAAGCGCCAGTCCACGCACACTGCCAGCCAAGCGCCCGTCCACGTACACCGCCAGCCAAGCGCCAATCAAAACACACCGCCAGCCAAGCACCAATCAAAACATACCGCCACTCCACGCACACCGCCAGCCAAGCGCCAGTGCAAACACACCGCCAGACAAGCGCCAGTACAAACACACCGCCAGCCAAGCGCCAGTCCACGCACACCGCCAGCCAAGTGCCAGTACAAACACACCGCCAGCCAAGCGCCAGTCCACGCACACCACCAGCCAAGCGCCAATCCAAACACCGCCAGCCAAACGGCAGACCACGCACACCGCCACACAAGCGCCACTCCACGCACACCACCATCACATTTAGGATTTTTTTAAATAAAAATAAGAAAACACAAACAAATTGCAAATAGATACAAATCTACTAACACAACATCTGAAACTCAATACACTACACAAATGCCAACCTTGAAACTGAACCAAAAATATTAAACAATAGAGGCCAGGCAGTTCACTTTACCACTCATGGATACTCCCAAAAATTATTTTGCGTGTGGTACATTCTAAAACAAGCAGGCACACACAGCCCAGGGTTAGGACACTCGGGGCAGTACATGCGAGTCTCCTTCCGCATACCTCTTCGCCAACAGACTCTACATCTCCTACTGGGAAAGTCTTTTGAGGGTGTGGGAGGAATGTGATCAGGAAAGTGGCGATCTTTCAATCTAGCAACATCCTCCACCAATCCAACTCTAGGAACACTTGCCTGTTCCACTAAAACAAGGCTGCCTATTACAGACTCTTGAAACTTAGCAAAAGTCATCTTTGACTCAGGACAAGAATCCTGGAACACAACAAAAGCATTAAAGGTTGCCAAGTGGAAAAGATGGATAGCCAACTTCTTGTACCAAATGTAAGCCTTACGAAGAGCAGCGTAAGGTTCCAACTTCTGATCTACTCTGTCAACACCGCCCATGTGCTTATTATAGTCTAAAATGCACACAGGTTTGCGCGCTTCAGTAACCTGACCCCAAACAGTCACAGGTGCAGTGCTTTCATCATGGATGGTAGACAGCATGTAGACATCTCTCCAGTCTGAAAACTTCACAGCTAGAAGCTCCTCAACGCAACGCACTGCACTGTCCCCGCACAAGCTTTTTACAAACAAGTTCTTTTGGGAAACCTTTACGGTTAGAGCAGATTGTGCCACAAGCAACAGTGTCCACTTTGGCCAATTCCCTGAACAACCGCCCACCAGTGTAGAAGTTATCTACATATAAATGGTGGCCTTTGTTAAAAAATCCTCTTCCAAGTTCCCACACAATTTTCTCAGTCACTCCAAAAGTGGACGGACAACCAGGGGGTTAATACTGGAATCCTTACCGGTGTACACTCTGAAATTAGAGACATATCCAGTCCTACTGTCACACAGCATATACAGCTTAATTCCATAGCGTGCCCTCTTACTAGGAATGTATTGCCTAAAAACCAAGCGGCCCTTGAACAACACCAAAGACTCATCCACTGCAATTTCTTTCCCTGGAGCATAGATCTCAGAAAATCGATCAACAAAGTGATCAATGACAGGCCGAATCTTAAAAAGACGGTCACATTCAGGGTGATCTCGTGGCAACGCTAAACCATTATCGACAAAATGCATCATCCGAAGCAGAAGCAAATTCCTATCATGACTCATGACTGCCGGAAAAATAGCAGTTGCCATCAAGGGACTAGTAGACCAATATGAAGACATTGATGTCTTCCTTAGCAAGCCCATCAAAAAAGTTAAACCCAAGAACTTCTTCATCTCTTCCAGATTTGTGGGAGTCCACCGGGTAGCTCTAGAGTGGGGCTTAAGACTGGCACTGTTGTCCCTCAAAACTGTTCGGCATACAAATTAGTATGCTCAACAATCTCTGCCAAAAACACATCGTCCATAAACAACTGAAAAAAATTTATCGGCAAAAAGTTTTCAGTATTCACTCTACACCCTGGAACACCAGTAAAGTCTGGCAATGCCGGCTGCACCATGCCTGGGGCAACCCAGAGGTCAGCACTTTCAACGGGAAGCCTTGCAGCCCCATGCTGCAGCCCAGGTGCCTCTTGCCGCACTATACCAACGGGAAGCCTTGCTGCCCCAGATGCCTCTTGCCGCACTATATCAACGGGAAGCCTTGCAGCCGCAGGCTGCAGCCCAGATGCCTCTTGCCACACTACACCAACGGAAAGCCTTGCAGCCCCAGGCTGCAGCCCAGATGCCTCTTGCCGCACTATCGGCACATCAATGTCCTCCTCTAACACAGGCACTTCATCCGCACTAAGAGTATCTTCAGTATCCGATGATTCCATGTGGAGAGAAAACTCACTGCCTGAATCGTCCCCTGCCTCCTCTGCCTCAGATGCAGAGTCAGTCTCTGAACCATGGTCAGAGGAAGACTCAAAAAGCATACCAACAACCTGCTGAGCAGTAATCCTGCGGCTAGCCATTATCCTTACTAAGAAAGGAGACTGCACAAACAAGTCAACAACAACCAACACTGTGCAAAGCAAGTAAGTAAAAAAATGCCTTTATCACAAAGATCTATATACTAAAAAACTATACAATTCACTTACAAGAGACAGCTACACTCACCAGCACCTACTCTGCAGAGACACAGCAAAAACGATATCCCACTAGAAAGAAAAAAAACAAAATTAATTACTCACAAGACAACAAAATACACATCGAGCACAAATGCAAAATGTTTTTGACACTCAAAAAACAGAAGCCAAACATACTGCTATTATTACACCATTTGCAAAAAACAAATTCATGCAGAGAAATGAAACTCATTTACATTGTACAAAAAAACTCTCTTACCAAACACGTGCAACTACACAAACAGCAGAGCCACCAGTAATGAAACCGCAACCTGGAACAGTCTAAAGAGCAAAAGCCTTCAACTAGAACAAAAAAGGAGAAATAAAGCATTACAATTGCAATTCACAAGAAATAAAACAATTTACATTATAACACGCTATGTTACTACCCAAATGGTCAATCGGCCAGATGGGCCTTCAAATAGGGCTGAGAAAAATAGGGGGTGATCTTGCCCAAGGGATCGGGTGAGATTGTCTGCCAGGCCAATCTGCCCCCCCAGGTGGGGCAGAAAACAGCAGACAGAAATTTGCCCCCTTGCAAAAGTAATAAATCCCTGGTGCCTAGTGGGGTTTTCTGCCCCCCCGGGGGCAGAAAGGGCAAAAAACTAGGCTGATCTGCCCCCAGGGGGGGCAGAATACACATATAAAAAAATCTGCCCCCTGGAAGCAACTAACCCTGGGCAAAGCACTATGCTACGCTCGCGTAGTTTGCGAAGTTTGCGCTACTTCGCACAACGCGAATTGCACGTAGCACAGTGCAAACACGCGTAGCGTAGCGTAGTGCAGGAGTCATTTTTTGCTTGCTCGCGGTCCTCAACGTCAAGTTGGCGACCGCGAGCAAGCAAAATGACATCCCGGCGAGACTTTTTCCTCGTTCGCGATCAGCAACGTCAAGTTGCCGATCGCGAGCGTGGAAAATAAACCTCCCGGAGAGATTCTCAACGCGGGGAGGTCAGGTTTCTCATTGCGAGTGGTCGCGTATGCTCGCGACCGCTCGCGATGAGAAACTACCAGTCCGCGTTGAGAAAGCTGCCGCTCGAGTAAAAATCTACTCGAGCGGCAGTAAAAGACAGCTCGCACTGTGCAAGATGCCGTTTTCAATGATTGCACAGTGCAGACAAGCATCCGGCACTGTGCAATCATTGCGAACAGTGCACTACGCAGTTCGCGTAGTGCTACGCGTAGCTTGCGTAGTGCGAACTGCACTTTGCGTAGCTTCGCGTAGCGCTACTTCGCGAACTACGCCCAGGCTTAGAAGCAACCCTTGCCCAAGGGGTCGCTTCCATTTCTATTTAAACTACTTCCCTGGTGTCTAGTGGGGATTTCTGCCCCCCCCCCCCCTGGGGGCAGAAAGGCAAAAAAACAGGCCGATCTGCCCCCGGGGGGGGGGCAGAATTCCCATTACAAAATAAAATGGCCCCCTGGAAGTGACCCTTGCCCAAGGGGTCACTCCCATCACAATTTAAAGAAACTCCCTGGTGTCTAGTGGTGGGTTTCTGCCCCCCGCTGGGGGCAGAAAGGCCAAAAAAAGGGGCGATCTGCCCCAGGGGGGGGCAGAATGTCCAAACAAAGAAAAATGCCCCCCTGGAAGCGACCCTTGCCCAAGGGGTCGCTTCCTTTTCATTTAAAAAATGAATCCCTGGATCTAGTGGGCTTTTCTGCCCCCCCTGGATCCAAAAACGGTCGATCTGTCCCCAGGGGGGGCAGAAAATTCTTGATAAAATTTTGGCCCCCTAGGAAGCGACCCTTGCCCAAGGGGTCGCTTCCTTTATTTTAAAAAAACATCCCTGGTGTCTAGTGGGGCATTCCTGCTCCACGATCGCGACGCTGTGCGCGATCGTGAAGCAGGAATGCCCTGCATTGAGACATCAGGGGAGAGGAAATACTCTTTACTCTCCCCCGTTGCCTCAAGGCATCCTGTTACGGCCCCCCCGCCCCACCACACCAACAAGCACTCACCCTCCCTCTGGACGCGCTGGAAAGAAATGATTTCCAGCGCGTCCAGCGCTTCCTGATGACGTCGGCGCGCGCTGTGCGCGCTGACGTCATGGGGAAGTGTGGGGGGGGGCGGGGGTGGCAGCGGAAACTCTTCCTCTGCCATCCCCCTCTGTGGGGGCAAGATCGATGCCCCAGGGGGGGAGCGCCAGCGCTTCCCCCAGGGGCTGTGCTCATGACGGAGCGGTTCCGTCATAAGCACAGCCCAACCGATGCTCATGACGGAACCGCTCCATCATGAGCATCGAAGGGGTTAACATCAATATTAACAACATAGATATTTTTGTAAATGATATTAACAACATAGATATTTTTGACATCGATATTACCTTAGAAAATCGATATTCTTGTCAGCAATATTCATGCATCACAATTTGTGAATCACGACACTAAAAACTCTATATTTTTGCATCTTGATATTTTTTACTCAATATTTTGTCTGAATACCAATAAATTGGTAAATAATCTCTGTGAGATCCACAATGCACACACTATCATCTTACACAATAATAGCTTCTCATTTCATTCATCAACCTATGTAGAATGTTGATTTACATGTATAGCCCAAATGGTTGCAGTGAAGGTAAAATATCATACTCATAGTGTCTTTTTCAAGATGTCATTAATGCTGTCAATTAATTAAATTTACAAGGAATAGCCCAAGTGGATAATCATATTTATATTTTTATTGACATTATATTCTTGGTGGAAAATGATCAGTCACTACAGGATGAAAAACACAAAATGTTAATTGAAGTGCAATGGTAATAGAGGACAAGTACAGGAATAGAAGAGCTGGCAGTGCAGAAGTACTGCTAATTCCTCATCACTGTTCAGCCTTTCAGGAGTTTTGGAATACAGATCAATGATTATACATCGCAATTCTAAAGTCCTAAGACCTCTGATTCTGTTCTGCCATCCCACAACTTGGTAGAATCCTGCCAACAACAAAAAAATGTAACAAATATCTTTTACTATTATGCTTTTCTCTAAACTGTAATTGCTACTGAATAAGAGGAATCCTGATTTTTTATTGCTCACATGTGTTCTCACATCCTTTTCTTACCTGATTGTATGGTGCCTCCTCTGTAACATTTATTGCACAGTCAGACCTGGATGTATACTATGGAATGGGAGTTGTATGTGATGTATTTAGTGATCGGTCTTTCACCTTAACCATATGGTACCTTATCTGATGTCTTATTCCTGCTGCTGTTACCCGCTTGCATGTTGAGCAAGTAAAACCCATTTTTATATCCTAGACAATTGACCTCCATTTTTATTGACTAAGTGATTGATTACCAAATGACCACTTGGCGATAGACGTCTTCTGCATGTTGTTTGGGGGTGTTCTTTTAATGTTCTACCCATGATAATATAATGTTTTTAAATACTGCAGTTCTTTTTCAGAGGACCTCTTACTTGTGTTGTATCTGTACTCTAAGATGCTATAAATTGAATTACACTGTTCTGAGTGTTATGTTACTCGTCCACCTTTCAACTGATCCTCTGTTATCTTCACTATGGCTGTCTGTAGAGCATGTTCAGCAAAGCCCTTTTATTAGACTCTCTCACTCATGTCCTCATTGGTTACTATATAATCTTCCACTGTGCTGAAGTTCCTTCTGGATCTGAGTAACTTCCTGAAGGGAATACTTCATTTTAAATTCTTAGGGTGGCTACTTAAACCACGTAGAATAATATTGCCCCCTTTGGGTTTCCTATAAAGATTTGTCTGTTGTCCATTATGTACTGCTGTTAACATGCAGATTAAGTATCCTACTATGGTAGTGGTGACCCTTAGACTTGAATTATTGTGGCAAAGTAAATCAGCAAATGTATTAGCCAAATTTTCTTCACCTCTCCAGATAATGAATAAGTCATCATTACATTGGAATTAGGGGACACTGTGGTTAGTCCAGTGTTCCATGTCATTTGCCCAGACTACCTGCTCCTTCCACTAGGCCATGATTAAATTAATTAAATTCACATAGCTGGCAGTTAAGAAGATGTCCATGGGGGCTCACTTTGGTTATCCATAAAATTAATTACCAACAGTAACAATGATTTCAGTAAGGCAGAATCTAATCCTTTTAGCAGGATTTGATTCTGCTGGTAATATTTAATTGATCTGCTCTGCAAGTACTAATATTCATATGTATTGACATTTTTATTATGTTGTATACTGGTGAACAATTTGTTAACATCCATATTAATCCTAGGAAAATGCACTTCCCATTCAATGCCCTTTACCTTACAGGTAAAAGCTTCGGGATCCCTCCTGTATGAGTTCAGTGCATGCAGTTAGGGGAATAAGAATCGTTCCATGTAGATTAATGTACATTTAAGTAAGCTCTGTTTCGACAAAACTATGTGGCGTCTAATGGGGCTGTCAGGGTCTTTGTGAATGATGGGTAAATGGTAGAATGTTGGGACCTGGGGTTGAGCACATTTTAGAAAAATATATTCATCAAATTTTAGTTTTTCTCTATCTTTCCAGTACATCAAAAGATCAAAGAATTTGTTTACAGTGAATTCAGAAGTTATTTTCCTGTATCAACTAATTAATAGCAATCAGGATCAGAGTTATCAGAATGTTTCAGCAATATATTTGTCTCTGTCCAGAATAATTACATTTCCTCCCTTATCTGAAGGTTTGATAATGATAGTGTGGTCTTTCAAATGTTTACTGTGCGACCAGTGAGACTAAGGGCCTCATTTATATCTAGCTGGGTGGCCTGCCATTCCGCCAAATATATAAATGACTGTCACGCAGACGGTCATTTATAAAGCAGTGGCAGGAAGCGCAGTTCCTGTCAATGCAATCCGCTGTTTGTTGCAGGGCTCCATCAGCATAATGCAACACTGCACCAAATAATCTTATTTTATTTTCAAAAAGAAAATCCCCAAACTGAAAATAAAAAGTAATATTTCCCTTGCCATGGGAATCATCTCCTAAGTGACCCTTCACAGGGGACTTGCAAGCAGTGTGGGAGTGAGTTCAAGGTTTGGTTACCAATGACATCAGTTTAGTTACTACTTCCTATGTTGTGATGCTGAGATGGCTAAAGATGCTGGGGCATATTATCTAAAAAGTGCGCTAAACATCGCAAAGCGTGTTTAATGAGCACTTTTTTATCGCCGGCTATCGTCGGAATAATTTGCCATGCTAACGCTGTATTAGCGACATTTAGCGCTATGGCGATAATAATTCCAGCCATAGCGGTGTTTTCCATGAAACATCACTGGTTTTCCAGCGATGTTTCATGGAAAACGGCGATAACCTTGCTGATACGACCCTGTGGTCGTATCAGCATAATCCACCCCCCCATGTTAGATATGGCTAACACCTGCTAATTGCAGGTGTTAAATAAATGGCGATGACCCCGGTTAGCGTGACTTTTCACGTCGCTAACTGGGGCCATGGCCACCTTGCTAATAGGCGATAGGCCTGTGAGCGGGTGTTTCCCAGGTTTGTTCGTCGGGAAAGCCCACTTTGCATGTCATTAGCGATAAATATCGCTGACATGCAAAGCGGTAAAAACACGGGCGCGCTAATGCCCGAAAACTGTCTCTAACTGCTGTTAGAGACAGTTTGCTGATAGGGCGATAAGAATATCGCCGCTTTAGCGGCAAAAAGTGCCGCTAAAGCGGCGATAGTGCCCTTGCTAATATGCCCCGCTGTTTCCTTTTGACTCGGGTGTGCCGCCGCCATTCCTGGTAGCTATTGAGGACATATGGCCATTCTGGTGCTTCTTTCTGCATGAGCTACCTTACACTATCGTATAATCAGAGCTACTCCTGATGCTATAGGGGTAACATCTAAATAAGCGTGCAAGTGGTCACCACAAGCCCAACAATGGTATGTAGATAATGTACAGTTGCATGGTGTGATATTTAGGGCCTGATTACGAGTACAGCAGTCCCAAAAAAGCCGTACTCACGGTAGCGGTCCAACCGCTGCAACCTCGGCAGTCTGACGGTCGGACCGCCAATCTTGTAATTGGCCCCTATGTATTCACGTTTAAGTGTAAAGTACTGCATAGTTCTGCCTGAAAAAAAATCATTTGCCTCCCTCTTTACATTCCCCCAATTTATTTCATGACCTATGACACAATATATCGCAACACTGAAGCCTGGCTTGATTTCCTGGAGCAAATCAATAGAATACAATTTTGTTTTACTAAAAAAGTAGACTCAAGTGCCTTGAAGGAATGGCAAGAAACGTCCCATAGTCAATGGATCTGGGCTGGCTTGTGTTGCAACGCATTCAATGTTTCCTTATTACCAGTAGGAGACTGCCCAGGCCACAGGAATGCCATCTCTCATAACAAATGACATTGAGGAAGGTGGCTTTGGTATTACTGAAGATGCTGAAGCAAATACATTCAGGGAACATATTCTGCCAAATTTATTTTAAGAAATGCTGGGATTAAAGTGCTAGGCGCACAGTTTTGTTAGGGGAACTTTTAAAATGTCAAAGTGTAATAGTATTACATGTTCAGCTACCTTCCAGATTAGTTGCAATTGGCAAAGAGACAAAAAGAATAATTGGTTTGTTTATTTTTTAAAAAGCATATCTGATTAGGCCCTCTTGACGCTTTCAGACAGCGCTCTCGTTAAAATTGTGTTTGTAAAGGGCACTCAGAGCCCAGTGTTTTTAGACAAAAATGTTTTGCATTTATAAATTCACCTTGAAGTATACGATTTAAATCAATAACATTTACAACCGCTGCAAATGTATGCTGTCTTCCGTAGCTTAATAAAATAGTTCAATTTCTACATATTACAAGAAACAACGTTTGTATCTGTCACTTCAAAAAGCATTTAGAAATAGAAACAAGTGAATTCTTCAAACATTCCCCCTCATTACTTTAATAGGCAAAGGAAAAGTACAAAAAACCCTTAACAATTGGTAAAGCATGAACAATGGACAGGTTAAGCAAAAATAACCTTATTATAAAATGGAACACCGGGGCACCCATTACAATTTTGGAGGATGTGGGGTCTCCCTGAAAATGTCAGATGCCAACCGTGCTAAAGCTGTGGTTCACCCCAGTGCTTAATTTGTAAAGAAATACGTGCCAGGGCCCTTGTTAGGAGGCCACCGCAGCTTGCACCACCCAGTGCCCCTGTCAGCGGTGCCATTACAGTACCTACACAACTATTAATCGTCATACTGCTATAAGTGTGACAATGCAGACTGGTAGAGACCCCTAAAGCTATAAGAATGGTTTGAGGGGCAGTTATAAGTTGTTTTTAGTATATATTGAATTATTAAAACAACTGTTGTTCTGCAAAATCACACAAACAGCGCCACCATGTGGCAGCTGATACCTACAGGTGTTGACAATTAAGTGCGGGTGCCGAGCACCGAAAACCACCGGCTTATTAAGCACTGGTTCAACCCCTGCTTTCAGAGCTGCTGGACCTACAGGGTTTCTGACTGTAGATTTTGTCTTGGTTACACTACGCTTATGTCCAAAGCCGCCATCATTCATAATGGCCACACCTAGTGGTCTTTCAGAAGTGTCTGTTTGTGGTGCACATTCATCTTGACTAGTCTGTAATGTAGGTAATGGTTGTCCTTGGACCTACTTTGTGGTTTGTTTACATTAGAATGGTGTGCACCGCTAAAAAGTTGCAAGACTTGTCTGTCTGTGTAGACCGCTCTAGAAAGCTTTACTGCTTGTGTTCATTCTCAGTAGCTCCCTGGGCTCTCTGAACAGGGAGCTGTCCAGGGTGCTGATCTGCACTGTCTCTTAGCACATTGCACTTAGGGCCATATGTTCTATTTTCCCATAGACAGAGAATGGTTAAAACCCTTTGATACAGCAGGCACTTCCATTGTCTGTCTCTGTGGTCATTGGTGCTTGCTGTTGAAACGTAGAACGGTTACTTGTTGGTATAGGAGCTCTCTTTGGATCTGCGCTTATTTACATGTGAGAAGATTTACAAATCCCTCGTGGGAAAAAATGGGAAATCTGCAGCTTTGGGATTACTGCTAGAGTGGGGGTAGATTTTCGAACTTTTCGGCACTCACAAAGAAACACAAGAGTCTGCCTAGAAATCTCGAACATATATGTTTCACATGTGCTCGCACGTCACACAATTTACTTATGAATAATCCACTTTAATAAATTATGCAAAATGTGCGTTCGCACATTTCCCTTTCTTTCCCAGAATGAACTTCACCCAGCGAACACGGGGTTGTCCCCTTCCTTGTCTCTCCCACTCTGGAGTTGCACTTACTCCTGCCTCTGACAGGAGTCGTTTCTGTGTCTTTACCTACAAGTTGAGCGTAAATGCCCACAAAGTGGTGCGGACGTAGTTCTCTCTGTATTTTGTATTACCCCCCACTACAACACGCCATTTCTCACAGCTATTCGTTTCCTTGGAGCAGTGGCAAGTGGGCCATACTTACTGGAAAATGTTTTGGGTCTTTTTTTAGTTCATTTTATATTATAATTCCCCAGTAATTGTCAATCACGTGACAAAAAGCTTTATGAATGGAGACTCGTTTATGTGAACAGGTAGCTACCTCTTAAGGATATTTGGTTACAGTACAGTTTCGTTCGCAGAAGAAGTGAACATGTAAATAAAAAGCACTTTGGGGCATATTATCAAGGCGGCGTTAAAGAATTATCGCCGCTTTAGCGTCCGTTTTCGGACGAAAAGCGGCGATAATTTTATCGCCTAATTATCAAGAACACGCTAGCGCGTGATTCCTTGAATTAGCGTCCGTTTTCTGCACGCCTCCCATCGCATCACTAATGAGATGCAAAGGAGGCGTGCCTGTGAAAACAACATGGGAAATATCGCTAACCCAGGTATCGCCATATTAGCAACGTGGGTTAGCGATATTTTAAATCAGCGTTAAGTATGCCTTAACGCAGGAATTTAACGTCTGCTAAATTCCTGACTAAGGCATACCTAACATGGGGGTGGATTGTGTGGCTAAGACCACAGGCCCTATTCACAGGATTATCGCCGTTTTTCCATGGAACATCGCTGAAAAACCAGCGATGTTCCATGGAAAACCCCGCTATCACTGGAAAATTATCGCCTTTGCGCTAAGCGTTGGTAATACAGCGCTAGCATGGCTATAATTTTCAGCGATAGCCGGCGATACTATTCCTCACGCTAAGAGCGGTCAGCGATAATTATCGCTGCCGCTTGATAATATGCCCCTCAAAACTCCAACCTCCGACTTAGAAGGAGCAGGTTGTGGTTGGAGGTGCGAGGTAGTATTTGGTTCTCTAAAGAGTGAGTAGGATGCCATAACGTGGTCTTGCACAGGGATGAATTAGTGGGTCTTTCTTGATTTTTTTGTTTTTTAATTTTGCTCTTTCTGATGAAAATTAATAAGCTGGATGCCTCCGTCCTCGGAAGGAGCTCGTGTAAATTAATTAGCAGCAAAGACAGTATTACGCAATTGCAAATGTGTGGGAAGTGAGAAACCAACTGTAAAAACAAACTATTTAACAGAAACAAAAATGTGTTCAATTTTTTTTTCTAAGACATGCAGAGACATTCCACAAATGTTTCAAAAATAATTGTTCAAGTTTCCTGCCTAGCAAGCAGGTTCTCCTCTACCGATTTTCAACATACAATACTAATTACACATTATGAAATTGTGGCCCTTTTCAAAGCATTGGAATCTTCAAAGTGCCTATTATTAAAAAAGCGACAAAGCGCTTGGATATTTATCTAGACCTTTTCAGTAAGAAATGGGATCAGAAAAGCTTGTTCTATGAAGAAATAATTGTAGTGGTTCTTTCCAAGTCGAAAAACAAAAACTAGGACCATCTTATGTTGCTCGATGTAAAAAGTTGTCGAACACAGTCCATACTCAATTAATCCCTTCTTCCCTGCCCCCATGATTGTCATCACTCATTCCAAGCATGTCTTGCTCACTCCCTAGTCAGCAAAGAGCATGGTTCAACTCAGGACCTGCAATCGTCTCCAAATGCCTCAATCTCTATCTGTTCCATCCAATGTTGAGCGCCTCTGTACAGTGTGTTAAGACCTCCGTGCATCACTTATGTGTAAATGAATCATTCATGGATGGATGGAAGGATGGATGGATGTCAGGGGTGTCTAACCTTTTGTGTAATAAGTGCTACTTATGTTCAATGAAAATCTTCCTGAGCGACTGATATTTGTTGTGTTGTAATAGTGACTATATCTGACAAGATTACATCAGACACCCCACCCCAATATTATCAGCAGTGACCACTTCAGTACATCCTGCAGAACTGCCAGCAAAAATGGAAAAAAGGCTTTAGCAGAACCACCAAGCTAATAATATGAGTAATAAGTGACCCCATGCACAAGATTTATCACTCAAATATCTGCTTTAAATATATTTTGGAATTTAAACCATTTTTCTCCAACCAACATGTGAATTTTGAAAATGCACACATTTTTCTTGAATAATTGGTTGTCGATTTTGCTATACATAAATTAATTCAACTAAGAAAAAGCTGCCAATTTAGTAGGTTCGGCTGTACTCATCCATCCACAACGCAGCTGCCTCTCCTGCCTCTCATTTACTCTATGCTTGTCTTTGACCCTCTAGATTGCGCCGCTGCCTTTTGGTAGTTTGGCACTATAGAAATGCCATATACATAAATACATACATATATTAACATCTGTAAACTAATTGCTTTGTAATTTCTATGACATACTTGATTCATTTCAATCTATAATGCAGGTCAATATTTAAATAAACCACTTCTATGGCAGCATAGTTTATTTCTTGGTAAACCCCATAGTGCTTAATTTATTTGATCGATACTTATGTCTGGCCCATTGATAATAGTGGCAGGAAGATATTATAGTATTCATTATTTAGTATTTATTTAGTGGGTAAGCAATTAATAAATGCCACTTTCAAGTTGCCTAGAAGTTTTAAGGAGATGGATACCATGCATCACAATTGCAATTATTTCTTGGAAATTGAACAAATGTTGTTGTTATTACTCAACTCAGCAACAGCCAATTCTTTCAATCAATTATCAGTTAACACACAAATAGAAAATATGTGATTATTGAATCATTTCCCAGAGTGACTGGCCTGGTTCACAAAGAAAGTCAGAAAAATAACAGTGAAGATCTTCCCCTTCATCTGGGCATATTTATCTGCCCTTCTGGAATTCACAAACAATTACAGAAGTATGCCTGGAAAGCTATGCCAGGCACAGGTTTACAGGCATTCTTCTGGGAAAGTCATGTGACATTTCCACTGTGATCCTATTACCCCTGTATTGACAGCAGAGGGCGCGGCAGAAGTGGAATAGGATTCTCCATGAAAATGCGCATTTCTAGTTATTTCTTTTTTTCTCTGCAGGGAAAATATTTTTCTCTGTGAAGGAACCCCCTTCATCTATGCCTTTGCAAGTCTGGGGTCATCCGTTTCTTGTTTCACCCAGGAAATAGATTTATTATAGCCCTTGGAGTAAAAATCACACTGTTTACTGGGTGGAAAGGGGAATCTGAAGATTTTGTCAATGTTGTCAAACTGCCATGTATGTGGGTGTTCACAAACATCCAAGGTTAACAATGCTTTGTAATGCCCACTTTTCCACCTCTTGATCAAAATGTGCAGGTGCACAGAATTCCAGGCTTGTGGAGGACACCTCTGCCCACATGAATGGGTTTACACCTGCCAAGAATCCCTTTGTTACTTCCTGGAAAGCATAAAGCAGATCACTTTTTTCATAGACTTACATTGTTACTGAATTTCCCTTTGTGAATTGTGCCCACTCTGTTCACTGTATATTTTGGAAGGCCAAGAGAGTTCAAAGGACAAGGGTGTGTTTTTAGCCCTCTTCAAATAAAGGGCATTCCACCTTGTTTAGGGGAAAAAACTCTGGGGCATATTAGCAAGAAGAGGCGATAATCATCGCTAACCCTGCTTAGCGTGATTTTTTTTATCGCCGGCTATCGCTGGAATATATCGCCACGCTAACGCTGTATTAGCAACGATTAGCGCTATGGCGATGAATATTCCAGCGATAGCGGGGAAATGGGCCAACATCGCTGAAAAACCAGCGATGTTGCATGGAGAAGGGAGAACACCTTGCTGATACGACCCTGTGGTCGTATCAGCATAATCCACCCCCATGTTAGGTATGGCTAACACCTGCTAATTGCAGGTGTTAAATAAATGGCGATGACCCCGGTTAGCGCGACTTTTCACGTCGCTAACTGGGGCCATGGCCACCTTGCTAATAGGCGATAGGCCTGTTAGCGAGTGTTTCCCAGGTTTGTTCGTCGGGAACGCCCACTTTGCATGTCATTAGCGATAAATATCGCTGACATGCAAAGCGGTAAAAAAACGGGCGCTAATGCCCGCAAACTGTCGCTAACTGCTGTTAGAGACAGTTTGCTGATAGGGCGATATAAATATCGCCGCTTTAGCGGCAAAAAGTGCCGCTAAAGCGGCGATAGTGCCCTTGCTAATATGCCCCCATATTCTCTGTTGATTTTGTGGAACAACATCATTCATTGGGTACTCTTACTATGGATTTTAGCTCCTTGGGTGCGGGTGTCAGCCAATGGCCCACACCCGCACTACCTCCCCAGTGCGGGTGTCAGCCATTGATCAACACTGGGGAGGTAAGTAAAGGCCCCTCTGGTGTGCTGCACCAGAGGGAGTCCTTCTTTACTTTTTAAGCTCAGGCTGCTCAGGAAGAGCTTCCTAGCAGCCTGAGTGTAATTTTTAACTTTACTGTAATGACGATCAGCGTGCAGGGTGCGTTGACATCATTGCAGTTGATTGAAAGTAAAGGCTTGTTTTGCTTTCTCTGCATCAGTGCTCAGGGGCAAATAGCAGCCCCTGAGCACTGATTGTGGTGGGAGAGGTATTGTTGGAAAGGGGAGTATTTCCCCTTTCCAATGCTACCCCATCCCAGTGGATCCCTGCTTAGGGATTGCCACAGGAGAGCAATCCCGAATTAGGGATTCACACACTAGGCACCAGTGATGGGGGAGCGGCCCTATAGGCAAGAGCTTGTGCTGCCCCAGCATATTTTACTACAGTAGTCTTTTTGCCCTCCCTGGGGGCCCGATGGGGGAACTTACCCCTGATCTGCCCCCCAAGAGGGCAGAAAGTTCACTAAACACCAGGGATAGTTTTTTTTTTTTTTAAATATATGTGTGCGGATGCCCACCATAGGCATGGCCATTTAAATTGGGGAATCCGTCTTACTGCCCCCACTGGGGAGGTGGGGGTAATTAACCCTGATCTGCCCCCGGCTGCCAACCATGGGGATGGCCATGCCCCATCCTATTTAAATGGGACATTAGTCTTTCTCCCCCCTGGGGGTGGATGGGGGTAATTACCCCCAATCTGCACCTGGTTGGGGGCAGAAAGCCCACTAAATGCCAGGGAAAGCATTCTTTAGAAAATACACAAGTGGGCGCTGCCCACTAAGGGCATGGCCATATTACTATTCCATTTAAATGGGGCATCAGTCTTTCTGCCCCCCGCCCCCCAGGGGGCAGATGAGTGTAATTACCCAGTCTGCCAGCTGGGGGCAGAAAGCCCACTAGATGCCAGGAAAATCATTTTATTTCAAATATAGAGGTGGGGCTGACCACCGTGGGCATGGCCAGGCCCCCACCCCAACTAAATGGGGCATCAGTCGGTCTCCCACCCTGGGGGGCAAATTGAGAAATTACCCCCGATCAGACCTGGTGGAGGGGGGCAGAAAGCACACTAGATACCAGGGATTATTTTGTTAAAAGAAATCTAGAGGTGAGGCTGTCCACCATGGGAATGGCTGTGCCTCCTCCTCAAAAACAAAGCAGGCAGTCTTTCTGCCTCCCTGGGGACCAACAAGAGGATTCCCCCCAATTTGCCCCGGGGGACAGAAAGACCTTTAGACTCTAGGGACTGGATTCATGTAACATTTTTGGGGAGGAGAAACCCCCCCCCCTGGCATGGGCCCATGCTCCACCTCACCCTGGACCCAAGAGACTTGCTGCCCCTCATGGGAGGTAGATAGGAGATTCCACCGAGCAGACCCAGACAGTTCTGAAAACTAGACATCTGTGGCAGTGCAGGGTGGTGTTCTTCACCTGTATTCCACACCATTTTCTAACCCACAATGCCCTGCAAAACTCAAACTTTGTCTAAAAACACACATTTTTCTCACATTTCTCTGAGGAAAATGTCTGGAATCTGTGAGGAGCCATGGATTACCTATGTCACAGCTTTCCCCCAAGTCTCTTGATAAAAAAGATGCCTCATTTGTGTTGGTGGGCCAAGAGACCTTGACACAACAGTTCCTAAAGTGCTACGTGGAGAGATTAGCAATAGGAGTAGCTGCAGGATTTGAGCTGTGCTTGGCTGCCACCCAAGGAAACACACCAACCACAGACATTTTTTAAAACTAGACAGCTAGTGGATTCCAGGGTGGTGTGCCTTGCATGGGTCCCATAAGGTTTGGTTACCCACAATGTCCTGCAAACCTCTCACAAGGGCTCTCATTGACCTTGGTATATCTTTGAATCTCCTTCACACTCTTCCATTTTCCATCTTAAGTCACTGTTTTGTCTTTTTATCTTGGCCCAGGAAAGAAACTGGCCAAGTCAAGAATGCATTTATTTGTGGGGTGTTACACCCCAAACACCCCTATTTGAGCTACCCCCCTGGGTTCAAAGTCACAGAAAGTGACCAGTGCAAAGTCTTGATAAACTATTTGTGCTTTAAAGTAGCCTTAAAGCAATGAAAAGTAGTGTCATGCGCTGCTTTGTAATACTTTGCGTCAGTGGGCATTTAGTACGTTTCCATTACAAAGCCTGTGCTAGATCCGAGGCACTCACCCTAGCACTATGTTACAAGGGTGTGTGCATTTAGCAAGGCAGCCTGAAGTGCAACAGTGCAGGGAAAGAGGGCAACTGTGCCATATCTTAGTAGATATGGTGCTGTCTGCTCTCTCCTTTCACACAATGCTGGACAGCAACGTTTGTTGCTGCACTGTGTTAGTAAATTTACTCCCAAGTGGGTAGCTCAGAATGATAGTGAAAACCCATAATATGTGCAAAGGGTTTCAAAGTTAGAAGGAATGGACAAGAGGCGGGGGAGGGAGAGAACAGCACCCTCCCAGAATACTGTACATTGGGCAGGAGGGTAAAGTACAGAGTATATGGTCAAGAATCCAGTCCACAAGTCAGAAGCAAGATAAAATGCAAAGCATTTGCTCAGAAATCCCGAGAATATTACATGGGAAAAGGAGGGTGATATTATGTACAAAATTTCTGAACTCATCTCATATGTAGGGTGGAAAGCTGATGAAATGGAAAGGAAGTGACGTGGGAATCAGTGAATGGGCTAAAAGGAGCATGAAGTTCACATTGAGTGCTCAGGAACTGGATGAAGATAGAGAACATGCCTAGGATGTTCACAAGGGTGCTGTGAATGTTTGGAATGACAGGGGGAGGATGCACACACATGGCATTAAAAAAATACATCTCTGAGACTCTTAATGCACTTCTCATCCCTTATGTGGCTAAAAATGTAAACAATTATTACAGTCACAGGAACAAACGCCGCCAGTGGTGTTTAGCCAGAGATTAATGGTGACATTCATCTTCTTGCGAAATACTGCTCAGCAGTATTAGATTGCCAAGACATGAAAAGTGTCCTTTTGAGCAGTCCCAGTATTGTTTTTTAATTACTTTTGAAAGGTTGGAAGCAATTAAATTAGAAACATTCTTCGAATGGTAAACATTAATTATGATTGCGCCTTGCAGTGGACTGCTGATGGGCATCAGTTTTCTTTTTGCAGGCTGTGTGGCTAGTCGTGGCACTGATTATATTGTGGTGGGTTGCCACATTTCTCTTGTGGACCAGTGCTGTGTCCACGTCATATGTCCTGCAGTAGGTACATGCAGGCGAGCTCTCAAAACTTGGTCACTGGCAGTGCTTAATTTCAGCCGGTGGTTGCAATTGGGCCCATCAGCACTCATTTATGGGAACTGGCATTTAACTTTTCACATAACCTTTCCACAACAGATTTTAAACCAGAGTAAAAAACACAAAGTGCCAGATTCACATAGGTCAGGGCCTGATTGGGATCGCAAACCAGCCCTGGCAATTACATCCGACTGCTGAAAAACCGGCCCCCAACAACAAAAACAGCCCCCACCAGTACAAAGCCGGCCCCCACCGTTCCGGCCCACCAGGGAAACGCCCGGTGCCCACTACGGCCAGTCCAGCCCTGGCCTCCTCACTCATGGTGGAGTCTCCACACTTGGGGCAGAATTCTCCTTGCGGAGATCCAGCCCCTAGTGCGAGACTCCCCATGACGGCGGGGACTCTGCCATGAGGGTGGAGGCCCTTTGTGAATTAGACCGAAAATAAAGGAAGGAGGACGAAGAGAAAGACAGAAAAACAGTATCAAAGGGGAAAAGCCGGGCTGAAACAGAGCCTGAATGAGTGAAATTAAGGGACAGAGCATGTGGGGTTGTTGGAAGCAAGAGAATGAGGTGTAATGAAGACTACACAGCCTTGGTATTCTGCAACCCAATTGTTGATAGCACCGGCCACGGGATTCTGAGAACAACTTTGGACATGGCACTTATTGTTATACAAATTAAACACTGCTCACTGGCCACCACTTTCCCTCCTTTGGTTAAGGTGCCTACTTTTTAAAAGGACTGGCAGTGGCCTGCGGGATAGTTACATTTAGGAATCGGCTTTAATGGTCTATACTGGGCGAGGCTGACTACCTCAGAGAGGTGAATTGCTCACCTCTCTTGTAATGGCCAATTGTAGTGGGAACCCGTGTATCTTACACCAACATGCAAATCCCAGTTACATCAACATGTGAGACACTTGGGAACCAGAATCGAAAGTGATTATGTTCTGTTAGCAAAGACTTGACCCAAGCAACATTTTATTTTATGTGGTGTTGTCTTGTGTAAGGCCCCCTATTTCGTGCTGGGTGACATGTGTGCAATTATTTGTAGTTGGTGGGTATAACTGGCATAATTCTCTCTAATAATTCCAGCAAATTACCCATAATTTTGTGAGAAGCATAATCCAGCATTGAGCTCTATTTTCTTAGTGCAAAATGCACCCTTACACCCAAAAGGAGCCTGAGTGTGCATTTTGCGTACATGAACAGCAGTAGCCAGCAGCCGCTCACTCTCTTAGTCTGTTGTTCATGTGCTGCTGCAAAAAGATTTGTGCCCCAAATTACTCTTAATTACTCAAGCTGGTGGAATTGCATAATTTCCGTGATTTCACATTACACGAGTAATGCATAATTACTTCAATTACTTCAATTACTCCAGTTTAATTAGAATTTCGTCCAGGCCAAATTATTTCCTCACTGATTAAAGTTTCTCAAAATATAAATAATACGTAATTTCCACAACCTTATAAAAGTGCTTATTTTCCCCAGAAGAAATACAAATTTCCAACCTCCCTAAATCAAACATGCTTGCTCCAGTGGGGAAGACAATGCAATCTCAACAGATTCGCTAATTAGAGGTTTGCGAAGTTATGAAGCCTGGTGTCTCACAACACTATGTAATTTTTCTGCTTCGCTGCACACAACCCAACTTTAAAAAGATGAGTGGCCACTCAGGACAACTGTGAAAGGGCTGATATGAGCCCCTCAGCACAGAGTTTATCAACCGGCCTACCCAACCTGCAAAAAGAACTACTGTTTCCTGGCCCAGCCTAAAAGGCTATAGCAGGGTTCTCCAAAGTCGGTCCTGGAGGGCTTAATCCATGCCAGATTTTTAGCATATAACCATTAAGATAAATGTAGTTATCTTAAAAATCTGGGCTATAGGGCTGATTTTAGGCTTAGATCATACTGAGGATGTTTAATTTTGCAAGCAACATTGTCTCAATACACTGTGGAAGGTGCATGAACAGATTTTCCTGGCCTGCATTTTATTTCAAGTCCATCACTCCAAGGATGTCCTTGAAGGGAATTTCTAGAGCAAGAAATGATGAAGGTGAAGGGGAGGAGAACAAACTAGTGCAATTGGACAAAACTAAAAAACTCCAACTACTAATCGTTGGCCAGGTTTTAGGAATTTTTGCTGACTATATATGACTAAAAGAAGGGATGCATGTCCCTATTTCTAATTGATGTTCAGGCTGCATTATTGTGACAGGTCTGCACCTAAATAATTGCACACCTATCGTATTACCTCACAGCCTAATCTATAACGTCATTAATACAGAAGATAAACTACTTCCCTGACTCTTAAGCTGCCTTCTCCTTTCAACCCTAGCTGTCTTTCTAAATAAATGGACAGTCCAAACTTCTCCCATTAATCCTTAGTCCTGCCCTTTGTTCCTATTTGTCCTCCCATCACCATCAAATGCATCATTTTGTCACCCAACCACCTACTTTCAGGAGCTCACCAGATTAGCATCCCCCTACCTCCTTCTATACTGGCTTGTCCATCCATGAACAAAGTCTAACCCTCTTCCAACACCTAACTGAACTGCTCTGGAAAACCTTGATGAATGTATAACTTAATCACGCCTGCCAAAGCCCTGACAGATGTTTTGTCCCAAACTGTCCTCCAAAGCAGCCTTGCAGCATGACTCTTGCTATACAAAACTGATAACTCCATGTGAAAATATATATGGGAGAATGGGCAAAAAGAAGAGAGGCAATCCAGAAGTTCTTGTAAACATCCAGTGAAAACCCCTGAACACCCAACCCCACAGGAACCCATTATGGGCAGAACAATCACCATAGGCTTCCCTAACTCCCTCAGTTACTTATTGGCGGAGATGGCACAATGACACCAGATTCTCTAAATAGTATGTAAAAGGCTGCTTTAAAGTGACTGGTTCATAGATGCAGTAATGGCACGCCTCTCCTTGGATCCTTTAAACTGGGTCAACCCCACACCTATCTGTCCTCCGATCACTAGACATTTCACTATTTCCTAACTACTAATCTTCCCCTGATTAAAAGCTCAGCATGTCCCATCTTGTTAATCTGCTGGCCATGAAGGAACAGAAGCCAACCCTCCTGCATCTTCATAACCTGGAAAAAAGTACATAGCTAGAAAACCATCATCCAAGAGTTTTCCTGCCCAATTCCTTCCCTCAACTTCATTTTAACTTTGCACAAACTGCCGAGGCACGCTAAATAGTCCATAAGTTATAATTCTGGTTTTTGAACAACCAGATACGTATAAAAAGAAGTCCGTGAATCCAAAATGTATTTTTCCTTGGTAAATCCTTTATTTCATATCCAAATCAAATTTCTGAACAGAACAGCCGACACGTGTTTCGTTCAAAAGGACTTTCTCAAGGCTGTAAACAATTGATAAACTACAGTTAAAACCAGTTGTATCAAAAATAACCCTATCCCTATATACATATTAAAAATAGAATAAAAACCAATTGCAAATAAGGTAAAGAAGACACTTGTAACCTTATTGACATTTGGCTACAACAGTCTAAGAACAAACACAATGAAGAACACCTACAATTTTTGTCATGCAGAGACCCAAAACTACATACTGTGTGCCAGAAACACATATAGAAGGTAATAAATCTTCACCCTATACCATCCACGTGTGGAAATAGAAAAGCAACCATATTCTGAGGACAAAGATCCTCAGTGCCCAGAACAAGCAGCATACGACAGACCAAAAGTAGAAAGTATGTGTGCTGCTAATGAAGCAGTAGAAAATGGAATTTACACCAAATACATGATACATAGATAAAAAATCCACCACCAAATAGACAATACGTAAAAGAATAAGTGAAAGTAAAAAGCAAGCTGCTTGCCAATCCTTAAAAACACAAAATAGTACTGTGTCTTACCCTAGTAAAATGAGAAACACAATTTCAGTATTATTCTTTTATATTATATTGGAAGACGCGTAATCTTCCATGTTAAAGGTATCCACTCGTATGTAGTAATATATTTCCTATTGGGTATAAAGAGCAAAATCCCTATTATAGATAGCAACAAGCAAGAATTCTTGTAGGATACAGTGTAGATGAAAGGCTACTTCATATTAAATATGTGTAGAACATCACACCCGAAATGGAAGATATATAAACAATGGAAAGGATGTAAGACTAGTCCATATGTACCCAAATTCTAAAACGTCTGTAACTGCGTTATGCAAATACATATAGTGTCCCCCATGTATAACGGCACTGCGGTCCAAACCTACCGTATAAAAACTGACACCCTAAAGAGTTAGCACATTTCTGATACAAAGATGTAAGACTTATTCGTATACCTCTTTAAAAATACAATTCCAACAATAATATGTAATCCGATATATTGAAAGAAATAATTGATAAACGTAACTGACAAATACCTGTAGCCGGGCAGACCAATAAACTTCACTGCCGCTACGTTGTCTTACTATGCACCATCAAGTCCTGATAAACCTGCGTACAAAATCAGACAATATAATCACTACCCCATCCACCTTTAGACGACATTTGGGAGTAAACAAAGATATTAACAATCCCTAAGCATTTACCTGTGGAAAGATCCATCTGTACGTAAACGGAGTCCCGACACTAATAAAACATTGTCCGAGAGCCTGCATATAAAACCAGCACGAGACAGTGGAAATAGAAAGAGGAGGATGAAAAAGCTTATACTACTTGATATGGGTGCCATTGCTAAATGGTAAAACGTAATGGGACTGAGGTTACATCCTAACTACAACATAAACACGTGGCTAGAGACAATCACCCAAGCAGAGCAGTAGAAAAACTTCCGGGCCATACAATATCAGAGATGCCCATCATTTCCAAACCAAAGAAGAACATGAAAAAATCAACATCACTAATGGTCACTAATGGTCAATACTCGTCAACACAAAGAGTGACGAGGAGAGCACCAAACCCATTGCATAAAAACGTGTAGTATAAACACGACGGACATGAAAAGGAGAAAAAAGTAAATAAAAATAAAAATAAAAATAAAAAAAGAGAGAAAAATGAAAGAAACAAAACGTGGGAATTCTATTTTCTCACCATTTTTCATATTGACCATTCACAGAACTACAAGCAAGCACACACAATTCTCTATATAAATTGTGGACATGTGTGCACTATTGTTTAGAAGTCCCAACTATCCTTGTTCATATAGCAATCCTGATCAGCGGGAACAATACAAAAAAAGAAATACAAGACGCTTCATATTGTTACAGGGGCGTAGGTCTAAACTCATTTCACATTTCAACAATAATATGCCAAAACGGTAATCAGAGCAATGAAAAGAAAAGACATGTTTGCCAGATAAGAGCACAAATACTGCCCTAGATTATCTTAATAAACATAGTGAGAACACACATATGTATGGCGTATAGATACGAAAACATTATCATTTTAACTTTGTCAACTTCCTGTAACCAGCGTTCTCCCAAATAAACCATATTATACTATACTATTATACTATATTCATCCTTCCAAAACTATTTGCTCCATCTCTAACATTCCTTTAAGCACCTTATCATACTCACTTTAGATAACACCTCCTCCCAAGTTAAACAACAGAATTCTCTTGTCACTAACCGTGCCCCCTAACATTTCTTCTGTCACCAGCATTCTAGCAAGTTCCCTCTTGCTCATTTCTCTTACTCATGTTCTCAACATTCTTTGCTCCATCTTCCACTCTAGTGGGACAACACTAAAACTTCTTGCATCTGGAAGACTATGGGGCATATTAGCAAGGCGATTATCGCCACTTTAGCGGGACTTTTTCCCGCTAAAGCGGCGATAATATTATCGCCTTATCAACAAGCTGTCGCTAACTGCTGTTAGCGACAGCTTGTAAGCGATAGCGACCGGGTTGGGTGCCGCTTTGCATGCCAGTGATATTTATCGCTAATGGCATGCAAAGTAGGCGTTCCCACCTAACAGCGACTGGAAACAGTCGCTGAGGTCGCTAACGCCTATCAGCGAGGCAGGGGCGGTGATTAGCGAACCAGCGCTAAACACGTTTAGCGCTGGTTTGCTAACACCTGGTCCTACCCTGACTTAGCCATGTAATCCAATGAGAGGTGGATTACATGGCTAAGTCCCCTCGCACTATCAGCAAGCAGAACTGGGGAACAGTGTGAATATTGCCTGTTTTCAGGCGATATTCACACTGTTCTCAAGGTTTCTATCGCTTTGGAGATTAGCATTGCTGATTGCACGCTAACTCCGCGATAGAAACCGGCGATGCCTGGCGATAATTATCCAAGCGCTAATTGCGCTTTGCGATAATTATCGCCAGGCATTGCTAATATGCCCCTATGTTTTAACCCAAACTGTTAAAGCCAACGATATTCCATTGCGCTTTTAAAGGTATTAAGTAAACCAAATAAAACTATGCTTATATTAAAAATATAACTACTTACCATAAAGTGTGATACTCGTCAATTGCCATTTCTTGGTACACACTCTATATTTGTCAATTAAATACATTGGACATCTTGAGGATATCCTTTTATTGGCCACTAATAAATTCACCTTTTACTTTATATTAACCCTGGGCGGGTAACTCCGCTCCGCCGGCGGAGTTTGCGGAGATTTGCCTACTCCACGCTCCGTTGCGAACACAGAGGTAGGCAAAAGTCCGCCTCCGTGGCGGAGCGGAGTTAGCAGCTCCCTCCCCCTCCCAATTCTTTAAAAATTAAAAAAGAAGCCACATACCTCTGTGTCTGCCGCCTCCCCTGCCTGGCCGCTCTCCTTTCTGCTCCTCGCGTCCTTCTGTGATTAAAAAAACACTACGTTGTACGTCTTGGCAGGGGAGGTGGCAGACACACAGGTAAGTGGCTTCTTTTTTAATTTTTAAAGAATTTGGGAGGGGGAGGGAGCGTAGCAGAGCGGAGCGTATTTCCACAGAGTTTTTCAAACTCCGTGGAAATACGAGTAGAGGCACTACGCCTGCTACTCCCAGGGTTACTTTATATCACACTTCTTGGAAACTGCTACCCCACCTGCCTATATGCCTTACAAACTGTCTCTGACGGAGACCCTTTATTGAAATAGAGCACCCTTTTACTCCCAGGTGTGAACGCTCCTGCAAGATCTGAATCCTCAGACCTTCTGTCTCCCGTGGTTGGCCTTAGAACCTCTGCCACTGTGAAAGCGACTGAGCCTCTGTCAAGTAAACGTTTATGCAAGCACAGTGCCCCCCCAAATAATGATGATGTGCATTATGCACCTCTAAATCATAAACATCAGCAGCAGCCTTTCATCTCTTGCCAAATTCAAGCCTACTAGTGCTACTATTGAATTATGGTTAGTATTGAAATTCACCTTCTTGTTAGGTAAAACCTTGCCCCAATACATGAAGGCCTCTACAAACAGCAAGAATTGCATAAATAGAATACTACATTTTTTCTGCATCCAGCTTGCTGCCAAATTTCCAGCACACAACCCCCCAACAAAACAAACTAAAAGCTTCTGCAGCATCTGAATACATCTGTATACACCAATTACTCCCTTTGCTGATAAACCCTATAGTCACTTATTAAAATGCCTTAGAAAGGCAATCAACAGCCTCAGCTTTGTCATAAGCACTCTCAAGTATAATGTACGATGCAGCAAAACCACCCCTAACATGGCCATCACCATACTCCTACAAAATATATTATATCTTTACTTCCTAGCATGCAAAATGTAGCTATGCCAGTAGCCTCTGCACCTTCTACAACTCCAACTTCAACATCGCTTAGGATTTTGTGACCAAATGTATCATTACCCCTAACTTGGAATCAGGACAAATAGCCCTCGCTATCCTGAGTCCAGATCTACACTTAAAAAGACAAGTGAGGCACTCAGACATATCATTGCTACTGATGCCAATGAAACTTCCAGATTCTCGAACACCATCAGGGGCGGATCCTCCGCTAAGCCGGAGGAGCGTTGCCCCACTGCTCTAGGAGCAGAGCAAAGAAAAAATAAAATGATAATAACAGAATGTTATTATCATTTATTTTTAGTCTGCCTTTAAGCTCCATGTTGGGGGGGGGCAGGGCTGGGCTCGAGTGACGCCAGCTGGGGGAGGAGTGGTGGCTGCAGCATAAGTGTGCAAGATGGTTTGGCCGGCCGTCTTGAGCGGGCCAAACTGTCATGCTCACTGTGCATGTTCTCCACCGGCTGTATTGTACAGCCTGGGTGAAGAACATGCACAGGCTCCCAGTCCCTCTCTGAGAGCCGAACCACAGCGCTCAGACCAATAAAAATGGTGCTGTAAGGCAGCATTGTGATTGGCTAGGGGAGTCTGGGAGCCTGGGTGCTTCAGCGCGGACGGAGGAGAGGCGGCAGCTGGTGACTCACAGGTAAGTCTTTTTTAAAAAAAATTCTACCCCGTCTCTCCGCCACCGTCCCCTACTAGCCGCCACTGAACACCATCTCCTGGAAAACAAATCCCTGAAGAATTCAAAAGCTGACTTCATGTTACACGTTGCCTTTTAGGGACCTCATCTATATTCCCATTCTGTCCAGTAGTTTAATACCATCCTCGGGTGCAATGGAACCATTGAACATGAACAAAGACAGGAGTAAATTGTCCTTAAGGGTGAAAATATGAGGCTATCCAAAGGCCAGTAATAAAACAGTACCGTGACTATACTGTCATCACATTCCTTCCTCAGTTTTGTGGCCAAATCTTCCATATTTACCTCTATAACACAGCTGAAATCCAAGCTTGATACTGTCCTCTAAACACTAGCTGAGTCTGTATCTGGTCAAAAACACTTTCTTTGCTCCACAACATACAAATTAACTTGAGTAGGACTTGGAATGCTTCATCATAGGGTCCCTCCTCACACAAGCCCCAAAGGTTGCTGTTGTGGGCTACAACTCACTTCAGTAAGGGAGGAGTTCTTGGAGTGTTTTTTTTAAGGTTATGGCCCTATGAGAGCTGTTAGTGGGGATGAGGTAAGCAGAGTGGAGGGTAAGTGCTTTAAACAGAATAAAACTACTTCTTGGTGGACTCGGTTACTTTGTTCTGGTCTCCCCAAGGGATAGATTAAAACTGAGAGAAGTGTAAAATGCCAACCCCATTGGTGAGAGGTCGACATGGCCAGTTTTCGTCCTGTCAGGCAATGAGGATCGTGGCTCCATTATTATGCTCTCAGTTTTGCTGACTGATGAGAATGTTTTGGTGGTGTGTATGTGAGATTGGCGACTCTAGGTCTGCAGCCCTGTTTAGTGGGTGCCGGAGGGATGGTGTAAGCCTGAAGGATCCTATTAGAATAAAGAGTATCTGTTAGACCTGGCTTGTCCAGCGGGTTTATCCCTAGACTTTTTGCTTTTTGGCCTTCTGTTTCTGACCTGTTTTTGTTGGTTTTAAGACTCTGGGCACTTTACCATTAGTGCATATGCTCTCCCTGTAAATTGTGTTATGGATTGGTGATTCCATGATTGGCATATTTGATTTACTAGTCAGTCCCTAGTGCAGTGCAATGTGTGTGCCCAGGGCCTGTAAATAAAATGCTGCTAGTGGGCCTGCAGCACTGATTGTGCCACCCACATGAGCAGCCTGTAAATGTAACTCAGACCTGCCACTGCAGTGTCTATGTGCAGTTTGGTACTGCCATGTCGACCTGGCAAGTGCACCCACTTGTCAGGCCCTATCCTTCCCTTGTCTTACATATGAGTCACCCCTAAGGTGGGCCCAACGTACCCCTGTGGGCAGGGTGCAGTGTATGTGAAAGGTAGGACATGCCCTGGTGTGTGTGTGGCATGTCCTGATAGTGAAATACTGCCAATTTCGTTTTTCATTATTGCAAGGCTATCTGTTTCCATAGGATAGAATGGGGAGTTTGCTTATAATATCTTATACGCCTAACTACCTCTGGGAACAAGGTAGGAAAATAAAGTTTAGTATGCTGAACTCAGAATGTTAAAATGCATCTTTTAGTGAGGGTGATTTTTACATTCTGTGTATGAAAATACCACTTTTAGAAAGTAGGTATTTTCTTGCTTAGCCATCCAGTGTGCCTCTGCTAGCATGTGTATTGACTTTCTGGCTTTGTAGTGACAGGGGCTGGGGATGTGCAGTGGCTCCAGAGAGTCTGGATGAGTCACTGCTAGGCTGAATAGGCCTGGTCTGCAATTCAAGTGGTGGGATGAGTAGCACCCGCACCTGAATATGGATGTGCCTGCCTTCAACAATGATGGCTCCTCCCCACCCTGTGGTGTGTCTGGAGCCAGGGCTCACACTGACGATGGAGGTTGCTGTGCACTTGCAAAGTGCCCCCCAGAACTGGTTTGGACTGGGCTCAGAGCCCTGGGCCAGGAGAGAACAAAGAGATTTACTGTATAAAAAGAGGGGCCCAGACCCCAGACTTTAAGATCACTTCTGGGAATCAAGAGGAACCTTTGCCAAGGAGAAGAGCCAGAGAACCTGAGAAGGAATACTGCCCCTGTGCTGTTTGATGTCTGGGGTTGGCCTGCAGTGGCTACTTTCTGCCAAGGAAAGGGAAGAGGACTTTGCTGTTTTCTGTGTCCCCTGCTTGAGGAAGATCTCCAAGGGCTTGAAACTGAGCTTGCCTCCTGTTCTGAAGTCTCAGGGACACAAAGACTTCACCACCAGCTCCCCTGAACTACCATGCTCGGAGTTCTGACCTGCTAAGAGGTACCAGCTGTTGTTTTGGACCCCTGGAGGCTGTTTGCCGCTGGGAGTTGGGAAAAGTAGCGCAACTTCGAGAAGCGTAACGTATCCGCACCTGTTTCCAATGCATCGCCGAAGAAATCGTCGCAGCACCTGCCCGCAGCTTGAGAAATCAATGCACGCTGCATAGAGTGCACCGATCTCCGAAGTCTGAGATCACCGCACGGATTCTGACGCAAGGCCTGCTGTGCGGCTGCAAGAACCCATGCATCGTCATGGATCATCGCATCGCATTGAGGCGCCAAGTCTGTCGCTTCGTTGGGGGATGCAGTAAGAAACTGACACATCACCTCCCCACGCAGTAAGAAACCGACACATCACCTCCTTTCCGGTAAGGAACCTACACCTCACCTCCCCTGCGCAGCAGTAAGGAACCGACGCATCACCTCCCCCGGAGCAAGGAACCGTTGCATCACCTTCCCTGAGTGTAAGGAACTGACGCATCACCTTCCCTGCGACCCTTTTTGTTTGTGTGCTTGACGCATCCAAGGTACTTTGTGTGAAAAGTGTTGCATCTGCAATTTGCTTTGAACTGAACTATTTCTACCATTTGAAAGACATATATTTATTACTGTATTGTGGATTTTTGTTCTTTGGTCTTGTTTGGTTTAGATAAAGATTACTTATTTTTCTACACTGGTGTGGTGTCCATTTGCAGTGTTTTCACTGTATTACTGTATGTGTTCACAAATGCTTTACACACTGCCTCTGAGATAAGCCTGTCTGCTTGTGCCAAGCTACCAAGGGGGTGAGCAGGGGTTATTTTAGAAGTGTATCCCCCTGACCCTGAATAGAAGCAGGGATCCCTATTTGGACAAAGGTGCCTACCTCTGCCAACTAGAGACCACCATTTCTAGCAATATCCTTAAAGGCAGCACAGGCAACACAGCTAGACCTTTTACAATACAGGTCAGATAGCAAGAGATTCATTAAATGTGACCCTGTAGGGCCACCAGCCTGCCTGGGTGATGATAGATTAAGCTGGGCTCAGCCCTTGTTTTCAAAGGACTTACAGCTCACCTTGGTGGTAGTAATATGCCATAAGGTTCTCTAACAGGCCTGTCTGGTAAGCCTAGATGCCGATTGAATTCACATAAGGCTTCATTTACAAAGAATTTGCTTTGAAGAGATGTGACCTACTCTACTAGTGCTAACCGTGGGCAGCTAGCGGAGGTTGCAGTGATTTGTTAACTACACAGTACATTGAAAACATGCAAAAATTCCAACTTTGTAGAGGAGTTAGCTACTGCACCCACAACTCTTGGATAAAACAACTTAACCTTTACATGCTAAAAAGCATATAACTAATTCACAAAAGTGAACTTTGAAAAATATTAGGCAATGAGAGAGGTGATGATTTTGGGGTCACCCTTAACCTAGGGGGAGGACCAAGCAAATGCCTTGAACACAAAGAGCATATCATGCTGAACGATTCGGTGGTGGTCCCATCCTCCTAGGACCACCCCAAGCAAAGTTATGGGCAAAAATATGATGCCAACCTAAGGTCCAGCAAAGCATTATGGGGCGAGATTCTAGAATGCAGTGAATATTATAGTATTAGCTCTCAGCTGAGCCGGGAGAGCCTGCCCCTTGAGGAATGTTTTGATATTGGATACTCATTTTCACTGCACTCTATAATCTCGTCCCATAATGCTTTGCAGGGCCTTTGGTTGGGATTATATTTTTGCCCATAACTGACTGTGCTTGGGGTGGTCCTAGGAGGATGGGACCACCACCGAATTGTTCAGCATGATGTGCTCTTAGTGTTCAAGGCATCTGCTTGGTTCTCTCCCTAGGTTAGGGAGGATCCCAAAATCATCACCTCTCTCACTGCTTGCTTTATTTTCATTTTCACTTTTGTGAGATGACTATATGCATTTTAGCATGTCAAAATAGAGTTATTTGTTGTTTAACTAGAGGTACTGTTTGCTATATTTTCGTTTTCCCTTTTGTGAGATGACTATATGCATTTTAGCATATAAAAATAGTTATTTGTTTTTTTACTAATTGGGATGAGTTGAGGGCTGAGTTTCATGAACACGAAATTCAACTAATTCACAATAATGAGCTTTGAAAAATATCAGGCAATGACAGACGTGATGATTTTGGGGGCCCCCTAACCTAGGGGAGAACCAAATAGATGCCTTGAACACAAAGAGCATATCATGCTCAAGATTGTGGTGGTCCCATCCTCCTAGGACCACCCCGAGCAAAGTTATGGGCAAAAATACAATGCCAACCAAAGACCCAGCAAAGCATTATGGGGCGAGATTCTAGAGTGCAGTGAATATTATAGTATTAGCTCTCAGCTGAGCCGGGAGAGCCTGCCCCTTGAGGAGTGTTTTGATATTGGATACTATAATATTCACTGCACTCTAGAATCTCGTCCCATAATGCTTTGCAGGGCCATTGGTTGGGATTGTATTTTTGCCCATAACTGACTGTGCTTGGGGTGGTCCTAGGAGGATGGGACCACCACCGAATCGTTCAGCATGATGTGCTCTTTGTGTTCAAGGCATCTGCTTGCTTCTCTCCCTAGGTTAGGGAGAACCCCAAAATCATCACCTCTCTCACTGCTTGCTTTATTTTCATTTTTGTGCGATGACTATATGCAATTTAGCATGTAAAGATAGAGTTATTTTTTGTTTAAGTAAAGGTATTGTTTGCTATATTTTCATTTTAGTGAGATGACTATATGCATTTCAGCGTGTAATTTCACGAACATGGAATTCATGCAAAAACAGTGGAGTAAGTTACTGCACCCACAAACCTATGATAACATTTTTTACCTTTACATGCTAAAAAGCATATAACCAATTCACAAAAGTGAACTTTGAAAAACATTAGGCAATGACAGAGGTGATGATTTTGGGGTCCCCCTAAACTAGGAGGAGGACCCAGCAGTTGCCTTGAACACAAAGAGCATATCATGCTCAACGATTGTGGTGGTCCCATCCTCCTAGGACCACCCCGGGCAAAGTTATGGGCAAAAATACAATGCCAACCAAAGGCCCAGCAAAGCATTATGTGGCGAGATTCTAGAGTGTATTAATGGAGATCATCTTAGATGATAAGTACTAGGTTGTTGTTCAAACATTATAACCGGGGGAAGCAAGATATGTTTTGAACACAAGCAGATTGGCTTTTTGAAAAGCTTTACAATTGATGAGTACTGATTTTTGTTCGCTAAAATTTAGCAGGCGGTAGTCTTTCCCTTACTCTGGTTTTATGTGAGCAAAGTAATAGTTTGGGGCCGAACATACAACCACATGGAGTATATTGCCAAGTGATAAGTATGGTTATGACGATTAGTTTCATTTTGCAGGCCATACGCTTTTCGATTTTGGACTAGTTCTTGCAACATGTTTGCCTTTTGGCTAAAGCACCTTTTTGCTGAGCCATTGTACCGCACATATGTACATTTTAACAGGCTATTGGCCAATAAACTAAAAAATTCCGATTTTAGAACAACCTTAACAATAGACCCCGTGTGACCTTGTTAAGATCTTTTTATTTTCCTTACAGACAGTAATGGAAATATTACGCATGCACCGTTGATAATAATGGTCTACGATATCGCTTGGGTTGATTATATTGGATGACTCTCATACTGTTGCAAAATACTTAAGGTATGTTCTATAACCAGGAATAGTGTAAAATAAGAATTTTTCAACTATAAATAGAAATATGGCAAATATGCCTTTTTTGATCATATGTATGTTTCCCCTTCTCTGATCAGGACTTAATTCATTTCATCCAAAAACCAAGTATCCAAATAAAAAAAATTTCTTCAATGAACTATGAGGAGTAAACGTCTTACTGCTTTGGTAAGATCAATAAACTTATTTTAAGAAACAAATTAATTGCCAGTTTTTTCAAAGTGTATTCTTTTGAATAAAGCCGTTATAATATATTATTTTCCTTTAGTTTTCCTTATTATCATATCGTTCCACAACTTACTATAAATTAAAGGATGTTGTGGGCATCACCTAACATTGGGAAAATCTTTATAAGTGCTGTGTTCAGCAGGTCGCTTGAAATTAGGAGTCCATAATGATTTAACGACTTTATAGTTTAAATTAATATTGTTTATGAGACTCACTTGAGTTGTTTTATAAATGTAAATTCATTGTATTTTATGTACATATAGCCTAATCATATTGTTTATATTTTTTAATTAAATGTTGTGTTAATTTGTTTCATATGTTGTAAATATTGTAAATTTAATGCATATTATGTATATTTACTTGTAGCCCTGAAGAAGTCCTTGATGGACGAAACGCGTAGGCTACAATTTCTCTTTTAAGAAGAATTTGAATAAAGAATTGGAACAAGACTAGACCTGCCGAATCATTCTTTGAACTCATTTCTCATTAACTGTTATAATCTAAATTTGTTTAGGAGTGCTGGATCATTCTAGTGTTTTAATGATTGGTGGGATCTTGTATCCTAGGGGACTTAAAGGTATTGAGTCTCAGGTCCTTGGCACCCAGCTAGCTTGAATTACCTTTTACCCTACACAAGGGATAAGTGCAGTCATCATTGCCCCATACCCTTCCTCGCTGTGCATTGCAACTCCCCCACAATGCAGCACACACACATAGCAATCACAGGACATCCGCAATGACGGCAATGTGGTACAATATGCAACACCAGCACCACAGGACAGAGCTCACAACAGGTTCCGCTCGTGCGTAGTAACTGTTCACTCACATCTGGCATTGCCTGACACTGTGTGATGATAATGAACGGGTACTACCACGCATCCGTCATGTATCCGGAAAACACACTGACTGCCATCAAATAGCCAGCTCTCCCAAAACAGTCACTAAGTACATTGGCATGCAGTCTGAATGTACACATCTGCAAATCAACAACATACATGTGAAACTCTGTTAATCTGCATCTCCCCTTAACATTTCAGAGGGACAATCAACACTTACTGCAGAGCAGACCACAAACCCCATCATAGATGATGTAGAGGACAAACTGCACATATGTCAAGATACCCTCCAATGGATACTGGACAGCCTCTGCACCCCACCCCCAGGAGCAGGCCAGGCCTGCTGCCTCGAGGTGACCCCACCACCTGCACAGACCACACAGCAGGAAACACACACCACCACGGCTGCCTCCCAGGACCCCCCAACCAATACATGGAGTACATACAACGTGTGTGGTCTTCCCAGGTGGAGTTGGCTGAACAGCTGCGGGTGAGTTTCGAGCTCATGGCAGCCAAACTCGATGCCATACGTGGGTGTCTGAGTCCCATCAGGGACCACGTACAGTCCATATCGGACACCCCCGGTATGCACCATGCTCCGCCACAGACCTTGGCTGACCTCGCTGGTGCCATGAATCGTGCACAAGAACTGTGTGGGCAGACAGGCACCATCCATGACGGCACAGATGCGGAGGTACATGGAGACCATGGAGCAGATGCAGGCTGGAAGGATGTCTGCCACGGATGGACACCAGCGAGTAGTAGCTGGGAACTTCAATGCCCTGCAGTACTTCATCTTGCCATTGCTGCCACTGAGCCGTCCCCCAATGACTGCAGCGGGAACATCGACACACACAGCTCTGACCCCTGATGTGTCCGTGGCACCCAGTGATGCAGCCACCACCCCGCCACACACACCAGACACACCGGACACAGAACCTGTATCAGGGGAGTAAGAAGGGGATGGGAACTTCTGTGTGAGGAAGGAGACAGTAGCATCCATCACCGCCGTATGGCCTGTCCCTGCCTGGTTATGACCCATGCATCATGGCCTGGGAAATACCTCCTACTGACCCCCGGAACACTCTGCGACATTCACCCGGACCCGGACAAAGACTGACATTTCTTCACCGCTGGCCAATTACACAGCTATCCTGCTGCGGACTGCACTCTCCCTCTTTCCAATCACTGTGCAATCCCCAAAACTCTGGCTGGCCCACCACTGGGCTTCCATGTGATGTGGGCTTGGATGGCCATGTACAGCTCCAGCTCCGTCAATCACCTGAATGTGAATAAAACATTCTAAATCACACAGATGTGTCATCACTGTGTTTACTCACGTGTGGAAGTATGGCTGGATGTGGGGATGATGATTGCACATGAAGGTATACCCTGGTAACTGACATCTATGCGCATGTGTATCCCTGAGACACATGGCCAATTGGATGACTGTGAAGGTGAGTACTAGCTGTGTCCCCATTGCACATCAACAACAATCACACAACCCCCCAACGTAGGCACACGTCCATGTGTTGAATAGGGCTGTGTGTAGGACTGACCCAAACGAAAGAAGGCCAGGAGTGGTGTCCTACACCACATGTGACAACAGAACTTCACGTCACATACCTACTCACACACATCTGTGTGGACACATTCTGTAGTGAGACATGACATTGCTCCACATGATCAGTGGTTGGACACCATACTCACATTGCTGACGTCACGTAAGTGCACATGTCGTGCAGCACATATCCAAAAACAATGTCTGGCTCACAGAGGTGGAGCTTGCCAAAGGGACACACCCACATTGCACATGCGTCAGTCAGTTCCTCCCTGTGTAGGGACGATGCTCATTGTGGCACACGAGTGGACAATCTAAACAACACACCTCACAGTTAGACACCAGTGGAGTGGCATAGAATTTATTGGCATGTGCATGTCAGTTCGGACGCGGCAACGGCCACAGCAGGCAGGGACATGCTTAAGACACTTACACGCAGCATGGGTACATGTCGAGGTTCAGAAAATGTCGGGGCTAAAATGGACAACATTCATCGCGGATGGCAACGCTCACAGCCCACCTTGCCTTGCTGGATGAGTCATGTGTTGTTTGGCGTCTGCCCATTGCCCCGTGTGAGGGGGCACGACTCACTGCACATGAGATCTGCATGGTGCTCTGCCTCCGGAGTGCGCCGATTGCCTGCTCTGCTGACAGTGATCAGGTGTGAGGGTCCGACAGGTACACATGTCGTGCTACATTGCCATGTGTGTGCTCTCCCCCAGCAGTGTGTCTGAATTGGCAACGTTGCCAAACGACGCTGTGTTGCTCCGACCATGGACCTGCGTCACCTTGCACAGGTGTGCGTTCACACGCGTTGTTCCACGCACATGCATCCAGAGCCTGAACGAAGGCAGACGTATCCTCTGTTGTGGTGGGATATGTGAACAATCCCCACGATGCAACAAGTTGTTGGGCCATGTGCTGTGGGTGGCAATCGGATGTGGCTGCAGGAACGTAGTTACTCGTCCATGAATGCCCGTGCAGCTTCATGTGCAATGTGTTCCAATAGTACGTCGTGGTCATGTTCAAGGAACACCAGGGTGAGCCAATCCATTAGGTGGTCCGGGCAGGTGTGCTCAGCCCACGCTGTCTCACCGATCCACAACACAGCCCAATAGGGGAGAGCCTCGATGTGGTCACTGCACACGAGAAATTGTGCAATCTCCCATGCACAACTACCAATACATACGCAGTATGTCAAGGCATCCCATGCACAGCTGTCTCGGTTGCACTCCTGTTCGTGATCCAACAGGGGGCGCAGACACAAGTCATAGTCCAATTCATCGACAGTTGTGTTGGATAGGCAGACATCCATGGGACACTCAAATGTGCATGTTCGGCAGTGGAACCAGGGCTGGACGCAGGTGACGTGGGCAATGCGGAAGCTGAGCCTGTAACTGATCCGCAGCACTACCAGTGGCAGTGCGCCCAGTAAATGCAGCATACGTGCACGTTACTGTTCCACGTGACGGGGTTGTGCATGTGCCCGGTATGGCCTGCCATTGCGTTGGTGCGTCTCGTGAACCGGCACTCTTCTGAACTGCGGCATTTGTGTGGAGGATGTGCCACAGCTCTGAGCAATGATTCGAATGCGTGTGCAACGTGTGGGTAATGGGTTGCTCGTGTGGTGTCGGTGGGTGTTGTGGCCCTCTTGGGTGTCCGTGCTGCATGTTCAGTTGCTCGTGGGCATCTGTTGTCCTTCATGTGTGGCTCTGGGCTGTGCTCCCTTTTGTGGTGCAGGCTGTGGTCAGACTTTACACCAGGTCAGGGCAGGTGTAGATTTCCAGGTTCTAACGCGGCTTATCGCTGGTTTTGTGTTTTTATCGCCGATGTGGCTGGTTGTTGTGAATGTTGAGGTGTGATGTTGTCGTGCCTTTTGGCACGGGAACGCCCACTCTGCATCTCATTAGCAATAGTTGCGCGGGTCCTCTGTGGCGATGTTTTTTGCGGCTGCTATCGCGGGTAAACTGGTGCTGTGGGCTGTTTACACCAGCTTGTGAATGGGGAGGTATATTTATCACGACTTTGGCTGCGATAAAGTGCCGTTAATTCGGCGATAGCTCCTTGCGAATATGCCCCTTAGATTCTTGTATCACCTAGCTAGATGACTGAAGCAGCTCTGCTATTCATTAGAGAGTCAATTTAATAACGATGAGCATGCGTGGAATTCTTTACTAATTAATATTTCTATAATAAAGGAATTCTGGGCCCAGGAACCAGATGGAAGCACATATGTCTGTATGTTACAGAGATGGAATGACTCTGAGGAGGTCTTTCAGATGTTCACATTCACACACACATCTCCATTCTTCCTTAACTGAACACAGGTGATTCTGACATAAAGCGGGTTGTGTAAAAGTGAAGAAAATTCATTCAACAATGAAAATCTATTTTTCTTTCATTAATGGGTTTCATATTGCAGGTCTGGGTGAAGATGAAAGTTAAAGGTCTTTCAGGGTTTGGGGTAAGCTAATCGTAGTGTTAGGGCTTAGGATTGCAGTTGGGTTTAAGGTTAATTGCAGGGTTAAGTTTACTTTTGTTTAGGGTTAGGTCAGTAGTTAGAAACAGGGATGGAATTTTACTTTGAATTTAGGCCTGGGTTATTGTTCTGGTAGTTGTGTTAGATTTCCTGAGTTCTTTGTGTTCCTAATACCAGTTTCTTTATCATTGGCAATGGAATGTAAAATACACTTTTCACTATGACTGTTTTCTTAAAAATTCATTTTTCATCAGCATAGCTCCTTATCTTTGTATTCTGCACTGAAACATTGAATGTAAAGATGAAACACCAGATGGTCCCATTGTAACTGTTGTCTATGGGCCTTCCATAGATCATCTTTGGTAAAGTTAAGAACAACAACTGGAGTCACATGCTTGTTGGTCTGAAGCTACTAAGCTTTTCTGCTTCATGTTATAGCAATGGATCCTTGCTTCCTTATGCTTCCTGTTCAGGTTCACGTGATAGCTCAAAATATTGCATCTGTCTTTTGCATTTTCAGAGGCATCTCTGTCAGTATTTTGGACAACACGGTGTGCATCTTCTCTAGACCTAGAGAGCATAGGCTAGTTGGTGAGTACACCTTGAAGAGGGTAAAACACTGTTTCTAACAGGTGATTCTCTCTTCCAGGGCTGCTTTCTTGAATATGCCAGGTGGTAAACCCTGTGTAGCCTGCTTACTTGAATCTGAACAGGTGGTACACCCCGCCTACTCTCCTTACTTGAACCTGAACAGGTAGTACACCCTGCCTAGTCTGCTTACTTGAATCTGAACAGGTGGTTCACCCTGCTTAGTCTCCTTACTTGAATCTGAACAGGTGGTACACCCCGTGTAGTCTGCTTACGTGAATCTGAACAGGTGGTTCACCCTGCCAAGTCTGCTTCCTTGAATCTGAAAAGGTGGTACACCCAAACTAGTCTGCTTACTTGAATCTAAACAGGTGGCACACCCTGCCTTGTCTGCTTACTTGAATCTGAACAGGTGGTACACCCTGCCTAACCTGCTTACTTGAATCTGAACAGGTGGTACACCCTGCCTAGCCTGCTTACTTGAATCTGAAAAGGTGGTACACCCTGCCTAGTCTGCTTACTTGAATCTAAACAGGTGGCACACTCTGCCTTGTCTGCTTACTTGAATCTGAACAGGTGGTATACCCTGCCTCGTCTGCTTACTTGAAGCTGAACAGGTGGCACACCCTGCCTAGCCTGCTTACTTGAATCTGAACAGGTGGTACACCCTGCCTAGTCTGCTTACTTGAATCTAAACAGGTGGCACACCCTGCCTTGTCTGCTTACTTGAATCTGAACAGGTGGCACACCCTGCCTTGTCTGCTTACTTGAATCTGAACAGGTGACACACCCTGCCTAGCCTGCTTACTTGAATCTGAACAGGTGGCACACCCTGCCTAGCCTGCTTACTTGAATCTAAACAGGTGGCACACCCTGCCTCGTCTGCTTACTTGAATCTGAAAAGGTGGTACACCCTGCCTAGCCTGCTTACTTGAATCTGACAGAGGGTAATCCATGCCAATTCAGCTAACTTGATTTCAACAGATGGTTCAGCCAGCCAAGTCGGCTTCCTTGAATCACTCTCATACCAGAAATAATGCTTTTGCAGTCTGCCGCAGCCTACACAGCACATTCTCATTCAATCAGCTTGCCCCAGATCTGTATTTTGTCACATGAGTTACACAATAGGCTATCTCTTTATATACTTCTTGATAACTCCTCTTGCCGGGGCAATAGTGCAGAGACTCTTAAGTTAACCTCTGAGTACTACCCTGTAGAACCAGTAGAAGCTGAGTGGAACTTTTGAACAACTCCTAATGAAGCAACACACAGTGAAAGCCTTGTTCAAATCTCAGTATGCACTGATTCATTAAAGAACAGCAAATATACCTTGCATACATTTATATTGAGGTGCTTTCCCTATTTGGTGCATGAATAAAGTCATAGATTATCAGTAGAAAGTGTGCTTGATGATGATTAACAATGGAACAAAGCTGGAGAGAAGGCAGAAATAGCCAGATCACTAGTTATAGGATTGACCGATCTCCCAGAGAGGCGTGTGCTGCAATCCCAGCAAGCCCAGCTCATCCATGCTTTAGAAGGTTCTACTATGGTTTCCAACGCGGTCTCCATTTTTATTCAAAGAACTGAGGGGCATATCTACAAGGGCTGGCGATAAAATTATCGCCGCTTCAGCGTCCGTTTTCGGACGAAAAGCGGCGATAATTTTATCGCCCTATTAGCAAGGACACGCTAACGCGTGAATCCATGCTACATCGCCCTTTCCCTTATCACACAGCTCTGCATCTCTAATGAGATGCAAAGTGGGCATTCCTCCCCAGGATAACGGGAGAAATGTCGCTAAGCGACATTTCTCCTATTATCAAGCCTCAGGCAAAGAAGCATAGCGACAAGAAAAGTAGCGATAACCTCAGTTATCGCTACTTTCCTAACGCCTGCTTCAAGACTGACTTAGCCATGATATCCTATGGAAGGTGGATATCATGGCTAAGTATGTCTTGCCCTATCAGCAAGCTATCGCCAAAGTTGTGCGATTATCGCTGGATTTCCAGCGATAATCGCACAGTTGGCAGCTTGCGCTCTGAATGTTATCGCTTTGGAGATAAGCGTTGCTGATAGCACGCTATCTCCGTGATAAAATTCAGAGTTGGCCGGCGATAATTATCCTCACGCTAAGAGCGCTGAGCGATAATTATCGCCAGCCCTTGTAGATATGCCCCTGAAGTTGATGACATTGTTACATTTTATCTGTTCTTTTCGGCTTCTTCAGCTAGGGTACCTGGAGCGCCGCTGGCCGTGAGTTTACCTGTGGAGTGGGACGGAGTCTAGCGTCATCAACAAAAATTGATCATGGAGAGAAAGAGAGGAAGAATGAAAAAAGATAGCGGGAAAATACTGGCAAGAGGAAGAAGAAGGGACATTGGGTGAGATATTGAATGACAAAAGACCGTGGGAAACACTGTGTGAACACTATGTGGATAAAATGAGGCAGTGGGTAAACACAAGAGGAAGCAAAATTAAATGAGACTTTGAGGGAAAAGCGGGGCAAGAATGAAAAGAGTCAGAACATTGAATAGAGTCTCAGTAGGGACATGTAGGAGAGGAGATTCACCATGATGATTATGGTCCAGGGTCCAGATGGAAGAGAATATAAACAATAATACAGGAATACCAAGCATGGAAGTAAAGTGGGTCACAGTCCCCTATGCCAACAATGAGGCAGATATGGAAATGCCCTAGAATAACAGAAGGGCAGCAAATTGGATGTTTTTGATGAGTGTGCCATGGCGGGATTAGAGAGGCAGAGAGGGGACACCCCCATAAAACACAACACTTTTGACTTCAGAGTATTGTAGTGTACAAGAAGGGGTGCTGACAGATTATGCACAGGGTGTGGGGAGGACAAGCTATAGGTGCAGGGTGGGGAAGGCCAAATGAGGAAACGCGGGGAAAAGGGCTTACTGGGAAAAAACCAACCAGACTATGTCAGAGAAAAAGGCAGCAGCCCATAGGTTGTGAGTTCATACAGGGCCGTTTCGAGCATTAGGCAAGACTAGGCGGCCGCCTTGGGCGGCAAAACAGGGAGGGCGGCAAAAAACATGAGTTTGGCCCAAGACTCCAGAGGCTCTGGGGTCACAGAGACATTTCTGACTTCCGACGTGACTGCTTGTGTGATCTTCGCCCAAGAGAGCGTAAAACAAAGCAGTGCCTTCTTTGAATGGCTCAAATGAGGGACTTAATTGGGGGCCAGTGACGTTCGTGCCAGAATGAGACACAGCAGCAGACCCCAGTGCATGGGGTTCACGGGTGAGACGCCCCCACCCTGCTCCTATGAGACAGTCAGTCGGTGATTTATCACCTGGAGGCAGAGATGGGCATGAATTGGGGCCCTGGGTCAGGGGAGGGAGGGGGGGGGCGGGCGGAGCAGTCTGTCACTGCATGCTTCTTCCCAGCGCTCAGAGGGGCCACGCTGTTCCCGGAAGGGTGGGCGCTGCCCAGGCCTCTCTTACAGCCGGTAAAAAGGCCGGCACAGCACCTCGGCCTGTGTGCGCTGCTGTCCAACAGCTGTAAATATTGGCGCCTGAAAGGGCCTGTGCAGGGAGCCTGGGCGCAGGGGGGGGATATTGATGTAATATTTACAGCGGATGCTTCATTTAGGCAACCGTCTCATAACTGTGCCCCCGCTCCCTCTCCACCGCTTCACTCTTCACTCCACTCACTCTTTGCCTCTGAGGGCACTAATGCCATTTAATCATCAGTCCACTCACTCCTTCGCAAGACGAGATAACACGGCACCACAGACATCTTCCGCCTGCTGGTTTATTCTTCTCAGCCTCACAGCAGCTCTCGAGCCAGCAAGATAGATCTCACTTTCACTGACTGAGCTCCTCTTCGTGCACTCATCCTAACCTGCCGTCAGTCCCATCATTCTCTCAGTGCCCCCCACAATGAGCCAGAGTCTAATTCACATAATCAGAAAAGGATTATTCTGGTTTCTCTTTAAAGTTCAAATCCTTCACCATTACTACCCCCCTCGTTAGCATCTTTTCTTCTCTTCTGCCGAGTCTTCAGTTCTCCCCCTTTGACTCACACAACCTTTGTCAGCCTCCCTCGTTTCCCTACAATCTCTGATCCTCCTGAGATGCGAACACTACATAGCAGCAATGCAGAGTTTCACTCTATCATCCACTCCGCCAAAGCCTTACTTTGAGACACAGATAGTCCCCTCCCTAATGAATAAAACAAGCATTGGCAAAGCCAATGGGTGTGGCTTGCATTTTGAAACCTGACTAATGTATTTTTAAAATGCCTATAGTAGTGCAAAACAAAGAAAAAAATATTGATTTTGTTATACAATGCAATTAGGAGAAAAATAATTTAATGTGACATGATTCAAAGATGTGAAATAGTTCCTTAAGCATTGCCAAGCAAACATGACATAGGAGGGGAAAGGATACAGCAAACAGCCAATAGCATGAGTTGAGAGAAAGACTTCTCTGACTGAAGCTTACTGTATGGGTATTTTAAAGAATGACTATCAATGGTTGTGTCGACAAGCCAGAACTAAACACGGACCCCCTGGTCATTATTTTATTGTCGCCGTCCTATTTTCCCCAAAGTTAGTGGTCGGATTTTAAAAGTCTGATCCTATCTCTCATCGAATAACATTTGTCGTCCTCTAGTTGCATTTGCCATGAATGTATGCTACAGAAGGGGTGCTTGCGCACACCTCCCGCCCCCTCACCACAGCCCACCACGGCCATCTGTCCCCATTTCCTGCCTCCTTGGCCTGTGCTCTGGGTTTCATATCTACCCCATACCTTTCCTGAGTGTCCCTGAATGTTACCCCATCAGTTCGCCTCTTACTTATTTACCTGTTTCTTTTTGTTTTCCTAGTGCCCACCTATTCCACACACAGACACCCACAGTGCCCTCAGCATAATTCCCAGCCCTCATGTACACATCCTTAGTTATCAGATACCACAAAACATGCTTAAAATGACATGTTTTATCAACACTCCAGACAAGAATATTTACCTTTGTCACATTACGAAGCAGAAATGCTTACTTTGGTCGCCGAGGAAACCTTTGCACATTCTTACAGAAGGAATATTGTGCCCTTCGTTCTTTAACTCTCTTTAGTAATAGAATTCCAGTTCTGTACAGGTCTCCTGCTACATTAAAACCTGAGTTACCTCCAACATTAATACATGAAGTTCTGTAATATGTAATTACATTCTTTACCATCTGCAAAATACAACCAATCCTTTCGAGTCAGTGAACTTTAACTGTAACCTTTTATGTAGGAGCCTCGTGTCTGTTTCAGACAGAGACAGGTTTTGCTTCCTACTGTTGTTGTTTCAGATAGGGTAGGGTTGTCAAAAAGCACAGCGCCCGTCGCGTGGAGTGCGCTCTGTGTGATCTGGGCCCAGTCGGTGGGCTGAGGAGGAGGGAGGGAGATGGGCGAGTGAAAGCACGCCAGTGGGATGTGGCTTCGGATGTTGTAGGTACACACACTCTTTGCCACCTAATCTGACGACTGCAAAAAGAACAGAAGATGGACGGAATGCTGAGCCAATCAAACATTGCCCCAGTCAGTCACAGATCTGGGTTAAATCCATCGTTTTTTCATGCCACGCCATTCCACTTTAGACCCAGCCACATGCAAATCAGTTTTGACCCTGTGCCTCATGGGAACAGTCCATCCCGAACTGTCCGGCCAGGTCCTCCCTGGACCAGAAGCAAGCATCCTGGGACCTGTTTCGGGGCATCACCCCTCATTAGCCAGGCTAGCTTGAATCTGGTGGCATAGCGAGCATGCGACCCACGACTGGGCATACCCTTCCCACTTAGGGTGACAATTGCAAAAAGAACAGATGATGGATGGAATGCTGAGCCAATCAAACATTCACCCCCAGTCACAGATCAGGATTCAAGCTAGCCTGGCTGATGAAGGGTGAAACCCCGAAACTGGTCCCAGGGTTCACGTTTCTGGTCCAGGGAGGACCTGGCCTGGCAGTTCGGGCTGGACTGTTCCCAACAGGGGCAAGACAAATTTGCATATGGGTGGGTCTAAACTGGGGTGGCACGGTGAGCAAAAGAACGTCAAATTTAACCCAGATCTCTTGACTGGGGTGAATGTTTTAATTTATTCTGCATTCTGTCCATCATCTCCGCAGTAGGGCCTTGAAGGTAGGGACAGGTTCCTTGGAGAACAAGCACTCTCAAAACCGTAACAGGGCTTAGGCCGCACTGAGTGTTCAAATCTCAGCCCATGGGAGGCAGAGACACGGTACATTCGGAGACTCTCCTTAACACCCAGCCTGTGTTCTCAGACCTCCCATCGCCTAGTGGCTCTGGCCTTCTTGGACCTCGCTGCCTCTAGCAGCCCCCTGCCCCTTGGACCACCCAGTGCCCCGGGGGAGTCTCTCGGAGCTACCACCAGCCCTCTCACGGACCCCTTCCTCTAGCTGCTGCGCCCCCCAGTCCTCCCAGAGCCTATGTCTCCTTGCAGCCCCGTCCTCTTAGTTCCCGTCCTCAAGCAGACCTGGTCTTCTTGAAACCCTTTTTGTCTGTACAGCTCCTGTCCTGGCCGTTAAAGGTCCCACACTCTAGCAGCTCCAGTCGTATCAGAACTCCCTACCCCCTGGCAGCCCGGGCCATCCCTGGAACCCACGGCATTCTTAGCTCCTGTCCCAGAGCTTCCGGTCCCTCAGACCCACCATCCACTAGCAGCCTCGGCACCTTCAACTCTCGTCCTCTAGCAGTCCCAGCCCTCTTAGAGCCCCCGTCCCCTAGCAGCCTCAGTCCTCACAGAGCTCCAGTCCCGAGCTCCCAGGCCATCTTCAGCTCTGCTTCAATTCATTTTCACCCCAAAAAATATGCTGTTTAAATATTTACTTTTATATTGAAAAGCCTGCATGACAGGGGGGAGAGAGTGATGGTAGTAAAAGGGAGGGGCGGCATTTTTCAATTCTCGCCTAGGGCGGCAAAACACCTAGAAACGGCCCTGAGTTCATAGTGGCATTGTAGCCAAGGGGCACCAGGCACGCTATTTGCATACTATTTGCATGCTATTTTTGATAAATATGATACAGGCACATTATCATACCCATGCTCTTGATTTGCACTTTTTTGTTATTTATGAGTGACAATTTTTGAGGTGTTTTTTCAGTCAAACTTTGCGACGCTCTTCCTGGCTGATTTGACTTGTCGAGCAATGAATGATCAAAGTACAGCATGAAGACTGAAACACAGGCACCAATTCAATTTTAATTTTTTGCCTTAAATGTTCACAATTTTGAGATCTGTAAACTTACAAAAGCAGGTGACATTCCGATCGGTGTGAAAAATCTGATGATTATGTGAGAATTTGCAATTATCACGTTGTGTGAGGAATAAATAACACACACCTTTTACGAGCAAAATATGCAGTGCCATGTCTAATCAAATAATAAACATAAATGTATTACAAAAAATAGCATCACATTCACAAGATCGCAGATCATGTTACAACTCCAATTACATCCTTTCATATCAATGTTTGTAGAGACGTGCATTGGTTGAACCTGACGCCAAAGTATGTGACATAATTCTGTCAATTAAACACAAATAATACAACGAACAAACGTTGCATACCAAGGGGCATATTTACAAGCCCCTTGCGCCACTTTTGCGCCGCCGTTGCGTCACTCATGTGACGCAGCGGCGACGCAAACCATGCGCCACGTTGCGCAATATTTACAACGTGACGCATCTAGGGAGATGCGTCACGATGTAAACCCCTGCGCCACATGAAACCTGCGTCAGGTTTCATGTGGGCGTTCCAGCGCAGGGTGGGCGTTCCCTCGCAGGTACGCCACGTAAAGTGACGCAGTGAAATCTACAAGATTTCACTGAGTCACTTTACGCCCATGCTGCGTCAAAACCCTGCGCCTGCTTGAAGCAGGCGTAAGGATTGACGCACCATGTTAGGGATAGGGCACCCCCGAGCATTGCTGGAGCTGCGTCGCGCTTGCGACGCGACTCCAGCAATGCGCCGCCTTTCCGTCGGGGGATGCGACACGCATCTGCCATTCTGTGCGCCACGGCGCACCGCATTGTAAATGCGGCGCATCGGCGGTGGCGCAAGGGCAAACTTGCGTGTCGCCAGGGAACGTAAATATGCCCCCCAGTGCTTAGAAGTCTCAAATACCGCTAGAACTCATGTCTGTGCCAGTAACCTAACACAGAATGTTACAGAATCTGGGAATGCCGTGCCTTTCGTGAACACTATCCATTTTGAAAGACCAGACATATGTATACGGCAAAAGTTGAAGTAAAGTGACAGGATGTCATAAATGAGAACATGCATTTTTTTGGACAAACAATGGAGGGCCCGATTCACAGAACTAACTTAAGACAAAATCCTAAACTTGCTACCATTTTGGTATTCACAGAAGGCACTTACTCATTTTGGTATTCACAGAAGGTACTTACTTACTCATTTTGAGTAACTTACTCATTTTGTGTAACTTACCAAAATGAGTAAGTTACACAACATGAGTAAGTTACACAAAATGAGTAAGTTACTCAAAATGAGTAAGTAAGTGCCTTCTGTGAATACCAAAATGAGTAAGTGCCTTCTGTGAATACCAAAATGGTAGCAAGTTTAGGATTTTGTCTTAAGTTAGTTCTGTGAATCGGGCCCGGAGATATTGAGTTAGCCCCAGCATGACTCAACTTAAATGCCAGGGAGAAGTGACTCGACATTTTGCCGCCTATGTCAAGCTGGTCAAGCTGGTAACATTTGCTTATTGTGGGAGCAATCTGGTACCTCTGCAAGTGGAAAACTAGGCAGCGGCCTAGAACTGCATTAGCCTAAAGCAGTCCTAATGACCTCCTTAGGAAAATTGTTCTCTCAGGCCCGGCATACATGATCTTTTTTGGGAATACCATGTTACAACTGTGAGCCTGTGCGCTCCGAGCTGGGTCTCATGCTCACTACACCACTGGATTCAAGCTAGCTTGGCTGATGAAGGGCGATGCCCTGAAACCGGTCCCAGGATGCTTGTTTCCGGTCCAGGGAGGACCAGGCTTGACAGTTCGGGCTGGACTGTTCCCACAAGGAACAGGGTGAAGACTGATTTGCATATGGCTGGGTGTAGTGGTCTTTCCTTGTTATCTCCTCTGTTTAGAATGCTCATGCTATGGCTGTTCCAGAGGTGAGCATTCCACTTCAGAACACTGAAGTCTTGCAGTTTGAATATCTTGTCAGTTGTGGTCTTATGCTTTGACTGAGCTGGCTGCTGCGCAGCACCTGTCATAAATAAAGCTTACCTTCAAGATTTACTCTTCGTTGATGTTTGATGTCACTACATTATTGATGGCCACGATCGACAGGTGACTTCAGAACCTACGGGACACATTGGGAGCAGAATTCGTGTATGGCTGTTTTCCGATGGTTGGTGGAACCTCGTCAGGTTAAATTGCTTTGAAGCTAAGAGAGAATCCTGCGCATCGGTTCAAGACTTAGAGGTATTGTCAGCGAATTGCGCGTAAAAGCAGCAGTGGCGGATTAAAAAGAGATTCATGGTCTAACGCAACGTTAGTGTGACGTAACAAGGAAACCATTTTGAGGCCTGGCACTTGCTAGTTGTTCGACGCACGCAACTTACGCAACGTAAGCACCATCTTAGATGGACTACAAGCAGCGTTTAGATAGTGCAGTGATTACACGACGTTTCCAGCTACGTAACGGCCATTTTGGAGTAAATGAAATTGTCTGCCATGGAAAAAGCATTTATACATAAAGTTGGGGGCATTTTGTATGGCCATCATCACTAAGGCCATAACAAATACGTGTTGGTTGAGAGTCTGCACGGTCGGATTACAAGTAAAGTTTGCAACTATTCATTAAAAAAAAACGAAGCAAGGAGTTTAGAAAATTAAGTGCTTTATGTACAGCTTTAAACACGCATCTGCCTAATACGGTGACACGCACACCTGGCGTGTCAACAAATTATACGACGAATTTGACAAATAGAGCACATTGACAACAGTATTAAACACGCGTCTACTCATTACGGTGACGCACGCCAGGCGTGTCAACGTGTTATTATATGTGTTTATCCATTAGTGCGCATTTTCTACAAAATTAAACACGTGTTCTATTACAACGGTGACACAAACACCTGGCGTGTCAACGAGTTATACAATTTTTCTAGGTATCTTACCTTGTTGACAAGAATTGACAGTACGATGACACACTCACCTTGTGTGTCAATGTGATTTAGATTCATTTCAGTTCCTTTTGGATCTACACTTCTCCTTTGTGTATACATTATTCTAGTTGTTTTAAAAGATAAAAAAAAAAATTCTTTTAGGTTCTGTATAGAATAACTCATATTAATATGCAGTCAGTATCTCCACCACCACCTTTTCTTGAACTGCCTGGCAACCCACCCATTTCGTGGAAAAATTGGTACGATGCTTTTGTCACTTATCTTGGTGCAATAGGTGCCTCTCGCTATAGAGCTGAAAGAAAGAAATACCTCCTTTTGCATTTGTTGGGCTTCGAAGGGAGGTCTATCTTCAAACATTTGCCAGCGTTGGTACGAGCGCAAAATGAGGAAGACATTGATGAATTTGTAGAGGCTGTTAAGAAGTTGGAGTTACGTTTTGATGTTCAACCTAGTCTGGTAGTTATCAGACATAAGTTCTTCAAACGGGAACAGAGACCTGGAGGGATGTTGATGTTTTTATCTCTGCTCTGCGCAAATTGAGTGCAGATTGTCAATTTGAAACATTCACGGAGCAGTTAATCAGAGACCAGTACATTTGTAAATGTTCAGACAAGAATATTCAACAAAAGTTATTGTCCATGGGTAATCCTTCTCTAGAAGAAACTATTGGCACTGCAAACAGCATTGAATTGTCTAAAGTTTCAGTGAAGGAGTTAGAGGACAAAACTAATGAATCCGTGAGTGTTGTTAGATCCAAGGATGTTAAGAACATTGTAACCTCACGATCTGATAATAGGTTCTTCAAACAAACTAATGTATGTTTCCGTTTTGGGAATCTTTCTCACATCAAGTCGGGCAGAGGATGTGCGGCCAAAAATGTCATTTGCAGAGTGTGTGGTAAATTTGGTCATTTTGCGAAAGTTTGCTAAAGTGTGAAACGTGGTGGTGTATCGTCTCAAGATAGCAAACAGGTCACTTCTTCTTCCTCTTCTTTGGTTGCTAATGTTTCATAGGTGGAACGTGTTGATGACAATTACAATAATATCCAGGATGTGCTGAGAGACATGGTTGTGGTTGTTGGTGAAGAAAATGTTTCCCAGGGTGATGTTTCTGAATGTGTGGATCCGTACATTGACATTGGCATTGGTGATAAAAGGGTGTGTTTGTTAGTTGACTCAGGAGCAAGAATAACCACGATCACCCAAGAATTGTTTAGTGAGGTTTTGGGCTCTCGACCTTTAGAACCTCCTGATAGGTCTCCTGAATCATACGAAGGGAGGAGGATTGAGCTTGCAGGTTTTTTTGAAGATATACTTGAATTCAGGGGAAGAACAATTCATGGGAAAGTGTACGTGGCAATCAAGGGGTTGTCCATCCTAGGATGGTTTCATCAAGGACTTTTCAAAATGGTGTTTAGACCTGGGACCAGGGATCAAATATCTATTGTCTGCTCGGATGATTTTAATGTCAATCTGTTTGAACACTATCCTTCTGTTTTTGGTGGGGGCTTAGGTCAGATTAAGGGCTTTACACATCAAATTAGGGTTAAGGATGATGCCATTACTGTCAAGCACAGACTCAGGAATGTACTCTTTAGTGTTAGGGATCAGTTGGAACAGGAACTCAACGGTTTGTGTCAGAAGTGCATAATTGAGCCGATTGAGTCTTCTCTCTGGCTTTCTCCATTGGTTGTGGCGAAGAAGAAGAATGGGGAACTTCACGTTTGCATTGACTTACGCAGTCTCAATAAAAATATCTGGGTAGATTCTCATCCCCTTCCTAAACTTTCTGATATGTTGTCCATGATTAATGGTTCAAAATGGTTTAGTAAGTTAGATTTAGCGTCGGCTTACCACCAAGTGGTCTTGGATCCTTCCTCTAGACATCTCACTGCTTTTGTATCGCCCATTGGCTCTTTCCAATTTTGCAGAATGCCCTTCGGTCTTGCCTCTGCGGCGGCAGTGTTTCAAAGGATCATGTGCTTAATGCTCAAGGGGATCAAAGGTGTTGCCGTTTTCCAAGACGATGTCTTAATTTACGGTGAGTCTAGTGAGTCTGATGATGATTCTCTGTATCGTGTCCTGGACATCATGCAAGAGAAGGGTGTTGTTTTGAAGAAAGAAAAATGCATATTTAAGGTACAGAAGGTGGAGTACTTAGGACATGTTTTATCGGAACATGGTGTAGAACCCAGACCCGGTCTTGTCAAGGCTATTATTGACAGTCCTGCTCCTACGGATAAGGTCGGTCTGAAATATTTCTTTGGACTCTGTGAGTTTTACTCACGATTTGTGCCTGATTATGCTTCAAGGGTGCAACCATTAACAAACATGTTAAAGAAGAGGGTGGATTTTGTTTGGGATGATTAATGTCAAGAAGTGTTTGAGTTGATCAAGACCCAATTGGTTAGTCCAAGGATTCTTAAACCATTTGATCCTATTGCCATGTGCACTATCACTGTGGATGCCAGTGGTGTTGGTTTAGGTGCTATCCTTACCCAGTGCATTAATTGTACAGAGCACACGTTGGGTTTTGCTTCCAGGGTGTTACGTGGACCTGAGTTGAATTTTGCTGTAATCGAAAGAGAGCTTTTAGCGTGCTGGTGGGCCATCAGAAAATTCAATCCCTACATTTGGGGAAATCACTTCCAGCTATGCATAGATCACAGTCCGCTTGTTTCTATCCTCTCAGGGGATAAGATTAAAGAACATACCCCTAGAATTGCTCGTTTGTCTACTAAGTTTCTTCAGTATGACTTTGAAATTTCATATCTTCCAGGCAACAAGAACGGTAGAGCAGATTATTTTTCGAGGTTTCCTATTGTGGATTCTCCTTCTTGTGTTGATGATGATGAAGATGAAGACAACTGTTTCATTGCCTCTGTGGTTTTGAATGATATGTGTGCTGTCAGTAAGAGGGAATGGAGGAATGAATTGTCTAAGGATGCTTTACTATGCCAAGTCATTAACTGTATCAAGAATGGTTGGCCAAAAGAGAAAAACGCACCATTCTCTCTTCAAACTTTTGTTAAAGTCTCACTGGAGCTTTCTGTGGAAGATGGTCTATTGGTGCGTGGCGATAGATTAGTTCCTTCAGAAAAGGTGAGGTGTAGATTGGTCAGTGGAACTCATGAAGGGCATTTGGGTAAAACACTAACCAAACCAAGGTTGCGTGAATGTTTTTGGTGGCCCCAAATGGACAAGGATGTTGATGTCTTCGTTGGTGAGTGTGTTGTGTGTTCCAATGCAGAAAAGAATCTTAAATTGAGAACTCTTCCCCTTCAACCTATTGATCTCCCAGCTAGACCTTGGGAGAAGATTGGTATTGACCTTGTTGGTCCTTTCAATTTGCTTCCCACTTCCTCAAGGTTTTCTGTTGTTGCTATTGACTATTATTTGAAATGGCTGGAGGTACGTTTCATTGCTGAACCAAACTCTATAAATGTTATTGATTTTCTAAAAGATATTTTCCTGCGTGAAGGTTTCCCTTCCACTATTGTGTCCGACAATGGGGTACAGTTTGTCAGTCAAGAATTTGAAAAATATTTGCAACAGGGGGGAATAACTCATTCCAAGAGCTCACTCTATCACCCGCAAACGAATGGTCTTGTGGAACGCATGAATAGAGTTTTGAACAACTGTGTGCAATGGGCGTTGGCTGGAAAGTGCAATGTTCAGAATGCTGTTCGGTCAATGCTGTGGTTTTACCGTACCACACCTCACTCGTCAACCAAAGTGTCTCCTTTTGAACTGTTGCGTGGAAGAAAGCCGTGTTCCAAGGTCTGTCCTGGGTGGATGTCGAAGTGGGTGAAAATGGATACTGTGATTGATGTGGATGACCTTGTAAGGAATAATGTTTCTCGAGCTCAATCACGTCAAAAATCTTATTTTGATGCTAGAAGGAGATCTGTTCCTCACACGCTTGTTGTTGGTGACACTGTGCGTGTGAAGATCCCTGTACACAGCAAGAAGGGAGATTTTAAATTCTCTGATCCCATGGTTGTGAATAGAGTTTGTGGAAATGCTGTCAGGGTGAACAACAAATATTGGTGGAGTGTGTCCAGAGTTGTCAAATTGTCTGGGCATGTTAACAACAAAAACTTACATTGCGGTCTTTCTGATGTCATTGATGGTCTACCCTCAAGTGTTTCTCCACCTGTGTGTTTGCGCAGGAGTGAGAGACAACGTACTGTTCGAAGTAGATTTCGCTAATTTTTCCTTCTTGTTTTCTTCCCTCCTCTCTTACCTCATTCTTACTTGCTTTCTCTTTTTGCTTCTCTTTAGTTGCTCTTCCTTTCCTCTGTTCTTGTTTTCTCTTAATTCGTTTATAAGGGGGAGGATAATGTAGTGGTCTTTCCTTGTTATCTCCTCTGTTTAGAATGCTCACGCTATGGCTGTTGCAGAGGTGAGCATTCCACTTCAGAACACTGAAGTCTTGCAGTTTGAATATCTTGTCAGTTGTGGTCTTATGCTTCGACTGAGCCGGCTGCTGCGCAGCACCTGTCATAAATAAAGCTTACCTTCAAGATTTACTCTTCGTTGGCGTTTGATGTCACTACACTGGGTCCAAACTGGGGTGGTGTGGTGAGCAAAAGAATGATGGATTTAACCCAGATCCTTGTATCTGGGGGTGAATGTTTGCATTGTCCAGCATTCCGTCCATCAATTGTTTCTTTTGCATATGTCGCCCTAAGTGGGAAGGGTATGCCCAGACGTGGGTCCCGTGCTCACTACATCACTGGATTCAAGCTAGCTTGGCTGATGAAGGGTGATGCCCTGAAACTGGTCCCAGGATGCTTGTTTCCGGTCCAGGGTGGACCAGGCTTGGCAGTTCGGGCTGGACTGTTCCCACAAGGAACAGGGTGAAGACTGATTTGCATATGTCTGGGTGTAGTGGTCTTTCCTTGTTATCTCCTCTGTTTAGAATGCTCACGCTATGGCTGTTCCAGAGGTGAGCATTCCACTTCAGAACACTGAAGTCTTGCAGTTTGAATATCTTGTCAGTTGTGGTCTTATGCTTCGACTGAGCCGGCTGCTGCGCAGCACCTGTCATAAATAAAGCTTACCTTCAAGATTTACTCTTCTTTGGCGTTTGATGTCACTACACTGGGTCCAAACTGGGGTGGTGTGGTGAGCAAAAGAATGATGGATTTAACCCAGATCCTTGTGACTGGGGGTGAATGTTTGCATTGTCCAGCATTCCATCCATCAATTGTTTCTTTTGCATGTGTCGCCCTAAGTGGGAAGGGTATGCCCAGACGTGGGTCCCGTGCTCACTACACCACTGGATTCAAGCTAGCTTGGCTGATGAAGGGTGATGCCCTGAAACCGGTCCCAGGATGCTTGTTTCCGGTCCAGGGAGGACCAGGCTTGGCAGTTCGGGCTGGACTGTTCCCACAAGGAACAGGATCAAGACTGATTTGCATATGGCTGGGTCCAAACAGGGGTGGTGTGGTGAGCAAAATAATGATGGATTTAACCCAGATCCTTGTGACTGGGGGTGAATGTTTGCATTATCCAGCATTCCGTCCATCAATTGTTTCTTTTGCATCTGAGCTCGCTCGTCAGGACAGATCTTCGCCACTAGGGTGCGCTGCGGGCTGAATGCTGAGAGATAGATGCTGTGCTCTGCTTTCTGGTGCTTTCCTTGATTTTGTGCAGAGTTGAGCCTTTTGTGCCACTCCTTCATCCAGAATATAATTTTCTTTAGAAAGGTGTTCCAGAAACAGCGCTTACAGTTAATATTTAATCACATTCTTCTGCCTATAAATGAAGTTCAGGGTGGTAGACCATCTCGGCATAGCACCTTTTCAGGATTCCAGAATTAGGACATAATGCAGGCTCAGATTGTAATGGGGGCAATATCCAGGGGTGTAGGCATGAACAACAGTGAAGCAAGGGCACACACACAGGGCACCAGTTGTGCTACATTCCGGAATACCAAGCGATCCCAAGGACACTCTATCTATAACCTCGGGCCGTGCCTGGCCTCTCGGGTGTATGTGGTTAAAATGTATGGTAATGGCCGGTTGGCTCACTACATCCCTCCTAACATGGGGGAAGATGCTGGCAAAGTCTTAGATAAGGGAATAGCCTAGAAACCACAACCAGATAAACCACGAGGCGTCAAGGCTAGAGTTCCTCCAGTTTTTCTCTCTGGATACGTCCCTTGAAGAGTCGTTGTCATTAACAGATGAAGTCTCGTAGCCGTTGGTTTGGTCTTGGATTGGGTCTTAGCCGGTACGGGTGTTCTCGATGTGGTTTGGACATCTCAGCCAGGCTTAGCAAGTTATCTAAGGTGCTATCCTCCGGCAGTTCCCTTGATATCAGAATATTCTCCTCCCCGTCGTATTCCTCCTCATCGACATTCTGCTCTGCAGTAATGCCACAGGGGTCTTCAGATCTTCTTCCAATCCCCGCGCTGCCCCTCGACCCAGGCGTGCCCGTGATCTTCTTGAACCAGGATGCATTGCGTGTTACCGTCACATTGCCCCTCTTGGCCGTGATCATAGTTCCTTTTATTCAAATTATCTCACAGATCTCTCCCTCAAAAGAAGTTCTAAATTTCCAGCCAGGATGTCTGTCCTTAATTACCATGGCGTCCCCTAGTTAAAGCTCTGACTCCTGAGCGTTTCTCTTTTTGCTTGCCTGCTCGTTGGTGGCTTTTCTGTTGTCCTGTACTGCCTCCAGGTCAAGGATTGCGGGCACCCACTCAGAGCTGACGGGCACTAAGTCACGTACCGGTCTCTTCATGATGAGCTCACTTGGGGCACATCCTGTCGTGGAGTGTGGTATTTGCCGGTGCGCCCTTAAGAATTGATGTAGACACACTTCCAAGTTGTCGCCTTGATCCACACGTGTTCTCAGTACTTTGTTTAAAGTCCTCATAAATCTTCCACCTCCTCATTCACCTGTGGCCACTGGGGTGTGATTTTTCTGTGTCGAATATTAAGATGATGTAAATAGTCTTTTAACTCTAGTCCCTGAAATGGTGGTCCATTATCACCTCACCCGGCAGTCCCAGCATCACAAATATTTTTTATAGGGTGGGCTTTACGCACTCAAAAGCTGTGGACCGGATGATGTCAACAGCTTGAAACTTGGTGGTGCCATCCATCATTACCAGTGTCAGTCTACCATCCGGAAAACTTCAGAAATCCGGGCTGACCTTTGACCATGGTTTGTCACATGGTTCTTCCGTTATTACTGGGGTTTTCGCTACGCCAGCTCCTGTGATCCTGCAGGCATGACATCCTCTCACAGTCTCTTCCACCATTCTGTCAGCCCCAGGAAACCACACTTAAGACCTTAGCCTCGCTTTGGTTTTCACTAGCCCTTGAAGAGCTAGCTCCACTGTGCGTCTCCACTTGCTTCTTGGAAGTTACTATGTGCATTCCCCTCAACAGCAGTCCTTCTGAGGTCTCACTTAGTTCGCTACGGCATCTCCACAGGCTTGTACGCAATTCTCTCTCTTCATCGGTGAGTTCACTCACCCCTCTCAAGAAGTCTTTCCACTGATGAGTCTTCAGCGCCTCCTTCAACTTACTCAGGCAGCTATCTTCTTGGTCGCTTCCACCAGCTCCTTTAGTGATATAGCTCGCAGACATGCGTTTTCCAAGACAAACCTTATAAAGTCTTCCACTCCTCTGTCTGTGTCTTTCTGTGTCTGAGGGTCATCTGCCAGTGGATGTCTGGACAAATAATCAGCTGGGTTGGTTGCTCCTGGCCGATAGGCGACATCTAAATTATACTGCTTGAGATGTACCGCCCAATGTTCTATTCGGGCGGCACATTCCTGGCAGATCTATTGAACAGCAGTACTAGAGGTTTATGATCAGTGATCACGTTGAAGTTGTGCCCACAGAGGTATATATGGAGACGTTGACACACCCACTTAATGGCCAGAGCCTCTTTCTCTCAATCTGGGCGTACCGGGTTTCCACTGCTGTCAGTGCTCGGCTGGCGTATGCAATGGGTATCCATTTACCCCCTTACCGCCCACAGTAGTTTACCATGCCCAGGAAACTTCACATTTCTGTGGGGTTCTGCGGGATAGCAGCTGCTCGAATTGCCTCCACCTTGGCTGGGTTAACCTGAACGCCATCCTTTGAGAATCGATATCCAAAGAACTCTACCTCAGTGGTGTAAAATGAACATTTGCTTTTGTGGAGCGTGAGTCCTTGATCCACGAGTCTCTGTAGAGTAGTTCTTAGTCTTGCATGATGCACCTCCAAGGTGTCCAAGAAGATCAGCACATCATTGCTGACGTTGATGACCCTCACTAGTCCAGATAGTGCTACTCATATGGTGTTCTGGAATACCTCGGCAGCGGAGGACACCTCGAAACTGAGCCTCTTGAACCTCCATAATCCTACGTGTATGGAAAAGTGGTTATGTAGCGAATGTCCTTGTCTAAGAGAAACTAGTGGTACCCTGAGTTGAGGTCTACTTTCGAAAACCACTTGTCTCCATTAATATCGGTTAAAATTTTGTCTATTGTCGGGGTGATGTGTTTCTCTCTTTTGATCACCTTGTTGGGTAGGCGCATGTCCACATGTAGTCTTATGGCCACTGGCTGCATTGGTTTGGGGGCTATTACTTAAGGAGACACCCTCGGGGTCGGCCCCAATACTTTTTCAATCACTCTGTCCTTCTCTAGATGATCCAACTCAGCTTCAACTAGGGGGCGCAGGTGAAAGGGTACCCTCCAATGCCTCAGGGCCACCGGCTTTACTGTCTTATCGATATGTAACTTCACTTTGACACCCTTCAAACATCCCAGTCCTTCAAACAATTGAGGGAACTCTCCAATGATTCCCTCGGCATGAGAGAGGTGTACTTGTTTTTTGAACAGCACGAGTCCTAAGTCTTCAGCTGTATGACAGCTGAGCAGAGTGCCTGCACTCTCCTGGGTGACATAAAACTTTGCCCTCAGCTTCGTGGAGCCATGGCTCACAGCCACCTCTATGACCCCTTGGAGAGGTATGGAACTGACTCCTCCATAGTTGTATAGTTTGGCTTTGGTCTTCTCCAGCTGTGGCTGGGGTACTAGGTGCAGGTACTGTTCAAAATCTAAGATATTCACTGATGCCCCAGTGTCAATAAGTAGAGTTACTGATACCCCATCCACACACACTGTACACATGGGTAGAGGTCTCCTCCTTTGATTGTGTTGCCCTGTGAAGGATACAGTGAATATTTCTCCATCATCTTCCTCCTCTTCTTCTAGATTCTTTATCTGTTGGCTTACCATCACTGCAGCGCCCTGCTCCTCCTCCACTTCTGACACGACTTTGACTCTTTAGAACTTCTTGACCTTTCCACCGCTACTGTAGTTTCTTGACTCTCCCAGGCATACCCTTGCAAAATGATCTGACTTTCCACACTGCAAACATGTTTTTCCTTTCGCAGGACAGTTCTTCAGGAGGTGGCCTGGAAATCCGCAGCTTCCTCTTGCTTTTTGCGCAGCTCCAGTTAGGACTTTTCCTCTACCACGCCCCACTCCCTTCTGGATGGCATCCACTCGCTCTTCTTTGATGTTCCCCTGATGGGAATACGATGGCGTAGCTGCACTGGGGGCCATGTCTGACTCCATCTACCCAGCCCTCACATCGGCTAGTTCATGTGATCTCCCCAATATTAGAATCTTATCCAGTGATATCCCCGGTTGGCGGAGGATTGGTTTACTCAGTTTGGCAGACCAGCACCCTTGAATCAGTTGGGCCCTTATCTCAAACTGTTTATCAATGCCTGTACACGTGCTGGCCAACTTTCTTAGGCATGCATAGAATATATCTACCGATTTCCCTTCGCTCTGCTGAGCCTGTCTCAGCGTAAAGTGTTCATAATCCGGGTTCAATTGGGGATCAAAGAATCTTTTAAGAGCTGCCACTGCTGTGTCATAATCATTGTTGTCGCCGGTGTTGGGTAAGTCAAAGAAGTGGTCATACAGTTCATCCCCTCCCATGTGTAGTATGGTTGATCTTTTCACTGTGCCATCCATTTTGCACGCTGCGCGAAAGTAGTTCTCCAGATTCCCTATCAACTTTCTTCACCTTGGTGTTGCTGTGGCTGGGTCCGCCAGCTGACTGAATGGGGGTAGTGCCGCTAGAGCTGACTGCGAGCCGCGTTCGCGAGGGCGCTCTTAAGCCTGATTGTCCTGCACCAACATCTTGAAATTGCCTTAGTATTCCCCTTTTCTTTCTTGTATGTGCCTGTCTTTTGGGAGCTCTCAACTCGTAGGCGTGCAGAAGTTACTGATCCTCCTCTTTACTGATTCTCAATTCTCTCTTCCCCCCCTTTTTTTGTAGCTTAGTGCCTGACTTGTACACCCTTCTCTTTGCCCCTGCTTCCTTAATCTATTATCCTCTATCTAATTTTTTATTTTGAATATAATTTTTTTTTTCTCATGAGCCCCTCTTCTGTCTTTTGTTCTCCTTCTCTTTTCTTTTTCACTAATGACACTTGGGCCCCTCCTCTCACACTTTCCAACCCCTTATAATGTTGTCTTTACATTTTATATTTTTTATTTCTTTTTTGCAGGTGCCCGCTCGGCCTTCACTGGGTGAGACATTCCCCCTCGCCTCCGCATTCCAATGAACGCGGTCTCCTTGTGCTCACCTTCTCATGCGCTGGGCCGTAGACCGGTCCCAGGATGCTTGTTTCCGGTACAGGGAAGACATGGCTTGGCAGTTCGGGCTGGACTGTTCCCATGAGGCACAGGGCCAAGACTGATTTGCATATAGCTGTGTCTGAACTGGGGTAGCAACGTGAGCTAAAGAATGATGATGGATTCAACCCAGATCTGTGACTGGGGGTGAGTGTTTGAAAAGTTTCAGCACTACGTCCATCATCTACTTGTGTTTGCGTCGTAGACCTTCGGCACTGCCACACTTCGCCGCACTGCTCCTACTGCTGGTGTGCGACACTCTAGGCTCTGCTGACCGCAGCTGTGAACTGCTCTGCAGTTGACCACTGACAACCATGCCTCCTCACCAGCACCTCGGCGGTTCGCTGGCACTTCACTATTCTGCCACACCGCTCCTCGACAGAATAGCGTGGACGGCGCTAGACGTACTCCTGGTCAGTCGGTGTGCACCTTGACGGGCTCTGACTCCATGCTGCACCTCTACGGCAGTCGCGACAGTCATGGGGTAAGTACCCCCTTGTCGCCAATGTAATGGGGGCAATAACCAGGGTTGTAGGCCTGAACAACGGTGAAGCAAGGACACACACACAGGACACCAGTTATGTTATGTGCCATAATCCCGAGCACACTATATTTATAACCTTGGGGCCGTGCCCGGCCCCTCGGGTGCATGTGGTTACAATGTATTGTAGTGGCCGGTTGGCTCACTACACAGATGTCACAGATGTCTCAGGAAGATGACGGGTTAATAATCTTCCAATTATTTCATATGCATGATGAATAGCTTTTTATTCTAATGCCTTTTTCAAATATTGAATGCATTCATTATCCGAGCAATGTTCTGCTCTGGGCTGCAGTAGTCAATAATACACGGATTAGTGAAACAAAGGTTCGCAGAGGGATGTACCTAACCTTTCCCAGGAGTGCTTGGAGAAGGTGATTTAAAAGAGATTAGTTCAGACAGAAAATAAGGTATCATTACTGAAAGATAAGGAGCTAAAATAATTCATCAAGAACTAAGTTCCATTAAAACTTGTTTTGGGGAGAAATGAACCCTTTCATATTTTTTTCTGTCTCTCATCTGATAGCCACTTTATCATTAACGCAATAAGGCATGCTCTTTTCTGAGCCAGGAGTCCTGTTTTTCTAAGGCCTGGAATGGTAGAGATATTTATTGAACCACCGTTCCTTCCCAAATATTTGCTTATGAAAATTGAAACCGAGTTTAAGGTTAATGTGATCTCAAGCTCTATGTCGTTCGGGCCCATTCAAAAATAGCGAGGCATTTTTGGCGCTAGTCAAGCAATTTGGTAGAATTAAGTCAAAGAAAATCAAAGCAAAATGCAGCAAATTCCTTGTTACTAAAATACATCCGTGTTCTGTCACCACACCAACGCAGGTACTGTGCAGGGAAAAATTGACCAAAATGATGTCTTTTGATTATGAATTTACAGATGGCAAGTGGCTCCTCGTGTTTCTTATAATCCACTTAACTTTGAATTAAGGAATTAGCTAATGTGGTTGCCAACGGTGGGAAAAATCCCCATTCACTAGTGAGCCTGTCCAGATACTGGAGGACCACCCCAGACAACAGATGAGTATGCAGATTACCCACATTTATGACCCTCAGAAAAAGATGGACGTTCCCTCTCCACATAAACCCTTCTAGGAAAATCGGGAAAGTTGCAAGTGTTTGAAGCACTTTAAGACAAATAGCATTCTGCATACTCTGAAAAAAGGAAATTTGTGGGGCCTTTCATAGTAATTTGCAAACGGCACTAGGGGGTACCCTAAAACTGATGCCTAACCTTGTTTTCTAGAAGTGCTAGCACTGACACCTTGCCTCCTAATCTGTGTTGTCAGCACTCGCTCTAGATGATCAGAAATCTAATCAGTTTCTTTTGAATGTAGCTCTCTTGCAGTCCTTTGTTCCGGTCCCTCCTGTCTGAAACAAACATTAAAATGCATTCTTGATTGGCGCGTGTGCCATTGTTTTTTTCCTATTCCAAATTGAAGAAAGCAAATTAGTACCGCCTAAACTCTGCAAAAATGGAAATGATATTATTATTGACATCACACTTATGGTCGTTTGATTTGTGGCCCCAAAAACTCGGGCAATGTCTGGTAACTGTGATTTGCTCAAATGACTATGGACTTGGCACCTGCCCTGGTCTTGCATATGATTGAGGTTGGCAGATATTGATTTTTTCATTCTTTGGAAAGTCTCTAATTAATATTGATCATCCTCCACCCTCCTGTTGATGGTTGAAGGACAGAGGAGCCAAGTGACCCTGGCCAGCAAAGCTTATGGTTCTAGACTCCAATACATAATTTTGTTATGGAAAGTTAATCCAGAGAGCTCTGGATTTTCAAGGTCTCATTATGAAAGTTTTCATCAATGTTAGATGGCCAATGGGACAAGAGTGGCTGCAGCCATTGGTAAATCCGTATTAGTGCCAGACCAGAGCATGTTCTAACTCACTATTGGAGAGCCGGTGCTTCGAAAATTAACATTTGTGTTTGTATGACCTTCTTATGTGTCAAAGTAGATGTCTGTGGTGGCAGTGGCAGCTCTTAGGGGCAGATTTACAAGAAACTGACGCATCTATACAGATGCGTCAGTTTCCCTGCGCCTGCGTGAAAAACCCTTGTGCCACCATAGATGTGCCGTATTTACAATACGGCGCACTATGGCGCAAGGATTGACAGATGCGTCAGAAATTCTGACGCATCTGTTGGCGGAAAAGTCACGCATTGCTGGAGTCGTGTCGCAAGTACGACCCAACTCCAGCAATGCGTGTTGCGGCCTATTCCCAATACACTGCGTCACTCCTTATGGCTGCTTCAAGCAGGCGTAAGGTTTTGACGCAGTGGCGTCCTAAAAGTCACGCAGTGAAATGTTGTAGATTTCACTGCGTCACTTTTACGAGGCTTTCCTGCGTGGGAACGCCTACCCTGCATACATTATACCTGACGCAGGTATAATGTCACGCAGGGCTTTACAACGTGATGCATCTCCCTAGATGCGTCATGTTGTAAATTTGCAGCATTTGTTACGCCACCGTTGCATCACAAAAAAGACGCAACGGCAACCTAAAAGTGTTGCAAGAGGCTTGTAAATCTGCCCCTACGTGTGTGGCTGCAATGTGTGGATGTCTGAGTGGATCAGATTCAACCTGAGAGAGCAGGTCACAGAGATCTTCCCCAAGGAACCTCTACTTCTTGCATCAATGGATTTCAAAGATGAAACTTGAAAAATCAGTACTCCATCGCCTGTATTTCTAGTGCACCACAGGTGGATTCATGGAGGAAAATACACCTCGACTTTTAGGGTGAAAAAAAGTATTAATAGCCAAACCCTGCACACATCAAATCCACAATCAACAAGGCAAGATGTCCCTGCAGGTGACAGCCCAGGGAATGTAACTGGGAGAGGTTATAGACCACATGGCTGCGGCAGTAAAACAAGCATTTGCAATGCTATAGGTCTCGCATTTGGGAGCGTTTGAGCTATTGGCATTGTAAATGACAAAAGCTTTTATTTATGTGTTTTGGCTGCACGTCTTTTACTGCCAGCCTTTCTTCTCGTAATATATGATAAGGTTGAACCATATATTACACATCTATGAATTTAACGATTTTAAGTGTATGACCACATTGTCACTCAATGTACAATACTTTTGTAATGCGAAAAAATGTACAGTCATTATAAATTTTACACTTTAAAAACTAGATTAGACACACAAAACATCCACTCATGCATTGGTTACAGCAACCTTCATATTTTTTTAATTTACACATAATGTCAAACCATGACATTTGAAAATCAGAAATGCTTCCAGTGACATCCTTTAGGTATGTTTGGATACTACAGTACTAGTAGCAGAATGCTTTTAATTACTAAGTGATTGGTCAGAAAGCTGTAATGTAGAAAAAATTGTGATTTACCATACCATAAAATATGCACACTATCAATCACATTTCTCTTGAAACACAAAAAATATATCGTTGTAAGTTAACAAAAAATGATGGCGGTTAGACCTGGCAGCCTTTGTTATGGTCTTCCTCAAACATTTTGCAATCTCCCCTCCTGTTTGCTGAAATTCGTTTTTGTTGGCTTTAGGATTCTGTGCACTTTACCAAAGCTAACCAGTGGTAAAGTGCTTGTGCTCTCTCATTTAAACGTAGTAAATTTGGCTAACGCCCAACTGACACATTTATTTTACTTGTAAGTCCTTAGTGAAGTGGATACTACATGCACCCAGGGCCTGTAAATTAAATTATACTAGTTGTTCTGCAGCACTTATTGTGCCACCCACTTAAGTAGTTCTTTAAAACATGTCTCAGGCCTAATATTGCAGCCAATGTGCAGTTTTAAACTGACAATTTACCCTGGCAAACTAAACCTTTTGCCAGGCTTAAACCTCAGCCCTGCCAAGTACCACTCATCAGGGGATAGACTAACACATTTCAGTGGGGTGGTCCGCATCACCACACTAAAATGCAAAGTCATTCATTATAGAGCCTCCTCAGCTGTCAAGCACCAGAGCGCTGCAGTATAATAATTAGTACTGTCTGAGAAAAGTTGGCAGCGCGGTCCACGCTTCTCGCTGTTTGGGGGCTGGCTCATCTGCACTAATTCTGGCTACATTCACCCACGGCATTCTTATTCACATGACGTTATATCATGTGAGTGACTGCAATGATTTGCCCAATGGCTGGGTAGCAGAGATAGTACACTTATAGGTGGGCCACTGACGGCGGGAGTGGGCGGCAGTTATGGTCAGTTTGACAGCTGCAAGTCCTGCCACTGTAGTGCTCGCACCGCTAATGTAATGCGCCAGTAATGTACATGGTTCAGCCTCCTGCGTCCTTGATCATGCTGTGCAAGAGAGTCCAAACCCGACCTGACGTCCGACCTGGACCGCGGCCGTAGTGAGTGGTAGTGCCTGCAGCTGAGCCTCATGAATGCGACGCGTGTCCTGACTGAACTGCTGCTGCTGGGGGAGTCGTCGCAGCTCTACTGGTCTGTACCAGGGTGGCGCTCGCTCTGTCACTCACACCATTGTCGAGGTATTTATCTCCTATTTTTATTTTATTTAGTCAGGACCGCATCATCATTATCAGCCTGTAAGTCACAGTACTGCTTTGAGTTCTGTACTGACTGTGCTCAGCAGTCTAGACCTTTGGCTGTTCGCTATTTGGAGTTCGGGGTCTGCACCTGTGGTGCACTTCTTCACGAGCCCTGTTGCTGCAATAAACCAATTAATTCTTACCGGCAATTTAGCATTCATTTATCACAACGAGGCCCTCCTGCCAAGTTATTACCCTTCCATTTCTGGTGCTTTGCAACCGTTTTAAGATCTTCTTAGAGTTCCTTTTTGCTCAAATGGGTGTTATTTCTGATATTTATATGTTTCCCTCGTCTTCATTGCTTGATTTTGCTTGCAAGAAAGTGTCACTCTAAGTGTCACACATTTAGTCGTTGAGTCTCACTCATAAATACACTGAAATTATGAAAATGTCACACATAAGAAATCTGAAACCTTGGCAGCTATGAAACCTCCCTTTTAATACATATAAGTCACCCCTAAGCTAAGCCTTTGACAGCCCATTGGCCAAGGTGCACTGTTTTTAAAAATAGGACATGTACGTTTATATTTTGTATTTCCTGGTAGTAAAAATCTCCCAAATTCGTTTTTTGCTAGTGTGAGGCCCATAGGATAACTTTGGGTTACCTTATAACATTTAATCAGTGGTTACTTTTCATTGGGAAGAGGTAGAAATGTCATGTTTGCTCTCAAAATAATTGTAATTTTAAATCCTCTTTAATGGTAAATTCAGATTTCTTCTGAAAATGCCACTTTTTGAAGATGGCATATTCTTGTACTAACCATTTGGTGCCTGTAGCCAGGGTCCCGAGTCATATGACTGTGAATAGTTGGCAGTTGGCTTTTGTGAATTCCTCCCAGACAGTGATACAAAGGGGGACTAAGTGTTGGCAGGATGGGCCATTCTGCCAGGATAGGTGGGGCGGAGCTGTTCCCTGTTCCACTTACATTTCAAGGAGCTGCCTCCAGCACACTCACAAAGGAACTTGACACCAGCCTATTGTAACCCTAGACCACTTGGAGCCTAAGCAGGGGAAGGAAGGACATTTTCAGAACCATATGGGGGGAAAGCGTAGACGGCTACCCCACTTGAAAGGCTGCCACCAGGTGTAAATATTGGACACTCAGATCAACTCTTTAGTTCACTCTTGGACCTGCAGAGCTGCAGAGGACACTCAGAAAGACTGCCTTGTCTTCCAAAGTACTGCCCTGCTGCTTGAGGCATGCTTTGTACCTCAGACGACTGCTCTGCTGCTACTAGAGGACAGCCCTGCTGCTTAAAGCCTGCCTTGTGCCCTCAGAATGAATCCAAGGAATAGGTGGCTAGCCTCCTGTTATGAGCAACTGGGACATATCAAGCTCCAACAAGCTTGACCTTGTACTTGGACCCTGCCTGAAGTGAGTCCTACTCTCCAAGTGGTGCCCAACCAGTCCTTGAAATTGGTGCTAAAAGTTTCCAAATAGCCAAAACCTGAAACTTGTGACTTAGAAAATGTTTCACTAGAAAGTGGCCTGAGAACCGGCATGAGACCGGAACCTACCTGCTCTTTGATCCGCCAAAGGTACATCACCAATCGGCCTGAATATGCAGTAGCTCCCTCTATGTTCTTTACCAAAGAAGCAAATCCTGTTAAGCAGAACCTCTAAGGAAGGGCATCTAGCCCTGTGGAGCCCTCGATGGCTACAGCCTGCAGCTTGATCCCTATGGAGATTTTCAACCCCAAACAAGTGGCAAAGTCCAGATGTCAAAATGTCCACTCCAATTTCATCAAGTGGCTCTACGACAATGACTGCTCCTCCCTAAGCAGTGGCCCCTGCCTTGCCCCCCTGAACTTTACTTTCTCAGGAACTTTTCCTCAAAATTTCTTCTTAGTCCGAAGGTAAGCTGAGACTGGGCCCAATCCACCATGTGCAGCCAAACTGTGCTCCATTGCAGTCGGCCTTAGCTTTAGATTTTGCCCCAGTCGCATGCAACCACGCGGTTGGTACTTTGAACTTTTAGGTGCTATTTTTCAGTTAAAACTTTAAAAAGTCATAGGGCCCAATTCACAAAGGCAATCTGGGACAAAAAGTATAACTTTACAACTTTTGGTATTCACAGAGGTCATTTACAAATCGTATCTTTAGGTCCGCAGTCGGGCCCTCCTCTCTACTTTGGCCGGAGGAAGTGTAATCAATGGGCCGGAATGCAATTTTTACAAAAAGGAACATTAGGAACGTGTGATAAATGGTAGAGGAGGTCATGAAAATCAGTTTGGGCAGGGAAAAGGGTGTTGCCAGACACTACATCATATCCCAAAAAGGTTTGCTCCTTTGCATCATGGTACATGCAGTCCACAATTTGCGCTCCCCTGATGTTGACTGTAGTGTTGTAGTGTTTAATATTTATTAAAATGTTCTCTATTGTTCTAAATTGGTGTGGTATATGTTCTCTGTTGTGTTTTGACTTTATTAATGGTTGTGTGCGGCACCAAATGCAGTGCCTCTAACTTAAACCTGACTGCTTTGTGTTAAGCACCAGAGGGTTAAGCATAGGTAAAAAAAATAACTTTTGGGGCCCACCATGATGGAGATTGTGTTTATTGTTTGAGGAGGATTTTCACCCCCCTCAATAAAAAAATCCAATTACCTACAATGGAAGGTAATGCAAAATGTGGTGGTATGGATATTTAAAGATTGAGTGCAAGGCTCTAGGAACGGTCCGGAATGGGCATGGAAGTGGCAGTCCTTGCTTCAGAGAATGCAATATCTCATAATACCTTCTATGCTGGGCAGCCTGTGCATAACAAATGTGCTCCAGGATTTGCACTAGCACAAATATCCCTCATAACCTGTAGTGCCTCCTCAGAGAAAAGAGTGGGGGCACAGGAGCAAGGGCAGAAGTGTCTGGGACAAGGGAGACCCTAGAATGATGTTTTCTGGCTGGTGGGGGTTGACTCTTTCCGAGAGTTGCTGGCAGTTCGGGCTGGACTGTTCCCATGAGGCACAGGGTCAAGACTGATTTGCATATGGCTGGGTCTGAACTGAGGTGGCAAAGTGAGCTAAAGAACGATGATGGATTCAACCCAGATCTGTGACTGGGGGTGAGTGTCTGAAAAGTTTCAGCGCTCCGTCCATCATCTCCTTGTATTTGCTTTGTTCGCCCTAAGTTGGCAGGGTATGCCCAGACGTGGGTCCCTTGCTCACTTTGCCACTGGATTCAAGCTAGCTTGGCTGATGAGGGCTGTTAGCCCGAAACCGGTCCCAGGATGTTTGTTTCCGGTTCAGGGAAGACCTGTCTTGGCAGTTTGGGCTGGACTGTTCCCATGAGGCATAGGGTCACGACTGAGGTGGCAAAGTGAGCTAAAGAACGATGATGGATTCAACCCAGATCGGTGACTGGGGGTGAGTGTCTGAAAAGTTTCAGCGCTCCATCCATCATCTCCTTGTGTTTGCTTAGTTCGCCGTAAGTTGGCAGGGTATGCCCAGACGTGGGTCCCTTGCTCACTTTGCCACTGGATTCAAGCTAGCCTGGCTGATGAGGGCTGTTAGCCCGAAACCGGTCCCAGGATGCTTGTTTCCGGTTCAGGGAAGACCTGGCTTGGCAGTTCGGGCTGGACTGTTCCCATGAGGCACAGGGTCAAGACTGATTTGCATATGGCTGGGTCTGAACTGAGGTGGCAAAGTGAGCTAAAGAACGATGATGGATTAAACCCAGATCTGTGACTGGGGGTGAGTGTCTGAAAAGTTTCAGCGCTCCGTCCATCATCTCCTTGTGTTTGCCTTGTTCGCCCTAAGTTGGCAGGGTATGCCCAGACGTGGGTCCCTTGCTCACTTTGCCACTGGATTCAAGCTAGCCTGGCTGATGAGGGCTGTTAGCCCGAAACCGGTCCCAGGATGCTTGTTTCTGGTTCAGGGAAGACCTGGCTTGGCAGTTCGGGCTGGACTGTTCCCATGAGGCACAGGGTCAAGACTGATTTGCATATGGCTGGGTCTGAACTGAGGTGGCAAAGTGAGCTAAAGAACGATGATGGATTAAACCCAGATCTGTGACTGGGGGTGAGTGTCTGAAAAGTTTCAGCGCTCCGTCCATCATCTCCTTGTGTTTGCCTTGTTCGCCCTAAGTTGGCAGGGTATGCCCAGACGTGGGTCCCTTGCTCACTTTGCCACTGGATTCAAGCTAGCCTGGCTGATGAGGGCTGTTAGCCCGAAACCGGTCCCAGGATGCTTGTTTCTGGTTCAGGGAAGACCTGGCTTGGCAGTTCGGGCTGGACTGTTCCCATGAGGCACAGGGTCAAGACTGATTTGCATATGGCTGGGTCCGAACTGAGGTGGCAAAGTGAGCTAAAGAACGATGATGGATTCAACCCAGATCTGTCACTGGGGGTGAGTGTCTGAAAAGTTTCAGCGCTCCGTCCATCATCTCCTTGTGTTTGCGTGGTTGTTGTAGTGCCAGATTCAGAAAAAGAGGACACAGTCTCTGTTACCAGGAGAAGGGCTAGTCAGGTCAATTAGAGTTGTCATCTGACTTAGTGTTGTATTCTGCCATGAGCTGTCTTCCATGATAGCTTCCCCACTCTCTGTGTCAGTAGGCCTTTCTGTACCAATGGCCCCTCCCTCCAACTCCATTAGCTGCTCCACTGCTTCCACATAGGACATGCCACCTTCTACCTCAGATTGTGCGGAGTATCCTACATTAAATACATGAATAATTGAAAATACGATAAGAGACTGGTAAATGTGTGACAAATTTCCTATTAGAAATCATCTGACAAACAGGTAATAAACATATCATCAATCCCTGAGACTTCTGCATCACATTCCTTCATAGATCCATATTTAAATATAATATTGAAATAAATATGTATATCTTCAATTGATCACAAATGTTGTAAGGGTGGGCGTAGTGGGCGTAGCGGGGCTACGCGGAGTGCCACGGAGACGGAACCAATCTCTGCACACTCCGCGTAGCTCTGCTACGCGCCACCCGCACTATTAAAACAATATAAATAAGAATTTAAAACACCTTACCTTATCGGCGGCGTCCCCGGGCTTCCCTCCTTCTCCATCGCGTCTTCTTCTGGAAAACTGCGCATGCACGGGCGCCCGCGCATTCCTCGCGAGAAATGCGCATGCGCGGGCACCCGCGCATGCACAGTTTTGAAGAAGAAGTCACAATGAAGAAGGAGGGATGCCCGGGGACGCCGCCGATAAGGTAAGGTGTTTTAAATTCTTATTTTTAATGTTTTAATAGTGCGGGCGGGAGGCCAACTCCGCTCCACCCCGAGTGTGCAGAGATTTGCCTGTTCTGCCTACTTTGCGGAACGCAGAACAGGCAAAATTCCGCACAGTCCGTGGGCGGAACGGAGTTGTCCACCCACCCCTAAAATGTTGTAATTAATTTATGACCACTATAGAAATAATCTTTATTTGTGTGTAAGCCATTAACATATTCAATAACATAAGGCCCTTATTTATACTTTGGCAGTCGTGGTCTATGTCACAAATTTGATATATTGACATATATCACATCCACCGTATTGCAAGTGCTGTTGTCTAAAATGCTCTCGTAATATGGTGGATAAGACATCTGTCATGTTTGTGATGCACCATCCTGTCCAACAACCTCTAAACAAGGAACAATCTTTTAAATTGATGTATATGTCCACAAGAAGTATCTGATACCTAACGTTAGATTAGGACGCAATTTTAGTGTTGGAAGTTCTCTTGTCTAGGATGCTATAGGAGTGTATGGCTCAGGGAATGTTTTTAAAGAGGACCAAAGTGGAATACTTCATCATTAGATCCCTCCTCACCACTAAACCCCATAATTGATTAAAGTGGTGGGCTGCACTCAGAGCTCTTTAAGAGGTATATTATTTTTCTAGTGATTTAAAAATGCAACCACGTAGGTTACTTTGTTTTATTGGTTCTTCCCAGTGTCTGTAAATCTGGTGGTGAGCAGGTGTGTGTGCCTAGACCTGCCTAGAGTAGGTTGGCTAATTGAAAAGCCAGGTCTTCAGCTTCTAGCAAAACTCAAAATGGAGGCTCTGATGCGGTGTGGGAGGTCATTACATTCTTCAGGAGTGATGTAACGCTAGTACTGATCTGGTTCTTAGGGGCTTATTTAAAGTATGGTTGATGCGAAACTTTAATCCACTTGTAATAAGGTGGACAGGGAAGCCATCACGTTTGTGACGTAGTATCGTGTCGACCAAACTCTAAATAAGGCGCTTATTATACAAGATGAATACAGAATAAAATTACATAACATTAGAGAAGAAATTGTGGTATACAATCCTCGCTGGGATACAGATTGTTTGAAAGCAGTCTAACAATAATAAATATTGGAAAATTTATTCTGCTAACTCAGTATAAAAATAGACTATGGTGTCTTGACAGAACTAAGTATATTCTTCCAAGAGTTCTGATGTTTTTTTTTTAACTTAGAAGCACTTATATTTATTTCATCAAAACTTTAGCAAGTTTGGGACTCTCCCTTTTTGTTGGCTCCCGCTTGACAGATCAGCGCAAAACTTTCCATACATTTGTTTTGGAAAGTTTTGTGCAGTACAGCCTATTTAGCCTATTTAAAGAAGTAGATTGATATTGGAGGACAGGTTTCTCAAATTCTAATGTGAACAATGAGCCATATAACATATACTACGAGCTTTACTTTATCATGCATACAATTTTCCTGAAGATAGTAAATCCATAACATAGCATTATCCATAAAGGGACACCAAGAAATCATTCTCTTCATTCTACAAAGGGTAATTTTGTAGCACTGGCTTAACACAACTTATCCATTTCTAATATGTAATATATGAACAATGAAAGAAAAAGAAGATAAACTCTATTATATAATGAAACATATTAGTTGTCATCTTAGGCAGGTCATTCTCTAGTATAATCTAAACACTAGCCTACAAGATACAAGAGCAAACATTTAACCAATCATATAGAAAAAGCATGTATAGTACTTGAGATAAGATGAATTGAGGATCGTTATTATTTTAGGAGTGCTGGGGCAAGTAGACATAAAAATGAATTCTAAATTTGGTCAAAAAGCTGCTGCTGGTTCAGTAGATGATCTACTACTTTTTCATAGGATGTTGATAAAGCTATGTCCAGCATCCAGTTTTTGTGCAGAGGTAGAGCTTGAGATTTCCACTTACTCAAAATACACATCTTAACTACAACCAAGGAATTTCTATCCATCTTTTACAGTGGTTTGTCATCACTATCAACTGAGATGTGTTATGGTGTATGGCTTAGAAATGTTTCTGGAGAAAAAGTGGTTGTCAACAAGTTATCAGCAGGGCAAGCTGCCAGCTGGATTTGAGTCAGGATCCAATGACAGTGGGTTGCTGAGGAACAGTATCCTGGTGCAGTGACCAATAAAGACGGGAGAGGTCTGAGCGGGTGAACTCTGGCGTCCATGCCCACAAAGGTCTGAATGTCAGTCAGCTTCGGCTCGGCATCACTCTTGATGAATCCTTCTATGTTTAGACTTAGAAACTTTTCTGGAAGTCAAATCTTCTTCAGTGACGCAGATCAGCAAGTTGAATCTGACCGGCAATTTGACATTCATGGTTTTGGCTCGAAGGCAGTCCCGGTCTTCCATCGGTTCTTGAAAGAAATGGGTGCAAAACGTTTCTAAGTTCCAGCTATCACAGTTTGGGCAGGAGGAGTACACTCTTACACTTATCTAATGGCCCCAGGACCTTAAGGGCAACAGTTAGGGGTCAGGCCTCACTCCAGTAGAAGCCACCAGCAAGTCCAGGGCAGGCCCAGTTTGAACTGGCTAGCTGGGCTCTTCCGGAAAATGGACTTCTAACAGTTTTTGTGTCCCTATAGCTTAAGGTAGGTCAGCCAACTAACCCTTGAGTCCACTTTGTGGTCCTTGGCACAAGGGGGAACAGGTCCAGCCCTTAGGGTTCTCCTCTCTCATCACAGGTCACAACAGCAGGTGCAGTCCTTCCTCTGTCTTCCACTGGTCTAGCAGTGTTCTGAAGAGGGTGCTGTGGGTGTCATAGTTATGCCCAGTGCCAGCCTGTAGGTGGAGATGTTCCTGGCCCCTCCCTTACCAATAGGATAAAAGTTCCCAATGTATCTGCACTTTCTGTGTGCTTCACTAAACTATCCCACAATACTTCTCTCTACCTAAAACCAAGATGGCAGGACCTTTCTTTCCATGTTCAGAGCTTCCTGTGCCCACCCAGAGGTGTGGCTATGATAATGGCTAAACCCTCTTCTGTGGTCACTTCAAACAAGTTCTGTGTGTCTACCCCTCACACTGAATTTGGAGACAGATTGGATATGAGGACAAAAGAAAGGCAAACATAGGTGTGAGCTAAATCTGGCAGTGACAGGGTATCCTCTTCCTTTGAAACTTAGAAAGGGGCTGGGCACAGAGTTCAAGCCATCCTGCTCAGGGACAAAAACATCTCCTCACACCCAAGCCCTTTGTCCACTGTCTGAAAGCAATACACATTTCAGCACAGGAGAGCCATTAACAGTCAGGTGACATTAAACACCGGCAGAAAGCTACATTTGACTTAGGCAGGAAAATGTCATCTTTTTAAACATTTTATTCTCGAAATAGTAATATAAAATCTGACTTGACCATTAAGTTGGATTTTAAATTACTATATCAAAAAGAATCCTTGAATCATTTTTCCAGCTATTGTTAAAGTGAATTTATGTTTTATAAGGCTTTTTAAATGCCATGCACCCTGCCCTGTGGGCAGTTAGGCCCTATTCTAAGAGTGATGTATAATTACTAAAAAGATGATTTAGGCCTAGTAAAAGGTTTATTTTGCCAGGTTGAATTGCTAGTTTTAAAACTGCATACCCAGGCTACGAGGACATTTTCACTTTAGCGATGACACAATATTTGCTGCGGTCCATGAGTGACATTTAACTCACGGTCCTTGGGTACCCTTTGGTACCATATACTATGGACCTATAGGTAAGTTAAATATGCCAATCAGGAGTGTAGCCAATTTCAACATGTCTTTGGATTTGTGAATATTTCACTGCCCAGGCAAACACCGACACGTTCTCAATGCCAGTGTTTGCTCTTCAGTGATTCCTGTTTTTTGTTACGGGGGAGGGGTTGCCCCACCCCACTCCACTTCCCACCCTGCACAGAGGCATTTTGCCACTTCCAACTGAAGGGCTGTCTAATTAAGCTCTGCAGTGCAGGCAAAGAAAAATGTCAGTCTGAACAATAAATGCGGCACAAAGTCCACATACCATGTTTTGGAAATCAGAGCACATGCGCTGGTGCCTGGTTAGCAGGGTCCCAGTGTAAAGGATAAAAAACCAGCAGCATCAGTCCAGAAAAAAGCTAGTGAACATACAAAAAGAGGCAATTGTACTACATGCATGTTGACTTGAGGTGTGGTTATTGTTACTTTATTTTCACCTATACTGTATATGCAGTCCTTTTTCGTGAATTACATTTTTAAGAGCCCCTCCCCTGCTATGATATGTTGAGGAGAGCATTTTTTTTTGGCACCAGCATTCATGCTGATGTTTTTTAGGGGAGGGTCGGCACCGGTAAACTCCGTGAAGAGGCTGTGGGAGGCAGAGTTCTTGCAGAACTCTGAGCTCTAAGCGGAGCATGGAGTGGGCAAAACTTCACCACCCACCCCTACATAACAATTGAAAACCATGCATTCTTCACATTTTTTGGGAAAACTAAACATTGTTTGCATTTTGTTCTTGTCCCAATCCTACTGTCTCGATGCACTGATAGTTGTCTCCAGGAGAGGATGTGGCGCAGAGCCAGAGCTGCTGACTCAGAAGCTGGGGGTCTGGGTTCGCGTCTAGGCGTCAGCTCAACATCCCGTAATTCTGGGCAAATCACTTAATCTCCCCAGTGCCCATGGACGGTGCCTGGATACCCTCACGGGTGATAAGCCACGCTATATAAATATACACACTATTATATCATTTCGCTGCAGTCTTTTTCAATCAAACTATCAAAGTGAAACTCTCTTCTTATCAACCTGGATTTTCTTTCTAATAAAGTAACTGCTCTAATTAATGAGGAAGTCGAAAACTCAATAATCTAATCTATTGTAAATACCTTTTTGTAGCACATTCTCCAATGTGCACAAGAGAATGCATGTTCGTCATTATCATCATAGTTTTGTTATGTTTACACCAGGGATTTAAATAAAAAGCACGTGTCACGGATCTTATAAGGGTGCATCTCAGGGTGGCTTCACATCATGCGACCCTGTGAGGTGGTTACAGCTGAAAAATACAAAATGATCACCGCCAGTGTAGACAGCTGAAGAGAAAGAAAGAGATGAATTTCTTCCCAAACAGTAGACATGCAAATAGTGCTCATGCTTACATTTTTACAATCATATAAGGTCATTGTAAAAGAGACACGGTGAAGAGGCCAGACAGTAACACGCATTTTACCGCTGCTGTTGGGCTTGATAAGTAATGTGTTTCCCAGAAGATGATAAGTAGGGCTAACACCGGGAATCCGCCTTATGATGTTCCATTTTTTTAGGGAGTCACGCAGCAAAGGCAGTGTGAACAAGCGTTGGAAGTGAAGTTTCAGCCGGCCAATAAAACAAGATGGCCGGCTGCTTTGGAATGAATAATTGAAATGTTTTTTTAATTGTGCGTTCAAAGGAGTGTCAGTGATCTTATATGGTGAGCTCAATGTCCACGGAGATGAGAGACGATGTGGCGTAAGGACTAGAGTGGCTGATCTTGAAGCTGGGGAGCCAGATTCGAGTCTCTACGGGAAGCTAAAAATCCTGTAATTCTTGGCAAATTAATTATTCTCTCCGTGCATGGGAATGCATCCTATTGCAATAAAACTGGTGCACATGTAAAGCACTTCGAGAGTTCGGGCTATCTTAAATTGCAAAAATTTAATTAACAAGCACAGTTGAAATGCGTGCAGCCATGGAGAGATTAGATAAAGGGCAGAGGACGAACAAAGCAAGCGCTGTGCAGGGAAAACCTTAAAAGAAGAGTTCCACTAAAGTGGATGAAAACAGTACTTGGGACATGGAACACTGATAAGAGAAACACACAAGGAAGAATAGGAAATAGTATGCTACAGCCAATAGAGATGGAGGAAAAGTAAGTGGCAAGCTCATCAACCAATGAAAAGAAAGGGCGGGATGTAAGCCCCTTTTAAGATTTATATATATTTTTTGGGGGGGGATATATAGCGCAAACTTGACCCGAAGATATCAGAGCACTTTACATGAGCAGCAGTTGCATTACAGACAGACACATTCATTTTTGCTAGGCAAGGTGAGATTGAGTGATTTGCCCAGAATCACAGGATGTTGAACATGCCTGCCCAGACTCGAACCCAGTTTAGCAGCTTCAAGGTTGACCATTCTAGCCATTAGAACGCATCCTCTCCCTCTATTAAATACAATAGTTTTCACAAGCACAGTACAAGCGCTGTGCAGGCTTAACCTAAAAATGTATATTCTGACAAAATAAGAGACCTTTCCAATTTATGGCTTTGGCAAAATCAAAAAAGGCTAAAATTGTCACTTTAAGAAGGAATCAAAACTTCAGAAATACAGTTGAGAAAAACAGTACATTTTTCACCTTATCCATCAGATGCTTGTTTTCTTTGGCCTGAAGGACAAAGCATTGGCAGACTTGAATATCTGATGACTGACCTCCGAGCCAGTGTCTTGATGCACCGCAATGTGCAAACTTCCAAATTTAGGTTTTTTATTTCATGAATTTCAATGGAAATTCTTATAACTTTGTGAAGTCTTGAACGTTTTTCATGTTGTTACTCTGAATAAAAAAATTGACTTTTGCAACAGTTTGTGTCTGAGCTATTACCATTTTATAGTTACAAAATAATTAAATATAGAAAATACTTTCCAGCAAACAGTTAGTGTTATTTTGCTTTACGATGCCTCTGTGTACAGAAAAGAACAGAGAAAGCATGTGAAAATGTGCCATTATGCACAGAAAGTCATACACAAGATAAACGAGCAGAGAAACGTTCTGCAAATATTTGCTATTGTGCATAGAAAAGCATTGCATGTGTTTAACTTGCAGAGAAACGTTTTGCATACTTTTTCCAGCTTGGCTGTATTTGTTTAGGATGTAAATGATCGAGAAAAGTGTTAAAAAAACTTTGGTCTAGCTAAAGTTAACCTGAGAAGTTTACAATGTTTTTGAAGTTCAAAAATTTAAACTTTGCAAAATTTTCCTTGTGAGCAAATCTTTGAACGTCTGTAGTTGTGATTAAGTTGTAGAGTTATTCATGAAGAAACTTATTTTGAGCTGGAATAGCTTAATCACTAGAGTTCTGAAGCACTAGCACAATCTATTCCTATTTTATTTAGGTTGGATTGCCGCAAAATTAATTATTTTGTTGGAAGTATGTCAGGATATCAAGGGAAAAATAAGCTGTGATATAAAATTATAATGAATATTTACTACACAAATATTTTTAAAGTAAGTATACGTAGATAACTGTAGACTTACTATTTTTAAATTCACATCTGGTAACTTCCAGATACATTTACTTGGAGAAGAGTATGAAAAATCTATAATTATCTATGTATTCTTATGCTCAGGCTACTTTCAAATCATAATATACCGCCCACGAAATACTGGCAGAAAAATTATTTTATGCTTTTCATATTCCTGCATATTGTTTTGAAATCACTGCCACCGTATTCAGGTAGGCAAATGTTTAAAGCACTTTATCAGGCAAAAGCAAAATTGCCATTTCATTGATCAAATGAAAACATAAATTTGCAGTCTTTTGCACACATGTACACATGTACCACACAGGCATCGGAGTGTTCCTGCTACACTGAGCCTTGTCATCTGAAGTAGTCATGTAACCGAGAAAGATGTCATGATCGCAGTTTTCACGGGTAGTGATTGATAAATGAGGACTGCCACTGTGGCTTAAAGGATGCAGTGACTGATGAACGAAGAACGCCACTGTGGCTAAAAGGATGCAATTGTTGATGAACAGGACGGCCACTGGGACTCAAAGGATGCAGTGATTGATGAATAAGGACCACCACTGTGGCTCAAAGGATGCTCCTCTCTCTTGCCCTCTGTAACCAGTCCTGACAGCTTTAATGAAATGCATTTCTAGACACCCTCTGTCATTGTCTTGATCATCCACAGCATTTTGTGGGCGATGTCTCATCAGACTCTAAGATACTGCTCAAATGAACCAGAAAGCGCCCTCTAGCACTGTTAGCAATATAGAGGCACCTTTCAAAGTCCATGAGATGTAAAGCCTGCAGGTAGATTGCCTGTGGATTAATGTGTCGCAGCAGACTCATGTTGCCACTCCATTTACTTACTAATGCACAAGCAGTACTTACGGTCCATTACTAGGTCAGGTCTATTTATTAGGCACCTCCTAGTTCTGAAAATGTATAAGATGCATTACCTGACTGTATTATATTTACAGAATTGACCTATGTTATATGAAATTGTTTACTACTGTCTAATCTCTAAAAATCACTATATATTGTCTACTATGCTTCACTCATTTTGAAGGAAACTAAGGGGCATATTAGCAAGGGCCTTATCGCCGCTTTAGCGGCACTTTTTGCCACTAAAGCGGCGATATTTCTATTGCCCTATTAGCAAGCTGTCGCTAACAGCTGTTAGCGACAGCTTAATGGCGAAAGCGACCGTTTTGGTGCTGCTTTGCATGTCAGCAATATATATCGCTAATGACATGCAAAGTAGGCGTTCCCAACTAAAAGCGACTGAAAACAGTCGCAAACACAACTTCCCCCTATTAGCAATGCCCGCGAAGCGATAAAAAAATTTGCGCTAAACGCGATTATCGCTGGAATCTAACACCTGATAAAAACCTGACTTAACCATTCTAGTCAATGGGAGGTGGATTGTAAGGTTAAGTCCTCACCTGCCTATTAGCAAGCTTTTCATTAGCGCATTGACTTTATCGCTGGATTTCTCGCGCTATTGCTGGGTTTCGCCGCTATCGCTGGATTTTTTATCGCCTTGGAGATAAGCGTTGATAATAACGCGTTATCTTCGTGATGAAATCCAGCGATAGCCGGGGATGATAAAAACAGCGCTAAGCGCGCTTTGCGATAATTATCGCAATTCCTTGGTAATATCCCCCTATATTTCCTACCTCTAAAGTGCTCTGCCATCCCAGAGAGAGACATGGCCATACATAAAAACAAATAAGCTAGATAATATAAATAGTGACTCCTACAGCTGCTCTTTACAGGTTTTGATTCAGGCAGTATCTGTGAAAAAGGTTTGTCCACAGTTAAAGAATGTCAGTTTGGATCCTTTGGATTCAAAGATGTTGAAAGCAAATAACCTCCTGTAATAGTGCAGTACAGAATGCACTTTGCAGTCAGGCCACCCACTATTGGCTGTTTTTGCTCCATTGAATATGCCCATCTTGGCTTTGCTGATTCCTTTTCACAGCCTCATATCATTTTCCCTGAGAAATTGGATACATTGAAGCATTTTACTATGTTGTGTAGTTCCCCACTTCCCAGTAGGAACTGCACGTTTATTGGGCAACAAAAACATAGGAATGGCGCCAGACTGATTCTGTGCTTCCCCGCAGGATATGTCATCCTAGAGACAAGTTAGCCCACAGTGCCACCATATGCACCCCTAAACCTAGACAGGTAGCAAATGGTTTTGGCAACCACAGAACATGACAACACTGAGCTCTCCCAGGGATCGTGGTAACAGATCTAGAAACCTTTCGCTCAGTCACTCGTGCTTTCTTTCTCTCAGAGAACTATGCAAGGAATACACAGTGGAGCTTTTTCAATATTTGTTGAACCATCCTGATTCTTTTATAGAATATATGTGCTGCATTGATCAATAGGCAGAAGCAGATGAGAGTGATTAGCAATAAAAGGACAGTGAACAGAATTAAGAGTTCCACCATCTTGCTGAGACAATGTATACATGCTGGTATATATATATATATATATATATATATATATATATATATTTGTATAATATATATGAATATATAACCTACTGGCAGTCGCCAGTAGGTAGTTATAGTTAGGACCAAAGTTTCCATGGGAAAAGTTTTTTCTTTTGCCAATAACTTTGGCGCCGCTTGAGGAATCTCCACGGAGTTTTCACAAAACTTCCCCATTTTAGTTCAGCTGCTGGGTTGAAAGTTTGGGGAAGATCCATCAAGTGGGGGCCAAGAAAAAAGGGGGGTCCCAAAACATGTTTTCTCCATGTTAACTCTATGGAGATTTTTCATTTTTTGAACACGACTATAGCCCGAACTGCTGAACGGAATTGCACCAAATTTGATAGAGAGCTAGATGTTGGTCCAGAAAGCGCGCTTTTTGTGATTTGGTGTAAATTTGTTCAGTAGTTTTTGAGATACCTAACTTAAAAATATAGATATCTGGGGACGGTACTCCTTGCAATGGACTCGCGGATCCTACTAAAATTTGATTGGCTGCCAACACTTCAACCAAGAAGTGTTGGCAGCCATTTTGGGACTCAGCTTGAAGCTGAGTCCCAGAAAAAAAAGTAAAAAATAAAGAAAAGGGGGCAGGGTACGAATACTCTGAGCCCCTGCCTGGGTTATAAAGGGTGGATCCGCGAATCCATGGCAAAATTTAGAATAATCCCTGGGTCGGCCAGGTCCCGGGGGCATCTGATAAATATAGGAGGGGGTGCATTGGGCACCCCTCCTAGGGATTATCAAAGCCACAGGGACCGCCACCTCCCGGGGCACTTTTAATTATGTATGTTGGTGGGCCCACTGGGCCCGCCCGCAGCCCGGGACCTCCAACTCCCCGAGGCTAATTCCAATAATGTGGGGAGGACCTCATGGGCCCCCCCTTCCCCGGGGACTGCCACCTACCCGGGGACAACTACAATAATATGGGGGCCTCGCAAACCCCTCTGCCCCGGGGACCGCCACCACCCCAGGGCAAATTCCAGTAATATGTGGGGGCCTCGCGGACCCCCCTGCCTTTGGGGACCGCCACCTTCCCGGGGCTAATTAGAATAATATGGGGGGCCTCGCAGACCCCTCTGCCCCGGGGACCGCCACCTCCCCAGTGCAAATTCCAGTAATATGTGGGGGCCTTGCGGACCCCCCTGCCTTGGGGACCGCCACCTTCCCGGGGCTAATTAGAATAATATGGGGGGCCTTTTGGACCCCCCTGCTCAAGGGACCACCACCTCCCCAAGGCTTTATATATTTGGGTTGGGGGGCCTCACAGACCCCCCCGGGCTCCAGAGACCACTACCTCTGTGGGGCCAAACTCTAAAAGGGGAGGGGGGCCATGTGGCTCCTCTTCCTGGGCCATTCTCAGCCCGGGAACTGCCGCCTCCCAGGGGCAGGCCCCTAGTCAAGGAAGGAGGAGGGCTGCATGGCCCCCCCTGGAGCCATACATGACCCTGGTGACTGCCATCCTCCAGGGCCAGCTCCAGCAATGTCCTGAGGTGCCTCCCCCAGGACATTGCAGTTTGTATGGCTTGGTTGGGAACACCACTCCCGCCAAACCATAGCAAACACTCTGCTTTTAGCAAGCGAGAGCAGAAAATGCTCTCGCTTGCTGAAAGCAGAGTATCTGTTTCCCTGCTCGTTTTCAAGCGAGCAGGGACACAGACATTGCTTTGAGATCCAGGGAGCTGCCTGTTAGCAACTCCCTGGGTCTCAAAGCAATGCCGGCTCCCGCAGGAGTCGGAGAGCCGACAGGGAGATCGGGAGCCTTCAGGCTCCCTCTGCAGTCCCCAACAAAGTGGCCAGGCCCCGGGGATGTGGTCCCCGGGGCCAATATCAGCCCAGGGAGCCCTGGGTGATGGGGTCCCCGGGACCGAAAAGGGCCATGGAGGGGTGCCACTTGGTGCCCTCCCCTTTTTTATAAAAAAAGCCTAAAAAATAGGTCAGACCCCAGGAGATGGGGTCCCCGGGGCCAAAAATGGTCCAGGGAAGAGGGGTCATGTGCCCCCCTTTCCTAAATAAGAAAAAAGGAAAAAAAAGCCGGCAACTCGCCGGAGGCCCCATCTTCTTTCTCCACCACTCTGAAAATGAGCCTCCTGGCTCACTGCTGATTTGGGGATGAAGTCCCCTTGGCTGCTGAGGCTACTTAGAGGCCAACAAGACCTCCTGTTACCTCCAGTAAGACCCACACAGTGGGAATGCTGAGAGGTGGTTGGAGGCCACTCCCCCTTTCTCCACCACTCTGCAAAGTGCCTCCCGATGCACTGTAGGTAGGGGGATGAGGGCCTCAGGACTAAAGTGGACTTCTACCCCTAACTTGTAGTATGCCAGGAGGCACGTTTGCAGCTTGGTGGAGAAAGGGGGCATGGCCTCTGATGACCTCTCAGCAATCTACCTGTGTGGGCTTACTGGGGATAACAGGAGGGCTAGTTGGCCCCCAAGGACCTTCAAGAGCCAAGGGGACTTCATCTCCCAACTAGTAGTGCACCAGGAGGTGCGTTTGCAGAGTGGTGGAGAAAGGGGGCATGGCCACCGAAAACCTCTCAGCAACCCCACTGTGTGGGACTTGCTGGAGGAAATAGGAGGGGTAGTTGGCCCCAAGGACCCTCAATAGCTTGGTGGACATCATCCCCCTGCTAGTAGTGCGCCAGGAGGCACGTTTGCAAAGTGGTGGAGAAAGGGGGTGTGGCTTCCTACCAGGTCCCACCAAAACCTTCTGTGTGATACTTACTGGAGGTGATAGACGGGGTAGTTGGCCCCCAAGGACGGCCTTGGGGCCAACTACCCCTCCTGTTATCTCCAATAAGTCCAACACAGTGGGATTGCTAAGAGGTCTTCGGAGGCCACGCCCCCTTTTTCCACTACTCTGCAAACGTGGTTCGTGGTGCACTACTGGTTGGGGGATGAGGTCCACTTTACTTCTGAGGAACCTTGGGGGCCAAGAAGCCCTTCTGGTACCTCCTGTACGTCCTACACAATGGGATTCCTGAGAGCTGGTCGGAGGCCCAGCCCCCTTTGTCCACCACTCTGCAAACGCGACTACTAGTTAAAAAAACATAGAAATTCACTGAAAAAACCAAAGGTTACAGGGATGATATAAATAGGAATTAGCATTTAAAAAAACTTAGAAATTCAGTGAAAAAAAGAAAGGTTACAGAAACGTTATATTTAGGCTCAGGTTTCACTTGTAGAAACCAGAAAAAATCAGCAGTTATAGTTAGCTGGGCCAACTATAACTCACGCCCCCAAAATGCACTGCTTATGACCTCACATATTACATCACTAATGACATGGTCAGTGACATCACTGATGACATCTCAAATGACATCACTCATGACATCATCCACAGAATCTCTGACGCACCCACTCATTCCCCAATATAGCCCTTCATACACCCAATCCAACTTACACACTACCATTCTCGAAACCATTGACACACCCATAGCAGTACTTACACACCTACTCACTGATTCATAGGTCTACACACACATCCACTCAGTCACCCATACAGCCACTCATACACTCAACCCATACAGCCACTGATATATCCACTGATACAGCCATACAGCCACTCACACACTGTCAGTCACCCACAGAGCTGTTCACACACCTACTCACTCACCCATAGAGTCAATCACACAGCCACTTACTCACCTATACAGATATACATACACCCACTCACTTATTCATACAGATACTAACACATATTCACTCACCTGTACAGTCACTGACACAAGCACACACTCATCCATACAGCCTCTCTCACAATCAATCACTCACTCACATAGTCACTCATATACTCCAACACTCACCTATACTCCCTTTCACATATGCAGCTACTCACCCATATACCACTGACAGATCCATTCACTCACTGATACAGCTATACACACACTCAGTCACCCATACAGCCCTTCACAGATACACTCACTAACCCATACAGCCACTGACTCACCCACTCACTCATACATGCAGGCAGTCACACACACCCTCACCCACCCACACAGACACTCATACACCCATACAGGTACTCAGACAACCAATCAATCACCCATACAGCCACTCACGTACCCACTCACCAACCCATAGAGCCACTTAGACACCAACTGACAGACTGATACAGACATTCACACAACCTAGTTACTCCCCATACATTCACTGAGACACCTAATCACTCACTTATACAGTCAGTCACGCACCCACTGAATTATCCATACAGGCACTCATTCATCCACTGATTCACCAATACACCTTGGAATATATATTTTACACTCATAAACTTTTTTAAAACACTCAGTCACTTGATGATGTCATCAGTGATGTCATCAGTGAAGTCATTTGAGATGTCATCAGTGATGTTATCAGTGATGTCACTGACCATGTCATGAGTGACGTAATATGTGAGGTCATAAGCAGTGCATTGTGGGGGCGCAAATTATAGTTAGCTCAGCTAACGATAACTGCTGAATTTCTCTGGTTTTGTATGACTGAAACCTGTGCCTAATTGGAATATCTCTATAACCTTTTGTTTTTCCAGTGATATATATATATATATATGTATATATATATATATATATATATATATATATATTACCTACTGGCGGTCGCCAGTAGGTAGTTATAGTTAGGACCTTGTTTCTATTCAAAAGCGTTTTTTCTTTGCCAATATCTTTGTTGCCGTTTGACGAATCTTTGCGAAATTTTCAAAACTAATGACCAGCTCAGGTCAGCCCCTGTCTTGAAACTTTCGGGGTGCCTCGTCAAGCGGGGGCCAATAAAAAACGGGGGTCCCAAAACGCGTTCTCCCCATGTTAATTTCCATAGGAATTTTGGAACAGGCTACAGCCTGAACTGCTGAACGGAATTACACCAAATTTGGCAAAAGGTAGCTCTTGGTGCAGAAAGCACTCTTTTTTAAATGGTGTAAATCCGTTCAGCAGTTCCTGAGAAATTTTAAAAATAAAAATATCGATATCTGAGCACCGAGGAGGATTCGCAAATCCTCCCGAGCACGAGTTTAATTCTGATTGGCTGCCAACACTCCAAACCAGAATGTGTTGGCAGCCATCTTGTGACTCGGTAACCAAATCACAAGACAACTGTAGAAAAAACATTAAAAAACAAGAAAAGGGGGCAGGGTAGGAACACCCTGACCCCCTAGGCCTTGTCAATGGGTCCCACAAGGACCCCCAAGGCCAAAAAAAGTATTTTTTTTAAATAATTTCGGCCGAATTCGCGCTGGGTGCACGAATCCGGTCAAAATTATAAAAAAAAACGAAGTGCAGTCTCCCGCGCTTCGTTTGTTTCAAGCACCCAGGTGGGCCAGGTCCCGGGGCAATTCTTAATAATGGTGTGGGGGCCCATGGGGGCCCCCACAGCCCCGGGACTGCCACCTCCCCGGGGCTTTGTTTATCATATGCGGGGGCACATGGCCCCCTGCAGCCCCAGGGACTGCCACCTCCCCGGGGCTTTTTGTTAAAAAATGCGTGGGGGGCTCCTGCCCCCCCCCACACTGCCCCGGGGACCGCCACCTCCCCGGGCATTCCTAATTATGTGCGGGGGGCCTCACGGGCTTCCCCGGGGACCGCCACCTCCCCGGGGCTTATATAAATCTAGATAAGTGTGGGGGGGCTCCTGCCCCTCCCCACACTGTCCCGGGGACCACCACCTCCCTGGGGCAATTTTAAATAAAGGGCGGGGGTCCACTGCGGACCCCCAGCTTCGGGGACCACCACCTCCCTGGGGCTTTAAAAATGCTGTGAGGGGAGTCACGCGGCCCCCCTCCTGGAGCCCTGTATGGCCCTGGGGACTCCCACCCCCCAGGGCCGGCTCATGCAATGTCCCGGGGTGCCCACCCCCGGGACATTGCTGTTTGCTATGGCAGGGCGGGAGCACGGCTCCCGCCCTGCCATAGCAAACACTGCTTTGCTTCGTTGAAGTGAGAGCAGGAAACCTGCTCTCGCTTCAACGAAGCAAAGCAGAATTGCATTTGGGCAAGGGGAGCTACATGTTAGTAGCTCCCCTTGCCCAAAAGCAATGCCGGCTCCCGCGGGAGGCTGGGAGACGGCTGGGACCACGGGGGCATTGGGGCAGGGGGGAGCCTGGTCCCCAACTTGAGGGCTGGCCCCGGGGGATGAGGTCCCCGGGGCCAGAAGTGGCCCGGGAGGGGGGCCACTCGGCCTCCCGCCCAAAAAATAAAATTAAAAAGCTGGCCAGGCCCTGGGGGATGGGGTCCCCGGGGTCAGAAGTGGCCCGGGAGGGGGGCCACGAGGCCCTCCTCCCCTTTTTCAAGACATTTAAAAAAAAAAATAAGGCCGGGCTCCGGGGGATGGTGTCCCAGGGGCCAGTAGTGGCCAAGGGTAGGGGGGCTTGCGGCCCCCCTCCCGTACTTACAATTGTTTTAAAAATTAAATAACAAGGCCAGGCCCCGGGGGATGTGGTCCCTGGGGCCAGAGGTGGCCCAGGGAAGGGGGGCCATGCGGCCCTCCTCCTGTAACATAAAAAAAAAGAGGCCATGCCCTGGGGAATGGGGTCCCCGGGGCCAAAATCAGCCTTGGGAGGGGGGCCGTGCGGCCCCTTTCCCGTTTTTTTTTTAAAGTTTAAAAAATGGCTGAAGCCCAGGGGGATGGGGTCCCCAGGGCTCAAAAAATACTAAAAGAAGGGGGGCCACACAACCGCCCTTCTAAAAATATTTAGAAAAAAGAAAAGCCGGCATCTCCCCGGAGGCCCTGCCCCCTCCCTGCACCACTCTGCAAACTCCTGGCACGTTCTAAGTTGGGGGATGAAGTCCCCTAGATCCTTAAGAGTCCTTAGGGGCCTTAGGGGCTGACTAGCCCACCAGGTACCTCCAGTAATCCCCACACAGCTGGATTTCTGAGAGGTGGTCCGAGGCCACACCCCTTTTTACACCACTCTGCAAATGCACCTCTTGGCGCACTACTGGTGGGGCGATGAGGTCCTCTTGTATCCTGAGGACCTCAGGACTAAAGTGGACTTCATCCCCCGAGCAGCAGTGTGCCAGGAGGCATGTGTGCAGAGTGGTGTAAAAAGGGAGTATGGCATCCGACCACTCTCAGCAATCCAGCTGTGTGGGGTTTACTGGAGGTTCCTGGTGGGCTAGTTGGCCCCCAGGGACCCTCAGGATTCAAGGTGACTTAATCCCCAACCCAGAACACGCCAGGAGGCACGTTTGCAGAGTGGTGGAGAAAGGGGGTGTGGCCTGCTACCACCTCTCAGCAATCCCACTGTGTGGTGCTTACTGGAGGTAACAGGTAGGCTAGTTGGCCCCTAAGGGCGTGCCAGGGAGTGCATTTGCAGAGTGGTGGGGAAAGGGGGCGTGGCCTGCTATGAGATATTAGCAATGCTGCTGTGTGGGACTTACTGGAGGTAATAGGAGGGGTAGTTGTCCCCTAAGGTTGTCCTTGGGGGCCAAATACCCCTCCTGTTACCTCCACTTAGTCCAACACAGTGGGATTGCTAAGAGGTCTTCGGAGGCCACACACCCCTTTCTCCACCACTCCTTAAACACACCTCCTGGCACAGTACTGGTTGGGGGATGAAGTCCACTTTACTCCTGAGGGACTTTGGGGGCCAAGAAGCCCTCCTGGTACCTCCTGTAATTCCTACACAGTGGAATTCCTGAGCGCTGGTTGGAGGCCCAGCCCCCTTTCTCCACCACTCTGCAACCGTGACTACCAATTAAAGAAGTATTTGTAATTTAATAGGTCTCGCATTTGCAAGAGTTAGAGCTATTGGCGTTGTAAATGTAAAAGTTTTTTACTAATGTTTTTTGGAGTGGAGTGGATGTACGTTGTGTGTAGTGGAATTATGTGGTATGTTGTGCAGTCAAATTATGTGGATAGAAAGTATGTGGTATTTAGTGTATAGGAATTATGTAGAGTGGGATTATGTGTTATGGAGAGCAATTACGTGGTATGGTAGTCTGTGTTGTGGAGTGGTAACCTCAGGTTTAGTCTTCCTCGTTACCATAGAAGCTAAACTATGAACGCAATGAGAAAAAAAAAGAAGGAATCACTGAGGAGCACTTGTGGACCTTGTCAGAGGTATGAGCAGGGCCACTGGAATTATGCGACTGTTTTTCTGCACCAACTTTCGCACAATTATACATTTTCCACATTAGCCACATAATCCATCATGTGCTGCCTAATCTGCAGATTTGAACAGAAAAAGCCTTGTTTCTATCTCAAACGGCTCAAACGTTACCAAAAATGCAGCGACGAGTGTTACAGCATGTTGGAAGGTCCTTTGTAAACCTAGAATGGTCACCTGTTAATTATTGCTAAATGTGGGTGTTAAATTGGTACTAATGGTGTGCAAGTCACTCTTGCTTCTTTCTGCGCCTCTCTTGCCTCTTTCTGAATTTCTGTTGCTTCTTTCTGCACCTCTTTTGCCTCTTTCTGCACCTCTGTTGCCTCTTTCTGCACCTCACTTGCTTCTTTGTACACCCCTCTTGCCTCTTGCTGCACCTCTCGTGCCTCTTTATCCACCCCTCTTCCTTCTTTCTGCACCCATCCTGCCTCTTTTTGCACCTCTGTTCCTTCTTTCTGCACTTCTTTTGTTTCTTTCTGCACCCCTCTTTCTCTACCCCTCTTCCCCCTTTCTGCATGTCTGTTGCTTCTTTCTGCACTTCTCTTGCCTCTTTCTCCACCCCCTTCCCTCTTTCTGCATCTCTGTTGCTTCTTTCTGCACTTATCTTCCTTCTTTCTGTACCCCTCCTGCCTCTTTCTGTACCTCTCTTGCCTCTTTGTGCACCTCTTCTACCTTTTTCTGTACCGCTCTTGCTTCTTTTTGCACCTCTGTTGGTTCATTCTGCACTGCTCTTGCTTCTTTCTGCACCTCACTTACCTCTTTCTACACTTCTCTTGCTTCTCTCTACACCTCTGTTGCTTCTTTCAGCAATTCTTTTGCCTCTTTCTGCACTTCTCTTCCTTCTTTCTACACCCCTCCTGCCTCTTTCTATACCCCTCTTGCCTCTTTGTGCACCTCTCCTACCCATTCTGCACCCCTCTTGCCTCTTTTTGCACCTCTGTTGGTTCATTCTGCACTGCTCTTGCTTCTTTCTGCACCTCTTCTGCAAATTTCTGCATCCCTCTTGCCTCTTTCTACACCCCTAATCCCTATTTCTCTTGCTTCTTTCTGCACTTCTCTTGCTTCTTTCTGCACTGCTCTTGTTTCTTTCTGCACCTCTCTTGCAGATTTCTGTATCCCTCTTACCTCTTTCTGCACCCCTGTTCCCTCTTTCTGCACCTTTCTTGCCCGTTTCTGCACCTCTCTTGCCTCTTTCGGCACCTCTGTTGCTTCTTTCTGCACTTCTCTTGCCTCTTTATGCACCCCTCTTCCCTCTTTCAGCACCTCTGTTCCTTCTTTCTGCACTTCTCTTGCTTCTTTCTATACCCCTTTTGCCTCTTTGTGCACCTCTCTTATATTTTTCTGCACCTCTGTTTGTTCTTTCTGCACTGCTCTTGTTTCTTTCTGCTCCTCTGTTGCAAATTTCTGCATCCCTCTTGCCTCTTTCTGTACCCCTCTTCCCTCTTTCTGCACCTCTCTTGCCTCTATCTGCACACCTGTTTCCTCTTTCTGCACCCCTTTTGCCTGTTTTTGCAACTCTCTTGCCTCTTTCTCCAGTTTTCTTGTCTCCTTCAGCACCTCACTTGCCTCTTTCTGCACTTCTCTTGCTTCTTTCTCTACCCTTCTTCCCTTTTTCTGCAGATCTCTTGCCTCTTTCTGCACCTCTCTTGTCTCTTTCTGCACATCTCTTGGTTCTCTCTGCACTGCTCTTGCCTCTTTCTGCACCCCTCTTGCCTCTTTCTGCACCTCTTTTGCTTCTTTCTGCACTTCTCTCTCCTCTCTCTGCACCCCTCTTGCCTCTTTCTACACCTCTGTTGCTTCTTTCTGCACTGCTTTTGCTTCTTTCTGCACTTCTCTTGCCTCTTTATGCACCCCTCTTCTCTCTTTCTGCAATTCTCTTGCCTCTGTCTGCACCCCTGTTCCCTCTTTCTGCACCTCTTTTGTCTGTTTCTGCAACTTTCTTGCCTCTTTGTGCAGTTCTCTTGCCTCCTTCTGCACCTCTGTTGCCTCTTTCTGCACCCCTCTTGCCTCTTTCTGCACCCCTCTTGGCTCTTTCTGCACCCCTGATGCTTCATTCTGCACTTCTCTTGTTTCTTTCTGCACCTCTGTTGTCTCTTTCTGCACTCATCTTCCCTCTTTCTGCAAAACTCTTGCTTCTTTCTGCACTTCTCTTGCTTCTTTCTGCACCTCTCTTGCTTCTTTCTGCACCCTTCTTCCTTTTTTGCAACACTCTTGCCTCTTTCTGCACATCTCTTGGTTCTTTCTGCACCTCTCTTGTCTCTTTCTGCACCCCACTTGCCTCTTTCTGCACCTCTTTTGCTTCTTTCTGTACTTCTCTCTCCTCTTTCTGTACCCCTCTTGCCTCTTTCTGCACCTCTGTTGCTTCTTTCTTCACTGCTCTTGCTTCTTTCTGCACCTCTCTTGCCTCTTTCTGCACCCCTCTTCCCTCTTTCTGCAATTCTCTTGTCTCTGTCTGCACGCCTGTTCCCTCTTTCTGCACCTCTTTTGTCTGTTTCTACAACTCTCTTGCCTCTTTGTGCAGTTCTCTTGCCTCCTTCTGCACCTCTGTTGCATCTTTCTGCACCCCTTTTGCCTCTTTCTGCACCCCTCTTGGCTCTTTTTGCACCCCTGTTGCTTCATTCTGCACTTCTCTTGTTTCTTTCTGCACCCCTCTTGCCTCTTTCTGTACCCTTCTTCCCTCTTTGTGCACCCCTCTTATCTCTTCTGCACTTCTACTGCCTCTTTCTGCACACACTGGGCTACTTTTAAACTGACCTCAGGCTCAGCAGTGCACACATGCAAGTGCAGAAAAGGGCTGCTGGCCTCTAAACTGCCATGCCCTATTATATGCTAGGGACTTAGAGGTAGTTTTAACCCCCCTGCCCTATTATATACTAGGGCCTTACAGGGGAGGTCATGCCAATCACAGGGGTACCCCAACCCATAGTGTACCCTAGTGTATGTAGGTATTTTCACTGTATTCTAAGTGTCTTTCAGCATAGCACTGGCCCCGGGCCTGGTTAGGCAGAGCCCAGAGTCAGTTACCACCAGTACCAGTCAGCAAAACATTGGGGATGCCCAGGGCACAGGATGACTTTGCCACAAGGCCTCTTTCTGCACCTCTTTTGGTTCTTTCTGCATATCTCTTGCTTCTTTCTGCACCTTTCTTCCTCTTTCTGGACTTCTGTTGCCTCTTTCTACATTTCTCTTGCTTCTTTCTGCGCCTTTCTTCCTCTTTCTGCACATGTCCTACCTCTGTAGGCGTAGTTAGAAATTAGCATTTAAAAAACCTTAGAAATTCACTGAAAAAAACATTGGTTTCAGGAACGTTATAGTTAGAAATTAGCATTTAAAAAACCTTTGAAATTCACTGAAAAACCATAGGTTTCAGGGACGTTATAGTTAGAAATTAGCATTTAAAAAAACCTTAGAAATTCATTGAAAAACCACAGGTTTCAGGGACGTTATAGTTAGTTGGACATTTCACCCGTACAAAACCAGAGAAATTCGTCCGTTATAGTTAGTTGAGCTAACTATAACTCGCGCCGCCGCAATGCTGATGACATCACATATTACATCATTCATGACATGGTCAGTGACATCACAGATGACATCACTGATGACATCTCAAATGGCATCACTGATGACATCATCCACGTGATAATCTGATGCACCTCCTCACACCCTAATATAACCTTTGATAAACCCACTCTAAAATACAGACTACGATTTTCGAAACCATAGACACACCAATACCAGTTACTACTTACCCACTCACTGATTCCTAGGTCTACACACGCATCCGCTCATTCACCATACAGTCACTCATACATGCAGTCACTCATCAATACAGCACTATCATATGCACTCATCCACCTAAAAAGACACTCACACACCGCCACTCATCCATAGAGTTACTCACACACCTAGTCAGTCATGCAAAGAATCAATCACACTCCCATTTACTCACCTATACAGTTATACACACACCACCTCACTTATTCATACAGATACTAACACATACTTACTCTCATATACAATCACTGATACAAGCACACACTCATCCATACAGCCACTCACAATCACTCACTCTCACATATAGTCATTTCTATACTCCAACTCTCACATATATTGCCTTTCACATATGTAGTTACTCACACATGTACCACTGAGACATCCATTCACTCACCAACACACCCATACACACACTCACCCACCCATACAGTCCTTCACAGATGCACTCTTGAACCCATACACCCAGTGAATCACCCACTCGCACATCTATGCACAGTCACATACCCCCACCCACCCACACAGACACTAAGGCACCCATACAGATACTCAGACAACCAATCAATAGCCCATATAGACACTCAAGTAGCTACTCACCAACCCATGCAGCCGCTTACACACCAACTGGCAGACTGATACAGACATTCACACAGTTTAGTCACTAACCCATGCATTCAGTAAGACATGTTTAATCACTCACTTATACAGTCAGTCACGCGCCTAATAAATCATCCTTTCAGACACATATACACCCACTCATTCTTCAATACACCTTGGCATATATATATATATATATAAAACATATTTAAACTTTACAGAAACACACAGTCACTGGATGATGTCATCAGTGATGTTATTTGAGATGTCATCAGTGATGTCACTGACCATGTCATGAATGATCTAATATGTGACATCATCAGCAGTGCATTGCGGGGGCGTGAGTTATAGTTAGCTCAACTAACTATAACGGCCGAATTTCTCTGGTTTTGTATGAGTGAAATGTCCAACTAACTATAACGTCCCTGAAACGTGGTTTTTTCAGTGAATTTCTAAGGTATTTTAAATGCTAATTTCTAACTATAACGTCACTGAAACCTATGTTTTTTCCAGTGAATATATATATATATATATATGTAGCATACTCCTACTACACGTTCCCTCACCTTGGTGCCTATTGTGTATGTATGTGTTTTTTTTTTAACATTTCTTTATTTCAAAAACAGGCATAGTCAATATACATAGTACAGTATTGTCTGTTCCACTGCATAATTGTTCCATTACCTGAGCAAGCAAAGGAAAAAAAAGAAGTCCCTTAGTTATTTTCCTCTATATCAGGAGCAGAGAACATATTTTGGTTACAGTTTCTCCTTTCAGAGTTACAATCCTGGAGCATAATTTACATTGACTAACAATCTACAATCCCGAACAATAAAAAGAAACTCCCCCCTCTACGGGTTCCTGTCAGATGATACCCCAAATCCATATCTATTTTAATCTTTTAGGTGTTTACGCCCATTTTCCTAGCTATGTGTAGCCTTTGTGCTGTGATGTTCCTCATCCAACTGTTCAGATTGAGTCTGCGCGACCGTCCCTTCTATCTCTTGTACCATTGCCCCCCAAGCCATCAGTACCTCCGGGAGCTTATCATCCTTCCTAGTATTTCTCATATGATCTTCCTCAGCCATTGCCCATTCTTTTAAATCCTTCTTCCATTTTTCTAACTGGGGGCCCGCGGGGTCAACCAATGGATTGCTATTCTCTTTTTGGCTACAATAAGTCAAAGTATCAAAAATCGTCTGCTAGTTTTACGCTTGGGATTTTTGGGGATCAACCCGAGGAGACAGGTTTTTATCTCGGAAATGTCGGCCAAAGTTGCCGGGCTATAGCTGCTATCTTGGCATACTGTAGGAATTGACCCGTCCCTAATCCGAATGTATCCACCGCGTCCTGGTAGGTAATAAACCTATTCCCTGGGTATTTGTGTATGTATGTGTTATGCCAGAAATCCCCCATTGGATGAGCCAACCCTATTACCTGAAGGCCAAGAATGTAGGTCCCCGTCGTGGTCACAAGTTGGACATCCCTCTCTGAGGGATCAGCTAACAGCTGGGCTGAGGTTTTAGCATGTAGCAGCCTCACAAATGTATTTATTTATTTTTGGAGTTTTATATAGCGCAAACATGATCCAATTCGGGTATCAGAGCACTATATGAATAGCCATCAAGTCGTACAATATCGGGAAAGGAGAAAAACAAATGACAAGCAGCAAAGGAATAACCATAGAGTTACATATATACAGTGTATCATTGAGCTTATCAGTTCTAAGAGTCACTGGAAGTCCACCCAACGCGAGCCAGGATGAAGAAGGTTTCACCGCTCCTAGTGAAGGAATCCAAGCAACAAGAGCTTTTTTTTTTCTTTTTTGAAGTAGGCAGACGAGGGGTTTATCCTGATTTCCGGAGGTAGAGTGTTCCAAATTCTAGGGGCAAGGACGGAGAAGGAGTGGTTGTAAGTTGTTTTTTTTTTTTAACTTCTGTGGTTTCAGTTTAAGTGAGTCGGTGATTTTTAAGGAGCACCTGCCTCGAGATAACTCGAGTGACAGCAAGTGCTCCTCTCCTTAAACCCGGAAATGCTTGTTTATAACAGAAAGCATCCTTGCCTTGGGACGAGATTCCAGTCAGACTGCCATTATTTATGTACTATAAAGAGCTGTGTTGCCGCATGGATGAAAACAAACAATCACATTTGCACAATATATGTATAGACCTCGTACGTGAAGTTCAAGGTATCAAGATAGTGTTCTTGTGAAGTTGAATTTGTAAGCAAGTATAGTTTCATGAAAACTAATCCGCACTGTCATGGTCGCAAATGCGTATCATAAGTCACAGTGGGAGAGTGAAGGCAGCTTAGGAGAAACCTTGTATGTATGTAAAATGGCCATGTTTCCCTCTAGGACTAACCGAGACACATGACAACAACTATAGCACTTATATCACAACCTCAACATAACAAAACAATAAACCAGAATAGCGCAGTGCACTGAACAGCAACTCACCACAGCATAACACCAAGCTTTGTAAATAAAGCCTTCTGGAACCCAGCACCATCAACCAAAACTAAAGTCAGCAAGTGTTTGCAGCTAGGTGAAAATGCTCCTTACTGATGAAAACAGTGTAACTACAATCACCAGAAGACAAAGTGAAGCGTTCTTAAAGAAAACTATACATTTGCATCCACTGATCTCCCATGCCTGGAGATCTATGGCTTAAGGAAATTCACGAAGGTTTTTGAAAGTACCCATTGAACCCTGTGATAGTCACATGCTTCTAGGCATACTCCTTTGAAACATTTCTGAAATGTATTATTGTATGATGTAATAATATACAGATGTATATTTGCTAATGCATCAATTTAAAGAGCAAATGCAAATGCATTTGCCATTTTTATGTCTAGCCTAGAGTCAGTGGGCAAGTGCTGCTCTAGGAAAGATCTGTGGTAGTTCAGTATGTGAGGGAAGCCCCACTCGCTCCCCTGCCTATATTTTTCATTGGCTTGTGTCTTTGTCCTTCGTAAATGCTGCCTTCGGATTCGTTTATAGACTTGTTAGTCCCTCCTTATTACGGCCATGTCGTCATTTGTCACCTCCCATGGCTACTGGCCCCTTTACTTCGAGTGTTACACTGTATGTGTTATTTAGACTGTGAGCACTATTTTCTTTAATGAGGTTCTCCTACTGCCTTCTCTACTCCCCCCTCCCTCATGTTGTCCGTGCCTTCTCCCCCTCCTCCTGCCCGCACTCCCATTGTCCGTGCCTTCTTGGCCCCTTCTCCCCCTCCCCCCGCCCACACTCCCGTTGTCCATGCCGTCTCCCCCCTTCCCCGCCCGCACTCCCGTTGTCCGTGCCTTCTTCCCCCCGCACTCCCTTTGCCCGTGACTTCCGCCCCCCCGCCCTCCCTCCAGTTGTCCGTGATGCAATGCAATAGGTCTCAGGTAAATGCGAGTCCTATTGCATTGCAAATGCTTGTTTTAGGACTTGTGCCCTGGACATCGCGCTGCAAAGAAGAGATGCATTGCAGGGTGACTACATTATATGTAAATTGTGTGCAGACGCTTGATGACTCGTCGCTCTGAATTCGTTTTGCCAGAGTTGTGGTGTGTGCTTTTACGAAAAAGTGTAAACTGTTCCTTGTTCACCACGGGGGATCCCGCTCACTCTTAGCCCAGTGTCAATGGCGCCGTAGAATAAATGCACGGTTGAACAATTCATTCTAGTTCCTAAAGGAACTCCCTGCATCGGTGGGGGAGGTGTCGCCTAGTGGCTGAGTTGACCTCTTTGATCCTGAATTCTAATCCCGGCTTCTCTAGTTTCATCAGTGTGTGATCCTGGCCCAACACATCGTTTCACCGAATCCAAGTGCCTTTATTAGACTGCTCAGATTTAGAGACTTCAGACTTGGACCCTTCCCAGTATCCGGTCAGCTGCCCGGTGTAAAGTTTTTTTTCCTGCGGAGATTTGGTTTTCTGCCTCGCACATGTGCACTGCTGCAACAGTGAGCTCGGCGCCGTGCTGCGTGGCAACCAGTTTTGAGCAGGTTTTGTTTGCCCAGGCGCCCCTGGGGCGGCGCTGCTACCCCTCTTCCCCGGGCAGGCTGGGAGCCCGGCCCTCCCTGCGCACACACACAGCATCATCATGGGGCCGCAGGCGGGCTCATGTGTGCCTGCTTCCTCTCAGAGAGTGGCTTTTAAACCCCATTTTCATAGAGGGCGGGCAGCAGCAGCAGCACAGAGCCCACGTTTTCATGCCAGCTGACGACTTCCAACCCTGGTGAGAAACATCCGAGAAGCAGTTGTGGGGCACTTGCCCCTTTGTTTATTGGGTTCACTTGTAGCTCGACTGCATGTTTACATGTGTGCGTTTGCGTCGACACGGGTCTTGCACGTGGCAAGGGTAGACTGGTGGTGGTGGGGGGGATGGGATATTGCAGGTTTACATGCTGTGGCACTTTTGTAAACTTTGTTTGCACTATATTCTGAGAGCTACAATGTTATCACATTGTATCTTTTGCTATGTTTTATTTTTTCTAGTCGCCTCTTGCACGTCCATTGTGATTTTTATTTGTTTTTTAGACTTTTTCCTTTTCCCTTTTCTCCCCTTTCTCCTTTTCCCCTGCTTATCTTCTCATGTTTGATCGAAGTGCCTGTCCTGTTCTTCCCCTTTGCATTGTGTTACTTGCAATTTTGCTTCTTTGGAAGTGCAAAGTAACCAGTCTTGGAGCACACTCACAAAGACCTAAACAAACTAATTAGGCTGACATGGGGCAACGTGAGATCTCTGCTCACCTGTGAACGCTTTGTGTGATCCTTGTCTGGTAAATTACTTTATCTCCCTGTCTGTCAGTGCCGTTGGATACCAAAACGATAGGAGTGAGAAACATCCTGAGGTCTTTGCTTGCAAAAAATCAGCTTATTAATACTTACCCCCGTCAGGGCTAGGCACATTCATTCTTGGCGCTATTGGCATTTTCTGCTCTATCAGTGCCTTCTCTACTTAGCTTCAAAAACTGAGGAGTGAAGGGAACGGGCTGTTTACAAGCTCCACTGGAGCTCAAGCCAGTTATTTCTTAACATCTGTAAACTGATTAAAGGGCAGCCCGCTCATGCCCATCAGGCAGTGCGCACCCACTGGAGTCGGGCTGAGACCACCTGACTTGTGTCAAGCCAACATATTTATTCAGGGGGTTTTATGAAGCACCGACATGTTCACTTGCGGACACTACAGAGCGCTAGTGGGATACGGAGAAGAAGGGCGGGCTGGTAGAGTCCGGCGGGATGTGAGCTGTGACACCCCTGTGCAGTATACCCCTGTCGCTATCTCTGGCAAGGAAGGGTCGGTGACGGGGGTCAGGGTCGAACCTGTGACCCTGGAGGTGGAAGCCTTGTGCCACAGCGCTGCGATTGCATGTCTTATCAAGAGAGTGGGAAGTGGGGGTTTGGGATCACTAGGGAAATGTTTTAACACAATCCTGGTGATTTCTAGCTGTTATGTTACATTAAGGTCAGTGAAACCATCCCACGAGTGAGACTGCTGTCCAGGGCGCAAGGAGTGAGACTGCTGTCCAGGGCGCTAATAATGAGACTGCTGTCAGTGGCGCGACGAGTGAGACTGCGGTCCACGGCGCTGTAGTGTAGCTCCTATTTCCCTAATAGGCTCTGCGCATTGGAATAATATCCCCTATAGGTTTGACATAGGACTAAGGTCAGTATGTCCCTATCGAGTATATTAAACTTAATTACTTGTGCCAGCTAGCTCAGAGGCCACTAGAAACTCCTTGACAAACAAGAAGGGAGTCGTTTCTGGCAGCCGCAAAACATGACCATTTTGTTTCCCTTTAGAATCAGAACGTGTCCCAGAGTCGTGGAAACAATAGATAACTATTTCACTCAGCTCAATTGTGCATGCTTAGTTTCCCTCAAAGTTACACAGAAAGAACAGACGGGCGTTTCAATAAAAGATTTATTGAACAGTCTTATTTCTTGTGTAAGTAATATGTGCTGTTACGATCACAAGACAGTATGCAAGATAAATAATGTACAGCGTAAGCAGTAGAAATAAATAATACTGCGCTAGCATGATCTTTAGTAGATATTCATTTACATAAATAACACAGACTAAAAATGCGAGTACTCATACGATGCGTTTCTAAGCTAGTTCTACCCCAATGTTCCTAACCTAACCTAGGTGTAGGGAGAGGTATGAAGTAGGTGAAGTATTCCTTACTATGGTATACTAAGAGTATGTTAAGCCTAGTATGCCTAGTATGCCAAGAGTCCCTCTAGGTTCTAGTCAGCCCCATACCTTAAGAATGAGAGAGGTAGGAATCTCTTGCCAGACTCGAACTCCAACACCCCGCGAGGGAAGTCAGATCACTGGAAGCTGGATTCTCTGCGTGCAGGGATGACAGCGTCTTCTCAGTGCATCAGGCCGGGAAACGGGCTCCTCTGAAGTCGAGGTCTCCTCTAGTTTACAAGGGCTAGGGAAGGTATATTTATACCTGAGAGGTACCTCAGAATGTTAGCATTGACGTGAATCGGACAGCGGAAGACGTCATGAATGAACCCCTAAGGTATAACGGTTCATGCATAATAGATGAGTCCTTGAAGAAATCAATAGTCCTGTGCTAGGGAAACTCCCGAAGCCTAAGGGTCTGTTCTTCAAGAACTCGTTGTGACGTTAGGGTGGACGGATGTCGGAGACCATGCCTGTATTTGGAGTGCACGGTTTAATGCCTAAATAAGGCCTTGGATTTTATGCCTATATAAGGGCAGGGCGAATTGTGCCTATATAAGGACCTGATACAGGAAAACCTATATACGGACACCCTAAGAGGAATACAACACCCACTCCACTTTCGTGTGTACGATAATACTAAAATACTAAACATTTAAAAATGCTAAACATTAAATGGAGTACCGCATATTGCTAAAATATTTCTTAAAACCATTTAAAAAGGTGTTTAAAAAACCTATTAGAATGCAAAAGGTACTGTACATTGTAAGCATTGCTTTTCATTTCAGGCATATATTTTAAAATAAAATGCAATTTGAACAAAATAAGCAGTAATATTTACATGTGACAAAAAAAAACTGATCGATAAGTTTTTCCAAAATCAAAGTCATTTCATGTCATGGAAATTAATGAACTTTTTAGACAAACAAGATGACTAAGGGGCCGATTCCGATCTCGGCCGGTAGGGCTCCGAATCGGAATCGGCTTAACCGGATCCGAATCGGAGTCCTATAGCCCGACCGATTCGTACGCGCGTCCGGGCGAGCGAGTACGATGCGAAATCGCCGACCGACTCGTCCGGGCGTCCCGACCGCTCCGACCGACTCGTTCCCGGGTCTAACCGCACCGACCGACTCGCTCGGACTCGACTCGCACCGCGCAATGGAGACGTTCCCCGGCCGGGTAAGTACGATGCGCGCTGCGAGCAGTCCGACCGAGCCGCGCGCTCGGGCTCGAAAGAGCAGTCGGAGCCATACTTTGGGGGTCCGTGTCGGACCCCCTTGTACGCGTAGCCACGTAAGTCGCACACAGGGGGGACCCATGGGTCCCCCCTACCTGTGCATGTACGGCGCGAGTCGCTTCACCGTGTACACGCTGTAGGGGGCGCCCTTGTCCGCCTCGCACCCATTGAGTCAATGGGAGCCCGCGTACGCGTTGTACGACAGGCTCCCATTGACTTCAATGGGAGTCCGACCGACTCGAGTCCGATGGCATACGTGCGCATCGTACTCGTTCGGTCGGGCTGCACGGGTCCGATTCGGTTGGAAATCTCTCCGGGTCCGGCTCGGTCGGAGAGATTTCCGGCCCGAATCGGAATCAGCCCCTAAGTGTCTGTGGAAGTACCGCGAAGTCTGTACTATAAGGCTAGTTCTACTTCAAGCAGATTGAATTGCCATTTTAGTTCGAAAAATGGGAAAAAGTTCAATTTGGGAAGAGTTCCAAGTTTTTGGAAGTATGAAGGCCAAATTGTTACTGCATCTCTGGAACACTGTGGGCTGAATCAGAGTCAGTTTACGGGTCTGGTGTAAACATGAGATCATCTATTTCTGTAGACAAAATATCGTCCACTGAAGTTGGTGTCAGTTGGAACACCTCGTGTAGTAGATTAATTGCACAGAGATGTGAATCATCGCTTTCAGCATAGGATGCCGCAGCAATGGTCGCGTCCGTTGTTTCCTGTGTGCCTGTAGATCTTTCTCGTACCTCAGCAGCAGCCGGAAGCGTCTGTGAGATCTCAATGAAGGCTGTCATCAGGATTGGTAGCCTCTGGGGACAACACAGAGCATGGGCCGTTATCGGGACCAGCAGAGTATCGACATCCGTTGGCGTTGCTGATGGAAATGTTAGACAGGTGTCTAACACGCATTCTTCACCGCATAGCAGGCATCGTAGGACAGGTAAGATGCAATCTTGCCAGATTGGTCTGAATGACAGGAACCACGTTGTATTCAGGTCCCGTAGACGAGTCATGCCCAAAAGCTGTACTATTCGCTCACGGCACTTTCGTTCAAGGAGAGCTTTCTCCATTTCGCTCGGAGTGATGTCTGCGAATAGGCTGGCCATAGCATAATAGCAGGAAAAGAAATAGAATTCCGGCAACAAGTGCTAGAATTAATGGTATGCCACCAAACACCGAATGTGCAAAGTTCGGGATTATTCCGAGTATTGCCTGGAAAGGTGCTAACAGACCGGAGCAGATGCTCTTAAATACATGTACAATTCCGGTTGTATCTGACATGTTAAAGATACGTCCTATCATTTCCGCGAAATGTATAGGGCAGTTTGTACGTATTAAAGTCTGTATCTCAGCCGAAGTCCTTGCTACTTGTAGATCATATGTTTCTTTGGCCGAGGTCAAAGGCACTGTTTGCTGTAAAAGCATGGCTTTCATTCTGCTCAAAGTATCAAATCTTATAAAAGAGACGTTCAGCGAAGGCCACAAAGGCGACTCCCTGACTGTGTCTATTGGGGCAAACAATACTTGCATACAGCAAGTGACCCTGGAGTTGACCGTTACTAGATATGGGATGCGTGGCAACATGCCGCAGCAACTCTGATCATTCAACATGAGGTAACTCCCATTCGAAAGTTGTCCAAACGTTGGATTAATCACAGCAGCTGGTGTACCCTGCTGGTGGCAAGACAAATTTGCCACAGAACCATTGCAAGCCCCTTGTAAAGAAATGTCCTGACATATAAGTGAACCGCTCAGTGCACTTTTACAGTGTGTACAACTCAAAAAGACTTCATGATCCCCACTCCAACATCTATATGTATACGGTAAATTCCAAGATGTCTTAATGTATTCCTTACCCAACCTTTTATATTTGCCAGCTTGCATTTCTCTGAGGCAATACTGAAACTGAAAAGTAGTCACACGCAATGTAATTTTGCCATGAATGAGCCATTCTGTAGCTGGTTTTTCTGCCACTGTGAATGGTAATTTTTCCAGTTTTTCAATGCTCAACACCGTATACCTTGCTCCTCTTTGTGCCAGTTCGATCTGTTTATCAGTTAGATTGTATTCTGCAAACAGAGCTGACGTGTTGATGAAACGCCAAGGCACATAGCCCGCACGCAAAGATTGCAGCGTCCAGCTTAACAACACAATAGAACGTAATTGAGATTGGCCTTGTTGTAACATCGCCAAATCTTGTTCTAGTATGTCGATAGCAGAGGATACAATGTTGTCCAATGAATATATTCTGGAGGACAAAGTTGTTAACCCATTGTCGACCACAGAGAGTGTTTTCTCTAAATTAATACGATCAAGTTCACGTATTCGTTCTGCGGCCTCCAACTGTGACACTTTCCATGCTTCATTATAAGCAGCGTAAATGCTGGCATATATGAAACGTTTTTGACGCAGTTTTCTTGGTCCAAGCAAGAATTCCCTAAGGTCTGCGTCTTCTTCAAGTAAGGATAAGTGTTGTTTCACATCCTGTAGTGTAGATTTCTGAAGCCAATCGAGGCATAATTTTCCTACACTGTATGTTGTTACTACCCCCGGATGCTGTCTTTGGACGTATCTTGGGTCTGGCCTATGAATAGTAAAGCCCTGAGTTTTATTCAGAAATCTTTCCTGACAGTTGTTCGTGTCTATGGGCCAGATCAACCATTTTCTCCAATCAGGATTAGATCTGTTGAGTTGTAGTATTTAGTCAACTGTCACCGCTGCCTGTGTATTATTATCACTGGCAGGTGTTGGTACAGAAGGTGTCTTCATCTCTTTGATCTTGGCTAGTCCAAGACAAGATGTTTGTTGGACAGTTTCATTCAAAAACATTATTTGTTCAGGGATGACACAGGCTCTAAATAAAGCTTCTATCCCCTGCACTTGCCAATCTTTAGTACCCCAGACTGTCTTTGTGTCTATTGTGTCTTTCCATAAGTCGAAACCCTGTCTAGACAGTTGGGCAATAAATGTTGCAGAGTAAATCTGTTTCGTATCAGATGTATTATACCCTGAAAAATATGGAAACTTGTTAGCAAATGTTTTTGAACTACCTTGTGGTGGTGTAGGACAATGCTCCCATTGGTTAAACATAAACACATTTCTTGGGTATGCAGATTTATGCAAATAATGATGACCATAGTGGTTATAACAATACAGTTGTTCATAGTCTGATGAACCCTCTAAATATTCATTTTTAGAAAATGCAGCAGATTTTTCTAGGTCAAACATTATGTCATTAACAGTCTCAAAGTCCCAATCATCAGAATAGGTACTGGACGAAATTAGATCACTTAGTGAAATTTTAAACAAATGTGGAATGTTCAATTGTTCCGTCGGGCCGAAGATATCAAAATCTGTTTTGTCCCACACTATACCATCCTGTATAGGAACAGCTGTGATGTTCACTGTTGACAAGTCTCTTGCTTCACGATGGGAAGATTTATGAGGTTTCAAAAGTACGTTCACGTCTTTTCCTTCAGTATTCACATGGATGTATCTGCCACTTATAAGCACGCTCACAGTTGTAACCAAAGCTAGCCAGATGTAATCCAGAGTTCAATCCATGGAGAAACCAAATAAGTCTTTTTTAGAAAGTGAAGAAAGTCTTGTACTTGCTGCTTGAGTTTGAATGATGCTGGCGTCGTTTCAGGTTCACTCGGACTTTCTGAGAACGTATCAAAGTTAATGAAATAGCCAGAAGCAGTTCTGTCAATTGTTGGAATTGCATCAGGATTTGTAGAAATCACTGGAACCAGTTGATCACTTGCTACATTGGTGTAGACAGGTGTATTTGGACGAACTGTTACTTGGTTTTCAAGAGGGATGAGTTCCATAGCATTGTTGCTTAGTCCTGCATCTGTTACTGCTGAATTCTCGATGGTTATCAGTCTTTCAGTCTGAACCTCTTGGATAGTAGCGAGAGGAGTGCATCTGCTACTAGGTCGGAGTCCACGAGGCCTACTATTTAGTATTGGCCACATACTGTGGTTTGATGAGGTCGATGGACACAAATCCTTTCTCCTTTCTTCCAGCAAGGGGCGGCAGAAGTACTGTAATTGTTCCTTGAACTGCTATGACAGGTACTGGTTGTCTGTAAGAAGGTCCAAATTCCTTCTTGTCCGCAATCTTTTCTCTGACTAGATCCCCAACTTTTGGAATCCAGACAGGCCTTGCTGGGACCACCGATTTTTCCCCAGTGGTGGTTGGCTGCAGGAATTCGTTGCTTTGTTTCGATCTTAGTTCATTCAGTTCCTGTAAAACAGCCAAACGTTCTTTGATATCAAACGTTTTATTTTCCACCACTGTGCCTACGTCATCGAGATCTGGTACCCACATTCTTGTCCCAAATAGGACCTCATATGGAGTGACCCCCCCTAGAGAACTTCTTGGCAGATTGTTTAATGAGCGTTGGACCCCATAAAGATGTTTGACCCACCCGTCACCCGAACCTAATACCCTAGCTGTTATAGACTGCTTTATGGCCCGGTTTTTCCTTTCCACAACCGAATTTCCCTCAGGATGGAATGGAGAGGAGTACCGCAATGCAACGCCCAGACTGACCATGGCTTCTTTGTAAGCCCGAGAGCTAAACGCAGGGCCCTGGTCCGAATGTAGCGTGCCTATTGCGTATGTGCCGATAAAGACTTGCAAATCTTTTATAACAGTTCGAGCGTCAGCCGAACGCTGAGGCCATATCCATAGGAACCTTGATTCAGTATTTGTGGGATTGCATGTGTCCAGAAGGACGCATGCGCGTAGATAGTCTAATGCTGTCTAACAGTGGTGTCTGTACTGGGCAGCTGCATTCGCAGCATGGTGTCTGGTGGCTTTCTCGCTGTAATTTACAGTCTAAGCAGTTATTGATGAATATGTGAATTTCTGTATTCATTCCAGGCCACCAGTACATCTCTCTTAACGTCAAAATTGTTTTAGAGATCCCTTGATGTGACAGACCCTCCCCCAAATGTGTTTCATACATCAAAGCTGCTCTACGTTTCATGTTTCGAATTACCCTTTCCCCCACTCTAGGGATTCGAGCAAAAGGAACGCTGTTCGCATCAATTACATAAGAGTACTTGAGTGGAAACTTTTTTGGTAACGCTGCACTGCTGCCCTTGCTTGAAGCATTGACAGCCAACATTATCTCACCGTCTATTTTTGTTTTTGAACGAGTGATCGCAGCTACGGAAGCCGTCCGAACAGCCCCCTTTGCGGCTTTGTCAGCCAATGAATTCCCTGCAACGTGAACGCCATCACGTTGATGACTCAGTGTGTGGATCACGTGAGCCTTTGGTAGTTCGTTTTTCAACTGAACTACTTGTTCCCAAAGCGTTTTGTGCTTTATTGTGCCACCTTTCGCATCTTTGAACCCATTTTCAAGCCAATTTTGTATATATTCATTATACGACTGAACACAGTAAAAGGAATCGCACACTATCAGTGTGGGGAATTCTCGATCTGTACTTTCAAGTGCCAGTTTGAATGCTTGTAGTTCAGCTCGCTGAGCTGTGCAATCTCCTAGAGATTGAGTTTTTGTGACCATAGGTCTGAAGATGCCATCTCGCATGCGACCTTTAACGATTGCACACGCTGCACTGTAAGCATGCTTACTCCCTGTTGCGGACTGTGCGGATCCGTCAGTGTAAATTATGAATTTGTACTGATCGAGAGGCAGATTTCAGTGGGGAGAGGACATTCTTGTTCATATTGCAGGAATGCTTGTGTTTTTAAATCAGGATCAAAAACATATTCAACATCTGTTGCAGCAAGAGAATTAACCCATTGTATCCATTTTGGATGTAATGCTTTAGCATTTGGAATGGTTTTTTTTGTGACCGCTTCTAAAGCCGGTACTGGGGTTACGACAATAATGCGTTTCCCTTGGGCTAAGACTCTTTCTTTTGCTACAGCGGTTTGAACTGCTGTCAGAATGTTTTCAGTTGAAGTGAAGCGCATTTCCACTTGTGTGTACAAATGAGATTTGTATGCGATTGGTATTTTTTCACCCTCATTAAATGTTAAGTAGGTGAATCCGCATTGACCCGAAATTATTCGGATCACCAGGTTGCGTTGACTTACGCGTGTTTGTAAGTGATTTGTTGCTAACATGTTAGTCTGGAGTGAACGCAAGATTTCTGTGTGTTCGTTTGTCTAATTTTTGATTGAAAAATCAGGTTTGATTAATGTGTAGAGAGGTTTAACCCTTTCTGCGTAATTCAGAATGTATGTTCTTCCAAAGTTTAGGAAACCCAGGATGGATTGTAAGTTTTTCAGCATTTTAGGAGGTTGGAGCAGCGCACATTTTTCTAAAAGTTAGCTGCCAAGCTCTTGCCTTCACTTGAAAGCTCATATCCTAGAAATAGGACATGAGATGGGCAATTCTCGACTTTTTGAAGTTGAATTTGTAGCCCTCAGAGGCGAAGCCCAGTATAATGGTGCTCACCCTGTTCAAGTGTTTGTCCAGGTCATCGTCTGTCAGATAGATGTCATCGATATAGGACAATGCCTCATTGTCATAAATTTGTAGTAACTCCGTTACCCTCGCTGAGAATAAACCTGGGCTGTTCTTGAACCCTTGTGGGAGTCCACAAAATTGACGCTGGGTCCCCATTATGGAGAATGCTGTTAAGTACCTGCTTTCAGGTGCTATGTTTTGACAAAAAAAAACATTTGAGATGTCTAATGTGGTTTTATAGTTTTTACGCACAATGTTATTCATTAATGCTGTGCTATGTGCATTTTGCACTGCAAAGGTTTTAGAACAAGTGTTTAAGTGTCTGTAGTCCAAAACTAGACGATATGTATTGTCTGGTTTGGAGACAGGAAACAAAGGATTGTTCATCGAGGAGGTGCATGTTTCAATCACCCCTTGGTATTCAAGTTGATCTAAGATCTCCCTGACCTGTTTTTTGGCTTCTTGCTTTATTGGGTACTGCCTTTGTGCAGTTGGTTCATGTTTCAGATGTATTTTATGCTGAGGTGAGTCCTCATCCCATCCTACATGATTTTTATATAATGCTGGGGCCTGGGCTACTGCCCATTTCCTGGCATATGTATATTTTAGGTGAATTTGAATATGGTTGGAGAAGGCGGGCATAATAATGTCCTCGCCGTGTGGGCACTCCCTGACAAATTGTGGTGGCCAGTCTTTTTCTGCTAGAAATATGTCATAGCCCCTTGAAAGTTTTTCACAAAAGAGTGCTTTCACCTGTCTAGGTATGTTTCCCTCCATCCGGAGTGTTATTTCATATAAATTTTGTGGAGTACTAACCCTGGTGTCTACAGTCTCTACTGTAATGTACTCATTCAAGTCCACTATCTCCAGAAGTTCCTTCAGGTTCTGGCGAGCTATTGTAACTTCTGCTGCACTGTCCGGCATTGTCTGAGCCCATTCTCCGTTCTTGAGTTGTGTTCTCAGTATTCTCGGCATGTCTGATCTTTAGACCTGCTACTTTCTTTTTGGAGAATTGAGGTTTTTTTTTGTTTTTTGTAGCGTGTTTTTCTTCCTTGGATTTCACGCGTTCTTCTCTGTGTTCTGACCGTCCTCTTCTTTCCGAAGTCTGTGGTGAGATCTGAAAGGTACGAGAGGAACGTGTATCAGTATCTTGATACCTGTCAGGCTTTTTCAAATTATCCCTATTCCTGAGGTTATACCTCCTTTCAGAGGGCTCCTTTTGAGGAGACCTACCTCGGGATTGAGAACGTTTTTCGTTTGAATTTTGTTTATTAGTCTCCCACTTCTTTTTAGAAGATGTAGGAGTTTGTTTAATAGAGTCCTTCTCAGGACTTTTAGATAGTTTCGGCTTCACTGGTCTTCCACCCAAACTATCTCTGCCTAATTCTGCATATGATTGTTCTATAATTCTGGGTAGCTCAGTCTGATGTTCTGTAACATCAAATTCCCTTAATTTTTGGCGGATCGCCACTGCCTCCCCTTTAATATTAGATAATATTATTGTTGAGACCTGGTCGAAATTTTTCAGTAATTTCATACCTAAATTTAGAGCAGGCTCTGCCCCGTATTCATTTTGAATTTGTTTCAGGACATCAGGTATTACCGCAATTGATGGAATACCATGTGTTTTAGTATAGATGGCAGCAAAGACTGAGCCCCAAGTGGTGCAGTCTTCCAGTTGTGGTGTGATCCCCATTGGTAAACTGATTGTTAGGATTCTGTGTTTCTCATACGGGCTAGTATTTGGAAATACTGCTTCGATTTGAGTAATTTTTTGAGCTATCCAGAATGGAATTTGCTCACGTTTTGTGGGCATTTTACCCATGACTGCGTATAGAGTCTGTGGTGTAATTTTTAGTGTATTCCCCTGGTGAGGAGTTTGATTTGGAAGTGTCAATGGTGGTTGGGCTGTGAAAGTCCTCATGACATATTGGACCAATTGTCTGTAGATTTTTATTAATTCTTGTAGTTGAACAAGTAGTTCCTTGTCTGACATTTCTTCAATGTCAGGATGAGGTGTGTAGCCGGCTAGAATCGGCCATGTTGCTCCTGGTCTACCTAGTGGACCAAGCCTGGTAATGTTTCTGTGATGTTTTAGGGCGCCTTTAAACCAGAGCTGATGCTCTTGGTATGTTAATGGAATTTCTATATCCTCAAAAGGAATGTATTCCTCTGGTGGATCATCTTCTTTGTAGAAGTGAAACATGTGTGTTACTGGATTGGATTCAGGAAATATTACCCAAGAATAGAATACCTCTGTCTGAAAGGATTTGTGTGCCTCTATCACGAAAACTGCTCTACCGCCTCTTGGTGGTAGGCCGTGTTTTATAAGTTTTAGAGTGATGGCTCTTCTTAAGTTTTGAGGGATGTCTATAACACCCTCCTCGGTTTCAATAAAACCTGTGATGTTATAAGCTGTTGCAGCTGGCTGATCCGCAGCTCCACCGTTTCCGGTCTCAGTGTCGGAGTCAGGCATTTTGTTGTTCGAAAAATGTAGAACAAGTTTCAAGGAAACAAAGATAAGGTGCACAATATTTTGGAACACTGTATCCTTCAACGTTGAGCAAACCAAACAGCTAATATATAGGGTGTTTCCCTATGTAGCCGTGGTGGATGCTTAACCCTGCCCACTCCAGACGTCTTTTGGAGTATATGGGTAGGGGTCTCTGAGAGAAAAAGCACGGCTGAGTTACTCAGTATCTAACGTTAAATTACCGCCTTACCAAACCGTTGGGCGCCATGTAGTGTAGCTCCTATTTCCCTAATAGGCTCTGCGCATTGGAATAATATCCCCTATAGGTTTGACATAGGACTAAGGTCAGTATGTCCCTATCGAGTATATTAAACTTAATTACTTGTGCCAGCTAGCTCAGAGGCCACTAGAAACTCCTTGACAAACAAAAAGGGAGTAGTTTCTGGCAGCCGCAAAACGTGACCACTTTGTTTCCCTTTAGAATCAGAACGTGTCCCAGAGTCGTGGAAACAATAGATAACTATTTCACTCAGCTCAATCGTGCATGCTTAGTTTTCCTCAAAGTTACACAGAAAGAACAGACGGGCGTTTCAATAAAAGATTTATTGAACAGTCTTATTTCTTGTGTAAGTAATATGTGCTGTTACGATCACAAGACAGTATGCAAGATAAATAATGTACAGCGTAAGCAGTAGAAATAAATAATACTGCGCTAGCATGATCTTTAGTAGATATTCATTTACATAAATAACACAGACTAAAAATGCGAGTACTCATACGATGCGTTTCTAAGCTAGTTCTACCCCAATGTTCCTAACCTAACCTAGGTGTAGGGAGAGGTATGAAGTAGGTGAAGTATTCATTACTATGGTATACTAAGAGTATGTTAAGCCTAGTATGCCTAGTATGCCAAGAGTCCCTCTAGGTTCTAGTCAGCCCCATACCTTAAGAATGAGAGAGGTAGGAATCTCTTGCCAGACTCGAACTCCAACACCCCACGAGGGAAGTCAGATCACTGGAAGCTGGATTCTCTGCGTGCAGGGATGACAGCGTCTTCTCAGTGCGTCAGGCCGGGAAACGGGCTCCTCTGAAGTCGAGGTCTCCTCTAGTTTACAAGGGCTAGGGAAGGTATATTTATACCTGAGAGGTACCTCAGAATGTTAGCATTGACGTGAATCGGACAGCGGAAGACGTCATGAATGAACCCCTAAGGTATAACGGTTCTTGCATAATAGATGAGTCCTTGAAGAAATCAATAGTCCTGTGCTAGGGAAACTCCCGAAGCCTAAGGGTCTGTTCTTCAAGAACTCGTTGTGACGTTAGGGTGGACGTATGTCGGAGACCATGCCTGTATTTGGAGTGCACGGTTTAATGCCTAAATAAGGCCTTGGATTTTATGCCTATATAAGGGCAGGGCGAATTGTGCCTATATAAGGACCTGATACAGGAAAACCTATATACGGACACCCTTAGAGGAATACAACAGCGCGAGCATTGAGACTGCTGTCCACGGTGCGAGCATTGAGACTGCTGTCCACGGCTCAAGGAGTGAGACTGCTGTCTTGTGGCTCATGGCCTCCTGGCAGGTCTGGCTACGTTACCACGCCTGGCTGCCATGATGACTCTTGCGCACGTTACTATTGGATGTTGTTCTGTCGCCCTCTGTTATTGCCAAGTTGTTCTACAATAGTCTGCATTTTCTGTTTCTCACCTTTTCTCCTATTCCCTTTGTGTGCTCAGTCTGAACAACAGTTACAAGGTCGAATAACAAATCCCTGGTTTCTACTGATTTGGCCCGTCCCTCGCACCTAGACATAACACTTGTACAGCTGCCATTGAGAAATTAGTGTGCTTTTAATAATGCGCTCGCTTGCTCTAAGAGAGCACTTGGAGACGACCTGTCCAGAGAGAAGAGCTGTGATTGTTTGCTGATGTAGTTTTGCATCAAGAGACTGAGGTATGGGGGTTCGCTAGTCAAAGCCCAAAGGTCTTCTATTATTATAATAAACTAGCTTCCAGCACGGGGAGGGTGGTAATGTTAGTTAGACATATATCCACTGCTTTATGAGATGCTTTCCCCGTTCGTATTCTATGGAGTAGTAACTATGCTGATTATATTGTTATGTATTATGCTACTAGTACTGACACGTGTACTGTATCTTAGAGCACGTAAGTTGAAATAAACAATTTAACCTATACAGTGTCTCTTCTTACGCATGTTGTGGACAGGTACGAATGAGACGAAAGAGTGTTCTTGCCTCTGCGAGTCCTGAGAGAGAGATACCGTGTTCTGGGTTGTCTAATCATTGGTACATTAGTGCTAATGGGACGCTAAGGCTAGTTGGGTTGGGGTTTTGGGTGCTAAGGTTTATGGTTGGCTCACCACTATATTCCGAGGTCCTATTATCCTGTGCATAGCTCTGTATGTGCAGAAACCTTATGACATGGCGCGACCAACGAGTGGGGCAGCTTACTTGCGAGACGCTTGAGTAGTACTTGTGCTTGTCCACAAACCCCTCACGTACGCTTCCGGAAGCGTGTGTGACGGCGATACCTCCTATATTGCAGATTTTGTAGGTTCTTTCAAGCTTGATGTTATTAAAAAAGGTTTCTTAGATATAACCCTTTTTTGTGCTGCCTCGTGTAAGATTGTTGAATAGACCCGTTCGTAATGGCGGGTATAGACATAGCGGCGCATAGCCGCACAGCACTCCGGGATCACTTACGGGTGTATGGAGTGCCAGACGCGGAGTTGAACTAGTCTTTGTGGTTCAAGCCGATCCGGCTTTCCACTTTGAAGTGTTCTACTCTTGGATCACTTTTCCAGCGGTGAATGCGAACGATAATCTGTTCCATGAATATGAACCCTCCGTTGTTCCTGCTGTCTATAGACCTTATACTACTCTTGAAGTACCGCTCACGGCTTGGCAACACCGTGTTTGGTTTAATGGCGCCCTCCCACAACCGACTACCACGGTTCGTTTAGGCCCCTTATCTATAGCGGGGGCCACTTGGCCTGTTTTGGCCGGGTACACCCCACATCCGCTTTATATGACAATACCAGTCGCGGAACTGCGCACTATGTATGCGGCCTTGGTGCAGGTGCATCGAGCGTTAGTGCGATATGTTACAGGCAGCATCCATGGAGCCGCTCCTGGAGTGCCTGGCCAACCAGCTGCTGCAGGCGGAGTGACCATAAGTCCCGTCATGGTAAATTCTGTGATGGGCAAACGGCCACAAAATAAGGATGATTTTCCTTATTGGCTTGCAGAAAAGTTTGATCAGTTGGAGGCAGTTTTTCCACATACAACTCCAGTGGATAAACATCGTATTTTAATGATTAGTTTGCCAAAAGACTTAATTCCCGAGTTGACAGCATGTGACAACTGGGGTAAGGTATTCGCAGCAGTATATTCAAAATGTTTTGGTACTCCTTCCATGACAGTTCTCCCCTCTGTAATTAAAAAAGTACAGGATGAACACGGCCCTGAAGCGGCTGTGGAATTAGGGATGAGACTAGTGGGAGTGTTTGAAGTAGTAGCTGAACTGATCCTTGCGAATGTCAAGGGCGATGCAGTGAACTTTCAAGTAGCTAACGCTTTGGCTTTGGTCCCAGAATTGGACAAGCCTCGAGAATTACCGAAAATTATTACCCAGGCTTACAAAACTATTGGTAGAAATAGCCTGGGTAACAAGCCTTTGCAAAACTGCAAACACAATCGCAACCACAACAGCAACAAACCAAATCTCAATCTGAGAAGGATGAGAAACCAGTCTTCACTAAAAAGAGCTGGAGGCTGAAAAAACAGGGTAAGCAACAGACAAAGCCGGGATCGCGAGGCGCATCCCCGGTTTCAATCTCTTCTGAACGTACTTATGATTTACGCGATAGAGCGAGAATTAAGTCACCGGATAGGTTTCAGATCCCTGATACGCGTTCTCCTCGTTCTTCACAGGCACAGACGTCGTCACAGGCCGGTGGAGGAGACCGCCAGGATAGAGGAAGGGCCCGTGAGGCCCCACAGGGACGTGACCAGCCTCGACAACAAGTCAGAGGAAAAGAAGAAGACGCTCAACGTTTTCGACCACAATTTCAGAAGAAGAAAGTTGCCGCTGTAACAGCGAAATATGCCACAGACGGTGAGAACGAGACTCCTGAATTGGACGTGGGCAGTAACCCTCCTAGACAGCGCCGCGGAAGTAACCATAGTGCGGGAGGCGCTACGTCCTCATATGGAGGCGACAGCAACTGAAACATTCATTACTGTTGAAACAGCAGACACCCGAGTGGCACCCCCTGACAGACTATTTAATAATGTCCTCCAAATTGAAGGTGATATACAGCGAGTAATTAAAGGTATTTTTTGGGAAAATCTGACCTCTTCATATGATATTTTATTGGCAGAGGCGGATTGGCCACCCCCATTCGTAATTGCTGCGCGTAAAGGGGAGGAGGTAATCCTTCCGAGCTTTTCTCGACATGTCCCAAAGGACAAAGCAGAGGCTCTAGCAGCAGAGTGGGCTGTGTCCCTGGCTCCTGCGTTATACCGCAACCATGTGGGTTGGGACGAAGAATCTCCCCCCCATGAAATACCTTTGCGATCGTTGCCGCAGCCACAACCCCAATATCCCATAAAACGTGAAGCCAAAGGCCCAGTTTCCGAAATTCTGACACAGTTGGAATATCAGGGAGTAATTGAACCCTGTGTATCACCTATGAACAATCCCCTTTTCGCGGTTTCTAAACCCGATGGATCGTACCGTTTAGTATTGGATTACCGGCATTTGAACTCTCATTGTCGGACCTTTGCGGTGCAAAATACCCATAGTTCTGCGCTTGTAGACAGTCTTGTTCGTAAAAAATACAAAACGACCCTTGACCTTTCAAATGGATTCTACACGCACAACTTAGCCCCGGAGAGTGGCCAATGGTGTGCCTTTACTTCCGGTGGTAAAATGTTCAAATTCAGGCGTCTTCCTATGGGCTACAAGAATAGTCCAGGCGTATTCGCCGCTCGTGTTGTCTCTTTGTTAGACGGCATCGATCCAGACGCCTGTTCGTATGTGGATGACATTTATCTGACAGACGATGAATTGTTTCCGCATCTGACCCGGGTGGACCGCATTATTCTTGAATTTGCGGTTCAGGGATACAAAATTAACTTTGCCAAATCCCATATTGCTGAATTTACCGTTTTGTTCTTGGGCTATGAGCTCAACAATGAAGGTAAGGGTTTAGCCCCCCATTTTCTGGAGAAATGTGCACTTCTGTGCCCTCCTACTAATCTGAAGAAGCTTCAGTCTTTACTGGGTTTTCTGAACTTTGGACGTACATATATTCCCGAATACGCCCAGCGTATCAAGCCACTGTATGCATTGATACAACCTACCTTTTCGAAGTCTTCTTGGCTTCCGGAGCATACCTCCATTCTGCAGTCTTTGCAGACAGACCTTCTTGAGTCTAAATACCTTTTGACGCGTGATAACCACACAAACTTGGTGATTAGAATCATTCCAGGGGCAGTGGGATTCACGTACTTAACCTTTAATGAAGGTGATACAGTACCCATCGCATACAAGTCACATCTATACACCTCCGCAGAAATGCGGTTCTCATCTGTGGAGAAAGTGCTAACAGCAGTGCAAATGGCGATCCTGAAGGAGCGCGCACTGGCACAGGGAAAACGCATTCTGGTGGTAACACCCTATCCTGCCCTAGAGGCAGTGACGAAAGCAAGTGTTCCGAACTCTAAAGCTTTGCACCCCCGTTGGATTCAATGGGCAACATCTTTGACGTCTCCGGATGTCACTTTCATTTTCGACTCTTCTCTCCAGACTCAGGAGTTTTTACAGTATGAATTCATTCATCCTCCTCCTTTGTCCTTATTGCCGCTTGAGGATTACGACTGTGTGATCTACACCGATGGTTCGGCACAACCGGCCACGGGTTCCAAGCATGCTTATTCAGCCGCATGTGCTATTGTTGCAGGTACGTTTGTGAACGGAAAGTTCAAATCCACTGTGGTGCATACACAGGCACTCGGGGACAGTACCGCACAATTGGCCGAGTTGCGTGCCTTGGTGCTTGCGCTTGAGTTCGTAAATCCTGATGTGACCACTTTAATCGTGTGCGATTCTTACTACTGTGTTCAATCATACAATGACAATCTGTTCTTTTGGTCGCAAAATGACTATAGAGACGCTAAAGGCAACACAATCAAGCATAAAATGCTTTGGGTTAGGGTGGCAGAATTACAAAGACGTCTGCCACTCACACAGGTGGTTCACACCCTAGGCCATCAGCGAGTGGGCGCACACGCTGTTGGTAACAGTCTGGCAGATGAAGCTGCCAGATCAGCAGTACTCACGTGTTCAGTAGCAGCAGTTACTAGATCCATGTCTAAAATAGACACTGATATCTTGGCAGCTATTGCTGCAACAAAAGAAGGAGTTAATTACCCTAGAGGTTTCCCTTCTAAATATTCTTACCAGATAGGTCCCGATCAGGCTCCTTATGTAACAATACCTAACGTTGGGGTTCGGCTGATCCCCAACGCGGACCGCAGACTTTCCTTGATGGCAGCGGCACACGAAGGCATGGCTTCGGCGCATGCTGGTGTGTCTGCGACAATTGCCATTTTACAGCAGCGTTACTGGTGGCGTGGTTTATACAAAGATACACGTACTTATGTGCTTTCCTGTGACGTTTGTCAACAGATCAAGCCTTCAACAGTCACAAGACCACCGCAGACCTCGCTTGCAATTTCGAACAGACCCTTTGGGTGTGTTTACTTGGATCACTGCGGTCCATTTTCTTCAGACACTGCCTATAAATATATCTTAGTGGCAGTGGACTCGTGCACACGGTTCATCTGGGTCTGGCCACAACGTAGTGCTGACGCACGAAATGTCATTAGGGATTTGCGTGTCTTTGTGGGAATTTTTGCATGCGGCACCTTCCATTCTGACCAAGGTCCGGCGTTTGCCTCTAAGGCTTACAAGGACGCAATGGGCTCCTTAGGGGTGCGGGTGAAATTTTCATCTCCGTATAGGCCTGAGGGCAACTCTATCGTTGAACGAATGAACCGTGACTTAAAGCAATCCTTGACAGCTAGAGTTATAGGTACTGGCAGGAACTGGCTGGCCCACTTGTATACCGTTCAGCGTGCACTTAATAATCTCCCTAGAAGGCCTCTGGGTGGGCGGACCCCTTACGAAATGCTCTTTGGCATACGAATGTTTGTGCCTGACCTTGATGGTCTAGACATGGCGGCGCAATCCGCCAAGTTTGATGTAGATAATCATTCTACTATGTTACAGGACTTACAAGAAGCCCGAGACAAACTAGCGATTGCACATTTACCTTCAGCCACAGACCCTGCTGTGCAGATTCCGGTAGCCGGCTGGCTTCCGAAGATTGGCGACCTGGTACGAGAGAAGGTGGAGAACAAAAAGAATTCGGCCCCTCTTTTCGTGCACCGGTTCCAGTACTGGGCTTGAAGGGAACACGTACAGTCATCCTACCACCGCTTCCCGGTCGCAAGGAAAACAGATACATCTCAGTGGAAAATGTCAAGCTACAACATCTGGCCGATCCTAAATAGTGTCACACCAGCGGTCTCTTGTCCTGCCATTTATCGGACAAGCGTTCGAGGCACGCCTGCAAGAACAATCACTGATGTTACCATGAAGATGGTTGATTTGCCTGAAAATATATTTGAACCCCCTGCATCACCCTGCATAGCCGAGGACGAATATACTTATCCCGCCACAGAGTCAGTGGCACACCAACCAACAACACCACTGAGCCCGACACGTTATTCTTTTGATTCAGATTCCAACTCATCACAAGTCCCGTCCAAGTTTAGTCTTTTTGTATCCTGGTTTAGAGACAATTTTTTGATTCCACCTTGGACATATATTTGGATGGTACTTTTCTTGGTTTTTTTGTTCATGTCCATTGGCTTTGTCACAGTGTTTTTTCTACTCATCAATGGTCACTATTTACCTGAACGCTCTGCTGTGAACAGTGTTGCTGGAACTTTGGCTCCACATTCCTCTTCACACATCATGAAGCGTGACCACACATTTGTGAACATTTCAGCGTTTCCAGTTGCTGATGGCATCGTATGGGATGCGGTAAACTTTCAAATACATGGCCCGACAGAAATTATTAATGTACCAAATGTCCTTCGAGTCTCGATGGGTGATGTAGTAAAAAGTAATATTCATTCTGATGATTGGGATGTGCATGCAGTTGAAGCATTGTTTGCTGATTTAAAATATTATGCCTCTTTTAATGCTGAAGACTTGTATATGAATTCTGCGAATTATGCCGATTTGTATTGCTACCAGCATTGGGGAAATCATTTTCTCCACAAACCAAGTGCACTACGCAGCCCTGTTACTTACACCCAATGGGAACACTGCCCAAACCCCATACCAGGTAGTTCCCAAACTCTTCGAAATAAATTCACCTATTTTACTGATTTTAATCGATCGAACCCTGGGTCATATTATTTTAAATTAAAATCTCCATCGACTCAAAAAATAATGTTGACCCACACTAAATTACTATATTCTGGTTCCTTTTTGAGCGCCTTGGCGGTGGGTGGTTATGAGTATTGGAAAGACACAGTGGATTTAAAATCAATCTGGGGTTCGAGGCCATGGCAGGTGCAGGGCACTGAGGCCCTGCACCGTGCTTGCCTTATCCCAGCCCAAATACTATTTCTAAATGCTTCCATTTATCAGACCACGTGTTGGGGGTTGGCTACCGTTAAACAACTAAATGCGCCAACCATCCCATCCTTGTCGAGTCTTCCAAATGATAGTTTGCATTTTAATATGTCCCTTATGGCGTTACAGGCTCAGTTTCAGAACAATTCCTTTAACGTTTCTGCACTAATACAGTCACCCTGGTTGGCATGGCCCATATCATCTAATGCATGCCAACTTCGTTTTCATGGCACAGTTCCTGGTTACATACAGAACAAGCCTGATCCAAGATTTACTGAAACTCGTACTGTGACCACGTATTCGGTTGGTAAATTATGTAAACAATGGTTACAACATTCGTCCTTAGACTCTGTTAAGAACCATTTATCCCTCCTATCAGGCACTATTGACTTATCTGACTTTATCTTGGGACCTCGTGGTCCCCGACCGAAGAGATTCATTTATGAAGCGTATAATGAGCTCTGGAAGCTGTCACAAATGGAAGCTGCTTCCCGTCTTAGGGAAATAGACCAAGCAAATTTGGAAAAGGTGCTTGCTGTTGTTGACAATAGTATAAATACCCTGTCTTCCCGCATTTACACATTAGACAATATTGTATCCTCTGTTGTTGATATTGTACAAGATGATGTCTCTATGTTGTATCATGGTCAGAATCAGTTGCGTTCAGTGATGCAGTTTGCATGGACTTTGCAAACCCTTAAGTTGGGTAAAGTTCCTTGGAATTTGTTAAACACCACTGCCCTCTTTCTGCCTTTTAATTTGACTGACAAACAGCAGTTCATGTCCATGAAAGATGCATCTTACACTTTGTTACATATTGAAAAAGTGGATCCTTTACCATTCTCTGTAGCGGAACTAGATTCTGCGGTGTGGCTAGTTCATGGGGTTATAGCTTTACCTTTTTCCCTATTTGAATTCGGTTCGTGCATGAAACATTATCCTGTAGGCCGTTTCCAGCCTTTGGGTAGTGCTTTCCTGCATGAACTTTGGTCCTTGCCTTTCATGTATAAATGCCTTAGAGACGGCAAGGAGGTATTCCTCACGGGGAGTCTTGTGATTCAACTGTGGGTCATTCGCTTATTTGTAAACATATTAAATTGCACGGGGCTTGTAGCGTTTCAGTTCCAAATCTTGCATGTGTGCTAAAAGGTATTCCTGCTCCTGCTATTTCTCCTACTTTTACTTTGCTTACCAACGGTAGCTATTTGCTTTTAAATAACGAAGACTGTTGTGGCCTACAGGCTGGCATTCCGTATATTGTTACAGTCTCACACAGAGTTGTCTGCTGCAAGAATGTGCTTTTTCCTCCCCCTCACGACATCGTTGATAGCTCTATTTGGCCTTCCATTCCTACCATGGAGGCAGATTTCAATAAGTTGAGCAGAATAAAGGCCCTATTATTGAATGAGGAGGTTATGCTCACATCCGCCCGGGAGACATTCATTCTCCAGGTGGCGAGCACCCACAGTGAAATACAGGCCCTTTTGAACACTGACCTCCCCCAGCATTTTGGGGAGTTAATTCATCGTATTTTTAACGCATCAAACACTGAGGGTCTGGTGCACTTTTTAAGGTTGTGGGGTCTGGCCTCGTGTCCACCTTTCAAACTATTTTCGGTGTGATACCGGCATTCATTCATTCTGTTTTTTCTAGCGTCTTTGGTGGTTTCCCATTAATCCTCGCTTTGGCGGCCGGTGTCTTGCTGTTGGTCTGTTTTCTGCGCAATGGCTGCACTCCACTGGGCCCTTCTCGATCCCGAACGCCTCCAACTGCTCCGTGAGCGACTTCTGGTTGGCTTCGATGTTCTGCCCTTGGCAACTATCAGTGTGTCCTACACCCTTTCCTTTCGCTTTGCGTATTTCACTTGCGTGCAACCTGTGATGTCTTGCATCCGCTGTCGGTTTACATGGACCATGGATTATTGCCTCTCCAATTCGTCATTGTCGGTCCCGGATTTTGTTCGGTTGGTGGGTCCCTTAGAGGCCCATGAACGGGACTGTTCCGCTGCTGGCTTTATGATGCGTGCGGCTGCACTGGGGATTTTGGCACAATGGGATATCTGGGCGGCTGCTCAGGATCTCCTACAACAAAGTTATATTGAATATCACGCAAGCTGTCCCGCATTGCTTTTGGATGCTCCATACTCTGAAGAACATTCCTGCAGCTTTGACCTGTTGGACTGGATGGCGTCTACGTTTTTTGACGATTCCAATGATGTCCTTTTGGACGGTATAGCGTTTTTCTGCTCTTTCACATTTTTGGATTGATTGACTTGCCGTTACTTGTGAGTGGACCACCTCTATTCTGCTCAGGTGTTTGGAACTCTGTCTTCCTTTTCGTCGTGGCCGATGGACTGACCAGGGGAGGGTGTCTTGTGGCTCATGGCCTCCTGGCAGGTCTGGCTACGTTACCACGCCTGGCTGCCATGATGACTCTTACGCACGTTACTATTGGATGTTGTTCTGTCGCCCTCTGTTATTGCCAAGTTGTTCTACAATAGTCTGCATTTTCTGTTTCTCACCTTTTCTCCTATTCCCTTTGTGGGCTCAGTCTGAACAACAGTTACAAGGTCGAATAACAAATCCCTGGTTTCTACTGATTTGGCCCGTCCCTCGCACCTAGACATAACACTTGTACAGCTGCCATTGAGAAATTAGTGTGCTTTTAATAATGCGCTCGCTTGCTCTAAGAGAGCACTTGGAGACGACCTGTCCAGAGAGAAGAGCTGTGATTGTTTGCTGATGTCGTTTTGCATCAAGAGACTGAGGTATGGGGGTTCGCTAGTCAAAGCCCAAAGGTCTTCTATTATTATAATAAACTAGCTTCCAGCACGGGGAGGGTGGTAATGTTAGTTAGACATATATCCACTGCTTTATGAGATGCTTTCCCCGTTCGTATTCTATGGAGTAGTAACTATGCTGATTATATTGTTCTTATGTATTATGCTACTAGTACTGACACGTGTACTGTATCTTAGAGCACGTAAGTTGAAATAAACATTTTAACCTATACAGTGTCTCTTCTTACGCATGTTGTGGACAGGTACGAATGAGACGAAAGAGTGTTCTTGCCTCTGCGAGTCCTGAGAGAGAGATACCGTGTTCTGGGTTGTCTAATCATTGGTACATTAGTGCTAATGGGACGCTAAGGCTAGTTGGGTTGGGGTTTTGGGTGCTAAGGTTTATGGTTGGCTCACCACTATATTCTGAGGTCCTATTATCCTGTGCATAGCTCTGTATGTGCAGAAACCTTATGACACTGCTGTCCACGGCGTGAGGAGTGAGACTGCTGTCCACGGCTCAAGGAGTGAGACTGCTGTCCACGGCGTGAGGTGTGAGACTGCTGTCCATGGCGCGAGGAGTGAGACTGCTGTCTATGGCACGAGGAGTGAGACTGCGTGTTTTGAGGCTGCTTTGAGTCGCTTGTCCGTAAGAGAACATTTTTTTAAAGTGTCAGTTTATGAACCACCTTTGTGCGTATGGACAAATACTTGGTGCTACACATGATTTCTCTCAGTTATTATGCTTTACAGCTGGACCCATCGCTGCATTGCAAAACCGAACACACAAAATGCTATAGCCCATGTCATGTGTGATACATCAGTCAATGTTGGTTTTTAGTCCGAAGACTTGTTTTTATAGTGGAAATTCGGGCCCCAGGGACATTGGAGTGCTTTAGATTGTGCGCCAGTTACACTATCCATGGTTACATTCATTTCTTAGGCATGGGTAGATTAAGTGTTGCGCTGAGAATCAGATGGAATCAAACACCGATCCCCAGTTAAAAAGTCAGCAGCCCTGCCCGTAAGGCTACATCCTGTACCTGCCAATCTACCCGCTCTCTGCATTCCTCATCTCGTCCAGGTGTAGAAAGCGAGGAGATTTGTGAGATGGGCGGGGAGGAAGCCATGGGAGTCACATTTCAGTCAGACATCACATGTCCTCATTTAAAATGGAGACAGGGTAATTTTGAGACTGCAGTAAAACACAGTGAAGGGTGGCAGTCCATGAACAGATCGCTACTGGTCTGGTGCTTCGGAGACAGCCTGAATGCACATATAGCAAGGTTCATGCACTTCTCAAACAATAAGGCTTTTGTAAATTCAGTGCATAGTTTACAGTGGGAGGTGTTAAATCCGTCATCTTATTGTGTTAAGCATAACTTCCCGTGACGCTGATTCTTCAGGCTGTTCAATACTCTAGTGATACAGTCTCACACAGAATGTTACATTGCTGCTGATTTACATTGAGGAGCTTGTCTTTCTGCCTGTGCATTAAAAAGTCTTGCAAATGTGTCCATTAATGTTTCCTTAGGCAAGCATGTATTTCTGAATCAGACTGCATGACCCAGTGTGTAGTAATTGTATAGCTCTTCAATCCCTGGCATGACCCAGTGTGTAGTAATTGTATAGCTCTTCAATCCCTGGCGGCACAGCACACAGGATAATGTGCTGCATGGCTAAACACTTATAAGATCCAAAAGGTGAGACCTATTGGCTATGCCAATGCTTGTTTCATCACTCTCCACTGTTATTTTTCCCCTGGGAAAATACCTTCATGTACAAAACCAGCATTTATGGGCACGTTCTGATCTCCTTCACAGCAAGGATAGTGTAATCTCACCAAGTTCCAGATCATTGGCTACCCACACTTCAGTGTTTTCCACATTTGATAAAACCTAGGCACTGATGTAATTCATTTTTATGAGTGTTAGATGTAGGCCTAGGTGAAAGTGAAATTACGCCTTGTTATGTGAAATTCCCAAAATTACTCCAAAGATGCAAATCTGCATACTCATGCATCATATGCCATAAAATTTAATGCAAATGGTGCAATTACGCACAGGAACAAAAGAATGCGAGTGGCTGTTCACGGTGGTTTTCTTTAAATTCATCTTTTTAACAAAAAATGATGGGATGACGCTTTTTGAGCTAAAATATAGCATGAAATGATAGCAGTTCACATAATCATCTGCAATTTTGTTCAATTTTTCTGTGATTTCACACAATTTCCCGGAAGCAAATTGCGTAAATTTTTGCACATGGCACCAGAAAAGGAAGGTTTGACATCAGCCCACTCACTGCCCTAGCAGAGAAGCAAATGTACTGATTTACGCAGCTTCATCAGTAGGAAGATGGACAGGCCTGTCCTCACTCTGCAGCTATCCAACACTCTACAGATTGCAGAGGAACAAGAGAAGAATGTGTGAGAGGTGTGTGAGAATTTATGAGAGAAATGTGTTATTACTTCAGCTCTCCTTGACATCTTTTGATGCATTGATCATATACTGCTTTCCCTTGCACTTCCAGTTCTCACCTGGCTGTTGGCAAGGAGGGAAGCAATGCAGAAATTGTTCATTCTCTCGAAAAATGAAGTGCTAAAGCTTTGAGTGTAACATGCAGGTTGAGATCACAGAGAGATGTAATGCAATACCTTGGCACAGGCCCTTACCCTGTGAGTCTTGTCCAGAGCAGCTTTCAGAGCGCGGCCATTTCTAATAAATCTCTGCTCTCTAGTTTCTAATTTATTATAGAGTTGGACAGGTAGCCAAAAACAACCCTTGAAAAGTTTCATTTAAAGTCCCAAGTATCACTGAGAAGGCTCAGAAAGGTATCTCACCTCTTACAATGATAGTGTCTGCTTCGAAGATCTGTTTGAAAGAGTGGAGTGAAACTACATTTTTCCAGACCTTTTTTTTGCAAATATATTTTTTTAAGTAGTCTTCCTTGAAAAACCCTCTCTTTCAAGGTCTGACTTCGTGTCCAGGAAGGCTAGACATGTGCCAGGACAGCCAGAGTTATAAAGCTTTTTATGAAAGGAAGGTTTCTACCTGCTAGTGCTGTTAATACCTTTTCTTCCTATACATTGGGGCTGCTTTTATTCTGAAATCAACACTCAGCTAGTGGGGTCCGTGTCAGGCCTGCTCATGTATTACGACTAGAACCAGGTGACAATTGTTTTACGCTTGCGAATTTTGCAATTTTAATGGAAAGCACGTCGACATGTGAAAATTGCCAGCAAGATACCGGCAAAATCAAATTCACAATTTCGGCCCCCGGGGGAAGCAGGGTCGCAGACCAGACTTCCCCCGGGGACATTCGCGCGGCCGGAAGGACAAGGTGAAGGGTAGGGGTCATAGGGAGGGTTTAGGGGCGGGCCGGTGGTGCCTATAAAGGTGTTGGGGTGGGAGGTTCCGGCCTCTTTTCCAACACCTCGCACCACCGGGTTAGGGAGGGGGTTTATCTTTAGAATTTAGTCAGCCAGTTGCAAGGGTAGGCCTAACGGAAGAGTATTGAGCAGGGTTACCTTAGGCAGCACGTTAGGCAGACCGAGTTCCTCGTTGTTTCCAGGAACACTCCCCGAGGGATGGTCGGCCCGGACAACGACACGGTGCGGGAAGCGCTGCGTGTCCTGGGGCAGGCTGGCCGGGCAGACTTACTCCGTCCCGGCGTACTTGAAGAGGCGTGGGTCGGCATGTTTCGAACCAGGTGGATCGCGTCGGCCGGCGTGGCGGTAGCGGCATGCGTGGAGGAGCCGCTGACTGCTCGGAAAGGTTCTGGGCCCAGAGGGCGGGGCCAAGGTAAGCCCATACAGCGGAAGTGCGGAGGCAGGCGCAGGAGCCTGCCCGCGCGGCTGGAGATGCCAGTTATTGAGGGAGTAGGCAGCGGGGGGTGGAGCAGATTACCGGTGACCCGGCGCCAATGAGCTCAGGCGCCGGACTGACTCCCGAGCAGCTGGGGGCCTCAGAGGCAGATTTGGTGCCATTGGACCTATCATGTAGGCCCACATTGATGAATGCAGAGAGGGAGGCAGCAGGATATAAGGCCCCAGTTAGTAAGAAGGCCAAAATAGCAGGGAACCAAGGCCAGGGCCAGGGAGCAGGCCCGAGCAGTATGGGGGCAGGGGTATCATCTGGGGGGCCTGGACAAGGGAGGTGCTTCCCCCCACGTTGCCCTGCTGGGGGGGGGCTGTCTCTATAAGAAAAGATCAGAGAACAAAGGCAGATCATCAGGGAAAATGAAGCCAAATTGGCAGCTATGTGTGAGGCAAGAGGGGGGGCCCCCATGGGTGATGCTGAGTGGGGGGAGGATGAGGGGGACTGGGACACTTATCAGGACCAGGAGCAGGCAGGGGGTAAGTGGGTGTGGGTTACTGTTGGTCTGCAGTTAGGGATGCAGGCAGGGACAGCCAGCAAGGCGGTGAGGCCTGGTGGTGCGGGGGACCCCCCCGAGTTGGAGCAGCTTGGGGGGGACACACCCAGCAGAAGAGGCCAGGAAGGGGAGGGAGTTACCGGCGGGGCGCATAACGCCTCCGGGACGCCGGTCAGAAGTAGCAGGGGGGTCCGCGGCGGCCGACCTGCCATCGAGGGAGCGCGCAAAGCCGGCGGTCGGGAGAAAGTGCGCCAGAAAGAGTGGGGGTGTGGCGAGAGAGCAAAAGAGAGTGCAGGAGACAGTGAGAGAGCCAGTGGTGACTGAGGCTGAGTTGGTGCTAGATTATCAGGAGGAGAGCGATGAGTGGGAGGAAGGTGAAGTGCGAGATGATGAGGAAGGAGTGAAAGGGCCCTCTGAGGCCACGGAGAGGGCAACCAAGAAATTTGGTGTTTTGCAGGGATCTATGCTGACGAAGGAGAAGAGAGTGCCACAGAAAAACTCCAGCTGCCGGGTCAGGGACAAGGAGACTCAAGGTGGCCCCTCAGGTATGGTGGATTGGTGGACGGCCTGGGGGGAAGGTGTGGGGGGAAAAAAGGGAAAATCCTGCCGGTTGGTAGGTGTTGGGGAAGTAGTAGGGTGTGGGGGGGGTTGCTGCAGCTCAGGATGAGCGCAAGGGAAGCGGGGAGCGGCACGTCTAGTAGGTACAGGGGTCCAGACGGACAAGATTGAGGGGGAGGATGAAAAGGAGGACAAGGCAGGTGACAAACACCACAAAAAGCTGCCTTATATGGGCTTGGCGATGCCATTGGGTACCCACCTATCAGACAGGACACGTACTAGGATCTGGAAACATGAGTATGTAGACGCATTTAAACTATTACATAGGGAAATTCAGGCCAAGGAGGGGTCAAAACAAGAAGAATGGGAACTGACAAGACGGCCAAAGGTTCCCATTAATATGGAGAACTGGGCATCGGCATTCCTGATTTTTGCGAGCATTTATTGCGAGAAATATTTGGATAGAGCAATCGCTCTATTGAAATATATGGACATAATAAGGAAGGTGCAGATGCATTTCGGGGGATTCGCATGGCTTAGCTATGATGAAGAGTTTAGGGCCGAGTCAGCCTCAACCCAGATAAGCCATGGGGGAGGTGGACCAGGAGTTATGGATGCAGTGGATGTCTTCCACACAATCTTCGGCATCCACCCACACTGCTAGCAGTCTGCCGGTGACCTATCAGTCCTTTCAGACGCGTCCCGCCCAGCAAGGGGCAGGTGGGGTTAATGTGGGAGCCAGTGCTAACAGTGGCCAGCCAAAGCCGTAAGGAGCAACAACAGGGACCTGCTGGAAATTCAACAAGGGTTTCTGTTCACGGTACCCATGTAAGTTCAAGCACGAATGCTCCAAATGCGGGGGCAGACACCCACTCACCCAATGTTTTACATTGGCCACGCCAAGCGAACAGTGGAGGGCAACAAAAGGGTGGGGGCAAGCTGGACCAAAGGGCCCCTACGCCAATTAGGATTGAGGCCATGGGCCCATGGCTCTCGGCTTACCATGACAGGGAAGCAGCACTGCGTCTACAGTGGGGTTTCAAAGAAGGTTTCCGAGTGAGTTATCAAGGGCCTAGGACACGTCGGTGGGCAGACAATTTGAAATCAGCCAAGGAACTTCCGGAAGTGGTAGCAGCAAAATTGGGAAAAAAAGTGGAAGAGGGGAGGATGGCAGGCCCATTCACATATTGGCCATTCGAAGACCTGATTGTGTCACCATTGGGGGTGGTCCCTAAAAAAGACCCTGGGGGAGTTCAGGATGATTCATCACCTTTCGTAGCCAGAAGGGGAATCAGTCAACGATTTCATTGCAGAGGATGACTCAAGGGTGCTGTATGCCTCAGTGGATGATGCGGTCCGCCTGGTGAGGGCGTGTGGGACGTGAGCAGAGATGGCGAAATGTGATGTCAAGTATGCTTTCTACCTATTGCCTATTCATCCTGTGGATTTTCCGCTACTGGGAATGCAGTTTGACGGGGCATTTACGTGGATAAGGTCTTGCCCATGGGCTGTGCCATATCCTGTGTCCTTTTTGAGATGTTCAGTACATTCTTACAATGGGTGTTCATCAAGAAGAGTGGCCACAGGCAGGTGTCACATTACCTGGATGATTTATTGTTCACTGGTAGATGGGGCACCAGAGACTGTAAGAGAGCGTTGCAGCAGTTTGAGGATTTGTCACAGTCCTCTGGGGTACCCTTAGCACCAGAAGAGACAGCTGGGCCCAGCTGCAGGTTGACATTCCTGGGCCTTGAACTGGACTCTGTGCAATGGATTGCATGTTTGCCCCAAGACAAAGAGGATGACATGCAGGCATTCTTGTCACACGTGCTGGGAGAAAAGAAGATTGAGTTGAGGGCGGTGCAGAATTTGCTGGGATTCCTGAATTTTGCGTGCAGGGTGGTGAGAGCAGGGAGGACATTCTGCAGGCAGCTTGGCATGGCCATATCAGGCGCAACACTGCCTCACCACAGGGTCAGGATCTCGATGGGGGTCAGGGCAGATCTGGGAGTGTGGCAGATGTTTTTGGATGATTTCAATGGCATCTCCTTGGATTTTGTGGAAGAGAACACAGTCTGGCAGGTGCAGATATTTTCTGATGCCGCTGGCGCTGGCGCTTCCGGTTTTGGTTTGTTATGGGATGGGCGTTGGTGTGCAGAGAGGTGGCCGGCGCATTGGTTGAGTGTGGGACGGAGCATTGCCTTTTTGGAGTTCTTTCCCTTAGTGGTGGCTTTGGTGGTGTGGAGCAGTGAGCTGCAGAACCGGACAGTGGTTTTCCACGTAGACAATACCACAGTGGTTGAACTAGTGAACAGGCAGAAGGCGAGGGACCTGAGAGTGTTGAGACTGTTGCGCAGGTTCATGTTGAGTTGTTTACGGTTGAATGTAGTTTTTCGTGCCAAACACGTGCCTGGGGCTAGCAATGACGTGGCAGATGCTTTGTCTCGTTCCCCATGGCAGCATTTTCAGAGACTGGCGCCTGGAGCGGAGCAGTGCAAGACGCAGCTGCCGGACGACATCTGGGCCTAGGGGGAGTGAGAGTAGTAGGCCTGGTGGAAAAATCGCTTGCAGAATCGACTCGACGAAGCTACAGACTGGCTTGGTCCGAGTTTGGAGAGTTTTTGGGTCCTGGAGTGGTGTCAAGGAACGTCACTCGACGGGAGGCAGACCAGAGAGTTGTGAACTTTGTGTTATGTTGTATTGATAAAGGGCTATCACAAATTACCATTGCTGGGAAGCTGGCAGGAATATGGTTTTACAGTAAATTGTATCTGGGTTTCGATCCTGCCAAAGATGAACTGCTGAGCAGGATGTTGAAAGGCTGGGGGCGGGAGAGGGGGATGGGGGGAGGAACGTTGAGGGGAGCTATTACTTTTGAATTGTTGAGAGAATTGGTGGGAGTTTTACCGGTTTGTTGTTATGACACAGTTGAGGTGGCCATATTCAGGCTGTGCATGATCTGAATGTTTTTCGGGGCTTTCCGAGTCTCAGAGCTGTTAGGATCGCCATGGCAGACAGGACTGTCGCATGGTGAAGTGATCTTGGAGCAGGGTACCCTGGGAATTTGGTTGAGGCAATCAAAAACAGACCAAGCAGGGAGGGGAGATGGGTTTGGTTGAAGGAAAGTGGATGCAGTGATGCGTGCCCGGTGCGCGAATGGCGGAGCTACGAGTTGAATGGGAAACGACAGGGAACAGAAATTTGTTGTCATGCTTCCGGGGAAAAAGTGACGTCTTTTCAGTTACTGGTGGTATTACGCAGGACCCTTCAAAGGGTGGGTAGGGAGCCAGCTGACTACGGGACGCATTCCTTCAGAATAGGCGCAGCTACATCAGCGGCGTGCCTGGGGTGGTCATGGGGCCAGATTAGCCAGATAGGCCGATGGCGCTCCCGTTGTTGTGAGAGATATGTGCAGAAGTGACAGGGAAAGGGGAGTGGCTGTAAGGGAAGCTTGAATGGGGAGGGGTTGTAGATGGGGTTCGTTTTTCCAGAGGCTAATGTTTATCTCTTTATACTGCAGGCTGCGTAAGAGGACCAGGGACCAAGACAGTCACCTGGATTGTGGGACACTCGTTCGTGCACTGGGCAGCCTAGTACTCGGATCAACAGCTCTATGGACGGACTCTGGGTCTGAGGAGTAGCCACCATGAAGTTTATTGGTGGGGTAAAGGGGGTATGAGATGGGGTGCGCTGCTGCCTTGGCTAACAAAAATGGTAACACATAGGGGCTGCCCAGATAAGCTAGTTCTGCATCTTGGGGAAAACAACTTGGTGAGGATGACAGGCCTGGCATTGCTACAGGACATGCAAAGGGACTTGGGGGTGCTGAAGAAGAATTTGGCAGGAACATGTCTAGTATGGACCGAGCTGGTGCCTAGACGAGTTTGGAGGGGGCAGTCAGTCATGCAGCCATTGACAAGGCTCGGCAGAAACTGAATAGGGCAATGAGAGTCTTTTGCCAGGCAAGGGATATAAAACTGATTACTCATGGGGTTTGAGGCTGGAAGAGCCTGTGTTATTCCGGGATGATGGGGTGCACCTTTCGAGAATGGACAATGCATATTATATGATGGAAGTGAGGGACACGATCAACAAGCTCTGGAATGAGGCCATATTGTGCCGCAGGGGGGAGTGAGTGGCGAAAGGTGCACAAAAACGAATGGGGCAGAGAACCGCCCTACGGGTGTTCCCTGGGTGGTGGAACTTTGGAGGGGTGGTGAGTGTCGGACGGGCGGAGCCACCCCTCAGGGGGGGGAGGTACACAGGTGAATGAGGGTAGAGCGCAGGATGCAAGGTGCAGCAGAAGAAAGTCAAGAGAGGATGCTTAAGAGGGCTGTGAAGGTGAGAAGGGATGTATGGAGAAGTTTACAGCAAGAATGGGGAGGAGTGTAACAGTTGAGATGGTTGAAGAATGGATAAGGGGTACGAGTTATTATTGTTGGGTAAAGTTATACAGTTGCATGTTATGTTTAATAAATGTTTGGAGTAATTATAACCTTGTCCTCATAAATGGCCTTTTATGCTTCAAGTCGGCGTGGAGTGTAGTTATTGCGTGATGTCGGCCCCCGGGGGAAGCAGGGTTGCAGACCAGTCTTCCCCCGGGGATATTTGCGTGGCCGGAAGGACAAGGTGAAGGGTAGGGGTCATAGGGAGGGTTTAGGGGCGGGCCGGTGGTGCCTATAAAGGTGTTGGGGTGGGAGGTTCCGGCCTCTTTCCCAACACCTCGCACCACCGGGTTAGGGAGGGGGTTTATCTTTAGAATTTAGTCCACCCACCCACCCTACAATCAGAAGGGGGAAGGGGTGAGAGTTAAGCGTGCCAGTTTAGGACAGGTTATAAGGCTCTAGGGTTGCGGAACTTTAGAGGGGTGGTGAGTCTCGGACGGGCGGAGCCACCCCTCAGGGGGGGGGAAAGGTACACCGGTGAATGAGGTCGGAGCGTAGGATGCAAGGTGCAGCAGAAGAAAGTCAAGAGAGGATGCTTAAGAGGGCTTTGAAGGTGAGAAGGGATGTATGGAGAAGTTTACAGCAAGAATGGGGAGGAGTGTAACGGGTGAGATGGTTGAAGAATGGATGAGGGATACGAGTTATTATTATTGGGTAACGTTATACAGTTGCATGTTATGTTTAATAAATGTTTGGAGTAATGATAACCTTGTCCTCATAAATGGCCTTTTATGCTTCAAGTTGGCGTGGAGTGTAGTTATTGCGTGATGTCGGTCCCCCGGGGAAGCAGGGTTGCAGACCAGTCTTCCCCCGGGGATATTCGTGCGGCCGGAAGGACAAGGTGAAGGGTAGGGGCCATAGGGAGGGTTTAGGGACGGACCGGTGGTGCCTGTAAAGGTGTTGGGGTGGGAGGTTCCGGCCTCTTTCCCAACACCTCGCACCGCCAGGTTAGGGAGGGGTATTATCTTTAGAATTTAGTCCACCCACCCACCCTACAGTCAGAAGGGGTGAGAGTTAATCATGCCAGTTTAGGACAGGTTATAAGGCTGTAGGGTTGCAGAACTTTGGAGGGGTGGTGAGTCTCGGATGGGCGGAGCCACCCCTCGGGGGGGGAAGGTACACAGGTGAATGAGGGCAGAGCGCAGGATGCAAGGTGCAGCAGAAGAAAATCAAGAGAGGATGCTTAAGAGGGCTGTGAAGGTGAGAAGGGATGTATGGAGAAGTTTACAGCAAGAATGGGGAGGAGTGTAAGTGTAACAGGTGAGATGGTTGAAGAATGGATGAGGGGTACGAGTTATTATTGTTGGGTAAAGTTATACAGTTGCATGTTATGTTTAATAAATGTTTGGAGTAATGATAACCTTGTCCTAATAAATGGCCTTTTACGCTTCAAATCGGCATGGAGTGTAGTTATTGCGCAATATCTGCTCAGGACAGCAAAATGTTTATGAAATTTAATGAAACCACTAAAAAAGTACACAATTTTGCACAATCATAGACAGGATTGATCAGTTTTCTATGCTGCTTTTGTGTCATTTCTGACCTGACTTTGTGATACTACTTCTAATGTATAGAGTTCCACTTGAGAGGAGGCTGTCTGTGCATCAGACCTTCCCTAAAACATCCGTGCCAATATTTAAGGGTTGCTCATATGCAAGGGCTGACCATATTCATGAGGCTGCTTTAGCATGACACTTAGACATTGGACAAATATATTTTTTTGGTTTGTGGGAACTGTGGAATCACAGAATTACATTTTAGTAATTCAGTATTGTGAGAAGTTGGCCTGGTATATGCTGTCCACTAGTTATAGTGGGCACCTTGCACCAGTCCAAACAACCCCTTATTGATGATAGGTTTAAGACAACCTTATTTGAAAGCTATCCTAGTGGTAGCTATGGAGAGCAGCCTTCAGGCTAAGTCTTGAAGGAGTGTAAAGCTGTTTGTTTTACCAGTCTATAATCTCTTGAATGGCTAAATGAAAGGAGACCACACCAGGTATATAAATAAAATATATGTATTTATTTCTAAACACACCCTACTAGTCTCTTTATGAGGCTAGAGGTCAAAGCACATATGTTACACTTCAAATATCACAGTAAATTAGCACAATATACGATATGCCTTAGGGGCGAACCAAACCATATATTAAGAAAGTGGTATAAGAACCACGACTTGACTAGACACAAGGCCTAGAGCCTGTAAAATCGCTGGGACCCCAAGGAACCACCCAAGGTAGTGACACAGGGGACCCACGGGGGACGTGTGCAGTGTTTGAACACAGCTGCGAGCTCCGTTAGCTTCTATGGGGAAAGTCGCGGTTAGAGTTTTAAGGTTTAAGGACACTTAGGAGTGGACTAGGAATGAACCCTTTTGGACTTAGATGGTTCTAGGGCCAACACCCACGGGAGCACCGGAGTACTCATATTACCTCACCCAGGGAAGCCGGGTGCATAGGTGTCAAATGGTGTCGGGTCGCGTCGTCGTTTTCAATGGCAGCTTGCTGAAAAGTGCTGCTGCCGGGAAGATGAGAAGTGTCCAAAGAGATCCAAGCCTGGATCAAAGATGTGAAGAACCTGAAAGCAGAGGGGACAGAGTCTGGGTCACTAGCCAGTGACCAGGGGCACGATAGTCAAATGCCCACCGATGTCGGGTGTTTCAGGTGCAAAGAGGTGAAGCTTGACTCTTCAGCCATGAGGACCAGGAGGCGTCGATGACAACCAGGAGCTGGATTCGAGCTGTACCACAAAGGATGTCGAGTGCTGCAGCATTGGTGCCCGGATTGGACACAACAAGCCTTGGAAACAGCAACCCACGCAGGAAGAGGAAAGATGCTTCGGTGCGGACCAGCAAGGTCCTGGGGACACCCCAAGCAATGGAGAGTCAGGGCACGTCTGGAGCACCCAGGAAAGCCCAATCAAAGTAAAGTTACCCTTCCCAGGGACCCACAAGTCAACGGACAACGGATCGCGAAGGGACCTCAAGAGGAATCACAAAATGGTCGCCCACGGGTCACTCGGAGTAGGTAGGCCAGCAATCTTCGGTGGATTTTCTGCTCGGGGTGAGGGCTACAAGCAACCCAAAGCACAGCCTCAGGGATTGACGAGAAGCATATGCACTTGCAAATGTGCACGGTGTACAGGGGTTCCGGTTCCATGGTACCCACGAGGGCTACGGGTCTCAGCTTTGCTGGGGACTCGGGTCAGTCTCTGGGAAGTTTGGAAACCCACCTCCTGGGTTGAAAAATCTCTGGCGTCCGGCGGGAGCTTCGGAGATGCAGACCAGTCAGATGCGTTGTTGGTGCCTGCCAAGCAGGGGAGTAACTCCTTTACTCCAAGGGAGATTCTTCAGTCATCTGGCGTTGAACAGATCGTCGAAGGTCCAGGATTCAGTATCAGAGTTTCGTCCAGGGAAATATAAAGTCCTGTTGCCAGGGGTTCCTTACTTATACCCAAGGAAGGGGTTGGACATACTCTGGGGACCCACCTATGGGAGGGTTTGGAAAGAGGGGTGGCTACACCCATTTCCTTTGTCCAGTTTCGCGCCAGAGCAGGGGCTGGTAGCCCCTGCAACCGGTTTGAACTGGGCTATGCACAGGGACACCAAATGTGCCCCCAGTGCAGGACTTCAAAGCACGCTGAGAGTGCACCCACCCAGCCCCAATACACTAAAGCCTGTCTGGGAGGTGGTAACACCTCCCTGTGACAGGAAACCTATTGTCCAAGCCTCCCCTGCCGGAGTTTCGGTCAGCAGCAGGAGGCCAGACTCGTGTCTGTGGCTGCAGCATCCATTTTGTGATGCCAGGGCTCTGTTAGCTGGTAACGGGTATACCGATGCTGTCATGTCTCTCCCTCTAGAAGGGTGGGATCATACTCCCACACCAGTTACTGGTGTGGGGGGTATGATTCCAAGGTGTTTGACACCAAACACAACATGTTTCCGTGCAGCCATCCCAAAGTTAGCATTTACCGTTTGGTTAAAATGCACTTAAGAGTATATGGTCAGGCTGCATCACAGACAACCCCGGAGAATAGATTCCGAAGGCTGAAGAGGGGCTCTGATCATGCATGGGCACCCTCTCACACAAAACCAAGCACCCTGCCTTCAGGATTGATAAGGCCTGCCATAGGGGTGACTGATAGGTTGATATGTGCAGTGATAGGGTGAGATATAGTGAACTTATATCTCAGTAAGGGGTGCATGCACCACCTTACTCAGGCTGCTGTAGCAGTCCTGTGGTGTCATTTTGGAAGGCTGCCCAGGGGTGGCATAATACATGCTTCAGCCCCTAGTAGGCCTCTGGGGTACCTATGCCCTTGGTACATAGTATACCATATACTAAGGACTTATAAGGGCCCCCCAGAATCCAATCTGTGGTGTACCTAAGGTACAGGGAATCAATTTAGAGAGGAAGCAGCTAGGCTGGGGTCCTGGATAGCAGTGCCCCAGCCAGACTAAAGTCGAAAAACAGTGAAACATCAGCAAAAAGTGGGGGTAACCATAAGAAGCAGATCCTACTCTCCTACAAGTATTTCCTATGAATCACACTACTACTATTGAGGTTGAGTGCAGTAGGCAAGATGAATTAATACATTATTTTTGGGGGTTGGGGTGAAAACAAAGACTGTTCATAGAAAATATTTTGCAGTTAAAACGAAAAAAGAACAAAAATAGGTTTTTAGAATATCTCAAATTTCCCACTCCCCGTGTGTAAGTGTAGTAAGGATGTGAAAGTGAAACCAATATTTAACATTTTCAGAGAGGTTGTGGATGACATATACAATTTCTTCACGTTCCCCGATTTGTTTCATCTTGCCACCACACTCCATCACTGACTCCTGTATCTCTCCTGTTTTATCTTTTAGGGAGGGACTGGAAGCAAATTAGCATTATGTTCGCTTCTTGCTTTGGGATTTCCTTTGGGTGGACCATCATGTTGCAGGAAGATACACTGAGTAAAGCTGCAAGAGAAGAGAGGGGCCAGCACCAAGCAAGGTTGAAGGGAGGAGAATGGTTTGCCTTCAGTTTTGGGGGAATAAGGTGATGGGAGACACTTTGGGGTTCTGGAGATAGTGAAAGTTGTAAGGGATACATTGCTAGGGACGGATCGCAGCAGTGAGATCACTTTTTAGGGTGGTGTGAGATAGAGGATAGCGGTAGATGAACATGTTACCAGGGGCGGCTCCTCCATTAGGGCGGAGGAGCGTTGCCCCACTGCTTCCTCGCAGTGCGAGAAGCAGAAACATAAAATGGTATTTTAAATACCATTTTATGTTTCTGCTTCTCGCACTGCGAGAAAGCAGAAGGGTATGCCTGGATAGGGACGGGCGGGTCGGGGAGGAATGGCTTGCCCAATGCTGTGAGCCCTGACTGTTTGGTCGGCCCTCTGGGGCCAACCAAACCAGTCAAGCGCACTCTGCCTTTTCTCTATGTAGGCTGCATGCAGCCTACATAGAGAAAAGGGCCTCCCCATAGGCGCCAGGCTGGGCGCCGTCCCCACGAATCACAACGCTGCCATTGCAGCATTGTGATTGGCTTAGGGGAGGGGAGGGAGGCTGCCTGTGGCTGCTTACTGTTCAGGAGAGCAGCAGGAAAACGCGGGATGCGGCCAGGAGCTGAGGTGGCGCGCCGCGCGGGACCAGGTAAGGTTAGTTTTTAAAACGTTTTAATCCAATTCATCCCGCCTCCCACCCTCGCGAACCCGCATGACCCCCCGCGCGACGTCCAAAACCCGTGAGTCATGGCGGCCACGACTGCATGTTACAGTGGCAGAGAAGAAGATAGTGGGTGATTGTTCTCACAGCTGGAAAGAGAGGCATCTACAAAGAACTGTAGCTCCCCACTAGTGTGAAGAGATGCTAATACTTGTTGGAATAAGAATTGCTTAGCTCATGCTCAAAGGAGGGTCTGTTGGAATAAAAATTATGTTTTCGCACTGTTTTACGTAAGTTAGCATTCGTGGCGCCATTTCGTGTGTAGGCACCATTTTAGATTGTAATTGAAACTGATTTGTTTTTGTTATTTCCGAGAAACGGCTTCTGTAGGTTATGTTTCTTCGGAGTTAGGTTCTGCCACACTAATGAATGCACTGTTCTTATTAGCGCATACCTTTCTTCTGAGATGTAAGCCTTCTCCCACTTGTCTAGTGGCTGGCACAGGCAGAGTAACCTTGAAAGATAGATAATGTGTGCCCGGCCTCAGAGTCGAAATCCTTTGTAATTTACTGTCCAGCTGCAGCTCTCTGGAAAATTCCATTGTAGGCGTGCCTTCATTGATTCTGAAATGTACATAATGTATCGTTATGCTTGTTGAAGTCAGTCCCTTTGCAGCACTCCTTAGGGACTGGGCAGATAGGGCTCCGCTCTGAGCGTACTCTGAATAAACAGATATTGGTTTGTATTCTCTACTGTCTGACTGACACTTCATTTGTATGGAAGGCTGAGAGGTGGTTGTGAGTGACCCGAGTGATCCTAATCGGGCCACTTCCTTCCGTTGGCACCTGAACAGGGACTCCTTCGGGTGAGTGGCCCTTCCCCTTCTGCGGACGGGGGGGTCGGACGGATGGATCAGGGATACCTGCACGAAGAGTTCCTGATACTCGCAGCTGCCCCTTCTGTCCTGCCAGACGGTGCCTCGCCCAGTGGTCATCCCAACTGGAGTCCTGAACAGCGAAACCCTTGGATCTGACCGTTTGGTCTGAAGAGTCGGCAGTGGAGAATAGATTCATTTTGACCTGCATATATCAGGTGAGTTTGTTTTGGTTCTTTGTGGATATGGTACCATTTTGGTTTGTATTTGGTATGGTCTAAGGACCGTCTTTGGGACAAAAGCAACTGCAATTGTTTTGCTAGGCATAGAATAGTGAACTTGTTTTCTTTTGAAAATGCCTAGTTTCAGTAAATTGTTTGTCTTGTGCTGTTGTTGTTGTTCTACTGATGCTCGATTGGAAGAAAGTCAGCCGGCGCCTCCAGAAGGAACTCCGAATTTTGATATGTATGTGAAGCATGGTCTTGGCCCTATTATGTAAGCCCGGGCGTAGTTTGCGTAGTAGCACTTCACGTAGCTACGTGAAGTACAGCTTCAACTACACATAGCTATGCAAATTGCGTAGTGCGTAGCTGTGTGCTTGACTGCACTGTACAATAATTACCAAAAGCAAACTTGTACAGTACAAGTTAAGATAAAATAAATATCTCTGTCTTTATATGCTAAAAATGCATATAGTCATTTCACTAAAGTGAAAACAAAAAGTTAACAAGCAGTGAGAGAGGTGATGATTTTGGTATCCTCACTAAGTTAGGGAGAGAACCAACAACCAAGCAGATGTCTTGAAAACAAAAAGCACATCTTATTGAACGATTCCTCCTAGGACCACCCCAAGCACAGTTATGGGCAAAAATACAATCCCAACCAAGGCCCTGCAAAGCATTATGGGACGAGATTAGCAGTGGGCAGTGAATATTATAGTGTTCAATATCAAAATAATTCTACAAAGAGCTGCAGTTCAACTAGTCGTTACTAGGTGTCGTCCCTCAAGAGTGAAATGCAAAAGTATTGAAAACCTTTCATGAAGCTTTTGCATTTGACTCGTGAGGGACGACACCTAGTAACGACTAGTTGAACTGCAGCTCTTTGTAGAATTATTTTGATATTGGACACTATAATATTCACTGCCCACTGCTAATCTCGTCCCATAATGCTTTGCAGGGCCTTTGGTTGGGATTGTATTTTTGCCCATAACTGTGCTTGGGGTGGTCCTAGGAGGAAGGGACCACCATTGAATCGTTCACATGATATGCTTTTTGTGTTCAAGGCATCTGCTTGGTCCTCCCCCTAGGTTAGGGGGGACTCCAAAATCATCACCTCTCTCATTGCCTGATATTTTATTGTCAAAATTCATTTTTGTGAATTGGTTATATGCTTTTTAGCATAAAAAATTGCTTTATCAAAGCATTTGAAGGAGTTTATTATTAAGCCTGGGTGTAGCTATGCAAATTGCGTAGCTGTGTGCTTGACTACACTGTACAATAATTACCAAAAGCAAACTTGTACAGTGCAAGTTAAGATAAAATAAATATCTGTCTTTATATGCTAAAATTGCATATAGTCATTTCACTAAAGTGAAAACAAAAGTTAACAAGCAGTGAGAGAGGTGATGATTTTGGTATCCTCGCTAACTTAGGGAGAGAACCAAGCAGATGTCTTGAAAACAAAAAGCACATCTTATTGAATGATTAGGTGGTGGTCCCATCCTCTTAGGACCACCCCAAGCACAGTTATTGGCAAAAATACAATCCCAACCAAAGGCCCTGCAAAGCATTATGGGACGAGATTAGCAGTGGGCAGTGAATATTATAGTGTCCAATATCAAAATAATTCTACAAAGAGCTGCAGTTCAACTAGTCGTTACTAGGTGTCGTCCCTCAAGAGTGAAATGCAAAAGTATTGAAAACCTTTCATGAAGCTTTTGCATTTGACTCGTGAGGGACGACACCTAGTAACGACTAGTTGAACTGCAGCTCTTTGTAGAATTATTTTGATATTGGACACTATAATATTCACTGCCCACTGCTAATCTCGTCCCATAATGCTTTGCAGGGCCTTTGGTTGGGATTGTATTTTTGCCCATAACTGTGCTTGGGGTGGTCCTAGGAGGAAGGGACCACCATTGAATCGTTCACATGATATGCTTTTTGTGTTCAAGGCATCTGCTTGGTCCTCCCCTAGGTTAGGGGAACTCCAAAATCATCACCTCTCTCATTGCTTGATATTTTATTGTCGAAATTCATTTTTGTGAATTGGTTATATGCTTTTTAGCATAAAAAATTGCTTTATCAAAGCATTTGAAGGAGTTTATTATACTCCTGCTACGCTACGTTTATTAGCACAGTTATTCACTCTGCTACGTGCAATTTGCGTAGTGCGTAGTAGCACAAACTTTGCATGCTTCGTGAGCGTAGCAAAGTATTATGCCCAGGGTTATTATTATGCTTAGTACATTATGGCACAAATATATGAGGAACAATGCCGAATTGCAGTGGCCGTTGACGGGCACTTTCGATGAACAAAAGATTGAGTATTTACAGGAACAGTTGTTTAAGAAGCAAAGTAGGCAGTCTCTGTTTGATTTCCTCAGAACGTGGCAGAAAGCAGCTAGACAAAAGCGGTTGAAGGCAGAAAAGGAGGCCCGGAAAGGAAGAATGCAGATGTTGACTCAGAAGGCGGTAGCATATGACAGGGAGAAACAGGAAAAGGGTGTTGAATGCGAAGATAGAATGTTTTGATTGCACATTGATAAATCGTATGTGGTTCAGGAAGAAGATGACGCTTTTGTTGAAGAATTGCTAGATACCCAACCCCCGCCTCCACATGCCCCGCAACGAATATATCCCATGGTTCCGATGCCCTCGCAGTCATCTGTTACAGTTGCTTCCACTGTCTCTGTCCCTGCATCTAATATTGTTGATTCGATGACTTTGGCTTCAGCTCCTCCTCCTTCTGTTTCTTCGCCATCTGTGGCAAATGTGACTGTTAGTACTCCCGCCATACCTATTGTCTTAGCTGGTCTCCCGCCAGCTCTTCCCCCACGACACAGTCCCCAGCGACGATAGTGCCTGTTGCTTCTGTTGCGTCTCCCACTGTGGTTTTTCATCCTCCATCATTAGTAGGTAGTGGGACCCCGGTGCGTGGATTTGAGGACAGGGATTGGATGAAATTTAAGGAGCGCATGGGACCGTTAGTGAGATCTGATGTGGGAGATGAAGAAAAGAGGGTAATAGCTAATCAGGCTGCACAGTGGTCCCGTAATCCTATTTATAGTGTAGAGGATGTCTGGACGACTATGAAAGATTTTGAGCCCTTTATACAGCAACATGCCCTTAAACACATGTCTGCCACTTCGATTGGTCTTTGGCAACAGCCCTTTGAAGCGGAAGCACCTCAAATTTTATACGACATAAGAGATCGAGTGTATATTAGTGAATTGGGGCCGGAACAGGTTTTTGCTAATGTTACAACAATAGTTGCATATAGGGGAAGACTACATGAGAAAAGTCCCAGGTCAGTATCTCAGTTTCCGATGAGAGAGGTGCATCCATATATCACCCAGAGATACCGGAATTGGCAGATGGTTGTGGTAATGTTACTCGAGCAGCAGTGGCGGCCAGGTTCCAGGAGCAGTGGGTTTATACTCCGTGGAAAAGAAGTGAGGTTTTTATCTCTTAAGACTCATTTACCAGATCCTAGGAAGAATCCAACTGCTTATTATAAAGAACTAACTGAAGCTGCTTCTTCCACTGGGATGACTCTTGCTGCTATTGAAATGGGGAAACAGCCATAACATCGCATGCGTTACATCGCATGCTTTTACAACGCGGTCATTACAACGACCCCGTTGTTCCAACGTGAGCCATTACATCACAAGTCATTTCAACAACTTGCTGTAGAGGGTGCACTGGTGTTGGATTTACAATCCAACACCTTTCCTGCTGTTGCTCAAACTGGAGTAGGAATAGTAAATTATGCTATTCCTAAGTCCAGCACGCCCCCTACAGCAAGTCGTTGAAACGACTTGCGATGTAATGGCTCGCGTTGTAACAACGACTGCATTGTAAAAGCATGCGATGTAACGCATGCGAAGTGACGGTATATATTCATTGAGATGTTCTTTGGTCTTCTTGTTCCGGTTGATATTTGGAGGCAGGTTCATACTCAAGATCATGTTCCCTAGTTGGGTGGTACTTGGGATCAAATTAAGGCATGGGATCAGGAAAGGAAGCCCAATGATAAGCCTCGAGCGGAGATTTTAGCGTTGCCAGGTCGCATAATTACGTATATACATTCTCTTATTCCGCCAAGAAAGGTGGATTGGGATAAATTGTCTGCCTGTCAGCAGAAGAAAGATGAGGGTGTGTCTGATTTTTTCACTCGATTTGAAGGTACATTTTTGGATTATAGTGGACATGATTTGTCGGTCGAGGGAGGTGTTTGGTTATTTGTCAATAGATTTGTTTCTAACTTGCTTCCTGAAATTGCGACTGGATTGCAAGCTTCTGAGAGTACCTGGTCCACCTCCTCTCCCTCTGTTATTTTGAATATGGCACAATATTTTGAGCATACAGATAATGAGAAAAAGGAGAGGACCTGTTGTTACAGCAGGCTTTTAGAGGGAATTCAAGAGGACGTGGTGGTCCTGCTCGACAGCTTCCACACACTAGTAGGCAGCCAACAACTACGCCTTTGGGTCCGAATCAGTGTGCGTATTGTAAAGAGGAGGGACATTGGCATATTGAGTGTCCTGTGCTTTTGCAGAAGGTAGCGGTCCAGAGGGGACGGGGTTCTCGTGGACGGGGTTGTGGAACAGGAGGGGCAGATAGGGTTCAGAATGCTGTAGCCTTACAGGGCCGTTATGATAATAATTACTTTGAGGACCCTTGCGATGGACAGTTTTACCATGATGATTATGACATGGAAGAAGTGACAGGGATGTCTTACAGCTAGGACAGCCAGGGGTAGAGTGAGGGACCAGTTCCGATACCTGTAGACCAGCGTGGTCCTTATGTAATAGCAGAATTGCAAGGTTCAACTAAGGAATTTTTGGTGGACACAGGTGCGACAAAAAGTTCTGTTTCTCGAAATATGGTCCCTGGGGCGGCTCTGTCTGGCCATAATAATGTGTCCGTTGGTTTCTCTGGTGTACCGGTTGTAAGCTCCTTTTCAAAACCTCTTGTGTTGACTATTGGTCCTTTCACTGTGGATTCGCCATTCTTGTTGACATCTAATTGTGGTGAAAATTTGATGGGTTTGGATTTGTTGAAGAAATTGCATGCCACAATTTATTGTTCTACGGCGGGTGTCTATATAACAATGGGTCCAGATGTAGCATGCGCTAAGCAGTGTTTGTCCAAAGATGCACCCCTTCCAGTTGAGTTTAAAGATGTGCCACCCACTCTGTGGGCGACAGGCGACACAGATGTGGGATTGTTGCAGATATCGCTGGTTTCGATACAGGTTAAGGATTGTGCTATTTTGCCCCGTATCCCTCAGTAAATACTGCAGGCAATTAAAATACTGCAGGCAGGGGAGCGAGCCTTATTGCAAATGATACAGGATTTGATTAAGAAGGGAGTGGTTGAGGAGACAACTGCTAATATTTGCAATAGCCCTATTCTTCCAATTCTTAAAAGGACACCCTCAGGTTCCCCTGATGACCATGAAGATGTTTATCGTTTCGTGATTGATTTGCGCGAGGTTAATAAAATAGTGGTCCCTCAGTTTCCAGAGGTTCCTGACATTACCACTCTTTTGACAATGATTCCCTCTACTGCTAAATTTTTCTCTGTCATTGATCTGAAAAATGCTTTCTTTAGTATCCCTATTTATCCGGATAGCAGATATTTGTTCAGGTTTACATTGGCTGGTAGGAGTTTTAGGTTCTGTCGAGCTCCTCAGGGCTATACTAAAAGTCCAAGGGGCATATTCTCAAGGAACTATCGCCGAGTTAACGGCACTTTATCTCAGCCAAAGTCGCGATAACATTTTCGCCCCCTCACAAGCTGGTGCTAACAGCCGATACCACCAGTTTACTTGCGAAAGCATCCACAAAAAGCATCGCCACAGATGACCCCGGCAACTATCGCTAATTAGATGCAGAGTAGGCGTTCCCGAGCAAAAAGCCACAACATCACCACACCTCAACATTCTCAACGACCAGCCACATCGGCGATAAGTCCACAAAACAGGTGATAAGGCATGTTAGCAGCAGGAAATTAACACCTGCTCTGACCTGGTGTAAAGTCAGACGACAACCTGCACCATCAAAGGGAGGCCAGCCCAGAGCCACACATGAAGAACAACAGATGCCATGGAGCCACACACCATGCATCCCGGAGCCCCGAGAGGGCAACAACACCCACCGCCACCACCCCAAGGATCGCAACCCCCCCCGGACCCCTCCCCCCCGGACCACCACAGAGGCAGCGCAGGCAAAGACAGCGGACCTTCAGGAAATGCACCAGCCTCACAGACCTAACACCAGACAATGTCAATGCCCAGTACAGGCTCAAAAGGACAACCATCCTCCGCATCCTGAACATCATTGCCCATAGGCTGACGGTACCAACACAGCGGACAACCAACATCCCTCCGCAGACAAAGCTGCTGGCTGTGCTGCACCTGTTGGCCTCTGGTACCTCCCAACCAACAACCGCCAGAGTCGGAGGAGTCTCACAGCCAGCCCTATCCAAGTTCCTCACACCTGTCTTGGATGCCATCATCAGCTTGGTACCCCAGCACCTTCACTTCCCACACACTGCGCAGGAACAGCTGGAGACCAAGCAAGGACTATACGCCATAGCTGGCTTCCGGCACGTGTTGGGGGCAATCGACTGCACACATGCCCTACTTGTGCCCCCTGCCCACACTGCACACAATTACCGCAACAGAAAGCACACGCATTCCATCAACATGCAGGCAATAGTGGACCACAGGGGACTCTTCACCAATGTCATAGCCAACTACCCAGGCAGTGTGCATGATCCCCTCATCTTCCGACAGTCCATCATCAACCAGCGCTTCCAGGATGGCACCTATGGGAATGCACTGCTCGTTGGCAAGTGCCAAATGAACACACCACACACCTCAACTCCACAATCATGCAAGTCACAATTCTGGCACTGCACACGTCACAAAATCACATACAACATGCCAAACAACATGCCCAACCACCAGACACGACAGCACAACTTACTGTGGCAACCTTGGTTAGCCATGTACATGAGCCATCAAGGGCATGGCACCTCAGCCACACAATAGCGGAATGTGGGGAGAGGCGGGAACCAGGCATGTACGAAGGAGGCAAGTGACCCATGAATGAGAATGTACACAAGGCCAAGTGTGGCATGGAAGTGCTGGACAGACTGCAGTATGCAGACCACAGACATATCCATGTCTACATGCACTGCTGGTGTTTGGTGTGTAGTGAACAGTGGACGCAACCATGTCACCCCAGCCAGTGGGGAAGATCACAGAAATGTAGCATGTGACATCCCCCCCTGTAAGCGTGTGCGGAGTAGGCTGGCCCGGAGGACGCCAGGCCAGCGTAGGGGTGTGAATAAAAAGCACGTAGCACTGGGTGTGGGTCTCTTCCGGAATGCCCAACGTGTCTGCCAGGGCAGTGCCTCCCACCCCGCCACAAGGCGGACGCCGTCACCGTGAGCGGTGTGGCCTGCGATCCTGTGCGCCTGCTGCACCCCGGGCCGCTGGTCCCCGAACCCGTCATGCCCGCCCCTGCACAGCCAGGCCTCACTGCTCACCTGCCGACACCGGCCTGTGTCAAAGAGGGCCCACCACGTGCCGGCGCAAGCTCCAAGCCCGAAGCCCGCGACCTTGGCAGCCTCCTCAGACCATCACGGCGTCCGCGACACAGGCCCGCTTTACTCCTTTTTCGTTGACGTACTGCACCGCTGCCTCCGGCCTACACTACGGTCAAGTAGGTCACACATTTGGAACTGAGTCTTGATTACACAATGGCAGAGTACATATTTATGGCATCGTTTATATCCCTATACTCCCTTTGATGTGGTGCCACCAACTCTGTGCATAGCATTCCGACCACACGTGTCTATGGGCCCTTGCGGACTTCTGCCTTCGGCCTACACAGCAAGCCTCACACCAATCCAATACAGTCCGTAACAGGCAGGACACGGCATCGTCGCTGGCTAAACACCAGCTCAGCTCTTTTGCCTCCACCTCCGTCAACCAGGAATCTTCTCCACATGCCATTTCTACGCTGTGTGTTAGAGATCCAGGAGGAGCTGGCTGCACAGCGGGTGCCCCGCGCTGACCGCTGCCTCCGGCACCCACTGCGGTCAAGTAGGACACACAATTGGAACTGAGTCTTGATTTGTTCATTGCAGAGTTTATATTATTGTACAGGCCTCATCGCAGACTGCATTCCCTTCTGGCTCTGGTGCCACTGACTCTGTGCCACGGGAGTCATGGACACTCTCTGGTTGAACGTTGGTGGCGTCTGAGTCTATGGCCTGGGGGTTGTCTTCATCATCATGTAGCTGGTACTGACATTGTGGGAAAGAGGAGACTGTAGCATTCAACTCCTCCATATTGCCTGTTTCTGCTTGCTTCTGCCCTCTGCATCATGCCCTGGATGGACACCTTCCACTGTCCCCCGTAACACTCCGTGACATTCTCCTTGGACATCAACGAGGACCCGCTCAGCTCCCATGGCCCTACTTCAGTGCATCGCAAGTCACCGTCCCGTGGCGGTGTGCCTGTGCCGGCCGCTGAGCATCCGGGGCCACTGACTCTGTGCAGCTCAAGTCATGGACCCTTGCTGTTTGTACTTTGAACTCCTGATTGTCTGATCACTGTTGTAGTTGTTGCCAGCACCAACCAACCCCTGAGGGGTGGCTTACACTACCCAACACCCATCCAGCACAGGCGTCACTGGACGTGTGACCCTGGCAATAAAAGGGGCCGGGCGCACGTGCCCGTAGCCAGTTCCACAAATTATCTCAGTGTGTCCGTGTGGTCATTCTGTATGCATGTGGGCCCCGGGCCATACCACATTACATTGTGCTGTGTACAGCGTGCGCAACCTGGTCACCTTAGGCAGTGGGGTGGACCTGGGACATGTATCTGTGTCGGACCCCCCTGTGGGCATGAGCGAGTGGACTGGCGTATGGCAGTACGGCGTAGGGGTGTGATCATTCAACACGTGGCTCTGGGCATGGTTAAGTGTAGGCCTTGCCAAGGCAGTAACTAATGCGTGTGTCTCAGGTGTAGTGTCGGCGCCACCCGTCACGCAATATACAATGTTGATATGTAGTATGCCCCCGGAGTACGGGCTCGGCCGAGGGGTAAATGAGGGTGCGCAAGTCCGCTCGGGGTCAGGCATCAGACATGCCAACTGTTGTGTGTGTCGCTATTTCTGCAGCATAAGCCAAAGGTCTACCCTCAACCGCATAGCGAGTTCAGTCAGGCATGAACTCTACATCTGTGTCCGCCCTGTCCTTACCATAGGCCTACACACACGTGTCCGTCCACCTACAGCGCACGGCATCACTGTGTCGTTGTCAGGCTTGTGGACATGTGCAGACAGGCATGACAATAGTGTGCCTCAGGGGTGCAAGTGATGCAACCGCACTGCGCACACTAGTGGATGGGCTCGGGGAGGGAGGAGCAGCAGTGAGGCTACGTAATACACATTGATGCCGCTCACTTGCAACATGCAGTATATGTCATGCAAGAATCACAAAGTCACACATATCACACACCAATGAACCACTGAGCCTGCCAACACATCATGCAGAACCAACTATTGACTCATGTCTCTCTGCACAGTCACAGGTGACCAAGGATATGCACTCTGCGCTTGGATGATGACACCCCTCCGAGCCCCGAACACACAGGCCCAGAGGCAGTACAATGCGGCCCACAAACGCACCGGGGGCATCGTGGAACGCACATTTGGCGTGTTGAAGTCACGTTTCAGGTGCCTGGACGTCACAGGTGGGAGACTCCTGTACAGCCCAGACATCATGTGCAAGATGATCGTTGCATGTTGTGTGTTGCACAACATATGTGTACGCAGCAAGGCCCCATGGATACAAGTGCCAGATGCACCGGACGATGAGGATGAGGATGAGGCAGGTGGACCACACCCTACTGCAGCCGCAACAGGAATTGCCCGTAGGAACACCATCATTGACAATTTCTTCACATGAGCACGTCACATTGTGACTGTCCTTGGCAATCATGGGACAGTACAATATGACCACAGGCACAGCATGTGCTACTAAATGCTTTCAAAATACACATTCCCTGAGTGCATTTCACTCATCTGTACAGGCACATCACTCAGACAAGTGTGAGTGCGACATGTATTGCTGACAATTTTATGATTTGTTCATGGATGGTGGGTGTGTCACCTCTGTGCAGACGGGCTGTTTTGGGTGTCACGTATTCGGACTGCCAGTTCTGTGTGTCGCAGTTAGTAGGGAATCCCACTCTTCGGCGTTTCACATGTGTCCATTTCATTCCATTTTGGCTGCCATTTGTGTCCTACAGGTTGTCTTGTGGCTCATGGCCTCCTGGCCTGCCTGGATACGTTGGCAGGCCTGGCTGCCATGATGACTTTTGCGCACGTTACTCTTAGCCGTTGTTCTGTCGCCCTCTGCTACTGCCAAGTTATTTTACAACTGTCTGCATTTTCTGTTTCTCACCTTTTCTCCTATTCCCTTTGGGCTCAGTCTGAACAACAGTTACAAGGTCGAATAACACGTCCCTGGTTCTTACTGATATGGCCCGTCCCTCGCACCTAGACATAACACCATGTACAGCTGCCATGGAGAAATTAGTGTGCTTTTAATAATGCGGTCGCCCGCTCTAGAACACACTTGGAGACGACCTTTCCAGAGAGAAGAGCTGTGATTGTCTGCTGATGTAGTTTTGCATCTAGAGACTGAGGTATGGGGGTCCGCTAGTCAAAGCCCAAAGGTCTTCTATTTTCATAATAAACTGGCTTCCAGCACGGGGAGGGTGGAAATGTTAGTTAGACATATATCCACTGCTTTATGAGATGCTTTCCCCGTTCGTATTCTATGGAGTAGTAACTATGCTGATTATATTATTCATATGTATTATGCTATTAGTACTGACACGTGTACTGTACCTTAGAGCACGTAAGTTGAAATAAACATTTTAACCTATACAGTGTCTCTTCTTACGCATGTTGTGGACAGGTACGAGTGTGACGAAAGAGTGTTCTTGCCTCTGCGAGTCCTGAGTGAGAGAGAGATACCGTGTTCTGGGTTGTCTAATCATTGGTACATTAGTGCTAATGGGACGCTAAGGCTAGTTGGGTTGGGGTTTTGGGTGCTAAGGTCTATGGTTGGCTCACCACTATATTCCGAGGTCCTATTATCCTGTGCATAGCTCTGTATGTGCAGAAACCTTATGACATGGCGCGACCAACGAGTGGGGCAGCTTACTTGCGAGATGCTTGAGTAGTACTTGTGCTTGTCCACAAACCCCTCACGTACGCTTCCGGAAGCGTGTGTGACGGCGATACCTCCTATATTGTAGATTTTGTAGGTTCTTTCAAGCTTGATGTTATTAAAAAAGGTTTTTTAAATATAACCCTTTTTGTGCTGCCTAGTGTAAGATTGTTGAATAGACCCGTTAGTAATGGCGGGTATAGACATAGCGGCGCATAGCCGCACAGCACTCCGGGATCACTTACGGGTGTATGGAGTGCCAGACGCGGGAGTTGAACTAGTCTTTGTGGTTCAAGCCGATCCGGCTTTCCACTTTGAAGTGTTCTACTCTTGGATCACTTTTCCAGCGGTGAATGCGAACGATAATCTGTTCCATGAATATGAACCCACCGTTGTTCCTGCTGTCTATAGACCTTATACTAATCTTGAAGTACCGCTCACGGCTTGGCAACACCGTGTTTGGTTTAATGGCGCCCTCCCACAACCGACTACCACGGTTCGTTTAGGCCCCTTATCAATTGAGGGGGCCACTTGGCCTGTTTTGGCCGGGTACACCCCACATCTGCGTTATATGACAATACCAGTCGCGGAACTGCGCACTATGTATGCGGCCTTGGTGCAGGTGCATCGAGCTTTAGTGCGATATGTTACAGGCAGCATCCATGGAGCCGCTCCTGGAGTTGCCGGCCAACCAGCTGCTGCAGGCGGAGTGACCATAAGTCCCGTCATGGTGAATTCGGTGATCGGCAAACGTCCACAAAATAAGGATGATTTTCCTTATTGGCTTGCAGAAAAGTTTGATCAGTTGGAGGCAGTTTTTCCACATACAACTCCAGTGGATAAACATCGTATTTTAACGATTAGTTTGCCAAAAGACTTAATTCCCGAGTTGACAGCATGTGACAACTGGGGTAAGGTATTCGCAGCAGTATATTCTAAATGTTTTGGTACTCCTTCCATGACGGTTCTCCCCTCTGTAATTAAAAAAGTACAGGACGAACATGGCCCTGAAGCGGCTGTGGAATTAGGGATGAGACTGGTGGGAGTGTTTGAAGTAGTAGCTGAGCTGATCCTTGCAAATGTCAAGGGCGATGCAGTGAACTTTCAAGTAGCTAACGCTTTGGCTTTAGTCCCAGAATTGGACAAGCCTCGCGAATTACCGAAAATTATTACCCAGGCTTACAAAACTATTGGTAGAAATAGCCTGGGTAACAAGCCTTTTGCAAAGCAGCAAACACAATCGCAACCACAACAGCAACAAACCAAATCTCAATCTGAGAAAGATGAGAAACCAGTCTTCACTAAAAAGAGCTGGAGGCTGAAAAAACAGGGTAAGCAACAAAAGAAGCCGGGGTCGCGAGGCGCATCCCCGGTTTCAGTTTCTTCTGAACGCACTTATGATTTACGCGATAGAGCGAGAATTAAGTCACCGGATAGGTTTCAGATCCCTGATACGTGTTCTCCTCGTTCTTCACAGGCACAGACTTCGTCACAGGCCGGTGGAGGAGACCGCCAGGATAGAGGAAGGGACCGTGAGGCCCCACAGGGACGAGACCAGCCTCGACAACAAGTCAGAGGAAAAGAGGAAGACGCTCAACGTTTTCGACCACAATTTCAGAAGAAGAAAGTTGCCGCTGTAACAGCGAAATATGCCACAGACGGTGAGAACGAGGCTCCTGAATTGGACGTGGGCAGTAACCCTCCTAGACAGCGCCGCGGAAGTTACCATAGTGCGGGAGGCGCTACGTCCTCATATGGAGGCGACAGCAACTGAAACATTCATTACTGTTGAAACAGCAGACACCAGAGTGGCACCCCCTGACAGACTATTTAATATTGTCATTCAAATTGAAGGTGATATACAGCGTGTAATTAAAGGGATTTTTGGGGAAAATCTGACCTCTTCATATGACATTTTGTTAGCAGAGGCGGATTGGCCACCCCATTCGTCCTTGCTGCGCGTAAAGGGGAGGAGGTAATCCTTCCGAGCTTTTCTCGACATGTCCCAAAGGACAAAGCGGAGGCTCTTGCAGCAGAGTGGGCTGTGTCCCTGGCTCCAGCGTTATTCCGCAATCACGTGGGTTGGGACGAAGATTCTCCCCCCCATGAAATACCTTTGCGGTCGTTACCGCAGCCACAACCCCAATATCCCATAAAACGTGAAGCCAAAGGCCCCGTTTCCGAAATTCTGACTCAGTTGGAATATCAGGGAGTAATTGAACCCTGTGTATCACCTATGAACAATCCCCTTTTCGCGGTTTCTAAACCCGATGGATCGTACCGCTTAGTATTGGATTACCGGCATTTGAACTCGCATTGTCGGACCTTTGCGGTGCAAAATACCCATAGTTCGGCGCTTGTAGATAGTCTTGTTCGTAAAAAATACAAAACGACCCTTGACCTTTCAAATGGATTCTACACGCACAACTTAGCCCCGGAGAGTGGCCAATGGTGCGCTTTTACATCCGGTGGTAAAATGTTCAAATTCAGGCGTCTTCCTATGGGCTACAAAATAGTCCAGGCGTGTTCGCCGCTCGTGTTGTCTCTTTGTTAGACGGCATTGATCCAGACGCCTGTTCGTACGTGGATGACATTTATCTGACAGACGACGAATTGTTTCCGCATCTAACTCGAGTAGACCGCATTATTCTTGAATTCGCGGTTCAAGGTTACAAAATTAACTTTGCCAAATCTCATATTGCTGAATTTACCGTTTTGTTCTTGGGCTATGAGCTCAACAATGAAGGTAAGGGTTTAGCCCCCATTTTCTGGAGAAATGTGCACTTCTGTGCCCTCCTACTAATCTGAAGAAACTTCAGTCTTTGCTGGGTTTTCTGAACTTCGGACGTACATATATTCCCGAATACGCCCAGCGTATCAAGCCACTGTATGCCTTGATACAACCTACTTATTCGAAGTCTTGTTGGCTTCCGGAGCATACCTCCATTCTGCAGTCTTTGCAGACAGACCTTCTTGAGTCTAAATACCTTTTGACGCGTGATAACCACACAAACTTGGTGATTAGAATCATTCCAGGGGCAGTGGGTTTCACGTACTTAACCTTTAATGAAGGCGATACAGTACCCATCGCATACAAGTCACATCTGTACACCTCCGCAGAAATGCGGTTTTCCTCTGTGGAGAAAGTTCTGACAGCAGTGCAAATGGCGATCCTGAAGGAGCGCGCACTGGCCCAGGGAAAACGCATTTTGGTGGTAACACCATATCCTGCTCTAGAGGCAGTGACCAAAGCAAGTGTACCGAACTCTAAAGCTTTGCACCCCCGTTGGATTCAATGGGCAACATCTCTGACGTCTCCGGATGTCACTTTCATTTTTGACTCTTCTCTTCAGACTCAGGAGTTTTTACAGTATGAATTTTTTCATCCTCCTCCTTTGTCTTTATTGCCGCTTGAGGATTACGACTGTGTGATCTACACCGATGGTTCGGCACAACCGGCCACGGGGTCCAAGCATGCTTATTCAGCCGCATGTGCTATTGTTGCAGGTACGTTTGTGAACGGAAAGTTCAAATCCACTGTGGTGCATACACAGACACTCGGGGACAGTACCGCACAATTGGCCGAGTTGCGTGCATTGGTGCTTGCGCTTGAGTTTGTAAATCCTGATGTGACCACTTTAATAGTGTGCGATTCTTACTACTGTGTTCAATCATACAATGACAATCTGTTCTTTTGGTCACAAAATGACTATAGAGACGCTAAAGGCAACACAATCAAGCATAAAATGCTTTGGGTTAGAGTGGCAGAATTACAAAGACGTCTGCCACTCACGCAGGTGGTTCACACCCTAGGCCATCAGCGGGTGGGCGCACACGCTGTTGGTAACAGTCTGGCAGATGAAGCTGCCAGATCAGCAGTACTCACGTGTTCAGTAGCAGCAGTTACTAGATCCATGTCTAAAATAGACACTGATATCTTGGCAGCTATTGCTGCAACAAAAGAAGGAATGAATTACCCTAGAGGTTTCCCTTCCAAATATTCTTACCAGATAGGTCCCGATCAGGCTCCTTATGTAACAATACCTGACGTTGGTGATCGGCTGATCCCCAACGCGGACCGCAGACTTTCCTTGATGGCAGCGGCACACGAAGGCATGGCTTCGGCTCATGCTGGTGTGTCTGCGACAATTTCCATTTTGGAGCAGCGTTACTGGTGGCGTGGTTTATATAAAGATACACGTACTCATGTGCTTTCCTGTGACGTTTGTCAACAGATCAAGCCTTCAACGGTCACACGACCACCGCAGACCTCGCTTGGAATTTCAAACAAACCCTTTGGGTGTGTTTACTTGGATCACTGCGGTCCATTTTCTTCAGACACTGCCTATAAATATAACTTAGTGGCAGTGGACTCGTGCACACGGTTCATCTGGGTCTGGCCACAACGGAGTGCTGACGCTCAAAATGTCATTAGGGATTTGCGTGTCTTTGTGGGAATTTTTGCATGCGGCACCTTCCATTCTGACCAAGGTCCGGCGTTTGCCTCTAAGGCTTACAAGGACGCAATGGGCTCCTTGGGGGTGCGGGTGAAATTTTCGTCTCCGTATAGGCCTGAGGGCAACTCTATCGTTGAACGAATGAACCGTGACTTAAAGCAATCCTTGACAGCTAGAGTTATAGGTACTGGCAGGAACTGGCTGGCCCACTTGTATAGCGTTCAGCGTGCACTTAATAATCTCCCTAGAAGGCCTCTGGGTGGGCGGACCCCTTACGAAATGCTCTTTGGCATACGAATGTTTGTGCCTGACCTTGATGGTCTAGACATGGCGGCGCAATCCGCCAAGTTTGATGCAGATAATCATTCTACTATGTTACAGGACTTACAAGAAGCCCGAGACAAACTTGCAATTGCACATTTGCCTTCAGCCACAGACCCTGCTCTGCAGATTCCGGTTGCCGGCTGGCTTCCGAAGATTGGCGACCTGGTACGAGAGAAGGTGGAGAACAAAAAGAATTTGGCCCCTCTTTTCGTGCACCGGTTCCAGTCCTGGGCTTGAAGGGAACACGTACAGTCATCTTACCACCGCTTCCCGGTCGCAAGGAAAACAGATACATCTCAGTGGAAAATGTCAAGCTACAACATCTGGCCGATCCTGAATAGTGTCACACCAGCGGTCTCTTGTCCTGCCATTTATCGGACATGTGTTCGCGGCACGCCTGCACGAACAGTCACTGATGTTACCATGGAGATGGTTGATTTGCCTGAAAATATATTTGAACCCCCTGCATCCCCCTGCATTGATGAGGACGAATATACTTATCCCGCCACAGAGTCGGTGGCACACCAACCAACAACGCCACTGAGCCCGACACGTTATTCCTTTGACTCGAATTCCAATTCATCAACGGTCCCGTCCAAGTTTAGTCTTTTTGTATCCTGGTTTAGAGACAATTTTTTGATTCCACCATGGACATATATCTGGATGGTGCTTTTCTTGATTTTTTTGTTCATGTCCATTGGTTTTGTCACAGTGTTTTTTCTACTCATCAATGGTCACTATTTACCTGAACGCTCTGCTGTGAACAGTGTCGCTGGAACTTTGGATCCGCATTCCTCTTCACACATCATGAAACGTGATCACACATTTGTGAACATTTCAGCGTTTCCAGTTGCTGATGGCATCGTATGGGATGCGGTAAACTTTCAAATCCATGGCCCGACGGAAATTATTAATGTACCAAATGTCCTTCGAGTCTCGATGGGTGATGTAGTAAAAAGTAATATTCATTCTGATGATTGGGATGTGCATGCCGTTGAAGCATTGTTTGCTGATTTAAAATATTATGCTTCCTTTAATGCTGAGGACTTGTATATGAATTCTGCGAATTATGCCGATTTGTATTGCTACCAGCATTGGGGCAATCATTTTCTCCACAAACCGAGTGCACTACGCAGCCCTGTTACTTACACCCAATGGGAACACTGCCCAAACCCCATACTAGGTAGCTCCCAGACTCTTCGAAATAAATTCACCTATTTTACTGATTTCAATCGATCGAACCCTGGGTCCTATTATTTTAAATTGAAAACCCCATTGACTCAAAAAATAATGTTGACCCACACCAAATTACTTTATTCGGGTTCCTTTTTGAGCGCCTTGGCGGTGGGTGGTTATGAGTATTGGAAAGACACAGTGGATTTAAAATCAATCTGGGGTTCAAAGCCATGGCAGGGCCTTGCACCGCGCTTGCCTTATCCCAGCCCAAATTCTATTTCTAAATGCTTCCATTCATCAAACCACGTGTTGGGGGTTGGCTACCGTTAAACAGCTAAATGCGCCAGCCATCCCATCCTTGTCGAGTTTTCCAAATGATAGTTTGCGTTTTAATATGTCCCTTATGACGTTACAGGCTCAGTTCCAAAACAATTCCTTTAACGTTTCTGCACTGATACAGTCACCCTGGTTGGCATGGCCTATATCATCTAATGCATGCCAACTGCGTTTTCATGGCACAGTTCCTGGCTACATACAGGACAAGCCTGATCCAAGATTTACTGAAACTCGTACTGTCACCACGTATTCGGTTGGTAAATTATGTAAACAATGGTTACAACATTCGTCCTTAGACTCTGTTAAGAAACATTTGTCCCTCCTATCAGGCACTATTGATTTATCTGACTTTATCTTGGGACCTCGTGGTCCCCGACCGAAGAGATTCATTTATGAAGCGTATAATGAACTCTGGAAGCTGTCACAAATGGAAGCTGCTTCCCGTCTTCGGGAAATAGACCAAGCAAATTTGGAAAAGGTGCTTGCTGTTGTTGACAATAGTATAAATACCCTGTCTTCCCGCATTTACACATTAGAGAATATTGTATCCTCTGTTGTTGATATTGTACAAGATGATGTCTCTATGTTGTATCATGGTCAGAATCAGTTGCGTTCAGTGATGCAGTTTGCCTAGACTTTGCAAACCCTTAAGTTAGGTAAAGTTCCTTGGAATTTGTTAAACACCACTGCCCTTTTTCTGCCTTTTAATTTGACTGACAAACAGCAGTTCATGTCCATGAAAGATGCATCTTACACTTTGTTACATATCGAGAAAGTGGATCCTTTACCATTCTCTGTAGCGGAACTAGATTCTGCGGTGTGGCTAGTTCATGGGGTTATAGCTTTACCTTTTTCCCTGTTTGAATTTAGCTCGTGCATGAAACATTATCCTGTAGGCCGTTTCCAGCCCTTGGGTAGTGCTTTCCTGCATGAACTTTGGTCCTTGCCTTTCATGTATAAATGCCTTAGAGACGGCAAGGAAGTGTTTCTCACAGGGGAGTCTTGTGATTCAACTGTGGGTCATTCGCTTATTTGTAAACATATTAAATTGCACGGGGCTTGTAGTGTTTCAGTTCCGAATCTTGCATGTGTGCTAAAGGGTATTCCTGCTCCTGCTATTTCTCCTACTTTTACTTTGCTTACTAACGGTAGCTATTTGCTTTTAAATAACGAAGACTGTTGTGGCCTACAGGCTGGCATTCCGTATATTGTTACGGTCTCACACAGAGTTGTCTGCTGCAAGAATGTGCTTTTTCCTCCCCCTCACGACATCGTTGATAACTCTATTTGGCCTTCCATTCCTACCATGGAGGCAGATTTCAATAAGTTGAGCAGAATAAAGGCCCTATTATTGAATGAGGAGGTTATGCTCACATCCGCCCGGGAGACATTCATTCTCCAGGTGGCGAGTACCCACAGTGAAATACAGGCCCTTTTGAACACTGACCTCCCCCAACATTTTGGGGAGTTGATTCATCGTATTTTTAACGCATCAAACACTGAGGGTCTGGTGCACTTTTCAAACTATTTTCGGTGTGATACCGGCGTTCATACATTCTATTTTTTCTAGCGTCTTTGGTGGTTTCCCATTAATCCTCGCTTTGGCGGCTGGTGTCTTGCTGTTGGTCTGTTTTCTGCGCAATGGCTGCACACCACTGGGCCCTTCTCGATCCTGAACGCCTCCAGCTGCTCCGTGAGCGACTTCTGGTTGGCTTCGATGTTCTGCCCTTGGCAACTATCAGTGTGTCCTACACCCTTTCCTTTCGCTTTGCGTATTTCACTTGCGTGCAACCTGTGATGTCTTGCATCCGCTGTCCGTTCACATGGACCATGGATTATTGCCTCTCCAATTCGTCATTGTCTGTTCCGGATTTTGTTCAGTTGGTGGGTCCCTTAGAGGCCCATGAACGGGACTGTTCCGCTGCTGGCTTTATGATGCGTGCGGCTGCACTGGGGATTTTGGCACAATGGGATATCTGGGCGGCTGCTCAGAATCTCCTACAACAAAGTTATATTGAATATCACGCAAGCTGTCCCGCATTGCTTTTGGATGCTCCATCCTCTGAGGAACATTCCTGCAGCTTTGACCTGTTGGACTGGATGGCGTCTACGTTTTTTGACGATTCCAATGATGTCCTCTTGGACGGTATAGCGTTTTTCTGCTCTTCCACGTTTTTGGATTGATCGATTTGCCGTTCACTGTCGGTGGGCTGCCTCGATTCTGCTCAGGTGTTTGGAACTCTGTCTTCATTTTCGTCTTGGCCGATGGACTGTCCAGGGGAGGGTGTCTTGTGGCTCATGGCCTCCTGGCCTGCCTGGATACGTTGGCAGGCCTGGCTGCCATGATGACTTTTGCGCACGTTACTCTTAGCCGTTGTTCTGTCGCCCTCTGCTACTGCCAAGTTATTTTACAACTGTCTGCATTTTCTGTTTCTCACCTTTTATCCTATTCCCTTTGGGCTCAGTCTGAACAACAGTTACAAGGTCGAATAACACGTCCCTGGTTCTTACTGATATGGCCCGTCCCTCGCACCTAGACATAACACCATGTACAGCTGCCATGGAGAAATTAGTGTGCTTTTAATAATGCGGTCGCCCGCTCTAGAACACACTTGGAGACGACCTTTCCAGAGAGAAGAGCTGTGATTGTCTGCTGATGTAGTTTTGCATCTAGAGACTGAGGTATGGGGGTCCGCTAGTCAAAGCCCAAAGGTCTTCTATTTTCATAATAAACTGGCTTCCAGCACGGGGAGGGTGGAAATGTTAGTTAGACATATATCCACTGCTTTATGAGATGCTTTCCCCGTTCGTATTCTATGGAGTAGTAACTATGCTGATTATATTATTCATATGTATTATGCTATTAGTACTGACACGTGTACTGTATCTTAGAGCACGTAAGTTGAAATAAACATTTTAACCTATACAGTGTCTCTTCTTACGCATGTTGTGGACAGGTACGAGTGTGACGAAAGAGTGTTCTTGCCTCTGCGAGTCCTGAGTGAGAGAGAGATACCGTGTTCTGGGTTGTCTAATCATTGGTACATTAGTGCTAATGGGACGCTAAGGCTAGTTGGGTTGGGGTTTTGGGTGCTAAGGTCTATGGTTGGCTCACCACTATATTCCGAGGTCCTATTATCCTGTGCATAGCTCTGTATGTGCAGAAACCTTATGACAAGGTGACAACAGGGCTCCTTTTGGGGTCAGATATGTACCACCATGATGCAGGGATGCCCCCTGTGGCTCAAGTCCCACAACATGGGCAACATGTACGTAAGCGGGAGTCACTGCCCCTACATTCGTCCACGCTTTCATGGTGGATTGATCATGGTCATGACATCTGTGTGCAGGAGGGGTTGCTTGTCCCTCTGCAATGTGAAGGGGAGATGCGGTTTCAATGTGTGTTCCATGAATGTTTCTGCATTGGTGCAGTTTACATGCAGACTGCATGTCAATGTACATTGTGACTGTGAGGAGATGCCTATTTGATGCGGGACAATGGTCATCTGTTCTACGTCACGGATGTGTGGTTGTGCTTGTACATTGTCATCTCACCGTATTTTTAATCTGCTTTTTTGGTGCATTTTCACACATGACGCGTGGGGATTGCAGGCCTATAGCTGATTATCGCTGAATTTTGTATCGCGATTGGCATCATCGCTACTATTTTCGCGTTCGTGTTTCGCGTTTTTTCTGCGTCGCGTTAGTTTTAACACGTTCTTTTGACGCGTTATCGTGGGACTATCGCATGGGGCCGCCGTGTTGTGAATACCACGTTGACACGGAGTTGTTTTCCCGCGAAAGACTGTGATGTGAAGAGTTGCGTTAAGCTAATTTTGCGGTAGTTATCACACGTTCTTGAGAATATGCCCCCAAGTATTTATAGTCAAGCTTTAAAAAGTCAGTTGGATTCCCTATCGTTTCCCTCAGGTAACGTATTGGTGCAGTATGTTGATGACTTGCTCATTGCTTCTAGCACAGAGCAAGGTTGCAAAGTTGTTGTTGCACTTGGCCCGACATGGACATATGGTGTCTCTTTCTAAATTTCAATATTGTCGACAAGAGGTCATCTATTTAGGTCACCTACTGTCGAAGGAGAGCAGAAGATTGACTCCTGAGCGCATCAGTACCATTGTTAAGTTGCCTGTTCCGCAAACCCAGAAAGATGTGCGCGCATATATAGGTATCACTTCCTACTGCCGGCGGTAGATACCTAACTACTCTTTACTAATTAAACCTTTGCTTGCTCAAAGATGTGCATGAGCCCCTGCCTTGTACGCCCGACTGTCAGCAGTCTTTTGAGCAATTGAAAACTGCGCTTTGTTCGGCTTCGGTACTTGGCACTCCTGATTATAAAAAACCGTTTGTGCTGTACGTCCATGAAATGGCTGGCTGCGCGCTTTCCATTTTAACACAAAAATTTGGAGATAAGCAACTGCTGTGTGCTTATTTCTCTGCTGTTCTTGACCCTGTCGCAAGAGCCCTCCCGAGCTGTCTAAGAGCGGTCGCGGCTGTGGCTGTATCTATCAGACAATTTGCTGGACTCGTACTTGATACTGATCTCACGGTCTTGGTACCCTATGCTGTGGACACGCTTTTGAATAAGACTAACACACAGCACCTCACAAGTGCACATCTGACTGGCTATGAATTACCTTGGTTTGCCAAGCACATCATGATTAAAAGATGTGCCACTCTGAATCCAGCCACGTTACTGCCCCTCCCTTCAGAGAAGGATGAGATTGATAAACATGATAGTATCTTCCGAACGGAAGAAGAAATGAAGGGACGGGTAGACCTGACTGATGTTCCCTTATCTGACCCACAAGGGGAACTATATGTCGATGGCTCTTGTTTTAAATTACCAGATGGTACTACAACTGCTGCGTTTGCTATTACCACACTGCGTACGGTAGTTGAGACATCACAAGATCCTTACCAATCGGCTCAAGCTGTGGAGCTTGTTGCTTTGATACGAGCTTGTGAATTGAGTGAGGGATTGGTTGTCAATATTTATACTGACAGCCAATACGCCTTTGGAGTCGCACATAACTTTGGGCGACTCTGGGCAGAGAGAGGGTTTCTTACTTCACATGGCACCAGAATTCAGCACGGGCAGCTTATAATGAGGATTCTGTCTGCTTTGACGCTCCCTAAGAAATTGGCTATATTGAAGTGTAGTGCCCATCGGAACATCACTGACGATCTAGGTGGGGAAATGCTTTTGCCGATCAGACATCTAAGGAAACAGCCCGGACCAAAATGCAAAGAATGTTTGTAGCAGGTCCAGCTAGGTGGGTGCCTGAAGTTACTATGTTTGATGATACACTTGAGAATGTGAAAGAGATACAAAGTGAGGCCACAATAGAAGAATTAGCATTATGGCAAGCAAGTACAGCACAATTGAATGTTGAGGGATGTTGGATTGACAAGTCAGGGAAGCAGAGATGGATGTTGCCAGATGCATATGTTCTCCCTGTAGTTAGGATGGCCCACGGCCCAGCCCATATTAGTGCTAAGGGTATTTGCACGTTGTTAGATCCTGTATGGCAGAATGATAACATTTCAAAGACTGCTGCACAATTAGTGAAGTATTGTATGATGTGCATGATGCACAATCCTGGAAAAGGTACTCCTATCCCACCCGGCAATTTTGCACCGCCTACTTTCCCTTTTGAAGTCCTTCAGATGGATTTTATAGAACTGGAGCAGTGCAATAACTTGAAGTATGTCTTGGTGGTTGTTTGTGCTTTCAGTAAATGGGTTGAAGCTTATCCCACTAAAGACAATACAGCCGTTACGACTGCAAAGGTACTCCTGAAGGAGTTCTTTCCTCGTTTCGGCTTGCCCCGTTTGATTTGGAGTGATAACGGAAGTCATTTCAATGCCAAGGTTATTAAGTTAATTTGTGATGGTATGCACATAAAACAGAAGTTTCATGCCACAAATCACCCGCAGTATGCAGGTTTGGTTGAGAAGTACAATGGTACTCTCAAACTGAAAATGGCAAAGATTCAGGAGACAACAGGGTCACAGTGGCCAGATGCTCTACCATTAGCACTTTTGTCAACAAGAACTACAGCACATTCTAGGACAGGATTGTCACCGTATGAGGTCGTGTTTGGACGCCCGGCAAATGTCTGGGGCGTCCCGCGTCCTCGACGGTTTACTGATATTGAGTACCCCTTGTTGATTGATTACCTATGCCAGTTGACTGAAAATGTGCGTTCTATTCACCAACAGGTCCGGGAAGCCCTACCAGCTACGCCAGAGGGGCCCGGACACGATATTCAGCCCGGTGACTACATACTGGTTCGAAATTTTCAGTGGAAGTAGAGTTTGGAGCCGCGTTGGAAGGGGCCACTCCAAGTCTTGTTGGCAACCTGCACAGCCGTCAAAGTTTCTGGCCATAAGAATTGGATTCATACATCCCATTGCAAGAGAGTTCCTCTCCCTCTGCCCTATGATCAGTGGACGAAAGATGGAGTAGGGGACTCTGAGTGCGAGAAGGTGCCTCAGTTTGTCAGGCTGACCTGGACCAAAACGGATGAGGAGAATGATAAAGTGCTGAATGCAGCAGTACCTCCGGAAATACGGGCTATCCAGGAGCCCCTTTTCACTGATCTCTCTGTGCCTGAAGTCACTAGGTATAATTTGCACCCTCAGCTAAAGAACAGTGCACAAAAGGAGAAGTCAGATTAGTTAGGGATGGACTGTGTAAGTTAGGGTGTACTTTGCTATAGTACCAACGGAATTAGTGTAGGGTGATGTGAAATTTGTGCACTATTTGAACATCGGATAGGATAAGTCGAACGTATCCCCTTGGGGGGTACATTATCCTGATCGGCATGGGATACATCAAGAGCTTAGGACAGAGCAAGCTCCACCGCCGGTGCTCAAGAGCACCAACGTTTTTGATGAACAATAGGAGCCTGTACCAGTGAGGCTCTGATGGACACTGGGAACTTGTATCTTTTCCGTGTTGGTATTTTTGGTCCCTTCCTCCCATCGCTTTAGCATTTATCATGCATCCCTTTGGTAGAATGGTTGCTGATGAAGAGCAGCCAGTGATTCCCCCTGTTCCTATACGTATATTCTGGTATACAAAGAGAAAAATATTGTGTATAGTTCTTGTGGTATTGCTACTATTAATTTTGAGCGGGGTGTCCTGGGTTTTGGAATGAAATCAGGATGTACCATCATGTACTAAATCTAAAACGTGCACTAAAAGGACAGCCCCGAGTAATATCTTTCTAGACACACATAAAAGATTCTTTAGAGAAGGTACAGCTTGTTATCCTACCGAATCTGTTACAAGTTTATGGACTGCTTAACTCTTGTCATTGGTCAATTATACGATTACCCGCCCAGCCCACTTTGTAGAGGTAAGGGGTGAGTTCGGACTTGGATATCCCGGTCCTTGTCTACATTATAGGAAGCCACGAGGAAAGGGATATCCGGGTTGTGACAATAATACATATTGTGATAATTTGTATATGAGAGAGCAGAAGATTACCTTGGTAGGCTGGCATTATCAAGATTTAACAGTTACTCGAAAAGCCGGATATTATCGCACCTGTTGTCCGATAGTAAACAGCACTGAGGCATTTCTGTATGTCAGTTGTTCTGGGATAATATTGTTCAAAAATAGAATGTCTCTAGAAAAAAGGAAGGATCAAAGTACGGTAGGATTGAACACTAGATATGCCCCTGTAGATTATCAAGGTCCACTTTATGCGCACCTGGGATTTTATTTCTTGTCTAATGGTACTTACTCAAATGTTCATAACGGTACAGATGATGTTGCTTTAGGAATGGTGCTCCCTTTATGTGTGCCTTGTACGTATGGTAAGCCAAACATATGGTGGGTAAAAAGAACGTTGACAGCAGAATTCTGTGATGGAGTGACAGATTTGGAAGTTAATAATTATAGTAATGGTATCACATTTGGGTATATTCTCTCCTCCGTTACTACCTTTGGTGGTACCGCCATGGCTAGAGGTAAAAGGGCTAGAGAATATTTTGGATGTAAGCTACAGATACTGTCGAATTCCACAGTGGCAGCTCTGTGTGACATCACCGCCCAACTAGAAAGTATGCAAATATATTCTGAGCAGACTAGATATGCTGTTGATTTAATTTTAGCTAAGATCAGTGGTGTGTGCGCAGTAGTAGGAGATCAGTGTATAGTCGGGATAACTAATATGGAAAAAAATATTACCCAACACATTTTAGACATCCTAGAAAATGTGAAAGGAATAGAGAGTGGAAATTGGAATTGGTCATTGTTTGGTGGATGGGGTTGGATCCTTGAAAAGGTAATCTATTTCACTGTGATCCTGATTTCTTGCTGTGTTTTGGTCCAGTGTCTTCCCTTATGCTGTTCATATTGCACCACTCTTCTCTCTCCTAAAAGAATGTCAATTCATGATACTAACTCAACAATAATGCTTCAGAAAGAGCTCAATGAACCTATGCAGATAGACAAGGGTATTTTCGAGACCTCTTCCCTCCTTACCGTTTCTCCTCCATATGCTGAAGATATGGAGTGCTCCTAAAATGTATTCATGGTTTGTTGAACTATTTGTTATCACACAATAATTGCTTAGCTCATGCTCAAAGGAGGGTCTGTTGGAATAAAAATTATGTTTTCGCACTGTTTTACGTAAGTTAGCATTCGCGGCGCCATTTTGTGTGTAGGCGCCATTTTAGATTGTGATTGAAACTGATTTATTTTTGTTATTTCTGAGAAACTGCCTTCTCTAGGTTATGTTTCTTTGGAGTTAGGTTCTGCCACACTAATGAATGCACTGTTCTTATTAGCACATACCTTTCTTCTGAGATGTAAGCCTTCTCCCACTTGTCTAGTGGCGGGCACAGGCAGAGTAACCTTGAAAGATAGATAATGTGTGCCCGGCCTCAGAGTCGAAACTTACTCCTTTGTTATTTACTGTCCAGCTGCATCTCTCTGGAAAATTCCATTGTAGGCGTGCTTTCATTGATTCTGAAATGTACATAATGTATTGTTATGCTTGTTGAAGTCAGTCCCTTGAATGGGAGAAGAAGTTATCTTTTCATGGGAAAATATATTTTTTGAAGAGCAAAAAGGAAAAAAAAAGATAATTATATAATTTTAACTTCCTTCTTTCTAGTTCTAACTTCCTTCACTTGCACCTTAAATCTTTAAGAGCATTAATTGAGAGGGATAGTGAAGCCAATATTTTCCACAAACAGAAAAAAGGGCATAAAAGATTGGAATAATTACTCCAATGTCCTAATCCTAGGATGAACGAATCACAAGTTTGTAAAGTATGTGTATATTTAATCCCACCACACAAGTAATGTGTAGGAAATTGTGATCTGACTCACTTAATCCCCTGGATTTTTTGCTTTTGGACTACCTGTTTTTTAGGCTTTTATTGTGAGTGAGTCTCATTAATGGGGGCTCACTGACTGTAAACCCTATTAAAATGGATTAGAAGTGCTAGCTGCCAGTGTCCGCCTTTTAAAATGAGGTCCGCTTCCGCACAGCGTGGTCCGTTGAACAGGTTGAGTGAGTGGAACTTCTGTTCAGCTAAACCCAGTATCTGCCCATGGGTAGCCTGTCACAGAAGAGATCATTCAGGGATTGGCTCTGGCCTAGTGTAGGTCTTAGAATGTGCATCGGCATTAATAGCGAAGGTCTGAAGTACTTAACTGAAAAGACTTTATACTTACTTCATTACACATTGAGTGAAATCTGCACCAAACTCCCATATTGCTATAGTTAAAACTAAAGAGTTATGTGACATACCAACCTCAGTGTAAACAAGAAACACAAATACAAATATGAAATTGGTTCTCTCGTATTTGCACCTTTCTGGCACTCTAAGTTTTTCATCACTTTCTGAGCCAGTTTCCGAATTAGATTTCTGGTTTTGAATTCCCCATCTTGGCCAATTTAGTGACTTTGCTGACCAGCCAGAGGACCAAAATTATTCTTCACACAGGAGCACCATTTGTCAGAATTAGTTTGGAAGAGGTGAGGGGGGTGAGCAACTGGAATGTGCTGATGCCCCTATCACTCTGCACCATGCCTGGAAGGGCTTATCCCAAGTAGAACAAAGCAGGGTCTGACTGGCAACCAAAACCGGCCCTTGCAAACTGCTCCACTGAGCTGTTTGCTAGGGCTGGTTTCGGCCGATTTTGTTACAGGGGGTCGATATTGCCAGCCCCAGTAACAAAAATGGCCCTTCAGGGGCCCAGAACTGGCCCCCACCCTGGAGGCCCACTGGGGAAACGCACGGTGCCCGCTGACCGCTGCCGCCAGTCTGGCCCTGGAACAAAGCAGGGCAGCCACTTTCTCACATAAAAGCCTATTAGGGACAATTATGGATGGTCACATATGCCAATGATGAGCAGGGTACTAACTATCTGTTAAACCTGTCAGCCTTAGGATAGTCTTTCCCAGAAACATTTTGCCTTTCTCCTCCGCTTTTTGCTGATCTAGTTTTTACTGGTCTCAGGACTCTGCACCCTTTTTCACTACTAACCAGTGCTAAAGTGCATGTGCTTCCTCCTGAAAACATGGTAACACTGGCTAATACCCAAATGGCATATTTAGTTCACTTATAAGTCCCTAGTAAAGTGGTACTACATGTACCCAGGGCCTGTAACTTTTAAATGATAATAGTGGGCCTGCAGCACTGATTGTGCCACCCACTTTAGTAGCCCTTTCAAATATGTGTCAGGCCTGCCATTGCAGCCTGTGTGTGCACTTACACTGTCATTTCGATCTGACAAAATAAATCTTTTGCCAGGCTCAAACATTCCTTTTTAAAACAAATTAGTTACCTCTAGGGTAGGCCCTGGACAACCTAGAGAGTAGGGTTCAGTGTATTTAAAACGTTGGACATGTACTTTTAAGTTTTACATGCTTTACACTCTTAAATTCATTTGCACTACTGTAAGGCCTACCTTTCCTATAGGAGAACATTGGAGTTACCTTATTACATTTAATAAGCTGTAGCTTCCAAATAGAAACAGATAATCAGTTCATGTATGGTGTCTTTGGAATTGTAATGAAAAAGCATCTCTTATGGTGAAGTTGGGTTTTAAATTACAATTTTGAAAATGCCACTTTTAGAAAGTTGGCATTTTCCTGCCTTAGCCATTTGGTGCCTGCAGCCTGTCTCTGGGTCACATGACTGGGTGCAGTTCAAAGTTGGGCTTGGTGTATTCCTCCTAGACAGACACACACAATAGACAGTGTTCCACAGTGGTTAGCCTGATCTTGTGCCTTTCTACTGGTCTTGCACGACCAGATAGCTGCAGTTGGCACTGTGTGCTTCTTGGTGCATTTTACACTTAACTCTTTAAAACTTCATAGCTCCTGTTCTACTGATTGCATTTTTGTTCTTTTTTTCATTTATTAAATACTACTATAGTTTTCAAAATTGGTTTGGGATTTTTCTTCTGTAGTGGTTTCACTGTATCACTATTTGAAATGTTGCACACATCCTTTGCACATTGCCTCTAGGTTAATCCTCACTGCTCTGTGCCAAGCTACCAGAGGATTGAGAGCAGGCTAATTTAGAGTTTGCTTGCGACTTCACCCTGACAAGATTGTCGCTGCAGCTTGAGAAGGTTTTACCCCCACAACCAGTAACCCAATTTCTTACAGGATCATTTCATTGTTATGACAGATGTTAAAGGTGCTTGATCTGTTGCAGTTCAGGTTAATTATTATGCACAGATTCCCAATCTTACACACTCATTTTCATAGTAGATGAATTCATTCTAAGTTACAGATACAAGTGTAAAAATTGCCTAAGCCTGTAGATCATAGCATTGCAATGACTGTTGTCATTAAACACCGGTATATCAGGCAGGACCATAACCGGAGAATGTCCGCATTGCCATACATGTTAAGAAGCACAATAATTGAGACAGTTTCCATCAAGCCTCAGTCAGTGGTGTAACAAAAGCCCCCGCAGCCCTAGTGGTGCAGGGGCCCGAGCTCCAGAGGCCCCATCTGTCACTGACAGGCCCCTGACCTGAGAGCTTCGGACTGGGTCTGGAGCGTGGGCAGCCCCCTGCATGTACTTTGCAGGGGGGCCCCTCAAGTTCCGTTACGCGACTGGCCTCTGTTTATAAAGCATCAAGGCCAGGACAGTTTACATCATGCACCAGACTGTAAAACAGCACGCCTAAGCCAGTTCTGTATTGTGCTAACATATAAAGAACACTTCCTATGCCAGTTTCCATATTGCTTTAGTATTTAACACACAATAGCAAGGCAAGTTTCCATGTTACTCCAGAGTGTAAACACCATGGACCTCCAGGGGCTTACCTCTCTTAGTGAAACAAGTGCATTGGGGGTCAGGCGTGTGAGGGGCCTACTTCTTCCCATTTGCGTCCATTATTTTATTACTGAAATTGGGAGAAAGAGGGCCAATTTTCCTTATTCCTTGGCCCCATGGCAATGAGACAAGCTACATCCACCTTGTACAGAGGAGTAGCACAGTTTCTACATGAATAAAGACATGGTTATAGAGAGTTGCATGTGGGTTTTTGCCTTGTCTGTCATGTTTTTTAATGCCTTCCTGAATTAGATTCAAATGCTTGCAGCACCGACCTCGGGATGTAAAAGATGTATGCTAATAACTCTTTATTAACGCTAACCACAACTCTTATGATAACTAAATGATAGCCAACAACCAAAATGTGTCCTGTCCAATCACACTTAAAATGCCAATACCACTGAACACAGCCGCCCTCTCTCCATTCGTGATCCATAGTCAGTCAGCTTCTTTCTCCTATTGACATAGAGCCATGAACATGCAAGATAAGCACCTTCAATTGAGAAAGAAGTAAAACAGAAGTCGTATGTGCATCACTGAGTCCTGCACAGGGTAAGCTATTTTGCAAACTTACCAAATTAAGTTATTCAAGCAACCTCATTGAATCATTCAATGGGTATTTGCAATGGGAGCAATAGCTGTAAACAATATACATAAGGTACCACAGTAGGTCAAACCCTCGCTCTACAAAGCATTCTCATGCATCAGGGGTCATGGCTGAGCACATGCCTAGGCTATGATTATAAATATCGAATGTGGGATATCTACACTGATATTGGTGTGACAATGTTTTTCAAGTGCCAGTATTGCTATGTGCCCATTCTTTAATTGTTCCAGTGCCTCCATTATGCCAGTGTTGTCAATGTGTCCTGGCTACTCAAGACAGTGGACCTCCATCAACAATTTCTGCCTACCTGCTCGCCAATTCAACCATGTATGTGCCACTATGGCACAGTCCATTTGAGGAGAGGGAGTGGTGGGTAGAGAACAATGACCCTACACTGTCCATGGTCCCCACCTCTTGCTGTGCAGGCATTGGCTGAGCCTGCTGCAGCCTTAGGGCCCGATTCACAGAACTAACTTACGTCAAAAACGTAAATTTAGTACCTTTTGGTATTCACAGAATACACTTACTCATTTTGGTATTCACAGAATACACTTACTCATTTTGGTATTCACAGAATACACTTACTCATACTAACTTTATGTCCGCACTCGGGCCGGAGATTCCGGCCGTTTGTGGAGATTCCGGCTCGAGGTGGAGATTCCGGCCGTTTGTGGAGATTCCGGCCGTTTGTGGAGATTCCGCCACCGGCCGGAATCTCCACAACCGGCCGGAATCTCCACAAATGGCCGGAATCTCCACAAACGGCCGGAATCTCCGGCCGGAATCTCCACAAACAGCCGGAATCTCCACCTCCGGGCCGGAATCTCCACCTCCGGGCCGGAATCTCCACCTCCGGGCCGGAATCTCCACAAACGGCCGGAATCTCCACCACCGGGCCGGAATCTCCGGCCCGAGTGCGGACATAAAGTTAGTATGAGTAAGTGTATTCTGTGAATACCAAAATGAGTAAGTGTATTCTGTGAATACCAAAAGGTACTAACTTTACGTTTTTGACGTAAGTTAGTTCTGTGAATCAGGCCCTTAGAATTCTGGAGTGAGTGGGAGTGGGACAGTAGAGCTAAGGTCCATAAGAGGCTGCTCCTGGGTCTTCGGTGCAACAACTAGAGGGGAAAAGTGGTAGATGACACACAGTGTTAGTAGTTTTAGGCAATCAACTCATGGCATGGAAGTCTCGTAGGCTACTCCTATGTTGCATACACCTTTACCCAGAACTTGGTCTGTTGTATTCCTCTTAGGATGTCCGTATATAAGTTTTTCTGTATCATGTCCTTATATAGGCACAATTCGCCCTGCCCTTATATAGGCATAAAATCCCAGTCCTTATTTAGGCATTAAACCGTGCACTCCAAATACAGGCATGGTCTCCGACATCCGTCCACCCTAACGTCACAACAAGTTCTTGAAGAACAGACCCTTAGGCTTCGGGAGTTTCCCTAGCACAGGACGATTGATTTCTTCAAGGACTCATCTATTATGCATGAACCGTTATACCTTAGGGGTTCATTCATGACGTCTTCCGCTGTCCGATTCACGTCAATGCTAACATTCTGAGGTACCTCTCAGGTATAAATATACCTTCCCTAGCCCTTGTAAACTAGAGGAGACCTCGACTTCAGAGGAGCCCGTTTCCCGGACTGACGCACTGAGAAGACGCTGTCATTCCTGCACGCAGAGAGTCCAGCTTCCAGTGATCTGACTTCCCTTGCGGGGTGTTGGAGTTCGAGTCTGGCAAGAGATTCCTACCTCTCTCATTCTTAAGGTATGGAGCTGACTAGAACCTAGAGGGACTCTAGGCATACTGGGCATACTAGACTTAACATACTCTTAGTATACCATAGTAAGGAATACTTCACCTACTTCATACCTCTCCCTACACCTAGGTTAGGTTAGGAACATTGGGGTAGAACTAGCTAAGAAACGCATCGTATGAGTACTCGCATTTTTAGTCTGTGTCATTTATGTAAATGCATATATGCTAAAAGATAATGCTATTGCAGTATTATTTATTTCTACTGCTTACGCTGTACATTATTTATCTTGCATACTGTCTTGTGATCGTAACAGCACATTTAACTTACACTAGAAACAAGACTGTTCAATAAATCCTTTATTGAAACGCCCGTCTATTCTTTCTGTGTAACTTTCAGGAAAACTAATTATGCACGATTGAGCTGAGTAAAATAGTTATCTATTGTTTCCATGACTCTGGGACACGTTCTGATTCTAAAAAGAAACAAAGTGGTCATGTTTTGCGGCTGCCAGAAACTACTCCCTTCTTGTTTGACAAGGAGCTTCTAGTGGCCTCTGAGCTAGCTGGCACAAGTAATTAAGTTTAATATACTCGATAGGGACATACTGACCGTAGTCCTATGTCAAACCTATAGGGGATATTATTCCAATGCACAGAGCCTATTAGGGAAATAGGAGCTACACTACATGGCGCCCAATGTTTGGTAAGGCGGTAATTTAACGCTAGATACTGAGTAACTCAGCCGAGCTTTTTCTCTCAGAGACCCCTACCCATATACTCCAAAAGACGTCTGGAGTGGGCAGGGTTAAGTATTCGCCAAGGCTACATAGGGAAGCACCCTATATATTAGCTGTTTGGTTTGCTCAACGTTGAAGGATACAGTGTTCCAAAATATTGTGCACCTTATCTTTGTTTCCTTGAAACTTGTTCTACATTTTTCATAAAACAAAATGTCCTTAAACGGGGACGGAGCCACCGGAAACAGTGGAGCTGCGGCTGATCCAGCCCAAGCAGCAGTGTTTAACATTACAGGTTTAAATGAGGAGGGGGTTATAGACATCCCTCCAAACTTAAGAAGAGCCATCACTCTAAAACTTATAAAACATGGCCTACCACCAAGAGGCGGTAGAGCAGTTTTCGTGATAGAGGCACACGAATCCTTTCAGACAGAGGTATTCTATTCATGGGTAATATTTCCTGAATCAAATCCAGTAACACACATGTTTCACTTCTACAAAGAAGATGATCCACCAGAGGAATACATTCCTTTCGAGGATATTGAAATTCCATTAACATACCAGGAGCATCAGCTCTGGTTTAAAGGCGCCCTAAAACATCACAGAAACATTACCAGGCTCGGTCCACTAGGTAGACCAGGAACAACATGGCCGATACTAGCCGGCTACACACCTCATCCTGAACTTGATATAATGTCAGATGAGGAATTACTTACTCAACTTACAGAGTTAATAGAAATCTACAGACAATTGGTCCAATATGTCATGCGGACTTTCACAGTCCAGCAACCACTGACACTTCCTAATCAAACTCCTCAACCGGGGAATACTCTAAAAATTACACCACAGACTCTATACGCAGTCATGGGTAAAATGCCCACAAAACGTGAGCAAATTCCATTATGGATAGCTCAAAAGATTACTCAAATCAAAGCAGTATTTCCAAATACTAGCCCGTATGAGAAACACAGAATTCTAACCATCAGTTTACCGATGGGGATCACACCACAACTGGAAGACTGTACCACTTGGGGCTCAGTCTTTGCTGCCATCTATACTAAAACACATGGCATTCCGTCAATTGCGGTAATACCAGATGTCCTGAAACAAATTCAAAATGAATACGGGGCAGACCCTGCTCTAAATTTAGGTATGAAATTACTGAAAAATTTCGACCAGGTATCAACAATAATATGATCTAATATTAAAGGGGAGGCAGCAGCAGTGGCGATCTGCCAAAAATTAAGGGAATTCGATGTTACAGAACATCAAACAGAACTACCCAGAATAATAGAACAATCATATGCAGAATTAGGCAGAGATAGTTTGAGTGGAAGACCAGTGAAGCCAAAACTATCTGAAAGTCCTGAGAAGGACTCTATTAAACAAACTCCTACATCTTCTAAAAAGAAGTGGGAGACTAATAAACAAAATTCAAACGAGAAAGGTTCTCAATCCCGAGGTAGGTCTCCTCAAAAGGAGCCCTCTGAAAGGAGGTACAACCTCAGGAATAGGGATAATTTGAGAAAGCCTGACAGGTATCAAGATACTGATACACGTTCCTCTCGTCCCTTTCAGATCTCATCACAGACTTCGGAAAGAAGAGGACGATCAGAACATAGAGAAGAACGCGTGAAATCGAAAGACGAAAAACACGCTCCTAAAACTAAAGCAAAACCTCAATTCTCCAAAAAGAAAGTAGCAGGTCTGAAGATCAGACATGCCGAGAATACTGAGAACACAACTCAAGAACGGAGAATGGGCTCAGACAATGCTGGAAAGTGCAGCAGAAGTCACAATAGCTCGCCAGAACCTGAAGGAACTTCTGGAGATAGTGGACTTGAATGAGTACATTACGGTAGAGACTGTAGACACCAGGGTTAGTACTCCACAAAAGTTATATGAAATAACACTCCGGATGGAGGGAGACATACCTAGACGGGTGAAAGCACTTTTTTGGGAAAGACTATCAAGGGGCTATGACATACTTCTAGCGGAAAAAGACTGGCCACCACAATTTGTCAGGGAGTGCCCACATGGCGAGGACATTATTATGCCTGCCTTCTCCAACCATATTCCAATACATCTAAAATATACATATGCCAGGAAATGGGCAGTGGCCCAGGACCCAGCATTATATAAAAATCATGTAGGATGGGATGAGGATTCACCTCACCATAAAATACATCTGAAACATGAACCTACTGCACAAAGGCAGTACCCAATAAAGCAAGAAGCTAAAAAACAGGTCAGGGAGATCTTCGATCAACTTGAATACCAAGGGGTGATTGAAACATGCACCTCCTCAATGAACAATCCTTTGTTTCCTGTCTCCAAACCAGACAATACATATCGTCTAGTTTTGTATTACAGACACTTAAACACTTGTTCTAAAACATTTGCAGTGCAAAATGCACATAGCACAGCATTAATGAATAACATTATGCGTAAAAAATACAAAACAACATTAGACATCTCAAATGGATTCTTTTGTCAAAACATAGCACCTGAAAGCAGGTACTTAACAGCATTCTCCATAATGGGGACCCAGCGTCACTTTTGTCGACTCCCACAAGGGTTCAAGAACAGCCCGGGGTTATTCTCAGCCAGGGTAACAGAGTTACTACAAATTTATGACAATGAGGCATTGTCCTATGTCGATGACATCTATCTGACAGACGATGACCTGGACAAACACTTGAACAGGGTGAGTACCATTGTACTGGGATTCGCCTCTGAGGGCTACAAGTTCAACTTTAAAAAGTCTCGAATTGCCCATCTCAATGTCCTATTTTTAGGATATGAGCTTTCAAGTGAAGGCAAGAGCTTGGCAGCTAACTTTCTAGAGAAATGTGCGCTGCTCCAACCTCCAAAAACGCAAAAAAACTTACAATCCATCCTGGGTTTCCTAAACTTTGGAAGAACATAGGGGCATATTAGCAAGACTGGCGATAATAATTGGCTTGCTAATATGCGTTATAGAATTCCAATAGAAGCCCAGGTTAGATGTGCAGGACATTTAACCTGGGCTTCTATTGGAATTCTATAACGCTTATTAGCAAGTTAATTATCGCCGCTTTAGCGGCAGTTTCCTGCCGCTAAAACGGCGATCATTTTATCGCCGGTCTTGCTAATATGCCCCCTACATTCTAAATTACGCAGAAAGGGTTAAACCTCTCTACGCATTAATCAAACCTGACTTTTCAATCAGAAATTGGACACAAGAACACACAGAAATCTTGCGTTCACTCCAGGCTAACATGTTAGCAACAAATCACTTACAAACACGCGTAAGTCAACGCAACCTGGTGATCCGAATAATTTCGGGTCAATGCGGATTCACCTACTTAACCTTCAATGAGGGTGAGAAAATACCAATCGCATACAAATCCCATTTGTACACACAAGCGGAAATGCGCTTCAGTTCAACTGAAAAAATTCTGACAGCAGTTCAAACCGCTGTAGCAAACGAAAGAGCCTTAGCCCAAGGAAAACGCATTATTGTCGTAACCCCAGTACCGGCTTTAGAAGCGGTCACAAAGGCAAGCATTCCAAATGCTAAAGCATTACATCCAAGATGGCTACAATGGGTTAATTCTCTTGCTGCAACAGATGTTGAATATGTTTTTGATCCTGATTTAAAAACACAAGCATTCCTGCAATATGAACAAGAATGTCCTCTGCCCACTGAGATTCTGCCTCTCGATCAGTACGAATTCATAATTTACACTGACGGATCCGCACAGCCCGCAACAGGGAGTAAGCAAGCTTACAGTGCAGCGTGTGCAATCATTAAAGGTTGCATGCAAAATGGCATCTTCAGACCTATGGTCACAAAAACTCAATCTCTAGGAGATTGTACAGCTCAGCGAGCTGAACTACAAGCATTCAAACTGGCACTTGAAAGTACAGATCGAGAATTCCCCACACTAATAGTGTGCGATTCCTTTTACTGTGTTCAGTCGTATAATGAATATATACAAAACTGGCTTGAAAATGGTTTCAAAGATGCGAAAGGTGGCACAATAAAGCACAAAATATTTTGGGAACAAGTAGTTCAGTTGAAAAACGAACTACCAAAGCCTCACATGATCCATACACTGAGTCATCAACGTGATGGCGTTCACGTTGCAGGGAATTCATTGGCTGACGAAGCCGCAAAGGGGGCTGTTCAGACGGCTTCCGTAGCTGCGATCACTTGTTCAAAAACAAAAATAGACGGTGAGATAATGTTGGCTGTCAATGCTTCAAGCAAGGGCAGCAGTGCAGCGTTACCAAAAAAGTTTCCACTCAAGTACTCTTATGTAATTGATGCAAACAACATTCCTTTTGCTCGAATTCCTGGAGTGGGGGATAGGGTAATTCCAAACAAGGAACGCAGATTGGGACTAATCCTAGCAGCACACGAAGGGATAGCTTCTGCCCAGGCAGGTGTTTCTGCAACAGTATCTTTACTCAAGCAAAGATATTGGTGGCCTGGCATTCGGAAACAAACTAAAAACTATGTTTTAGAATGTGATATTTGCCAACAGATGAAAGTCTCGACAGTGAAACGTCCTGCGCAGACACCCCTGTTAATTTCAGACAAACCATTAGCTTGTGTTTACCTGGACCACTGCGGTCCCTTGCAAAGGGACGGTAACTATAAATATATCATGGTTGCAGTGGATTCATGCTCTAGGTTCCTATGGATATGGCCTCAGCGCTCGGCTGATGCTCGAACTGTTATAAAAGATTTGCGAGTCTTTATCGGCACATACGCAATAGGCACGCTACATTCTGACCAGGGCCCTGCGTTTAGCTCTAGGGCTTACAAAGAAGCCATGGCCGGTCTGGGCGTTGCATTACGGTACTCCTCTCCATTCCATCCTGAGGGAAATTCGGTTGTGGAAAGGAAAAACCGGAACATAAAGCAGTCTATAACAGCTAGGGTATTAGGTTCGGGTGATGGGTGGGTCAAACATCTTAATGGGGTCCAACGCTCATTGAATAATCTGCCAAGAAGTTCTCTAGGGGGGGTCACTCCATATGAGGTCCTATTTGGGAGAAGAATGTGGGTACAAGATCTCGATCAAGTAGGCACAGTGGTGGAAAATAAAACGTTTGATATCAAAGATCGTTTGCCTGTTTTACAGGAACTGAATGAGTTAAGAACGAAACAAAGCAACGTATTACTACAGCCAACCACCACTAGGGAAAAATCGGTGGTCCCAGCAAGGCCTGTCTGGATTCCAAAAGTTGGGGATCTAGTCAGAGAAAAGATTGCGGACAAGAAGGAATTTGGACCTTCTTACCGACAACCAGTACCTGTCCTAGCAGTTCAAGGAACAAGAACAGTTCTTTTGCCGCCCCTTGCTGGAAGAAAGGAGAAAAGATTTGTGTCCATCGACCTCATCAAACCACAGTATGTGGCCAATACTAAATAGTAGGCCTCGTGGACTCCGACCTAGTAGCAGACGCACTCCTCTCGCTACTATCCAAGAGGTTCAGACTGAAAGACTGATAACTATCGAGAATTCAGCTGTAACAGATGAAGGACTGAGCAACAATACAATGGAACTCATCCCTCTTGAAAACCAAGTAACAGTTCGTCCAAATACACCTGTCTACACCAATGTAGCAAGTGATCAAGTGGAGAAGTGTGGCTCAATGGTTAGAGCGGCAGACCCTGATGCAGAGATCTGGCCCGGGACCAGGGTTCAATTCCCGCCTCGGCGGGTCTTGGGCTCAATTTCCTCGGACCTGATAATTCTCGCCTTGGTGCCTATTCTAATCATGGGTCCCACTCTGCAACTCTGGGCAATAGCTTGCTTAATCTCCACAATGGCCCCAACAGCGCTGGGATGCCTGGCTTCACCCTGGGGGTGCCCAGGAGTGGACATTTCACAGGGAAAAGCCAGGAAGGGTTCCACAGCGGTATGCGTACAGCGCCTGGACACCCCTTTGGGGGTATGGGTGCGCTTTACAAGTACAAATTTCATTTCATTTCATTTCATCAACTGGTTCCAGTGATTTCTACAAATCCTGATGCAATTCCAACAATTTACAGAACTGCTTCTGGCTATTTCATTAACTTTGATACGTTCTCAGAAGATCCGAGTGAACCTGAAACGATGCCAGCATCATTAACATTCAAGCAGCAAGTACAAGACTTTCTTCACTTTCTGAAAAAGACTTATTTGGTTTCTCCATGGATCGAACTCTGGATTATATCTGAACTTTTTGTTTTCCTGCTCTGGCTAGCTTTGGTTACAACTGTGAGCGTGCTTATAAGAGGCAGATACATCCATGTGAATACTGAAGGAAAAGACATTAACGTACTTTTGAAACCTCATAAATCTTCCCATCGTGAAGCAAGAGACTTGTCATCAGTGAACATCACAGCCGTTCCTATACAGGATGGTATTGTGTGGGACAAAACAGATTTTGACATCTTTGGCCCGACGGAACAATTGAACATTCAACATTTGTTTAAAATTTCACTAAGTGATCTAATTACGTCCAGTACCTATTCAGATCATTGGGACTTTGAGACTGTAAACGACATAATGTTTGACCTAGAAAAATCTGCTGCATTTTCTAAAAATGAATATTTAGAGGGTTCATCAGACTATGAACAACTGTATTGTTATAACCACTTTGGTCATCATTATTTGCATAAATCTGCATATCCTAGAAATGTGTTTATGTTTAACCAATGGGAGCATTGTCCTACACCACCACAAGGTAGTTCAAAAACATTTGCTAATAAGTTTCCATATTTTTCAGGTTACAATACATCTGATCCAGAAACGTTTTACTACAAAAATGTAAACAAAACAGGACTGAAAATTATGTTAACGAATACAAAACAGATTTACTCTGCAACATTTATTGCCCAACTGTCTAGACAGGGTTTCGACTTATGGAAAGACACAATAGACACAAAAACTGTCTGGGGTACAAAAGATTGGCAAGTGCAGGGGATAGAAGCTTTATTTAGAGCCTGTATTATCCCTGAACAAATAATGTTTTTGAATGAAACCGTCCAACAAACATCTTGTCTTGGATTAGCCAAGATCAAAGAGATGAAAACACCTTCTGTACCAACACCTGTCAGTGATAATACTACACAGGCAGTGGTGACAGTTGACAATATATTACAACTCAACAGATCTAATCCTGATTGGAGAAAATGGTTGATCTGGCCCACAGACACGAACAACTGTCAGGAAAGATTCCTGAATAAAACTCAGGGCTTTACTGTTCATAGGCCAGACCCAAGATACGCCCAAAGACAGCATCCGGGGGTAGTAACAACATACAGTGTAGGTAAATTATGCCTCGATTGGCTTCAGAGATCTACACTACAGGATGTGAAACAACACTTATCCTTACTTAAAGAAGACGCAGACCTTAGGGAATTCTTGCTTGGACCAAGAAAACCGCGTCAAAAACGTTTTATATATGCCGCCATTTATGCTGCCTATAATGAAGCATGGAAAGTATCACAGGTGGAGGCCGCAGAACGAATACGTGAACTTGATCGTATTAATTTAGAGAAAACCCTCTCTGTGGTCGACAATGGGTTAACAACTTTGTCCTCCAGAATATATTCATTGGATGGCATTGTATCCTCTGCTATCGACATACTAGAACAAGATTTGGCGATGTTACAACAAGGCCAGTCTCAATTACGTTCTATTGTGTTATTAAGCTGGACGCTGCAATCTTTGCGAGCGGGCTATGTGCCTTGGCGTTTTATCAACACGTCAGCTCTGTTTGCAGAATACAATCTAACTGATAAACAGATCAAATTGGCACAAAGAGGAGCAAGGTATACAGTGCTAAGCATTGAAAAACTGGAAAAGTTACCATTCACAGTGGCAGAAAAACCAGCTACAGAATGGCTCATTCATGGCAAAATAACATTACCTGTGACTACTTTTCAGTTTCAGTATTGCCTCAGACAAATGTAAGCAGGCAAATATGAAAGGTTGGGTAAGGAATACATTAAGACATCTTGGATTTTACCGTATACATATAGATGTTGGAGTGGGGATCGTGAAGTGTTTTTTAGCGGTACACACTGTAAACGTGCACTGAGCGGTTCACTTATATGTCAGGACATTTCTTTACACGGGGCTTGTAATGGTTCTGTGGCAAATTTGTCTTGCCATGAGCAGGGTACACCAGCTGCTGTGATTAATCCAACGTTTGGACAACTTTCTAATGGGAGTTACCTCATGTTGAATGATCAGAGTTGCTGCGGCATGTTGCCAGGCATCCCATATCTAGTAACGGTCAACTCCAGGGTCACTTGCTGTATGCAAGTATTGTTTGCCCCAATAGACACAGTCAGGGAGTCGCCTCTATGGCCTTCGCTGAACGTCTCTTTTATAAGATTTGATACTTTGAGCAGAATGAAAGCCATGCTTTTACAGCAAACAGTGCCTTTAACCTCGGCCAAAGAAACCTATGATCTACAAGTAGCAAGGACTTCGGCTGAGATACAGACTTTAATACGTACAAACTGCCCTATACATTTCGTGGAAATGATAGGATGTATCTTTAACATGTCTGATACAACTGGAATTGTACATGTATTTAAGAGCATCTGCTCCGGTCTGTTAGCACCTTTCCAGGCAATACTCGGAATCATCCCGAACTTTGCACATTCGGTGTTTGGTGGCATACCATTAATTCTAGCACTTGTTGCCGGAATTCTATTTCTCTTCCTGCTATTGCGCTATGGCCAGCCTATTCGCAGACATCACTCCGAGCGAAATGGAGAAAGCTCTCCTTGAACGAAAGTGCCGTGAGCGAATAGTACAGCTTTGGGCATGACTCGTCTACGGGACCTGAATACCACGTGGTTCCTGTCATTCAGACCAATCTGGCAAGATTGCATCTTACCTGTTCTACGATGCCTGCTATGCGGTGAAGAATGCGTGTTGGACACCTGTCTAACATTTCCATCAGCAACGCCAACGGATGTCGATACTCTGCTCGTCCCGATAACGGCCCATGCTCTGTGTTGTCCCCAGAGGCTACCAATTCTGATGTCAGCATTCATTGAGATCTCACAGACGCTTCCGGCTGCTGCTGAGGTACGAGAACGATCTACAGGCACACAGGTAAGATCGGACGCGAACATTGCTGCGGCAACCTATGCTGGAAGCGATGCTTCACATCTCTGTGCAATTAATCTACTATACGAGGTGTTCCAACTGACACCAACTTCAGTGGATGATGTTTTGTCTACGGAAATAGATGATCTCATGTTTTCAGCAGACCCGTAAACTGACTCTGATTCAGTATACAGTGTTCCAGAGATGCAGTAACAATTTGGCCTTCATATTTCAAAAACTTGGAACTCTTCCAAAATTGAACTTTTTCCCATTTTTCGAACTAAAATGGCACTTCAATCTGCTTAAAGTAGAACTAGCCTTATAGTACAGACTTCGCGGTACTTCCACGGACACTTAGTCATCTTGTGTGTCTAAAACAGTTCATTAATTTTCATGACATTAAATGACTTTGATTTTGAACAAACTTATCGATCATTTTTGTCACATGTAAATATTTCTGCTTATTTCATTCAAAATTGCATTTAATGAAAAGCATTGCTTAATATGTACAGTACCTTTTTGCATTTTATTATGTTTTTTAATGCTTTTAAGAAATATTTTTTAAATATGCGGTACTCCATTTTATGTTTAGCATTTTAAATGTCTAGCATTTTAGTATTATCGTACACACGAAAGTGGAGTGGGTGTTGTATTCCTCTTAGGATGTCCGTATATAGGTTTTTCTGTATCATGTCCTTATATAGGCACAATTCGTCCTGCCCTTATATAGGCATAAAATCCCAGTCCTTATTTAGGCATTAAACCGTGCACTCCAAATACAGGCATGGTCTCCGACATCCGTCCACCCTAACGTCACAACAAGTTCTTGAAGAACAGACCCTTAGGCTTCGGGAGTTTCCCTAGCACAGGACTATTGATTTCTTCAAGGACTCATCTATTATGCATGAACCGTTATACCTTAGGGGTTCATTCATGACGTCTTCCGCTGTCCGATTCACGTCAATGCTAACATTCTGAGGTACCTCTCAGGTATAAATATACCTTCCCTAGCCCTTGTAAACTAGAGGAAACCTCGACTTCAGAGGAGCCCGTTTCCCGGCCTGACGCACTGAGAAGACGCTGTCATTCCTGCACGCAGAGAGTCCAGCTTCCAGTGATCTGACTTCCCTTGCGGGGTGTTGGAGTTCGAGTCTGGCAAGAGATTCCTACCTCTCTCATTCTTAAGGTATGGAGCTGACTAGAACCTAGAGGGACTCTTGGCATACTGGGCATACTAGACTTAACATACTCTTAGTATACCATAGTAAGGAATACTTCACCTACTTCATACCTCTCCCTACACCTAGGTTAGGTTAGGAACATTGGGGTAGAACTAGCTAAGAAACGCATCGTATGAGTACTCGCATTTTTAGTATGTGTCATTTATGTAAATGCATATATGCTAAAAGATAATGCTATCGCAGTATTATTTATTTCTACTGCTTACGCTGTACATTATTTATCTTGCATACTGTCTTGTGATCGTAACAGCACACTTAACTTACACCAGAAACAAGACTGTTCAATAAATCCTTTATTGAAACGCCCGTCTATTCTTTCTGTGTGACTTTGAGGAAAACTAAGCATGCACGATTGAGCTGAGTAAAATAGTTATCTATTGTTTCCATGACTCTGGGACACGTTCTGATTCTAAAGGGAAACAAAGTGGTCATGTTTTGCGGCTGCCAGAAACTACTCCCTTCTTGTTTGACAAGGAGTTTCTAGTGGCCTCTGAGCTAGCTGGCACAAGTAATTAAGTTTAATACACTCGATAGGGACATACTGACCTTAGTCCTATGTCAAACCTATAGAGGATATTATTCCAATGCGCAGAGCCTATTAGGGAAATAGGAGCTACACTACAGGTCGAAGGTAGCAAAATGCAACTAGAAGCAGCCAATTTGTGTGCAAGTGCACTCTGCACAGACTAACTTACTCACTTATTTGCTCAACTGCTCATATCGTAACACCACTGCCATCTTTACAGCCCACGCTGCTATGGTGTATTATATACTTTTATTTCATAGCATGCCCAGCGGAATATAAGCCTTGTGAAATAAAATCTCACTACCAGCCTCCTTTAGTTATGTTCAGGCTTCTAAGACTGCACCTGAGCGTTCGGTGCTTTCCTTTTTAACATTTGTTTTAAATTATAGTTCAGTCATAATGACACGTAACGAAGCATGACACACGAAAAAAAGACAAAAAAGACAAGAAATACATAAGTACAGAAAAATGAAGAGAAAAACATGACAGTCTGGAAACCAGCATAATTATACTTCTTTAAATATCAATCTAAAATAAAGTCCAGATCTGCCTACCTCTCTACAATTTCTGTTTGATTTAGCCACCTGGTATTTAATGAATACACTATTTTCATTTCACCATTCAAAGAAAGGGGAAGCTCTCAGGTTTTCTCTTTACTTGCTATTTAATGATAGGAAATAACCATTGATAACATTCCGGCTCAAAAATAACTTCCTTGTACAGCATATCACTTAATGGCTAAAGCTGGGAGAAATTGCATATTTTTTCTTGTGAAATCTGGTAGAATTCCATGAACAATTATGCTTTCTTAGTAACATGTGATTTGCTTGCATCTATTCTTGAGTCATGTTTTTGACCCGAGGACACCTCGTGTAAAAACTTCTAGCAACATACTAGCAGGAGACTGGTTTGAGTAGAAAATCTCTCTCGGCAAGACATTTTCTGTGTGAATCAATCTCTCAATGGTATCTCATGAGACTTTTTTTAACCGTAAGATGCACTCTTTGGGGCATATTCTCAAGAACGTGCGATAATCATCGCCAAAATAGGTTAACGCAATTTCTCATATTGCCGTCCATCGAGGGAAAATAACTCAGTGTGAACGTCACATTCTCAACACGGCGGTAACATGCGATAGTTTCCCGATAACGCGTCAAATGTCCGCAATACAACTACCGCGATGGCGATAAAAAAGGAAACCCGAACGTGAAAAAAGTTGCGATGGGCCCAACCGCGATAGAAAAATCGGCGACAAGCATCGCCAGGCTTTCAATCCCCACGTCAGGCGGGACAAATCACCATAAAAGCTGCAAATAAAAAATAAGAAAAAAAACATGACAATTGCGAAGCACAATGGAGGTAGCCGGAGCAAGTACAGAGGACAACCTGAACCCCACAAGCCCCACGGAGGACCAGCTTGGGACCTCGGGTCAGGGAAGGGCAAGGAGAAGAAGAAGAGGAAGACGCGGTTCAGTCCGCAGGAAAACTGGACCCTGATAACGGAGGTGGTAGAACACCATCAACAACTGTTCGTCACCTCCACTGTGTCATTGGCAACTAAAAATACAATATGGCAGCCCATCCTGGATAAGGTGAATGCAGTCGGAGTGCTGAGGAGGGCAATGAAGTGCTCAAGAGGCGCTGGAATGATGTGAAGCGCAAAACCAAGCTGAAAGTTGCAGCAAACCTGAAAGCAGCAATGCAGACTGGAGGTGGGAGTCCAGCGACACACCAGGAGCTGGATGAGATGGAGGACATGGTGACCCGAGTCATCATTGGGGAGATGGTGGCAGGAGTTGGGGGACCGAACACTGCACAACATGACCTGACCCAACAGCAACAGGGTGAGTAACCACCAGGGACTGGGGGGACGGGGGGAGATGGGCACAATGGCACACATGCACAATTAAGTATAGCACATCTGCGGACAAACCATGCCCAAGAGTCACAACTCCGACCAAGAACCCAAGTTACCCAAGTCTGCAACATCTCAGCACTGTATAAGCACAGATGTGAAAGGCACACCACCTGAAAGGGATAAGGACCAGCAAAATCAGAGCTGAAGGGGCAACACACCCACAATGCAGCACACACACATAAGAATCAGAGCACCTCAATATTGACAACAATGTGCAACACTTTCACAACAGAACAGAGGACACAACTGCCGCCGCTTGTGTGTAGAAAATGGCCATTCAAATTTGGCATAGCAGGAAACTGTGAGATGATAATGGACAAATACAACCTCACATTCGTGATGGTGGCGAAATTTCAACCCTCCCGCATCACATAGGCATCTCCTCACAAACAGTCACAATGTACATTGTCATGCAGTCTGTAAGTAAACTTGTCCAATGCTTCAACATACATGTGAACACAATGTCAATCTGCATCTCCCCTTCACATTGCAGAGGGAGAATCAACACCTCCTGCAGAGCAGACACAACAACTCAGCACTGATGATGAAGACGACCTCCCCAACATCGACACCGACGCCCTCTAACAGCCCATGGACAACTTCGGCACCCCACCTCCAGGAGCAGTGCAGCCCAGCTGCATCGAGGAGACCCCACCCCCTGCACAGACAACACAGCAGAAAGCACCCACCACCACGGCTGTCTCCCAGGACCCCCACGACCAACAGATGGCATTACAACGCCGTGTGTTAGGGTGCCAGGAGAAGATGGCTGATCAGCTTCGGGTGGGGTTTGACCTCATGGCAGCCAAACTAGATGCCATACGTGGGTGTCTACGTCCCATTAGGGACCACTTACAGTCCCTACCGGACACCCACTGTCCGCTCCATGCTCTCCTACAATCCATAGCTGACATCACTGGAGTCATGACTCTGAGACAAGAACAACTGTCTAGTCAGAGTGGCTCCAGCGATGACAGCCGGGAGTTGGGACACATGCGGAGGATCATGGAGAACATGGAGCGGATGCAGGTGGAAAGAATGTCTGCCACGGCTGCACACCAGCGAGATACAGCTGTGATCTTCCATGCCCAGCAGATCCTCGTCATGGCATTGCCGCCACAAGGCCTGGCGCGGATGAATGCTGCTGCTGCTGCTACTCCATCCACATCTCCTTCCCCTGAAGTGTCAATGCCACACAGTGCGGCAGACATTCCACCTCCGGCCCCTGACAGTGCCACACAGTGATGCAGACAATACACCACCACTCACATGTGAGGCACCTGACACATCAGAGGACGAAGATGATGATGAATCTGGCCCTGTGGTAAGAATGAAGTGGTAGCATTCATCTCCACCATATGGCCTGTTTCAGCTTGGTTCTGCCCTCTGCATCATGCCCTGGAATAACACCTTCCACTGTCCCCCGATACACTCAGCGACACTTACCTTGGACCTCGACATGGACTGCCATATTTTGATTGGTTACCAATGACACAGCAATCACACTGCGGACTGAAGTCTCCCTCTTCAGATGAACTCGTCAATCCCTAAAGGACTCTGGCTGGCCCTCCACAGGGCAACAATGTAAAGTGGGGTTCACATGGCCCTGTACTGCTCCAGCTGCAACACTCCACTGAATGCGAATAAAACATTCTAATTCACACAGATGTGTCGTGGCTATGAGCAATCAAGTATGAAAGTATGGATGAATGTAGCAACAGTGATTCCACAAAAAGGTACTCCCTGGGTAATGCTATCAATGCACATTCAAATCAACACTCATCATCGTTGAATACAAGTGAAGGTGCGTAGACTTTATTAGCATATGCGTGTCAGTACGGGCAAGATAAGTGCCACAACATGCAGACCAATGCAGCAGTATGTCAGGATGAGGAACGTTGCCAAGCACCGCTGTCCACTCCGGGGGAGTGCCTCACCTTTCACAGGTGTGTGTTAACCTGCGTTGTTGTCCGCTCATGTATTCGGAGTCCAGGCGAATGCAGCCATGTCCACTGTTGTCGTGGGACATGTGACCAGATCTCCAAGATGCAACAAGGTGTTGGGACATGTGCAATGGGTTCCAATCTGTTGTGGCTGCAGGTACGTAGTTACTCGTCCATGAAAGCGATTGCAGCTTCGTAGGCTATCATTTCCAACATGAGGTTGTTGTCGACTTCATCAAACAGGACGGCGAGGCAATCCATTAGCAGGTCCGGACAGATGTGCTGCGTCCACCCCCTTTCACCAATTAGCACTACAGCCCAATAGGGGAGCGGTTCAATGAGGTCACTGCACACGAGGAGTTGTGCAATCTCCCAGGTCCAGCTGCCAGCATGTTTGCCAAGTAGCAAGGCATCCCATAAACGGGTATCACGGAGATACTCCTGGTCGTGGGCCAACAGGGGGCACACAAACATGTCAAAATCCAGTTCAGCCACCATCCTGTTGGATAGGCAGACATCCATGGACCACTCGAATATGCACGATCGACAATGCAACACAGGCTGAACGCAGGTGACGTTGGCAAGGCGGAAGCTTAGCCGGTAACTGATCCGCAGCACTGCCAATGGCAGTGCCCCCAGTAAACGCAGCATACGTGCACGGTACAGTTCCACCTGACAGGGGTTGTTCATGTGTCCAGGATCTTCTGCCATTGCGTTAGTGGCTCTGGTTGAAGCGGCACTGTTCTGACCTGCGCCAGTTCTGTGGATGAAATGCCACAGCTCGGATCAATGAGTTGTTTTAGTGTGCAACGGTTGTACGCCTGGGATGGTGTGGGAGTAAGTGTGAAGGCCATTCCATGCAAGATAACTTCGAGCAAGGACTTCTGTGTGTGGGGTGTGTATACGTTGGTCTTTCGTCAGGCTGTGCATAGTGTGGGAGTCGTCATCAGCTGCTATAGTATCTGTCAGGGGGTGCTGGGCACATGCAATTCCGAGGTCGGAGGTGCAGATGTGCTTCCGCCTGATAGTTCAGGCAAAGGAGCTTTCATCCCTAATGCTAGTTTCTCATCTGCTTGCATTCAGGAAATGTGAAGTGGCTTGTTGGGGGTAGGGTGGGATGTGTGCGACTTTGGGATTCATGTTTGAAATGGCTTGCATTTGGCAAATGAGCAGCATCACTGTGTGTTACGTTGCCTCACAGCTGCTCCTCTCTCCCCCCGAGCCTATTCACTTGTGTGCGCTGCGCGGTTGCATCACTTGCACTCCTACGCCACACCATTGTCATGCCTGTCTGCGCATGTCCACAAGCCTGACAATGACACTGTGATGTTGTCCGTTGAAGGTGGGCGGCCACGTGAGTGTAGGCCTATGGTAAGGATAGGGCGGACACAGATGTAGAGTCCATGCGTGGCTGAACTCGCGCTGCGATTAAGGCTAGGCATTTGGCTCATGCTGCCTCAATTAAGATACACTCAACACTTGGCATGTATGAGCCAAGACCCCCAGCGGTCTTGCGCTCCTTTATTTCTCTGTTCGTGCGAGCCCGCCCTCCGGGTGCATGCTACATTGCAACATTGTCGATTGCGGGCTGGGTGGCGCCGACATTACAACAGTGACACACTCATTAGTTACTTCCTTGTCCAGGCCAGAACTGAACCACGCCCAGAGGCCTGGGCAAATCCTTCACACCCCTACGCTGGCCTGGCGTACGCCGGCCCAGCCCACTCTGCTTACGCTTACAAGGGGGCCACAGAGCTACGTGTCCAAGGTCTTAGACACTGCCTGAGGAAACATGGATGCGTCCACTTTCCACAACACTACAAACACCAGCAGTATATGTCCACATGGACATGTCTGTGCTCTGCATACTGTAGTTTGTCCAGCATATCACCGCCACACTTGGCATTGTGTACATTCTTATTCATGGGTGACTTGCCTCCTTCACACATACTTGGTTCCCACCTCTCCCCACATTCTGCAATTGTGTGGCTGTGGGGCCATGCCGTTTTGGGAAGGTCAGCTGTCTTGTTCTGCACTGCCTCTGTGGTAGTCCGGGGGGGAGGGTCCTGGGGGTGGTGGCGGTGGCTGTTGTGGCCCTCTTGGGTCTCCGAGCTGCATGGTCAGTAGCTCCATGACATGTGTTGGTCTTCAGATGTGGCTCTGGGCTGGGCTCCCTTTCATGCTGCAGGTTGTCGTCCGACTTTACACCAGTAAAAGGCAGGTGTTGAATCCCTGCTGATAACGCGCCTTATCGCCTGTTTTTGGGTCGCATCGCGGATCGGGCTGGTCGTTGAGAATATCGCGAAGTGGTGTTTTCGCACCGGTACGCCTACTCTGCATATCATTAGCGTTAGTTGTCGCTCTCATCCGTGGCGATGTTTTTTGTGGCAGCTATCGCTGGGAAACTGGCGATATCGGCAGTTTGCACCAGCTTGAGAATAGGGCGATAAATCTATCGCCACTTTTGCGGCGCTAAAGTGCCGATAAATCGTCGATAAGTCCTTGAGAATATGCCCCATTGTTTGCAACATTATGCACAATTGGGTAATGTGCAATTTTGAGAAATTTCACATTTTGCACATAATACAAAGTTCACGAATTTTTCTAAATTCGCTGGCATAATAAAAATGTCACCCAGACCTATTAAGGTCTTGGAAACCTTTGACCAGAAATCAATTAGAATGGGACACTGAGCAAATATATGTGTGTTTTTAGTCATAACAAAAGAGCATTCAGGACATTTCTCTTGAATTTTCTTAAGCAATTTAGTGATCTTATACAGCATTAATTAAAAATAGAAATACAACTCAATATTCTATAGTTATTAAAACTGAGGGCCTCGTTTATTTATTTTTGGCATAGGGCAGTGCCACAAGCCTTTCTACTGTTTGCCCTACGTCAAAAGAAAACGGAAGAAATGCGCCATATCTATAAGATACTGCGCATTCCTGTATTTTTTCACAGCGCTGATGCATAAATGGCTGCCTGCGCCAATGCATGCCCCCGTGCACCATGGTGCAAGGGTGTCTGCATTGAAATCAGATTGTTTTTGTGGAGGAAGGGACACCTTTCTTCAGAAAAACAATCCTTACACCACCCCTGGGGATGCCTAGGCTGTTGACGCATTTCCAGGTTTACAGCATGTTGTAAATCTGGGAATGTGTCAAATGCCATGAGTGTTATGTGAGAACACCCACCGTAACACCCATAGCATGCCTCCCTATCACAGTGTGAGGCAACACAGCAACTTGTGCTGCATTGCCTGACACCATATCTACGCGGCCATGAAAAGCCACACAAGGTGGAATTCTGTGGCATCGTAGATATGGGTAAGCCCAGTGCGCCGTCGGAACATCAAGAAAAGTGACATTCCGGTGGTGCACTGGGCTTGTAAATAAGCCCCTGAATGTAAGTTTTTGAGCAAATTGAGAAAATATGTTCACAGCAATAAAGCATGATACTGAAACACACCTTTTAATCCCCAAAAGGACTAATTTTCATCAGAAAAAAGTCACAAATTCTGTGTGTAGTCCTGCCTTTCCAGACTTTGAAACAAAGGTCATGAAATATACTGGGCAGCTCTGAATAGTCAGATTTCATGTGCAGGACAGAGATATGAAAACATTTCTTAATTTTACCCCACACACTAATGTAGGTCGTGATGTTACTACTTTACACTTTGTGAGAAACCTTTGGATCCTCAAACGTGAACAACCTATCTACTTAACAAAATAAAAATAAGTAAATATAAAGGGTGATTTGAAATAACATTGTTAAAAATTGGGTCTCTAGTTGGCAGAGGTATGCATCCTGTCCAAGAAGGGGCCACAATCCTAGTCAGGTTAAGTCAGATACACAACCTAAATTAACCTGTGCTCACCCTCTGGTAGCTTGGCATAGAGCAGCCAGGCTTAACTTAAGAGGCAATGTGTAAAGTATTGGTGCAACACTTTAATTACTGTAACACAGTGAAAACACCACCAAAAAACGATTCCAGTTCAGAAAAATAAAGAATATTTTTATGAGTAAAACGGTAAACAGTCAGAATATTGAGTTTTTATTGTCGACTTGCACTAATACCGAGTACAAAATATCGTGATACAAAAATATCGACTGTCAGAATATCGTGGACAAGAATACCGAGTCTAAGGTAAGTAATTTTGTTTTTAACAATATCGAAGTCATTAATATCGTTTTAAAAAATATCGAAGTTATTAATATCGTTTGCAAAAATATAGGGGCTCATTACGATGGCGGAACAATCGCCACCGCCGGGCCGGCGGTGGCGATCGTTCCGCCATCAAATTGAGAATTACCCACCGCCATAATAGGATGGTGGTGGGTATCGCGGCTGACGCAAAGTCCGTCCGACGCTTTTCCGCCGGAGCCAATCGCACCAATTGCCTGGTGGGCGGAGCAGGGCCACTAATATGGTGGCGGTGCCTAGCAGGCACCGTCCGCCATATTAGGATATGGGTTTTAGGAGGCCTTTCCATGGCGGCGATGCCGCCATGGAAAGGGTGGCGGGGATTGGGTTTGGGAGCCCATTGCAGGCCCCCCATGTGGGGGGGGGTGTCGCTGCACTGGGGGGTACCCATGGTGCCCCCATGCATTTCCATGCAACAAGTGGCAGGCACCGCGTGGTGCCTGCCACGTGGTGCAGGGAAATGCGGTGCAAGCACCTTTCACATTGCGGACAGAGCCGCAGCCAGCAGCACCGCCCGCAACGTTAAAGGCCCAGGATGCGCCGGCCAGTATGGCGGTCGCATCCTAATTGCAGTGGTGGGACCGCCGCATGTCTGGCGGGTGGTTCCAATCACCGCTATGGTGGCGGGCAGACAAAGTCCGCTCGCCATCGTAATCAGCCCCATAGTTGTTAAAAATATTGTTTTTGTAGTTAGTGTTATGTATTTTAGTATGTATTTTAAATGTATCTGTTCTATTTTTTTGTCTAAGTATTGCATTTGTTTTTTAATATATCTGTTAAATTTTTAGAAGTTATTCATTTTATTTTAAGTAAATTTTGCGTTTTAGTTCCGTAGCGGGTTGTGGGTTTATAGGGGAATAGGGTAGGAAGTAATTTAATTATAATTAATTTAATATTTTTTATTAATTAATATTTATCTATTTAATATTTTATATTGTTAATTGTGGAAATTAATTTATTATTAATTATTTATTAATTGATTGTTCATTATGATTAATTAATTGGTAATTATGTTAATTGTGTAATTTATTTAGGAGTGGTTTGCGAGTTGATAGGGAGTAGGGTGGGAAGTAATTTAATAATAATTAATAAATCTTTTTTATTAATTAATATTTATGTATTTAATATTTTATATTATTAACTGTGGTAATTATTTTATTATTAATTATTTATTAATTGGTTGTCAATTATTATTAATTAATTGGTAACTATGTCATTTTTTTAGGAGCGGATTGTGGGTTGATAGGGGAGTAGGGTGGGAAGTAATTTAATTTTAATAAATTTATTAATTTTTGAAATATAATATTTAATTATTTTTATTTTATAGTGTTAATTGTGTGAATTAATTTATTAATAATTTATATTTTGCTTGTTAATTGTTATCAATTAATTAATTAATTGATAATTAATTATGTTAATTGTGTTATGTTTTAAAAATTGGTGGTGGCATTTATAGGGGAATATGGTGGGAGGTAAATTATTTATAATTAATTAATTATTTGTTAATTAATTATTAAATATGCTAATTGTGTAATAATTTTTATGTGTGAATTGTGGGGTTTATAAATGTAAATGGTGGGAAGAAATGTTTTAAAAAATAATGATTTGTTGTTAATTGTTATTAATTTATTAATGTAAAATTAGTTATGGAAATTGTGAAAATATTTTTGGGTGTGTGTTTTGGTGTTTATTGGGGTAGAGGGTGGAAAGTAATTTATTTAAAATAAAGTAATCATTAGTTGATCATTAATATTAATTTATTTATTGATAAATATTTTTGTTAATTGTTTTGTTTTTATTTTGTTTTGGGATTTATGTTTAATAGCTGTAATGTTTGGTTTTATCCCTCCGCTATCCAACACTTTCCCTACTGTTGTACTCATTGGAGTGGGAATAGTAAATTATTCCCCTCCGTTATCCAACACTTTCCCTACTGTTGCACTTGCTGGAATGGTAATAGTAACTTTTACCCCTCCGCTATCCAACACTTTCCCTACTGTTGCACTCCCTGGAGTGAGAATAGTAATTTTATCCCCTCCACTATCCAACACTTTCCCTACTGTTGCACTCATTGGAGTTGGAATAGTAATTTTTATCCCTCCGTTATCCAACACTTTCCCTACTGTTGCACTCCCTGGAGTGAGAATAGTAATTTTATCCCCTCCACTATCCAACACTTTCCCTACTGTTGCACTCGCTGGAGTGGGAATAGAAATGTTATCCCCTCCGCTATCCAACACTTTCCCTACTGTTGCACTCACTGGAGTGGGAATAGTAATTTTTATCCCTCCGTTATCCAACACTTTCCCTACTGTTGCACACGCTGGAGTGGGAATAGTAAATTATTACCCTCCGCTATCCAACACTTGCCCTACTGTTGCACTCGCTGGAGTGGGAATAGTAATTTATTCCCCTCCGCTATCCAAGACTTTCCCCACTTAGGGGTCAATTCCGATATCGGCCAGAAGCGCACCTAACAGTATTCGTCCGGAAAAAAACCCAGCCGATTGCGTGTTTCCCGACCGATTCGAACACTCGTCCGGACGAACAAGTACGATGCGTATAACAACCCAGATTCCGAGCGAGCCGTACTTACCCAATCCAGCTCCTGTTCCCCACCCGAGCCGGATCCGTAAACGCCGAATCGAGTCGTACGGAAGCAAATACACAGCACCTTCCGGCCGGACGAGTACGATGCGCACTCCGTACGCGCCGAACCCGTCGCTACGTCCGGGACGTTTGAGCATCCGGGCGAGCCGTACATAAGCTCCGTTTCGCGCCACAAGACGATCCACGGCTACGAGACGAACAAGCCTGCTATGAGTACGACTCGAAGACACGAGAAACCCGAACGAGACGATCCAAGCATGAATCCCATTGCGCAGGTCCTACCTATACTCTACATCTATTACCGGGACCGGCACGGACGCGTACGGCGCAGACGGTAAGTCAAACACCAACAACACAAACAAACGACACGTACCCGAAATATGTCACACACACATAGGGATGCACAAATGACGTACACTAGCAACAGCAGAACCATAGGGGTGGGATGGCCATCACCAATGCCTTACACACCCATAGGGGGATGGATGCCTAACACCAACACCACCCTACCACCACCCCTACTCAGGGGGGGCTGGATGCCTACCACTACCACCACCCCTACTCAGGGGGGCCTGGATACCTACCACTACCACCACCCCTACTCAGGGGGGCCTGGATGCCTGTCACTACTACCATCCCCACCCTTAGGGGGATGGATGCCTACCACTACCACCACCCCTACTCAGGGGGGCCTGGATGCCTGTCACTACTACCATCCCCACCCTTAGGGGGATGGATGCCTACCACTACCAGTACCCCCTACTCATAGGGGGCTGGATGCCCATCACTAACAGTACCCCCTACTCATAGGGTGCTGGATGCCCATCACTACCAGTACCCCTACTCATAGGGGGCTGGATGCCCATCACTACCAGTACCCCTACTCATAGGGGGCTGGATGCCCATCACTACTACCATCCCCACTCATAGGGGGCTGGATGCCCATCACTACTACCATCCCCACTCATAGGGGGCTGGATGCCCATCACTACTACCATCCCCACTCATAGGGGGCTGGATGCCCGTCACTACTACCATCCCCACCCTTAGGGGGATGGATGCCTACCACTACCACCACCCCTACTCAGGGGGGGCTGGATGCCTGCCACTACCACCACCCCACTCAGGGGGGGCTGGATGCCTGTCAGTACTACCATCCCCACCCTTAGGGGGCTGGATGCCTGCCACTACCACCACCCCTACTCAGGGGGGGGCTGGATGCCTGCCACTACCACCACCCCTACTCATTGGGGCCTGGATGCCTGTCACTACTACCATCCCCACCCTTAGGGGGATGGATGCCTACCACTACCACCACCCCTACTCAGGGGGGGCTGGATGCCTGCCACTACCACCACCCCACTCAGGGGGGGCTGGATGCCTGCCACTACCACCACCCCACTCAGGGGGGGCTGGATGTCTGTCACCACTACCATCCCCACCATTAGGGGGATGGATGCCTACCACTACCACCACCCCTACTCAGGGGGGGCTGGATGCCTACCACCACCACGACCCCTACTCAGGGGGGGCTGGATGCCTGCCACTACCACCACCCCACTCAGGGGGGGCTGGATGCCTGCCACTACCACCACCCCACTCAGGGGGGGCTGGATGCCTGCTACTACTACTACCATCCCCACCCTTAGGGGGATGGATGCCTACCACTACCACCACCCCTACTCAGGGGGGCCTGGATGCCTACCACTACCACCACCCCTACTCAGGGGGGGCTGGATGCCTGCCACTACCACCACCCCACTCAGGGGGGGCTGGATGCCTGTCACTACTACCATCCCCACCCTTAGGGGGCTGGATGCTTACCACCACCACCACCATGACTCAGGGGGGGCTGGATGCCTGCCACTACCACCACCCCTACTCATGGGGGCCTGGATGCCTGTCACTACTACCATCCCCACCCTTAGGGGGATGGATGCCTACCACTACCACCACCCCTACTCAGGGGGGGCTGGATGACTGCCACTACCACCACCCCACTCAGGGGGGGCTGGATGCCTGTCACTACTACCATCCCCACCCTTAGGGGGCTGGATGCCTACCACTACCACCACCCCTACTCAGGGGGGGCTGGATGCCTGCCACTACCACCACCCCTACTCATGGGGGCCTGGATGCCTGTCACTACTACCATCCCCACCCTTAGGGGGATGGATGCCTACCACTACCACCACCCCTACTCAGGGGGGGCTGGATGCCTGCCACTACCACCTCCCCACTCAGGGGGGGCTGGATGCCTGCCACTACCACCACCCCACTCAGGGGGGGCTGGATGCCTGCCACCACTACCATCCCCACCCTTAGTGGGATGGATGCCTACCACTACCACCACCCCTACTCAGGGGGGGCTGGATGCCTACCACTACCATCACCCCTACTCAGGGGGGGCTGGATGCCTGCCACTACCACCACCCCACTCAGGGGGGGCTGGATGCCTGCCACTACCACCACCCCACTCAGGGGGGGCTGGATGCCTGCCACCACTACCATCCCCACCCTTAGTGGGATGGATGCCTACCACTACCACCACCCCACTCAGGGGGGGCTGGATGCCTGTCACTACTACCATCCCCACCCTTAGGGGGCTGGATGCTTACCACTACCACCACCCCTACTCAGGGGGGGCTGGATGCCTGCCACTACCACCACCCCTACTCATGGGGGCCTGGATGCCTGTCACTACTACCATCCCCACCCTTAGGGGGATGGATGCCTACCACTACCACCACCCCTACTCAGGGGGGCTGGATGCCTGCCACTACCACCACCCCTACTCATGGGGGCCTGGATGCCTGTCACTACTACCATCCCCACCCTTAGGGGGATGGATGCCTACCAGTACCACCACCCCTACTCATGGGGGCCTGGATGCCTGTCACTACTACCATCCCCACCCTTAGGGGGATGGATGCCTACCACTACCACCACCCCTACTCAGGGGGGGCTGGATGCCTGCCACTACCACCACCCCACTCAGGGGGGGCTGGATGCCTGCCACTACTACAATCAGCACCCTTAGGGGGATGGATGCCTACCACTACCACCACCCCTACTCAGGGGGGCCTGGATGCCTACCACTACCACTACCCCTACTCAGGGGGGGCTGGATGCCTGCCACTACTACCATCCCCACCCTTAGGGGGATGGATGCCTACCACTACCACCACCCCTACTCAGGGGGGGCTGAATGCCTGCCACTACCACCACCCCACTCAGGGGGGCTGGATGCCTGCCACTACTACCATCCCCACCCTTATGGGGCTGGATGCCTACCACTACCACCACCCCTACTCAGGGGGGGCTGGATGCCTGCCACTAACACCACCCCTACTCAGGGGGGGCTGGATGCCTCCCACTACCACCACCCCTACTCAGGGGGGCCTGGATGCCTGTCACTACTACCATCCCCACCCTTAGGGGGATGGATGCCTGCCACTACCTCCACCCCTACTCATAGGATGGGTAATGCATGACACAACCAGCATACTCCCACATAAGGAATGTCTGAAAATTACATCCCCCCCCAACACCATGACAAGTGTGTGTAGTCTGTGTCAAATGCCTACAACACTGAACATGACATTGAACATACAATGTGACCCCCTAGCACATGTGTCACACATAAATGTGTGTGGCCTCCACAATGCAAGCTGACCATGGCCACTGTGGCAATGGGGTTGAACACCCCATCACCACAGCGACCAAAAGGTAAGTGTGGGGTCCATAGCTGATGCACATTTTGAACAGTGTGGCAATGGGGCCCAAAGCCCCATCACCACAGTGACCACAAGGTAGGTGTGGGGTCCATAGCTGATGCACATTTTGAACAGTGTGGCAATGGGGCCCAAAGCCCCATCACCACAGTGACCACAAGGTAGGTGTGGGGTACATAGCTGATGCACATTTTGAACAGTGTGGCAGTGGGGCCCAAAGCACCATCACCACAGTGACCAAAAGGGAAGTGTGGGGTCCATAGCTGATGCACCTTTTGAACAGTGTGGCAATGGGGCCCAAAGCCCCATCACCACAGTGACCAAAAGGGAAGTGTGGGGTCCATAGCTGATGCACCTTTTGAACAGTGTGGCAATGGGGCCCAAAGCCCCATCACCACAGTGACCAAAAGGGAAGTGTGGGGTCCATAGCTGATGCACCTTTTGAACAGTGTGGCAATGGGGCCCAAAGCCCCATCACCACAGTGACCAAAAGGTAGGTGTGGGGTCCATAACTGATGCACATTTTGAACAGTGTGGCAATGGGGCCCAAAGCCCCATCACCACAGTGACCAAAAGGGAAGTGTAGTCAGGGTAAAAGCTGCCAAAGCCAAACTGCATGGATGATTCCTGGTCACACAACAACAAACACATCAGTGGCATAGTAGTGCTTGTGTCCCATAGCAACATAGGTTGGGTGAGGCAAACAGTGCAGTGCAAATAAAACATACCTTTGGCCATGTGCATACAAACATCACCCATGGGGGCTCACATTGTCAACATTCACAAATAACACAATGACAGAAGTGACCATCATAATGCAGACCCACATATCTGCACCAATGGACACACAAATGTAGATATCCTGTGGAGACTGTAGATGTCAGGTGAACAAATACCATACCATGGCAGCAATGGGACATACAAACCATGATTATTGTGCTGACTGATGACCTAGGAGTCCCAGGGACAGCAGGGGAAAGCCACCAAACAACATACAGCCAATGGCACACTCAAGATATGCCAATGCAGTGGTGCAAATGCACAAACACAAACAGGCAGACTCACACTGCATATCAAACACAACAGGTGATGGGGGTGTGTGCCAGTGTCCCCAGGCAACCACACAACACATGAGGAGGCCTGAATTCCAATTACACAGATGTGTATACAGTGCCATACAAAAGTAACTCATGGATCGGATTCCCCTATGTGGGCAAACAGGCATTGTTAGATGAGAGGGAGCCCAAATTACACATGTCACACAAGCTTGTAGGAACAGCAACTAACACAGCAAGAGACAGACCCACCACAGCACTACCCCCAGGGACCCCACATTGTGGTGACACAAGCCTGCATGATAAACCCACTGTGATGACAAAGGTAGATGTCATTCACACTGTGAACCACAGCCATGTGTCCTGAGCAACAAACTACCATCACACCTACACAAGCACAAATCAATCAGCACGGCCTGCCAGCCATGGCCAATATGGAGGTAGGGGTCTAGCCGTGCAACAACTCACATTTGCACACACTCAACACCACACACCTTGATCTCCACCAATGTGCAGCAGTGAAGCTCACATGGACTGGTGACATTGCACATGCACCCATGACAATTCCAGGGGTGGTGGTGGGAACTAAGGTGCAGAAACCCATCACACATGGCCAGTCAACAAGACTCGTGGATGTCTGACACACTGCACACCTCGCGGTACATGGGCATGACTTGAAATCCACCACAATCAATGGGATCCCGGCCATAGTCACACACCAATGAAGAAGACAAGGTGACACACAAAGAACACACGTACACAACTTCCAACATTGCAGCTCTGACCCTGAGGAGTGGCAGCAGTCACACACACAACGTGTCACAATCACTGAAAGCTACCACAAACTGTAAATTACATGACTTGTGTAACCAGCAAGTGCCAAGGGGAATCCTGACTGTGTCTCATCTGCGTTTGCCCACATCCCCAGCCCTGACAACAAAGACAACCTGGGATGACAACCTGATGAACCTTGGTTTGCCATGCACCCACATCCCGGAGTAACCAGATCCAAGATGCTGGACGAACACAGAACAACTCAGCAAGCATCAGAAACAGGAACATCCGTAGAGACACAGCCTGTGTAGGAAAAGGGAAGGGTACACGCACAGACATGCTCACACAACACAAAACACGGGCCCAGGCAATGTCACGGGATTACACACTGCCATGAGGGCACTCCACTGCTGTGGAAGGTCCGCTGTGCCAAACCTTGTCTGTGCACGACTCAAACATGTCGGCAGAACACTCGGTCAGTGAGTCAACAACTACAGCACACTGAAGGCTCTGCTCACATCAGCCTGGGTACGGGAGTGTCACGTCAGTCATCTGCATACACCCAAAACACGTGTCAAGCAAGGTGCACTGTATACACTGATGAGTCCTTCAACATTGGTGTGCTAAACTGCATGTCCAGTGAAGATGGGCACACAATCAGGGAAATAGAAACATTGAACAGTGGTAAGCCCACCAGATGTGCATCACTGTAAGACAAAGATGTTAATTTACAAATGCAAAACGTACATCCCTGTGTCATATGCTGAACATCACACCCTCAGACTGCAGCAGAGGATGCCATAGATCCAGACTACAACAGGACACATATCCCATGGACCACATGGAGTCCATCACTGCAACACTTCATTTCCCTGATCTGTTACAACTGCAAATGCATGATGATACTCATCTACATCATGTACATCAAAAGAAAAGCCACAAGTAAACAAAAATAGGCTTTATTCAGCAAATGTCAATAAAAAATCAGAAGTCCAAATTAAACTAAGGCCAATGGCCAGTCCAAATACACAGTCCCAACAGGGTGATATGTGACAACTTGTCACCCATTGCTTGCCTGCACTGGTAGGGACAGGGGACATCCCCCTTGGAGGGGCATACAAGGGGCAGGCCAGGCACCGCAGGGACAGGATCAGGGGATGCCAGAGTGAGGCAGTGAAGGGGTGGTGGGTGCAGGAGTGTCACCGGCAACTGCAGTGGAGGTGTCTGACTCAGGGGGGGCCGGCACCACTGTAGGGCACAAGTCAGATGGTGTTGGTGCTGGTGCTGCAACCACTGCAGTGGGCTGGTCTGATGGAGTGGACTGGGTCCCCACTGCAGTGCCCGAGTCAGACGGGGTGGTTGTGGACTCCACTGCCGTGCATGCCTCCAAGGGAGTGGAAGGGGGCAGATGAGGTGGGCAGGACAGAGGGGGGACCCGGTCTCCACACCAGTGGCACAAACAGGCTGAGCGTCTGGGTTGGGGGTGGAAGAGCAAGTGGCAGGGGGGAGGGCCTAAGCAGTTTGGGGATGCGGTATCGGTGTGTGGGGGAACCTGGGGCAGGGTGTGGCGGTGGAACCTGTGGAGTGGTGGCCTGGGGGATGGAGGAGAGCGACTGGGTGGTGGAGCTGCGTGGTGGTGGGGTCTTGCCCTTCCTGGTCCAGGGGGACTTCCAAATGGGGTCCTCAGTCTGCCTGCGCCAGGGGGAGGGTGTCCGGGGGTGAGGGGCACTCCCCTCTGTGTGGGTGGACTTCCTCTTCCCCCGGTATGCCGGATCTGCAGGATCGGAGGGGAAGAGGCCGAGGTCACACAGGAAGACATGCTGTGTAGGTGGGGTTGCAGGTGAGGCAAGGGAAGGGGTCTTGTAGGGAGAGGATTTGGAGGACTGCGGAGTGACTGTGGATGCCTGTGTGTGTGTCTGTTCCCCATCCCCTGTGTGTGTGGTATCTGTCCCCTGAGGATGCTTGTGTGCATGTCTTGCCTTTCTTTTGGGTGTGTCTGTGCTGCTCGTGTCTGTTTGCTTGGGTGATTGTGCAGGTGTGCATGTGCTTTGGACAGGTAGGGTGCCAGGAAGTGTGGATGGGGCAGAGGTAGGAGGTGGGAGGGACTGTTGGAGGAGGGACACTGCTGCCGTCAGGGAGGAGTCCATGGACTTATTGCTCCTCTGTAGGGCAGACATACCCGTCGAGATGCCCTCCATGAATGACACCAGCTGTGTCAACAGAGTGGTGTGTGCATGGAGGACACTCAGCATTGCTGTCTGCCCTACATGGAGCTGCCGAAGTAGGTTCACAGACTCCTCACTCAGGGCAGCAGGGGACACAGGGGCAGGGGGTGCTGTACCTGGCACGAAGGAGACACGCTCCCGAACACGGGAGCCTCCACGGACCTCTGGAATTGGAGCCACTGGGAGGGCGGTGCTGGTGGTGGTGGTGGCGGGGCCAGACAGACTAGCAGGGGTGTGGTGGCTGCTGACACCCGCCTCCACAAGGGATTCACCCTCCGAGCTGCTGTGGTCCTCAGCTGAGGTGGATGGTGCTGAGGACTCCTCGGTGTGGCTCCCCTCACCCTCCGTGCCACTGGGTCCCTCTGACCACTCGTCGGATGCTGACCCAGTCTGGCTCCGCTGCTCCTCCTGGTCCGTGGAGCTGTCCCCTCCTGTGGCCGTGGATGTATCTGCAAACAATTAGGGAAACAGACAATCATCAGTCACCTGCTCTGACCGCACACACCAGAGTAAGTACAGCACTTATAGAGCCAGCCCTGGCATCCTTAGTTGAACATTGCCAAAACTCCTCACACAGATTTGGAGAAGCCAATTGTCAGTCTGATGGTCAACCATGGGACTCACACCCCTCCTGCCCTTGCACCCATCTGTCTGGTGCCTGTCTGATGGTAAGACCCCAGTGTGGACACATGCACCACCTACACAGTTGTTGGACATTGCAGGGAACACGGTGAAGTATGTGAACATGCACACATCACATCTCTTGCCACTGAGTCAGTGCAGGTGTCCGGAGAAAGGGATGGCCAGAGTCTAAATAGAAATGCATGTGATGCATACCAGCACCAGACACCATGATGCACCCATGTCCGGATAGTCCATGCCACAATGGGGTGCATGTTGCACATGTCACTCCCCTGCAGGATCACTCTTAGGAAGTTTAATGCCATGACACAAGCATGCGTGCAAAGTCATACATCACTGTCTCCAGTCACATGGCCATGGCAGCCAGCCAACAACAGTCTGCACTGTGTCACAATCCTAGGACATGGGGAATGCAAGTTATGTAACTGACAAGTGCACATGTCCATCCCCACACACCACATCATCTGAACTAGTATTTGTCCACGTCATGCCAATTGGACATATGGGGGACATGAAACACAACTCCCAGAACCTGAGCACCTCACAGTGTGCTGTGAATGAATAACAGCTGCCTGAAAGTCACAGTCGCATACACCTGTGTGCACAGTCAAGTGATCAAACATCTATAAGTCACAGAAGTATCGTCTCTCATGGTCACATCTCAGATGGCATGCTGAACCCTAACCGACAAACATACCAGTAGTCCTGACAACGAAGCCACAGCACAATGACACAGAGGCAGACACCTGAGGGAACATGTCACTGATCACAACATGTCAGATGATCCATGGTAGTGGGAGTACAGAGTCTATTGTATGCCCTGGAGTAGGCATGACTGTCCAGCTCCACCTGTAAGAGGGATGAGTCCTGGACAGTAGGCAGGTGTCTAAGCATGTGTGACACACTTGATATACATACTCCTGAGGCCCAAACATTGTTCCCACCCGCAGCATGGGGGTGTGCCAAATACCCCAGGGACATGTGGTGAATCAGATCAGCAAGTGGACCACATATCAAAGTTACACCCAGATCACATGTCAGGACTTGGGCATTGTGTGAGCAATTGACCCACCCATGAATCCCACAACATAGTCACCGGAACAAATGCTGTCCCCCACCTTGAGCAAAGCAAAATGCAATGACACAGTCCCCAAGTGACACAATTTCCTGACTGTAAGGGCCACACATATGCGTATCAGATGAGGAGTGGGCATGTCACAATAGAGGGACACAGGTCCTGGACCACAAGACTGATGTACTGTGGAAGTTTAACCAGGCCAGGGGAGGACACATAGCATGTCAGACAAAGTGCACAGTGCTGTCATGGACTCACCCCCTCCTTGCTGCTGTCTGGCCTTCAGCTGCCCATCCAGGTCAGGGAAGACCACCGCCAGGATCCTGAGCATGTGGGGGGTCAGGGTCCGGTGTCCGCCCCTCCTGCGAGGAGGCGACAGCTTCAGCTGGACCCTTGCGATCCTCCGGGTCCAGCCTCGAAGGTCCTGCCACCTCTTCTGGCAGTTGCGGATCCGGCGCTTGTAGTCCCCCATGGATCTTACTGCCGGGCGATGGTCAGCCAGATTTCCTGCTTCTGGTGGGCATCAACCTGTGAGGATGACAAAGTGAAAATGCCATTACTACACATGCAACATATAAGTGCATCACACAGTTGGATATACATGTCTCAATCACTGGGGCACATGATGTACACAGGCAGTGCAACGATGGCTATGAACAGTTTGCCAGCAGTTACTACATGGCATCATTGCATGGGAAGTAAACCTTGTTGGAATGCACTGTTACTGCACTGTACCTGTTCAGTGCATGTAACTACACACTTTGGGGGTCAGAACTACTCAGTGAGCATGCTAGCCAGTGGTGTGCACACTGTAAGTCCTGCTAGTCAGACAACATGCAAAATTAGTAAGGCAGTGGACAGCACACTCACCTGCTCCCCTGGTGTCCCATACAGCTTGCTGTATTGTGGAAGGAGGCTGTCCAGCAGGGCCTGGTTCTCCTCAAGGCTGAAGGCTGGGGCTCTCTCCACAGTAGGTGCGATTGCAGTAGCCACAGGATGCAGAGACAGCAGCAGTGTTGGTGGCAGATGTAGTCCTGGAGCATGTAGTGCAGGCAAGTGAGCTCTCAGGGGAACAGCCAGCATTATATGTGTGCTGCAGAGGCAGATACTGTCCCATGTGTCCAAAGTGATAGGTCCAAGTCGTTTGCATCTTCTGAATCTGACCAATCCATGGAATAGCAGCACTAATACACGCCCACAGCATCCTTCAAAAATCCAAGTTCATGACACCAATGATTTTGCAACATTGTTGTGGCTGGCCAACTGAATTCACTGCATCAGACTCATTGAAGCTTCGAATACGCGTCCGTTGCCATGCCAGGCCCCAGCCAACGCGTGCGCACCGTTCTGTCCATTGCTGTACAACGCGTATTTCGGGATACAACGCGTACCCGCTCCCAACAGATGCAATGGGCCGGCCGGGCACACCGATCGGTCCATTGCTGTACAACGCGTACCCGCTCCCAACAGATGCAATGGGCCGGCCGGGCACACGGATCGGTTCATTGCTGTACAACGCGTACCCGCTCCCAACAGATGCAATGGGCCGGCCGGGCACACCGATCGGTCCATTGCTGTGCAACGCGTACCCGCTCACAACAGATGCAATGGGCCGGCCGGGCACACCGATCGGTCCATTGCTGTACAACGCGTACCCGCTCACAACAGATGCAATGGGCCGGCCGGGCACACCGATCGGTCCATTGCTGTACAACGCGTATTTCGGGATACAACGCGTACCCGCTCCCAACAGATGCAATGGGCCGGCCGGGCACACCGATCGGTCCATTGCTGTACAACGCCTACCTGTATAGGTCAGTCGCATATGTCACCATGCTTGTCACTGGTGAACGTATGCCAGCCACATATACCTGCCAGAGGCCCAGGGGCACACCTACAACACCACACCCAGTCCACACTGTTTCCTAAGGCATGTAAGGCTGCATTACCTTTTCTGTGTATGGGGGTTAACATGTGGTTTCTGTGGTGGCACTTGTGGGCAGCCACACCCAGGCTGTGCATGTGTTCATGGGGACAGGGTCCTTTGTGTGTTGTGCGCATGACGACTGTGATGTGCAACAGTTCATTTCGGAGCATGTGGCATGGTCACATTTCCAGGTTGTGTATGTGTATGACATGTCACATACCTCCAGGGTCCCATGGGGGAAGGCATGTACGTCACAGGGTGACCCATTGCCACAATAGTGATGTCCCTCCACAGTCTGTGTGCATGTTGTGTTTCCGATGTCTCTGATTCCATGTGCATGATGGGAGACAGTCTCCACATCAACGTTGTTTGTGCATGGACTTTGATGTTGTGCGTCACTGGCGTCCATGTCTGTCCTGCGGAGGCGACAGGGGCCACTACCTGTGGGAGTCATGTTTGTTTTTCTGACGTGTACATGATACACCATGTCATGCCAGTGTCCATGTGGCAAGACAGGGTCACTGGGAATCTACCTGTCAATGAGCTGTGATGCCTGTGGCGCATCTGTCCAGACATGTCACTGTGGTGTCTGTGTGGAACGTGACAGCAGTAAATGGGTACTGTGACACAGCCTAATGGTTTCCCATAGCACAACCTGGAACCTGTTGTCCACACATGTTATACTGAGAAGTTAGATGATGGCCATGTAGGTGCGAGTTATGTCCGAACAGAACGGCACACACATCAAGTACTTGTGTCTCGTAATGATGTATCATGTGAAATTGAGTATGGTGAATGGCACATATGTGGGGTGACTGACAATGTTTCTTTCTTCAACCTATGCACTGCAGGGCTCCAGCTGTCCATAGACCATTCCCTGACCTGGCAACGATGGTGGAACATGACAGCATCCGACGGTACCGCTTCACCAGGCAGCTGATTGAGGATTTGGCAGAGCGCTTGGCACCACATTTGCAACCTGGCCGGCCGTACCCTACGGCACTGACCCCCAAGGTGAAGGTAATGGCAGCCCTACACTTCTTTGCCACTGGTACCTTTCAACACATTGTGGCGACTGCCGGTGGGATGTCACAGACTATGTTCAGCCGTGTGCTACGCGATGTTTTGGAGGCAATGTTGAGATGCCTGAACCAGTACATCTACTTCCCTACACGTCAACAACTCACTGACGTCAAGAGTGACTTCTATGCCCTGGGGAGGATGCCACATGTCATTGGCTCCATTGATGGGACACATGTGGCTTTGGTACCACCACAGGCACATGAGCAGGCATACCGGAACCGGAAACATTACCATTCGATCAATGCTCTGGTGGTATGTCTTGCAGATATGATCATCACACATGTGTGTGCCCGTTTCCCTGGTTCAGCACACGATGCCTACGTGATGAGGAGTAGTCGCATCCCGAGGATGATGGCACAGATGCAGAACCAGCGTGCCTGGCTTGTCGGTGTGTACTGACTTTGTACCATTGTGTGTGTTCTGCTCTGTAGTATTCCGCCCACTTTTCCAACTCAGCTAATGTGCACTTGTCTGTCCGTAGGTGACTCCGGATACCCCAACATGCCGTGGTTGCTGACACCCCTCAGGAACCCTGTGACACCAGGCCAGATGCGCTACAATGAGGCACATGGTCGGACCAGGAGAGTGATCGAGCGGACATTTGGTCTCCTGAAGAGCCACTTCCGCTGCCTGGACAAGACAGGAGGGGCCCTCCCATATGCCCCAGCAAAGGTGTACAAGATTGTCATCGTCTGCTGCATGCTACACAACCTGGCAGTGCGGAAGGAGTTGCCTCTCATCCTGGATGACGATGACCAACGTCCGCCACCTGTGGAGGATCCTGGCCTGGACCACGATGCCAGTGATGATGATGATGGTGATGTCCGCACACAGCTCATCACCAACTTCTTCAGCTGAATGTGAGTATCCAGGGAGATGTAATGTGAATGATGTGAGTTTGCATGATATGTGTGGGTGGTGCTCTGGTGCTGTTTGAGTGTGGCCATGTGCTACTTGACTGGATGCATGCAGCAATGTGTCCTTACAGGTAGTCTGTACTCCCCAACAGTTTTGACATGCTAACTTGGTTTTGTGTAGTTGTCTTGTGACATGTATTGGGCATGAGTATTGCAGTTCTGTCCTGTTCTTCAGTGGTTTTAACTGTGTGTCATGTCTGTCCTTCACAGGGTGCTTACTGAGAACTTTGGTCAACTTGGATCCCCCGACACCATGATTCAGCTTTCAGGGTGGCAGCAGTAGTTTCCCTACAGGTGATGTGCCACACACCCCTGGACTTCATATCTTCTGCACTTGTTGACTGTGTGGCCACTGCCACATGGGTAAACCTTGGATTTGTAGTGGAAACAACATGTTGCAAATGTGTAATAAACCTGTGCTTCACTTTGGGATGTGCGTTGTCTGTGGTCAGACATCTGACTGACATTTGCTTACTGCACCTGTGGACTAGTTGACACAGACTCTGAATAGGTGTGGTGTCTGTGCATTCCACAGTATTTCCTGGCAACATCACTGTAGGCGATGAGTCCGATGGCCCTGGTGTCTCTGTGTTGTGTAGCCCTAGTGGTGTGTCTCCCTCATATGTGTCACGTCACCATGACTCACATGACGGTGTTGTACTTGCTGTAGCAGTTAGCATACACAGTGTAATTTAGCAGATCATCATCACCATAACAGTATCCACATTTGAATAACAACAGAGGCAAGTATGGTGTACTAGTGATTTTATTTACAGAAATGTGTGTGTGTATAGTGCACAGGATGGTGGGTGCTGTACATTGGGATTGTGATCCAAAGTTCCCAGATGAGTTGCAAGTCTTGGTAGCAGAAATGTCCTGATGAAGTCCACAGTCATATGATACATTAGTCCAACTTGAACTCCCCATATCATGTGGGAGAGTTGTGTTGCATTCGACAGGGTGAAAAGTTTGCACACAAAGGAGAATGTCCGGAACAGGTGTTGGCTTCCTGGGGGATATACGTGGCCATCAGCCTCTCAGTTTTCCTTCCTCGGACGACCCCTCTTCTTTGGGGGGGACCCTCACGTGCAGGCTGCTGCGGTGCAGGGGACTCTCCGCCAGAGTCCTCCTCCCTCCCTGTGGCAGTGTCAGTTGTTGCAGCACCAGATGTTGTGGGCACACAGGGAGGTGTGGCCATGTTGGTGCTAATCTGGCGGAGGCATGTCAATATGTCCCTATGCACCGCTGTGAGTTCTTGCAATGTGTCCCACTTGGACTCCATGCGAGACATGTGTGTCTCCACACGGGACATGTGGGAGTCCAAGCGGGCATGATGGGCAGCCTGCTGCTGTTGTATGTCCTTGAGGATCCCCAATACCTGTCTGACCTCTCCGGTGCTATTCTGGTACGCATCAGCGATGCGTGCCAGTTGTGGGTCATCATGCAGTCCAGACCCCTCTGCAAGCAGCGACCTATGTCTACCACCCCTCCCACCACCCCTGGCGACACGTGCAGGACCTGCGGTGGCACGCACAGGTGACCCGAGGCCCCCTTGGGGGTTTTATGAAAAACACACAAGTTTGGCAGTGTACCCCGTAAAGACCTAGCACCTGACCCACTATCCCTAATTAGTGTAATAGGATTTCTCCAATGATAGTGTGTGCACACCGTTAACACACCCACTGCCGCGGTGCAATCCAAAACAGGATTATAACAAACAAACTAAAGCGCAAAGGTGCACCACTTCGTAACAAGAAACAACAGACACATCACAAATCATCAGATCCGTGTCCATAATATTTTCCATATATTTTCTTCTTTTATTTTTCGAAATATTCTTGATATGTAAAAACCACAGCCGACGCGTTTCGTCCAATAATGGACTTCTTCAGGGCTGTAAATTTGACAAACATATATGTACATAAATATATATATATAAAAAAGACATCACCAACATCAATATTCACATTCAGACAATATATATATGTACAGCTTATGTACAGAAAAATAATAACCATAAAGACAGGACAAAAAATCACATAAATATTATACTTAACGTATAACAATTTCACAACATGTATCGACTAACAAAACTTCTATCTTTAAGACAAACACCTAATTTTAACATTTGTGTACAATATTTAGACAACTATGAATCACATACTGTTTGTATAAAACCATAAACAGAATTACATTTATATAAATGAGTTTTAAAAAGGTGGAAAGAGAGATCGCAGAGAAATTTTGTAGGAAAATTCATGAGAAAGAGTGCAGAGAAATTTATAGAAAAAATTCATGAGAAAGAGTATATAAAATATCATATTATCTCCTCCTGTGGTTGAACAATCAATAATATGAGGAAATGAGTATTTAGAACAATAACCCTGTATTGTTCTAAACACTAGCCCTGTATAACCCAAGATTAATAACCAAAAAAGGGGTGAACAGGAAAAGACGGGGAAGAAAAGGGCTACCAATACTCAGAGAGACCCCTTGGGGGTTGTTAGTGGTGTTGTTGTCCATTGCTCCACAGTGGGCCTGGGGCCCTGTGCTGTTGTCATCGGTGGTCCTTGGTCTGTCCGTGTCGGCGGGGGTGGTCTGTGTGTTGGCAGTTGTTGGAGGGGTGGGTGCAGGGGGTGCAGATGTTGGTCCTGCTGGTGCTGCATGATGACTCACACTGGAGGTGCCAGGTAGGTCTTCGCCATCCGAGGAGGGCAGAGGCTGTTCCACACCAGTGAGCTCAGTGTCCCCCGGAGCCTGGGACAGGGACTCCTCCTCGCCTGCTGCTGTGTCCCCATCATCATCACCTGTATTTGGAAAAGACACACATTGTATGTTATGTTTCTACAGGCATCAATGGTTCACACACCTGACAGTTGTGACTGTACCTCTGGATGCGGGCATGTACATTGCATTGTCCTACGTTGTCACAGTAAGAGGTTGATATTGGTGTAGCACATTGTCCTGCATACCTGGGGCATTTCAATGTGAATGTTGAGGTGTGTGCATGGCCAGCATTGGTTGTATTTGGTGGACATCCGGCCATCCTTCTCCACCTAGCCCAGTTATCCCACCATGAAGCATGCCACCCTTGCAGTGGGTTCAGGTTGACTCTCAGGATGTCATTCAGTGGTGTTCTGCTGTTTGTTGGTGCACAGTTCCCAGCAGGGCCTTGTGCTCCCCACAGCAGTACCCAGTGTCAGCCATCTTGTCAGTCCTTATCCACTCCCTGTGATGTGAGCATGGTTCAGAGTGGTGTTGATGGGCCAATTGTGAGGGTGAGCAATATCTGTGACTACAACTCCCATCATGCTATTGCCTACACCCCCCTTCCCAGCATGCTCGTACTTCCTTTCTTTTGACTCTGCTTCCCTGTGGGGTAGTGTGCCAGTGCTGACAGGAAGGCTGACAGTGTTGTCCTTGCGTTTGTTTGGCTACAAGTCCCAAGAGTGTCCCTGTGCTTCACACAGCATTACCCAGGGTGGTGGTTCTTTGTGGGATCTTCATTTCGTGTGTGAGGCATTGCATTCTCCCAGGTGGGTTATGTGGAGTTTGTGTTGAGGGGGTGTGTGAGGAGAGCTGCTTGTAACTATGGTCAGTGCTGTCAGTCCTCCTTCCCACCCAGCCAGATATCCCACCATGCAACGTGCTTGCATTGCAGGGAGTGAAAGTTGGCTTTCAGGATGTCAGGCAGTGGTGTTCTGCTGTTTGTTGGTGCACAGTTCCCAGCAGGGCCTTGTGCTCCCCACAGCAGTACCCAGTGTCATCCATCTTGTCAGTCCTTATCCACTCCCTGTGATGTGAGCATGGTTCAGAGTGGTGTTGATGGGCCAATTGTGAGGGTGAGCAATATCTGTGACTACAACTCCCATCATGCTATTGCCTACACCCCCCTTCCCAGCATGCCCATACTTCCTTCCTTTTGAGTGGACTTCACTGTGTGTGAGTGTGACAGCAATGGTAAGATGGCTGACAGTGTGGTCCTGTTGTTTGTTGGTGCACAGTTCCCAGCAGGGCCTTGTGCTCCCCACAGCAGTACCCAGTGTCAGCCATATTGTCAGTCCTTTTCCACTCCCTGTGTTGTGAGCATGGTTCAGAGTGGTGTTTGTGTTCCAAATGTGAGGCTGCCCATTATCTGTTACTACGAGTCCCATCATGCTCTTGGCTACACTGACTTCACCAGCATACACAGGATTCCTTCCTTTCTGTGAGCTTCCCTGTGAGGTGGTGTTCTAGTGGTGGCTAAATATCTGACAGTGTTTGTTGGTTAGATTTGTGCCACTGCGTAGCTCTATTTGGTATTGGGTTTGTACATGTCATGACACAGTTACATATCACTATGACATGGCATGTATTGTGTTTATCTGACTAACATACACATCTTGGGATGATTATCTTTTGGTTGCTGTTGATTTGCTAGGGGTGCATGGTTTGACTATCCCCTTGACAGTGATGTGTGTGTATTGTCACATAATATTGTGTATATTAGTTGTGTACTCACCAGGCTCTGGGATGTTTGTTAGTCCATATACGCTCACTGGTGGTAGGATGGCCCGCACCTTCTCCTCCCAGGGCCTGAGGTATACTGGTTTGGCAGGAGGGCCACTGCCGGTGTGCTGGCTCAGGAGGTATTCCTTCTTCAGTAGGTCCCTGACCCTCCTGCGCACATCATACCACCTGTTCTGGATGTCTTCCATTGTGCGCAAACATGGTGATTGTGCGTTGACCCTGTCGACGATCCTCGCCCACATCTTGGTTTTCTGTGCCATGGGGGTCTGTTGGACCAATGTGCCAAACAACTGTGGCTCTACCCTCAGGATCTCGTCTACCATGACTTCCAATTCACTATCTAGGAACTTTGGATTCTTCTTTAGGGGCATGGTGATGGGTGGTGGTGGTGATTGATGTGTGTGTGTGTGCAAGTGAGGGTGTGTGAGTGTAGGTTTTGCTGGGTGTGTGTGAGGGTGCTATTTGTTGAGGTGCTAATGGTGTGTGGCTTTTGTGTTGGATGAGCTGTGTGTGTGTCTGTGTTTGCTGTCTGATGGTGTTCTGTGCTGGCAGGTCAGTGGAATTTGCAAAGGATCATGGTAGGGATTTGTGGCCTTTATGTAGGTGGAGTTGGGGGTGTGTCCTTGTTCCATTTTTTCCCCCTGTATTTATTGGCTTTGTCATTGCTTGTTTGGCCCTCTTTTTTGTATTTTTTCATTTGTAATTATTGTGCATGTAGGAGACGTTCTTCTGACCGAGTAGGACGTTGCAGTTGTCTTGTGCGCGCCTCTCCGAGTCGTTCCCGCTGTGTTTCAGCTCAGTTTCATATGCGGCGTACGCGTCGGTCGCGGAGTATTGTGTTTGTTCGGCTGGCTTTTGTATGCGTGTCGGTCGTACGGCTTGGGCTCCGTGCGAATCGATCTGATTTTGCACCCATTGCATCGTACTGCGCGAGTCGGAGTTCGCGGGTACGTTTCGTTCGGGTTGATTCCTGGTGTGTGTCGGTCGGTTCGATTCGTGTGGTTTCCCGGCCGGATAGCTTGTTTCTGTCCGGGTCGGTCGTTCGCCTTGAGTTCCGTACGAGTCGGTTGTGATTCACATGCATTTCATTGTACTTCCCAGGTCGGGCAACGCCGGTACGTGTCGGTCGGACTATATTCCCGTACCGAGTCGGTCGGGTGGTTTTCCGGCCCGAATCGGATTCGGCCCCTAAATGTAGTGTAAAATGTAGTTTTAAAAAATATTAAATATTTTAATATTTTAATTTATAATATATATATTTTTTTATTTATTTTTATGTTACAGGTGTATGTATATATATATGTATTTATAATGTTTAATATATTTCTAACATTTTATAATTTATTAAAATAATTATTTATTAATTATTATTAAGTAAATATATATATTACATTTTATATATGTATATTTAATTTATTTTTACATTACATTTATTACTTATAATTGTTAACATTTTCTAATAATTCTAAATATTTTTTTTAAGTTATATGTATTATTTAATTTATTTTACATTATTTCTTAAACATTTTAAAAAAACAATATTTTGTACTTCGATATTTTTAACAACTATATTATTTTTCCGATATTTTAGTACTTACCATTATGAAGATAGGATGTCGATATTTTTGACATCGATATTTATGTCCCGATATTTTGGGAACACGATATTTTGTCACTCAATATTATGTCAGTGATCCGAGTAAAACAAGACTAAAACAACAAAAAAACAATAAGTAGAACAGAAGGTCTGAATTTTTAAAGGGTAAATCAAAAAGTAGTGCTTAGAAGCAAATAGTGCATAGGGGTTTCTTGAGGTCACACTAGACTGAGGTAAATCCAAAGTTCACGCTGACCAAGATAGAGGGCAGGCCGGCTACAGGACTCTTGCAGGTCCCTCTAAAAAAGTACCTTGGTTGGATCAGGCGTTGATGTTGAAGGCTCGATTTGTCGGTTCCGATCCGTGCAGGCCATGAAGGCTTCATTGATGAACCTCTTTACGATGTAGGTGATGCATCATCATCGAGCCATGCTGTCCGTCATTGTCGAGCTGAGCAGTTGATGCAGACTTCGGCGATGTACCCCTTTACAATGCAGGCTATGCCTTGTAGTCAAGCCGTGCTGTCTGTCGTCGTCGAGCCACGCAGTCAGTCGAGGCGATGTCTTCGATCAGCTTCTGCGTGGAAGGGCACTGCATTGGTTCTGTAAATTTGTTACTGCTTCGAATGTTGCAGAAAAATTGAAGCAGAACTCAATTTTAAGGCCCAGGACTGAATTGGCACCTCTTGGCAGGGCAGGACTTACAAATGGCAGAGTCCAGCAGATGAAACAGAGTGGAAGGAAGTCTTTGATGGCCATGAGAATTCAAAACAGGAGACAAGCCAGCAAGCCACTAGTGTCACTTAAGTTCTTCAAGGATGTAGAGATGCAGGTCCAGTCCTTCTCACTCCCAGGCAAGAGGCAGCAGGCAGCAGTCCAACACAGCAAAGTATCAGTTCCTCCTGGCAGCACAGCAGTTTCCTTCTTCCTGGCATAATGTCCTCAGATCCAGAAGTGTACTGAAGTCAAGGTTTCAGAGGTCCAGTACTTATACTCCATATGGCCTGAGACTTCAAAGAGATGATTTGAAGTGCACAAGGCTCTGCATTTTATGGCTTGGTCCAAACTCACTACAGGAGGGTATGCAACCGTTTGTATGGGGACAAGCACAGCCCTATTCAGGTGCAAGTGCCAGCTCCTCCCTCCCATCCTGCCTCACGATGACCCATTAACATGCAGATGGCTTCTCAGTCACACCTACTTTGCCTTTGTGTGTGGCTGTCTAGAGGGAATGCAGTAAGCTAGCTGTCACCCACCCCAGACGTGCACTCCAGGGACAGGCTGATAGCACTAAATGGTTTAAGTAAGAAACTGCTAACTTAAAAGTAGCATTTTCAGAACTGCAATTTAAAAACCAACTTCACTATAAGCGGTGTTTTTAAGTTGTGTGTCCAGAGACACCAAATTTGATTTTCCTATCTTGTCCCAATGAATAGCTACACTTATAAAATTTTAGCAGGCAGTCCCCATGTTAACCTCTGGGAGCGATAGGCCTTGCAGTAGTGAAAAAGAAATTTAAGAGCATTTCACCACCAGGACATGCAAAACTTAAAAGTACATGCCCTACTTTTTATATGCACCCCACCCTGACCTTAGGGTTGTCTAGGGCCTACCTTTAAGGATGACTTACATGTAATCAAAAGGAAGGTTTGGGCCTGGAAAGTAGGTTACCTTGCCAGGTCGAAATGGCAGTTTAAACTGCACACACAGCCTCTGCAGTGCAGACCTGATCCATGTTTAAAGTGCTACTTAAGTGGGTGGCAAAATCAGTGCTGCAAGCCCAATCATAGCATTTAATTTGCAAGACTTGGGCACAGAGAGTGAACTTTACTAAGGACATATGAGTAAATTAAATATGTCAATTGTGTATGAGCCAATGCTGCCATGTTTGGAGTACAGAGCACATACATTTTAGCACTGGTTAGAAGTGGCAAAGTGCCCAGAATCCTAAAGCCAGCAAAAATGAAGTCAGCAAAACAGGCGGTCAGAAGGCAAAAAGTCAGGAGAAACCACACCAAGGATGCCAGGTCTTACAAAAATCATGAGTGTTCTACCCAGAGCTTCCCAGTAAAAGATCTTCAAATGTGGAAAGCTGTCATTTTTTAGCTAACCGTCCACCGCTGACAAATATGGTGGTGTGAACATCAGAAGTGTGGATCCGGGCAGGGCAGACTTAACCTTCCATTTTTCTAGTGTAGAAAAACTGAGCACAATTGAGTGGGTTATAGTAAAATCTAGTAGACACTGTGTAAAGTATGTATGTTAATGGCAGACATGATACTATGAACTATATAAAAACAAGGTATGGATATTATGATAATTTCACCATCGTAACAACCTCTAGATGGATATCCATATGTTCTGTCACTCCCCAAAGAAACTGTCATGAGAGTTTGAGGTGATGTCCTTGCCTGGAATAATTCCTTGAAAAACAGGTGATGTAAAAGTCTCAACTGCACCGGCTAGAAATTTGATCTTCATTTTGGTGAAGAACTTTTAATCAACTTTAAATAATGAGATTTGCCAAATTTATTTGACACTAAAAAATAATTTGACATTTCATGCGATTTTGCAATTACACTGAGGTGAAAACAGATTTTTTTTGTTTTGTACTAATTGTCGCACCTAAGTCTCTAGGGATATCTTTTTCAGTATTTACTGACCCTCACCCACAGAGGTGGCATGCTTTATTATTATGTCAGGCTCTATGATGGGTGGGTGACGCAATGCCCAACTGCCTCTTGGCAGGGGTCTCTGATCGAAATATTTTTTAGCCCTTGTTGCAATGGAATGGGGTTGTGGTGGTAGATAGGGTGTAATGGGTATGGTGATAACCCCAAATGACACATTTTATTCTTGGGCCTTAACTGTGGGCCAGTATGGCGGTCGCATCCTAATATGTGTGGTGGGACCGCCGCACGTTTGGCGGGCGGTCCCAGCACCGATACGATGTCCGCCCGCCATCGTAATGAGCCCCTAAGTTCTTTATTGGAAGGAAATATGGTTCATAAGGCTATTTTCAACCTACTCAACTAACAGCTACGTAATTCTTGTATGTGTGACTCCACCCTGATATCTTGAAAAATGTAGATCAAAAGGGCACATCCACAAAATCAATGTATGCTAATGGATTGGCTAATTATCTGTCATTATATTGTGATTTGTTATCGGAACAATGAAATACCCCAAATTAATTTTATAGGACTATATAAATACACCACGCACTGCCTATTTTCTTATGCTCACCCAGTGATATTGGTAATATCCCAGATGATGTTAAGTTTGATCTCACTGATGATGTTCTTTGTAAAACCATTGGGTATGTCATGTTGGAAGGTATGAACAGTAATGTGGCTTGGCATTAGGCATGTGAAGTTGTCAATATTTTAGGTCATTTGGAATTTCATGCCATAATCTCATTTCACCTCCAACTGAAGTATCTTTGTGAAATTTGGAGGGATTTTATTACAATAGGTTGGTACATATTCTATGGTTGGAACCTAACTAAAGCATCAGCTATTTGTATCATAGAATTTTATGAATGATGTAGTGATAGGTTATGCAATGAACTTTACACATCTGCAGAATAAAAGAAATTATCCCGATTCCCTAAGACCATGCCTAGTACATATGTATGGAACATATAGTGACTATCAGAGATCATGTTCTGTGTACACAAGTCAGATATACCTATGACTGCTGACCATGTTAAGATACACAACATTTGACTGGTAAGCGTTAGTTACAGCCCGTGTTAATGCTTGTGTGAGGAAGAAAGAACAACAGCACATAACCTACTACAGACTGTATTTAAGGCATGCATCTTGTACATCTCATGCACTGTTAGAACCATTCTGTTCATCCACACAAGGGCTCCATCCTTCAATTGCAGATGCTGAGTAGAAGTGACTGTATGGTACAGACAATGCTTTGCCCGTGTGGATCATTCTGACACCAAGCGTAGTCTACAGCTTTCTGCTGCAGACATTGTTAAGCGCATGTACTTGATACACACAGTAGCCGTGTGTTTCTACCACTCATGTGAACCAAAGAGTGTCCCACCCTCCAGCTGCTGGTTCTTACTCAAGGTGTAAGTAATAGGACTTCTAGACCTTGGGAGAAAAAGGCTACTTTGAAGTGTACTGAGTTTCTACAAGGTCCAGAACAATGTGAATCACAAATCTAACCTGTAAAAATCTTTGGCTCACTATTGGTATTGGTTGATTGATTCAAGCAGCAAGGCTTTCCTCAGAGGGATCATTGAAAGAAGATCGAGGACAAAAATATTGTGTGGACAGAAGATCATGTCAAAAACATCTCTGGTTAAAATATCGAAATATTGAGAAGGTAAGTGCAAAGAGGTAAGTATAGATTTACTATTCTTGACTCCATATATATATATATATATATATATATATATATATATATATATATATATATATATATCACAAAGTTAAATACAAGTGGAATTAAGTATAAAAAAAACTTTGCATACCCATAGAAACTTACTTTCACAATATTCTTGCCCTCGATATTCTTGACAATGTTTTGTCCACATAGTATTTTTGACTCAATTGTTTTGTCCAAATACCCCTCAGAGACAGTGTGCATAGTAGGCATACAAAAACAAGACAAAGAAAGAGATTTTTTAGATATGAAGAACTAAAACGTACAAAGAAAGTTGGCAAACCACAAACTAGGGAAAATAGGTCAAAATTAAGAAAAGAGAAGTTTTATAAAAGGTGACAAAAAATTACAAAACATTAGAAATTGGCCAGAAATCGTCCATAGTTGCTCAAGTGTCATTTTCTATTTAAATGTAATGTTTGAATCTTGCATAATCTTGCTGCTTCACCCACTAAAACGGTGTTAAACTCCATTGTATCCTCTGAATTCTCGAAGAGGCAAGATACAGCAAATGACTTCAGCCTTGAAGGTCTAATAAGCCATAGGGAAAAGGGTTGAGTTTCTTGGCACTTGAACAAAATCAGTCTACAGTTACAAAGTCGCTCATTCAAAGGCAGTGGCGTCTCCTCCGCTAAGGCGGACGAGCGTCGCCCCACAGTTTCTTTCATCAGTATAAGAAAAAATAAAATGTTAATATTATTATCATTTATTTTTCTCTTTTTCGTGCAGGGCAGCGAGGCGGGACGGGGCGGGCTGGCAGAGCAGCAGAGGAGTGGTTTGCCCCACTCCTAAGTGCGCATGACTGTTTGGCCGGCCCTCTCAGCTGACCATAAATGTCATGCGCACTTTCCCTCTTCTCCACCCAGGCTGCATTACAGCCTGGGTGAAGAGCATGCCCAGGTACATATGCCCTGTCTGAGCACCGAGCCATGGCGCTCAGCCCAATCACAACGCTGCATTGCAGCGTTATGATTGGCTCAGTGGAGCCTGGGTGCTTCCAGGCTGCTTCCTGTTCCTGCCAGTGGGAGAAGGAGAGACGCAACCAGGAGGAGCGGCAAGGTAAGTTGAAATAATTTTTTTATTTAACCTCACCCCCCCACTCACCAGGCCCTCCCCCCCCCCCCGCTGCCGCCCCCCCCTCCACCCCCGATCGGTGCCGGCCGCCGCTGGTCAAAGGGGTCGTCTATATATGGAGAATCTTTGGTGAGGCGGTGTGTGGAACTTGAGGCAGGAACATCTAGGGTGCAGGTTGCATGAACACTCACATTCAAGTGATGCTGTGTTGAAATGTTATACTTGGTAAAGAAAGCTACTGTTTTTACAGCTGTGGGTTTGGCGGCTTTAGTTGGATTGAAAAAACCCAGTTTTAAACAGAATAATTCCCTGGTTCAAATTGTGAAATGTTCACCGTACGTAAAATCCAGAACATTACTTGTAGGTGTCTTCACGCTAGTGCCACTGCAGCAATACCACTTTTAACAGTCTCCCTGAGTAGCTCTCTCTGGGCATGGTCTCCTCTCCCTCAAATTCAGGCCCCTCTTGGCAAATTTCTCCCAAACTGGAGAGCCTGTTCTAGACAGCCAAATCCTCACATTCTCCGCGCCAAGGCTTATTTGAGAAAGTTCTAACAGCAGACAGGCTCTTCTAAGAAAATGGGTCTAAATGGCACAGCAGACCAACATGCAGAAAACCTGCCCGGCCAGTTCTTGAGGAGATCACTGATACATTACTCAGGGCCCACAATCATGAACTGCTGACAATCTTTAGTGTGTCACACAAAGCTGAAGGCCTTTAAATAAAAGTTCTCATGACATGTTTCACAATCATGTTACCTGAATATCACAAAAAAATGAATTGTCTGTCACAGGCAGTGTGTGTTTGTAAGTAACAGTACCCCGGTATTTGTAAAGCGTGAACTAATCACCCCTAATAGTCTCAAGGCGCTGGGGGCAGTCGGGGAGATTAAGCGAGCTATTGCCCAGAGTCACATGGTACTGGGCTGAGCTGCCGCCGAGAATCGACCCGTGAGCCCTGGTCTCTAGGAGTCGGCTGCCCTGACCGCTGCGCCACATCTTTCCCACACCTCTCCCACTGTTTGTGCATGTCTATTTACGTGCTCACAGGTATGTGTGATGCATTTTGGAGACCTGTGCAATTTTTCACACGCTACAGCCTTTTTGCAGATAGTAGCAATAGTTTGGCACGGCCTGATGCACAAACATGGTAACTTTGTTAAAATATATTGGTCCCGAGCCCCAAAAGAGTAATAATACATTTTCACCCATGAAAGTTCTCATAAGATCAGTTGCATTTAAAAAAAAAAAAATTACATTCATAAACATTGGCGGTAGTAGGCTTGGAAAGCCACATGAGCCGCAGATTTCCAAGTGTACTATTGAAAATATGATGTGAAGTTTTAGGACATTGTATTTCACTTAATATGCAAATAAATACACCAAATAATTCTAGATTGGAGAAAGTCCACTACACTGGACAATTCCATTTTTCCTTTCTATAAAGACACTCTTTTCCCCTGTGAAAACACTCCTTCTCTAATCTCACCACAAAGTTTGGGGTGTTCCATTCCACCTTTCACCCAGGAAAGGTATTGTGGTGTTCATGTAGCATTTAGTGGCGAGATTGTTTTACAGACTTTGACTTGAATTTTCTGGTTACCTAGGAGCCTGTATTATGTATATTGTAGTATTTGGAATGTGTTGGGCAAGGGATTGTAACACCAGCGTCAGTTGGTGCTGATCCTGTGAGCCCTCTTTACATGTATCCTGCATTTCCTCTTTAACAACAATAAATCTTACATGAAACTTATGAAGTCTGTTGGAAATCACATAACAGGTATTTAATCCTGCTCTTTGCAGAAGTAATTCTGCAACCATACCCAGGGAGGGAAAGGGTCAGATGTTTGTGAGTGCCCACAAACTAATTAGTTGTGTTTACTCACAAACTCTCAAGGCAAACCATACCTTGACCCATTCACTCCCCATATCTTGTGTGGGGCTTCCTATTGTGTAATTTTTACACATATGTGGAGTATATTTATGCAGGAATAAATACATTTACACCTGCTAGGTATTCTTTTGTGGATACCTCAAAACAGGGGCGTAGTGAACTCCCTGCTTTAGCAGCTTAAGTGTGGGTGGTCTTCTTGATGGACCTCTTCTGTCTGCAGCTCAGCAGACAAAGGCTCTTAAGGAGGGTGGTTGGTTGGTTGAATGAGTGAAAGGACTGATGGTTAGGTGTATGAGTGAAAGGGTGGATGGGTGCATGAATGAATGAATGACTGAAGAGATGGATGTAAGGATGGATGAGTGCAAGAATTAATGGATAGGAAAAAGGGAGGGTGGATGAATGGATACACGTGTGGATAGATGGATAAGAGAAAGAATGGATGGATGAATGACAGAGGGTGGTGGATGGAATAAAAAGGGTGAATGGATGGATGAATGAATGGTGGATGGATGATGAGAAAGGATGGATGGATTAGTAAGAGTGTGGATGGATGAGTGGAGTGAAAGGGTGAATAGATGGATGGAATGAAAGGGTGGATAGACAGATGAGAAAAAGGATGGGTGCTGGGACGCCGTGATCCTCCCAACTTTTGAAGCTACAGTGGGGTGAAGTTCTTGATGGGCCTCTTCTGTCTGCAACTTGGCAGACAAAGGGGGTTAGTGAGTGAAAGGATAGATGGATAGATGTGTGAGTGAAAGGGTAGATGGATGGGTGAATGAAAGGATGGGTAGATGGATGGATAAATGACTTAAAGGATGGATGAGTGAAAGAATGGATGGATGAGTGAAAGAGTGGATGGATAAGTGATAGTAGATGGATGGATGAAAGGGTGGATGATTGAAAAAATGGATTGGTGAGTGAAAGGGAGGGTGGAAGAATTGATAGATGAGATGAGTGAAAGGGAGGATGTACAGATGAATGGAGTGAAAGGGTAGATTGCATGGAGTGAAATGGTGGATGTATCAGCAAAAGGATAGATGGATGAGTGAAAAGATTGATGGATGAGTGAAAGGATTGATGGATGAGTGAAAAGATGGATGAGTGAAAGGATGGATGAGTGAAATAATGGATGGGTGAGTGAAGGGGAGGGTGGATGGGTGGATGGATGAAAGGGTGAATGGATGGCTGAATGAAAGAATGGATGAGTGAAAGGTAGGGTGGATTAATGAAAGGGTGGATGGATGGATGAGTGAAAGAATCAATGGATGAGTGAAAGGCATGGGGGATGAATGGACGGATATGTGAAAGCATGGATGGATAAGTGAGTGGGTGGATGGAAGAGGGAAAGGGTGAATGGGTGGATGAGTGTTTAGGTGGAAGGATGGGTGAAAGGATGGATGATTGGATAGCTGAGTGTAAGGATGGATGGATGAATGGATGAATGAGTGAAAGGAAGGATAGAAGGATGGAGTGCAAGGATGGGTGAATGGAGTGAAAGGGTGTATGGAAGGATTGAAAGTGTGGATGGATGGGTGAATGACCGAAGGGATGGATGGATTAGTGGAAGGGTGGATGTAGAGATGGATAAGTGAAAGGGTGGATGGATGGATAGATGGATGGATAGGTTTGGATATGCATGCATAGGTTTAAATATGGCTGGGCGGGCAGACAGAATGGTGAAAGACTGAATGATAGATGAAAGAATGTAAGGATGACATAATGTAAAGGTGACATTTTGGATATCAGCAGGTGGAAGGAAGGATGAGTGGATAGATGCTTGGATGGAAGAGACAAGAGAACTCGTCTGGGGAGGGTCGTGATGACTTGCTTTGTTTACTTGGTGCCGTAAAATCTTCAGTTTGAAGTGGGGGGTATTTTAATTTTCTGGCTACTACGTTGCCTCAAAAGCTAAATAGAGACAATTTCAATCCTAAACATATGTTAATAGCCAAAAAAAAGGCTTGTGTTTTTGACTCTGTGTTTTGTGACATAATAAACAAATTTAAACCACCTCTCAAAATATATTTCCCAATCCTGAAGAGTTCAGGTTGGAACGTGAATTTTATATTCGATTTCCAGTCTTCTTGGCTTTAAAAATAACACTAGATATAAACGTATACTATTCAACAATATGTTGATGATATGCTGATTGGAATTTACCCATATAATAAAACCATGACTATCAAAGTTACCTCTGACTACATACCTATTTTGTTGGTGCCCGTTTCAGCAGTTTTTCATATTTGCTTTCCCAAAAATGTTAAAGCACAATCACTGGTTTGGACTTTTATGATAAAACATGCCGCTTCAATATTAAATATGCCACCGTCTAAATAAAGAATAAACACCCTTCATATGCACCCAACAGCTGTACTCAAAATTCACTATAAAGAGAAATAATTAAACACATGAATAATAACAAAAAATAAGAATCATTCTCAATATAAAATCCATTTAACAATAATTCTGGAGGCGCTGAGGCCAAACATTTATCCGTTCCTCCTCTTTACATCTTTGAGAGAACCACTGCCGAAAGTGACTGTTTTCAGTAGTGCTCATTACAGAAGTAAATACTGCTGACTGCTGTAAAATCCTATCTTCCGGGGTTCCTTGGGAGCAGGAGGGAGGGGGATGGGGAGTTACAATTGTCACCGCCATTAAATGGATTATTGCTGGTGGTAATTGCATTACTACCGACAGTCACTAATGCAGGAAAAATCACTGGCCAAACACTGCAGGTTGTGTTGCACAAATAGGATTACCTGCTATTTAGTAAGGGTAGAACAGATAACCACATGTTCCACGTGAAGCATCCTGTAGGGGTGGTCGCGACTAACCCTGGGCAAAGCACTACGCTACGCTCGCGTAGTTTGCGAAGTTTGCGCTACTTCGCACTACGCGAATTGCACGTAGCACAGTGCAAACATGCGTAGCGTAGTGCAGCGGTCATTTTTTGCTTGCTCACGGTCCTCAACGTCAAGTTGGCGACTGCAAGCAAGCAAAATGACATCCCGGTGAGACTTTTTCCTCGTTCGCGATCAGCAACATCAAGTTGCCGATCGCGAGCGTGGAAAATAAACCTCCCAGCGAGATTCTCAACGCAAGGAGGTCAGGTTTCTCATTGCGAGTGGTCACGTATGCTCGCGACCGCTCGCGATGAGAAACTACCAGTCCGCGTTGAGAAAGCTGCAGCTCGAGTAAAAATCTACTCGAGCGGCAGTAAAAGACAGCTCGCACTGTGCAAGATGCCGTTTTCAATGATTGCACAGTGCGGACAAGCATCCAGCACTGTGCAATCATCGCGAACAGCGCACTACGCAGTTCGCGTAGTGCTACGCGTAGCTCGCGTAGTGCGAAGTGCACTTCGCGTGGCTTCGCGTAGCGCTACTTCGCGAACTACGCCCAGGGTTAGTCGCGACACACCAAGGCGGTGACGAAGCAGTGCTTTATCCTTCTCGACCATATTACTGCCCATTAAATGTTTTCAGCAGGTGATATGTTTCACCTCTGGCGGTCAATTTATTCCCCCATCGGTTTTTGATTTAGCTACAAAGTGGGTTCCTGTATGTGTTCGGCTGACTGTATGTTGTACAGTTGGCTGTAATTGGCACTAGTGGTATTAACCCTTGCAGGGAATCAAATTCATTAACACATTTCACTTCTCCACATTGAACTGTGGAGAGGCGGTGATGCTTTTTTGTCCTGCTTCCTGAAGAAAAGAAGTGACTAAAATCAAGCCTAAGAAAAAACATAGGAGTGTATTTACTAGGAAATGGCGCAGTGCAGCGCTGCAAGCAATTTTGCAGCACCGCGCTGCGTCATGTAAAAATGCAGGGATGCGCCGTATTTACAAGAATACGGCGCACTTCTGCGTCTTCCCTTGCGCTGTCACTGAAAAAAAGCTGCCTGCAGAATGCAGCACACATAGAAAGAGCAGAAATGAGGAGAAATAAAAGTATTTCTCCTTGTTGCACCAATCTAATGCCTGCTATTGAGTAGCGTTAGTTTTTGCGCTGCCTCAGATTCACAGATCCTTGTAAATCTGGGGCAGCATCAAAAAGCAATGGGGTTTGCGGTGGAACACCCACAGCAGCACCCATTGCACGCCCCTTTCATGCAGATACCTGCATGAAATGGTATTATATTTACAAAGCAGCGTTAAGCCACGCAAAGTGACTTAACGCCACTTTGTAAATATGTAGCAGGGCATTGCGCCACCGGAACATCAGAAAAACTGAAGTTCCAGTGGCACAAATGTCCTTGTACATATGCCCACTCGTGAGGTGGTTCCTCGCTAAGATGTTTAGCAACAGAGAGAGGAATATTTTACATGTTTGGTGCTCTGGGGAGAGCAGAACAAACAGTGCGCCTACTTGTCGAGTTCTTACTGGCATACAAGTCATAGTACATGGCTACAGGTAACCAATGTCTTTTGACTCACATTTGCTCCTCTCGTGGATGCATTTAAGTTTACAGACGGCTAGGCTGGGTGAGCCCTATACCGTCCCTATGACTTGGCTTGCCACGATTTGTAACCATCACACTCCTACAAGTGTGACAATTCAAACTATTCCAGGCCCCCAAAGCAATAAGAATGGCTTGCACAGCAAGAATTAGTCAATTTTAATGTATATTGAATTAATATACACTTGTTGTTGTGCTCATCTGTAAATTAGACAGACAGCGCCATCATGTGACAGACTGTCATAAGAGCCAGTGTTGAAAATGAAGGGCCTCATTACGATGTCGGTCGGAAAGCATTCCGACCGACTCAGTGTCAAAATGGTTTGTGACCGAATCGGATTCGGGGAATCCGACCGACCGATTACGATGTTTCCGAACACCGTTCGGCCGGACTCCCAGTGACTTCAATGGGAGGCTGTATTTCGACAAACAACACAGGCGCCCCTTGAAAAAAGGGATGTTCGTGGAAAACCTTGCTCCCTGTGGTGGGCACCCCTTGGTGCCTGCCACACTGTGCATGATTGGAAAGAAAGGACCCATGGGTACCCCCACAGGCCCCAACCGAGGTCTATTGGTGAAGGGGGGGCTGCTACGGGCCCTCAAAATCGGATTCCGACAGCCAATCTGTGTCGGACAAACCGATTCGGAAAGGCTGTCTGAATCCGACATCATAATGCGTCGGTTCGAAACACGGTCCATAGACCTGTACGAATCGGCTCCGACTGACTCGGTTCCTCTGAATGCCAATCTGAACCAAGTTGGAACAACCGAACGGTTTCTGACTATCATAATCGGTTGGTCAGATTTGTTTCTGAGTCGGTGAGAAACGTGGGTTCCGAATTGGATTCGGACAAACCGAATGCTGTTCGGAGCTTTTCTGACCGACATCGTAATCGGCCCCTAAGTGCGTACCGAGCAAAGGAAAACATCGGCTCAAATTAAGCCCAGGTAAAAAATAATGGTGTGAGAGGGTAGTGTGCGTCCCAGGCTTCAGATGTCACAGGAAGTTTGAGCACACCCACAAACATTTGCTCTTTTAGCTATTCAGAAACTTTTTTTCACAGCCAATTCCCACCCTTGAAACAATCTCAGAGCTACTCCAGCCAAAAGTAGCACTAAATTAGTATCCATTAGTTGCAGCCGGGGCCCACTGGCACTGATTTTAGGGGACTGGCACTTATTTTACCTCAGCAGACTTTGATCCAAGACAAGAGAGAGAAAAACACAAAAGAGAGAAAAAAGGAGGAGGATAAAAATGGAAAAACATTGACAAAGGGAAAAAGCATGGATGACAAAGAACCTGCAAGAGTGAGATAAGGAGGCAGCGGCTCTCTATTGGTCGATTAAAGTGGCATGAGGTGGGATCAAGACTACACAGCCTTGCATCCAGCACCTCAACCTTCGATAGCCCCGGACATGGGCTTCTGAGCAAAACCTTGGGCCCCAGCACCTATTGTTTTTACAAATTATGCACTGGCAGGTAATAGCCTCAAAACTGGTCAAGGGATAGAGAAAGGGATTTCTCAAAGCAAACAAATATCTGGACATGAACAATTATAAAACATAAACATTACTAAGTGAATTTTAACTAACCTGCTTGGAGATTTTTGCACGAGCGAAAATATACTAAAAATGGAATTTACAAGATAATTCAAGGATTAAACCTGGGAACCTCAGTGAATTGAAAAAATTCAGACATTGACATCAATTATAGGAGTATTCCTAGACAGTAACTATAGTTTTTTTGTGAGTGAGGTCAATATTATTCGAGAAAATGTGGAGAGGAAGGCAATAAGAGATCCTGATGCTGTTACAGACAGCTGCAAATGTTTCCCTTGGATCAGGCCCATCAGCATTGCAGCTGGCACTACCTGGGAGGTCAGGGAAAGACGAGTGGGCTTTGTATTTTTTGCTCTTGCTTTCTTTAAAAACTGACCAATTCTGAAATATAGACACATCTGTGAAAATGCATATTTTCCAGCAACATTTTGACAATGTGTAAAAAGTCATTGAACAAAAAAGATCAGTACAGTTAGTAAGACAAAGCAAATAAATGCCACATCAGCATAACTTATAGCCCTTTCTTATCCTGTGGAAAGCAACCGTAAAGTCCCACATGACAGCGTACGTGACTTTCGTGTGTATTTAGGTGTTTATTTAAGGTTTCAGATTGCTTGTGTGACATTTTCACAATTTCAGTGTAATTATGAGTGACAGTCAACAACTATGAGTGACACTTTCTCGAGGTCGAAAATCAAGCAATGAAGACGAGGAAACATAAATATCAGAAATGACACCCTCACTGGGGCGTCAGACTCTACATAGGAATGGCATAAAGGTCAGACATGTGGCAGGTGTCGCGTCCCCCGGACCCACAGATACACCAGACACCGGTAGGGTTATGTTTCTTTATTGCTCTTGCTGTGAGGCGGCTGTACACATCCGTCTCTGTTCCCCTCTCCGTCGATACTGCTCTCCCCACACCCCTGACCGGATGTGGTGTCCGGTTCCCCTTGACCCCTCTGTCTCTGGCAGGGTCCTAGTGCCCTTCCCCAGGTCACTACATCTCCCCTTTGGTCACAAAGAAATGACGAGCACGTCAACCCGTGGATCGGGTGATGGTCATGGATACTAGCCTGTCAGCTGACGTGCCGGTGTGCTTTCGCCCGTTACATTTCCTCAATTAGTCTCTTGGGCCTCCTGCATGCTCTTCTTGAGCCGGTCTCCATTTGTTGCTCTTCCACTGGTCCTTGCTCCTGTCCGTTGCTTTCTGACCCGTTGTGTTCTGCTATTTCCTCATCTTGATCCTCTTCATGTTTCTCTTTCAGCCCTTTGAAGTGTGAGATATTCCGTGTGATCCTCTTGTGTTCTGATTCCGCAGTGATCATTGGGCCCTTCACTTTCGTTACTGTCAGCGGGTCTTTAGAGAACATGCTGTCAGATTTCCTCTGCTGACGTTGACGCACTATCACTGTGTCCCCTTCCTTCAGGTTTGACGGGATGGCGTGTCGCCTGGCATCTGCGTAGTCTTTCATCTTCCCTTTCGCCTCTCTGTCCTTAGCTGCAATGCTGCTGTTTTCTGGTGCCATGATTGCTTCTACTTGCGGTAGTCTCGTCCTGCATGTCCTTCCCAGTACTAGCTCCGCCGGGCATCTTCCTGTGGTGCTATGTGGCGTGTTTCTGTAGTCTCGAAGCATCTGACACAGAGCTTGGCTGAGCGATATCTGCGCCAGCTTCGCTCTTTGAACTACCTTTTGATGCTCCCCATGAACCTCTCTACCATTCCATTCGCCTGCGGCCACAACGGAGTTATTTTTCTGTGGTTTACTCCTAGGTAGACCATGAATCGGTGGAACTCGTCTCCTGAGAACGGAGGACCATTGTCTGTTTTCAGTGTCTCCGGTGAGCCCCAGGCTGCAAAAATGTCATCCAATATTGGTAGTGTTGCTGTTGCTGATGTTGATGACACCTGTCGCACTATAGGAAATCGCGAGTACTCATCCATGACTACCAACAGATAATGGCCTGTGTCCAGCGGCCCAAAGAAATCAGCTGCTAGTGTTGTCCACACCGCTCTTGGCAGTTCGGACATCTGTAGTGGTTCAGGCTTGGCTGGTGAGCCTGTCACTTGACAGAGGTGACATGTCATGATGGTGTTTTCCACCATGCGGTCCAGGCCAGGGAACCACACTTTCTCTCTTAGCAGTTTCTTTGTTGCTACCATGCCTCTGTGTGATTCATGAGCCAAATTGACCAGTTGCCGTCTGAGTGCATTCGGGATCACTATTCTGGTTCCTCGCATCATTATTCCTGTGTCTGTCTCAGACAGCTCTTCATGTATTTTCTTTAAAGCCAACATTTCTTCCTTGCATACTCCTTCTCCCCATGTGCAGTTATTGTTGATGTGCTTCCATCTCTGCCTTCTCACTGTCTCCATGGCCAGCTGCAGCGTTGCATCGTCCTCCGTCTCCTTTGCTAGCTCCGCTATTGTTATAGGTGCCGGTGTGTTTTGTTTCAGTATGAAATTTAGGTACTCTTCTGCCATGGATGTCATTGCCTGTGCCTGCGGCAGCGGGTGTCTCGACATGTAGTCTGCCGGGTTGTGTTCCTTCCCTGGCTTGTGTACAATCGTGAAATCGTAGTCCATCAGCCTTATGCCCCAGCGCTCGATCCTGGGTGGCATTTTGGCGGCCGGGCTGCCATAGATTGTTACCAGTGCCTGGTGGTCAGTTATGATGGTGAATGGCTTCCCATAGATGAACATGTGGTAGTGTTCACACGCCCAGACCACTGCTAGGCTTTCCTTTTCTGGTTGCGAGTATGCCTTCTCAATGTCTGTTAAGCTTTTGCTGGCATACGCGACTATTTTTCGTGGTGAGTCTCTCCCTGGTAGGTGTTGCGCTAGTATTGCCCCTAGTCCTACCGGGCTAGCATCTACAGTCAGTTCAGTGCACAGGTGCGGGTCAAAGTAAGCGAGATGTTCCACAGTCATCACTGCTTTTCTGATGTCCTCGAATGCCTTGTCGCATTTCTGGGACCAGACGAACTTCTGCCCTTGTCTGGTCAGTTCTCTTAGCGGTGTGCTTACTGTGGCAAAATCCTGTATGTATCGCGCACAGTAGCTGGCAAGTCCTAAAACGATCTCACTTCTGCCACATCCGTTGGAGGTTTGGCGTTCTTCAGCGTTTCTACTTTGCTGGGGTCTGGCCTCATCCCGTGCTTGGAAAAGATGTGTCCGAAGAACACCAGTTCCCCTCTCCCCAGCTCGCATTTGTCTCCATTCAGCGTCAGGCCCGCGTGCTCCAGCTGTGAACACACTTGACGCAGAGCGGTATCATGTTCTTTGTCTGTTTTGCCAAATACCAGAATGTCATCACTATAGTTGAGGCTGTTCTGCACCGGTCTTATCACCTGCCTTATTGTCTCCTGGAATATCTCCGCTGCCGATGATATTCCGAAACTCAGTCGCTTGTATCTGAACAGGCCCAGGTGTGTGGAGAATGTCGTGATGTACCGGGACTGGTGATCCAGCTCTAATTGATGGTACCCTTTGCACAGGTCCAGCTTCGAGAATCGGCAGGCCCCAGTGAGACAGCTGATCATGTCATTGAGGTGTGGCCCTGGGTGACGTTCCCTTGCGATTGCGGTGTTTGGGATCCTCATGTCTACACAGATGCGGATCTTTGAGGTGTCCTTCTTTGGAACTGCCACAATCGGTGATACCCACGGCGTTGGCCCTTCAGCATGTTCAATGATGTCTTGTGCCAGTAAGCTGGTTATCTCTTCCTCAACTTGTGGTTGTAGGTGGATCGGTACTCGTCTGTGATGTTGGGCCACCGGCTTAATTGACTCATTGATGTGTAATGTTATCTGTTTTCCTTTTAGCTTGCCGAGACCCTTCAGTATGGCTGGGTATTCTTGTAGAATGTTCTCCGTTTCTGACATGTGGTATGTCATTGCTAGTAGCCCCATCACCTGTGCCGTCACGTTGCTTAGCAGGCATGGTGCTGGGATATCACCCTTGAGCACGTGTACTTCTTCTTGGTAAGACTTGCCTTTGTATGTTAGAGTTTCCATGAACTTCCCCATGTTTTCTACTGGTCTTCTGGAGCCCCACGTGAACACATCCACGGTCGACGGTGACAGCGGTGGTTTCGCTTTCATTTTCTCGTATTCCGAGCTGCACATGATGTTGCATGTTGCTCCGCTGTCAAGCACGAACTTTGCTTGGTGGTTCCCCACATCAATGTTGACAGTGGCCGTTTTCTTTATTTGCTGCTTCTCCACGAGATGAATGTGCTCTGTTGTCTTCTCCTCCTTGGATGTGTCTGACATTAGATATAGTCTCTCTACTCTCACAGGTGCTGCCGTCTCGTCGGACTCGTCAGAGGAACTGCGATTTGCCGTTTCCATGTATCGTGCATATCTGTTGCTGGTCATCCTTGGTCTCATTGTTCTGCCTCTCTCGCTTCTGAACTGTCTGGTCATGCACGTGCTTGAAAAATGATTGTCCCTATTGCACTTCCTGCACTTCTGGCCCATTGCTGGGCAGGCACCAACATGTGGGAATTCGAGGCCACATCGGTAGCATGTTTGGTCGCGCTTTGTTGGGACTGGCGCCTGGAACTCTTTCTTTTTGAAATTCCCAGTGACACGATATGCGGACGCCACTCTCTTCTCCTTTCCCGTCTCCATCTGTTTGGCCTGCGCTGTGGCCCGTGCCTCCGTGCGAGCCATTGTCAGTATCTTTTCCAGCGTCGTTGGTTCCTTCAGGATGCGTGTTCGGAATTCCACTGATTGACAACCTTCGATGATACGCAATCTTATTGCTTGCTCATTGTCGAATTTGTCAAATTCGCAATACGCGACCAGTTTCCTCAGTCTCGTCGCGAAATCATCTAGGCTCTCTTCCCCTTGCTGGCAAGCAGTGTTGAACGTGTACCTCTCAAAATCGACGTTTCGTTGAGGGTCAAATTTCTGTGTGAGACACTTTATCACTCCCTTGTAGTTGGCTGTTTGAGCGTCGGGGAAAGTTAACAGTAGATCTTCTATTTCGTCCCCAGCGAGATTCAGAAGTAGGTGCAGTTGTTTGTTGTCTGGGACGTCCGTGGCGCTCATGTAGCGTTCAAATTTTCTGATCCACCTTTCCCACCTGATGCCTGCTTGCGGCTCCGACAAGCTAAATGGTAAGGGCCTGCGGAAAATGGCTTGCGTGCTCTTCTTCTCCTCATTGTCGCTCATTTTCTCCCCCTTTTTTTTTTTTAATTTTTTTTTTTTTTTAATTTATTCTTTATTCCCCTTTGGTTCCACTGTGTTCTGCTTTCGTTTCACAGTTGTCTTTTTTTTTTTTTTCTTCTTTTTCTGCCTTTTTCTATTCTTTTCAGTTGCCGCCTGACTCCAAAATGGCCGCCGCGCTGTTCTTTGCTCCTATTGGCCTGTTTTGCCTGACTTCAAAATGGCCGCCGTAGTCTCGCGATGTTTCTGTCCTCTGAGCTTTGCCTGACCTTCCAAAATGGCCGCTCCTTGTTTCTCGCCCCTTATTGGTCCAATCTGCCTGTCTTTAAAATGGCCGCCCTGCTCTCGCGATAGTTCCTTTGAACTTCGCGCGTCTCTCGGCTGTTTTGGGCTGCAGGCATGATCTCTTGCAGGGCAGCAGGGCACTTCAGTTTCTTACCGCTTCTCTGGCGGTCAGATGTCTTTTCACGGCGCGGACCAGGGTGGGCTCCTGGCTCCGTTTCTCTGGCAGTTTGATCTCTTTCCACGGCGCGGACCAGGGTGGGCTCCTGGCTCCGTCTTCAGCTTTTCCAGCACACGTCGTCGTCGGTCCCTCACGCAGCGGTGGTCGCCAGATGAGGATCCCGCCTCGTCGCCAGTTGTCGCGTCCCCCGGACCCACAGATACACCAGACACCGGTAGGGTTATGTTTCTTTATTGCTCTTGCTGTGAGGCGGCTGTACACATCCGTCTCTGTTCCCCTCTCCGTCGATACTGCTCTCCCCACACCCCTGACCGGATGTGGTGTCCGGTTCCCCTTTGACCCCTCTGTCTCTGGCAGGGTCCTAGTGCCCTTCCCCATGTCACTACAGCAGGCACCAGGGTACATTCATACAGTTATCATATCAGTGATTCTAAAACATTTTCTGAATAATCAATTAGTGATTACAACTGTGCTCAAGGGCGCCCTTTTGTATGATATACAATAAGAACCTTAAGATGGCCACTGCAACTTGGCTTAAGGAGTAGCCTCCCATTGACTTACAAACATAAAGACCCAAAAATCGGAATAATAGCTGACTTACTAAAAATACTTATCATAATACTGCTATTTTATTAAAGTACTGAGGATCGACAACCATATGTCAGTGAAAAATTCAAAGTATGCAAACCAATTAACAATTTGATGATGCAGAATAGAGGGCTACAGAGTTTCTACTTTGACACGCAAAAGTAATAGAAACTCCAGGTAACTTTGAGTACCTGAAAATGAAAAAGCGGGCTATTGATCTACTCAAGAGCTCCTGTTTCCAATGCACTTCAAGCACAGACTTTGCAAGTCCATTTAAAGTTGACACTCTAAGGCATGGGTGGGAGCATAGGACCCACAAGATGAACTCACATTTGTAATGAGAAAAACCACCTACGGCCAATGTGGTCGCAGACAGACACCGCCTTTCCCACCCTCCGACTCAAACCTACATTCCATCCTTTCCATCTCACTGGTTCGCTGCTGCTGCAGGTGGTCCCCTTAATGGTGCTGGAGGCTGTGGTACTAATAATGGGCTCGGCCATGGCAAGGAGAACATGCATCGCTGAGCACGGCAGCTCTCGGCCTTCAGCAGAATGAAGATACACAGCAACAAACACGTTTTGCATGTGCAATCCTTCGGTTCTGCCATGGGTCAAGAATTACCTAAGGCTGCATTAACAGAAGCAAACAACAAGGACTGATGCTCCTTGCTTGGTCCGAAGTAAATTTAAAATATTGCAAATTGATTTGTTTATCATCAGAAATGGATTCACTGGGGCAGCCTGATACTGCCCCGCCTCGGTATTATTCACCTTACTGGCCGGGAAGAATGAGTGGTTGAGTCAATTTATCGCTATTTCTGCCTGAATTGCAGTTCGCACATGAGTCTCATTAGCAGGTGCCTAAACGACTGAGCTATTTAACTTCTTACTCAATGGAAAGGTCATTATGAAGGCACAACTAGAATGTTCTTCAGAGAACAGAACAGAATCTCTGCACACTGCATCCAGCATATATTGGCAGGTAAGTTCATACTCTTGTAAGTCTCTAAAACATGCGAGGCAATCTACACAATTCTGAAACACAATCTAGCAGCCCCCAGATTGGTAAAACTCGGGACGGCCCCAATGAGACAACAGTCCCACAATCTTGCAAAGCCTGCCTTGGATGCTTATGTGTTGCTGCTGAACTCAGGTCCTACCTGCCAACTTTCGACAGTGATCTTTAAAAGTCCAATGCTGTCACAGGTGGGTGCACAATACTATAGCACGCAGCTAGTTTCTGGGAGGTGCCTCAGTGCCAGACTGCCCATTGGTAGACAGGTTAAGGGGACTGCTTGTGCAAGGGACTAAGGTGAAATAAAAGTGCTGGAGACTTACTTGATTCACGCATGATGTCAGGACAATCATCATGTCTCTGCAACCAAATCCTCAAAAAGTCTCTGCGGGCTATGCCCTTGAACATAACGTGACAAATCCCGACCTACTCGACCCCCAAAGTGTGATACATGCTGCCGGGGCCGGCCCAAGCTGAGTCTTCGAGTTGTAATAAGGAATGCTTCAGTTGAGCCTCCAGGTCGGTGCAACCAACACTCCTGACCTGGTATTCATGATAAAAACTTAGTGCAGTCACAGACTGGCAAAAAGAACAATTGATGGACAGAATGCAGAACAATGTCATACATTCACCCCAGTACAGAGATCTGGGCCTAAATCCATCGTTTTTTTGCTCACCATGCCATTCCAGTTTGGACCCAGCCATATGCAAATCAGTCTTGACCCTGCACCCAATGGGAACAGTCCAGCCCGAACTGCCAGGCCAGGTCCTCCCTGGACTAGAAACAAGCATCCTAGGACCGGTTTCGGGCTTTCAGCCCTCATCAGCCAGGATAGCTTGACTCCAGTAGCATTGAGAGCACAGGACCCACGTCTGGGCATACCCGTCCCACTCGGGGTGACAAATGCAAAAAGAACAATTGATGGACAGAATGCAGAACAATGTCATACATTCACCCCAGTACAGAGATCTGGGCCTAAATCCATCGTTTTTTTGCTCACCATGCCATTCCAGTTTGGACCCAGCCATATGCAAATCAGTCTTGACCCTGCGCCCAATGGGAAGAGTCCAGCCCGAACTGCCAGGCCAGGTCCTCCCTGGACTGGAAAGCATCCTAGGACCGGTTTCGGGCTTTCAGCCCTCATCAGCCAGGATAGCTTGACTCCAGTGGCATGGAGAGCACAGGACCCACGTCTGGGCATACCCGTCCCACTCGGGGTGACATTTGCAAAAAGAACAATTGATGGACAGAATGCAGAACAATGTCATACATTCACCCCAGTACAGAGATCTGGGCCTAAATCCATCTTTCTTTTGCTCACCATGCTATTCCAGTTTGGACCCGGCCATAGGCAAATCAGTCTTGACCCTGCGCGCAATGGGAACAGTCCATCCCGAACTGCCAGGCCAGGTCCTCCCTGGACTGGAAACAAGCATCCTAGGACCGGTTTCGGGCTTTCAGCCCTCATCAGCCAGGATAGCTTGACTCCAGTGGCATGGAGAGCACGGGACCCACGTCTGGGCATACCCGTCCCACTCGGGGTGACAAATGCAAAAAGATCAATTGATGGACAGAATGCAGAACAATATCATACATTCACCCCAGTACAGAGATCTGGGCCTAAATCCATCTTTCTTTTGCTCACCATGCTATTCCAGTTTGGACCCGGCCATATGCAAATCAGTCTTGACCCTGCGCGCAATGGGAACAGTCCATCCCGAACTGCCAGGCCAGGTCCTCCCTGGACTGGAAACAAGCATCCTAGGACCGGTTTCGGGCTTTCAGCCCTCATCAGCCAGGATAGCTTGACTCCAGTGGCATGGAGAGCACGGGACCCACGTCTGGGCATACCCGTCCCACTCGGGGTGACAAATGCAAAAGAACAATTGATGGACAGAATGCAGAACAATGTCATACATTCACCCCAGTACAGAGATCTGGGCCTAAATCCATTGTTTTTTTGCTCACCATGCAATTCCAGTTTGGACCCAGCCATGTGCAAATCTGTCTTGACCCTGCGCCCATTGGGAACAGTCCAGCCCGAACTGCCAGGCCAGGTCCTCCCTGGACTGGAAACAAGCATACTAGGACCGGTTTCGGGCTTTCAGCCCTCATCAGCCAGGATAGCTTGACTCCAGTGGCATGGAGAGCACGGGACCCACGTCTGGGCATACCCGTCCCACTCGGGGTGACAAATGCAAAAAGAACAATTGATGGACAGAATGCAGAACAATGTCATACATTCACCCCAGTACAGAGATCTGGGCCTAAATCCATCGTTTTTTGCTCACCATGCCATTCCAGTTTGGACCCAGCCATATGCAAATCAGTCTTGACCCTGCGCCTAATGGGAACAGTCCAGCCCGAACTGCCAGGCCAGGTCCTCCCTGGACTGGAAACAAGCATCCTAGGACCGGTTTCGGGCTTTCAGCCCTCATCAGCCAGGATAGCTTGACTCCAGTGGCATGGAGAGCACGGGACCCACGTCTGGGCATACCCGTCCCACTCGGGGTGACAAATGCAAAAAGAACAATTGATGGACAGAATGCAGAACAATGTCATACATTCACCCCAGTACGGAGATCTGGGCCTAAATCCATCGTTTTTTTGCTCACCATGCCATTCCAGTTTGGACCCAGCCATATGCAAATCAGTCTTGACCCTGTGCCCAATGGGAACAGTCCAGCCCGAACTGCCAGGCCAGGTCCTCCCTGGACTGGAAACAAGCATCCTAGGACCGGTTTCAGGCTTTCAGCCCTCATCTGCCAGGATAGCTTGACTCCAGTGGCATCGAGAGCAGACCCACGTCTGGGCATACCCGTCCCACTCGGGGTGACAAATGCAAAAAGAACAATTGATGGACAGAATGCAGAACAATGTCATACATTCACCCCAGTACAGAGATCTGGGCCTAAATCCATCGTCTGGGAAGGATATGCCCAGACGTGGGTCCCGTGCTCACTGCTCCACTGGATTCAAGCTAGCCTGGCTGATGAAGGGTGATGCCCTTAAACCGGTCCCAGGATGCTTGTTTCCGGTCCAGGGAGGACCTGGCTTGGCAGTTCGGGCTGGAATGTTCCCATGAGGCACAGGGTCAAGCCTGATTTGCATATAGCTGGGTCCAAACTGGGGTGGCGTGGTGAGCAAAAGAATGATGGATTAAACCCAGATCCTTGTGACTGGGGGTGAATGTTTGCATTGTTCAGCATTCCGTCCATCACTTGTTTCTTTTGCATTTGTCGCCCTTAGTGGGAAGGGTATGCCCAGACGTGGGTCCCGTGCTCACTGCACCACTGGATTCAAGCTAGCCTGGCTGATGAAGGGTGAAGCCCTGAAACCGGTCCCAGGATGCTTGTTTCCAGTCCAGGGAGGACCTGGCTTGGCAGTTCGGGCTGGACTGTTCCCATGAGGCACAGGGTCAAGCCTGATTTGTTTATAGCTGGGTCCAAACTGGGGTGGCGTGGTGAGCAAAAGAATGATGGATTAAACCCAGATCTTTGTGACTGGGGGTAAATGTTTGCATTGTTCAGCATTCCGTCCATCACTTGTTTCTTTTGCATTTGTTGCCCTAAGTGGGAAGGGTATGCCCAGACGTGGGTCCCGTGCTCACTGCGCCACTGGATTCAAGCTAGCCTGGCTGATGAAGGGTGATGCCCTGAAACCAGTCCCAGGATGCTTGTTTCTGGTCCAGGGAGGACCTGGCTTGGCAGTTCAGGCTGGACTGTTCCCATGAGGCACAGGGTCAAGCCTTATTTGCATATAGCTGGGTCCAAACTGGGGTGGCGTGGTAGCAAAAGAATGATGGATTAAACCCAGATCCTTGTGACTGGGGGTGAATGTTTGCATTGTTCAGCATTCCGTCGATCACTTGTTTCTTTTGCATTTGTCACCCTAAGTGGGAAGGGTATGCCCAGACGTGGGTCCCGTGCTCACTGCGCCACTGGATTCAAGCTAGCCTGGCTGATGAAGGGTGATGCCCTGAAACCGGTCCCAGGATGCTTGTTTCAAGTCCGGGGAGGACCTGGCTTGGCAGTTCGGGCTGGACTGTTCCCATGAGGCACAGGGTCAAGCCTGATTTGCATATAGCTGGGCCCAAACTGGGGTGGCGTGGTGAGCAAAAGAATGATGGATTAAACCCAGATCTTTGTGACTGGGGGTGAATGTTTGCATTGTTCAGCATTCCGTCCATCACTTGTTTCTTTTGCATTTGTCACAGACTCTGGAGCAGCTGCGGTATGCACTACCAATACGAGTGCATAGGCGGTGCTCTAGTCCCACTTGTGTCTGTCTGTCTTGTGACTTCACCTTTTAGTGTGGTGTGTGGACCACCACATTAAAATGCGTTAGTCTAATGCCCAATGCGTGGTACTTGGCAGGGCTGACTAGTACACTCACTTAATTTGATAAGTGAGACAGAATTGTATCCCACCCATCATCATTCATCACTGCCCTGCTCATGGCATTTAGCCACCCATGACCTATCTGCAGCATGGTTCAATTTGGCACTGAAGTGTTGGCTGTGCAATGTGTGTGTGCTTCAGGTAATGTGGCATTTACAAAGTTTTCAATGCATTGCAAACTAAAAACTAGGTGCATTTCCTTTCCCTCCCAGTTCCTACTCAATCTTTTTCTAGTACTTCACTCCTTTATTCTTTCCTAAGTTCTCTCCCAGTGTTGTGTACTTCCTATATTACCTATACAGGATCTGCGTGTTTGGATAACATAAACTGTGGGATCGGTGGCGGACGGATTCCGAGCACCCCCACCGGATACGTTAGCCTGTCTGTATTAGCTAGCTCACAGTGCCACTAGAGTCTCCTCTTATCAGGGAGAGAATAGTTCTTAGAAACCTCAGAACATGACAACCCTGATCCCCCAGGATCGTGGAAACAATATACTACTTTTCGCGCAGTCACTCGTGCTCACTTAGTTTGTCTCAGAGAGTTACACAGAATAAACAGTCTGGGCGTTTCAATAAGTATTTATTGAACAGTTGTTATTCTAGTGTAGAATCTATGGGCTGCAACAACCGTTGGACAGTAGCAGAGATATATGATTAGCAATACTACAAAAGTAAAGGGATGGTATAGATCTACCATCTTGCAGAAATCATGAATATATACAAGTACATAAATCACATGATAGAAAGTGCAACCTAAAAGTGCGTACTCCTACGATGTCTCCCTAACTAGATGTACCTAAATGTACCTAGCATCTGTGTAGGTTTTATGCCAAGAATCCCTTTAGGATCTAGTGAACCCCATTACCTGAGAATAAGAGAATATGGGACCCCGTCCTGGTCTCGAGTTGGACACCCCGCGAGGGATGTTAGACCACTGCTAGCTGGAGCGTCTGCATGCAGGAACCTCAGCGTCTCTGGTCAGTGTGTCCACCAGGAAGTCACGGTCTCCTCTATCTTTCTAAGCAAGACATGATGTATATATACCCATAGGTCTCCCCAGGGGTCCTACCTTGCTGTGTTACTGTGTCGGCCTAAAGGATGACGTTGGGCCTGAACTTTATACAGAGATATTATACAGGAGATGGAAATCCTTCTATTAGTCCTGCTGTGCTACCAAGAATCCTCATGCATAATGTATGAGAATCGAACCAGGGAAAAACCCACCATTCTGAGTGCCGTGTCATATCTAGGTAAAAGGTCAGTGCCTAAGAACCGTTATGTATATAATGTGGGAAAGGATGTAGGTGAAAGGTTGCGATGTTACCTGCGCCTATATAGGGTACCTATATGGAATATAACACCCACTCCTCTTCCGAATGGACGACATATGTAACCTATTACTGTACTACTAACATTACTAGATAGTGGTATGCACAAAGTTTATAAAAACATCTTTTGAACTAAAATGTTTAAAAACTTCTAAAAATCTTCTAAAAAATCTTAAAAACGTTAAAAAAAAATTTTGCAGGCCCAAGCTTTAAAATGTCCGTTGATATAGTCTGGATCACTGTAAGCATTATAAAGCCATGAATGCACAAAAAATGAAAGGAATGTCAATTTAGTTCCATAGTTCCAAATTTGAGCTTGTTTAAAAAAAAAGGCACATTTTTCCCAGCACACGATGAGCCAAATGAGTTCAAATGTTTTTGTGTCCTGGCTGGTAGACGCAACATTTTCGTTGCTTGCTTCCACAGTAGACGGCCCATGTAGCACCTCGCAGAGCACATCAATTGAGCACAGATGTTCCACGCTGTCCACAGCCAGTGCTGGGGCAGCCTGTACGACGTCCAAAGCTTGGGTGTCAAAGGAGGAGCCGGTGTTCAGACCAACAGGTGAAGTTACTACCCGTGGTGGCTCAAGGAATGCTGCCATCAACATTGGAATACGCTGAGGACACTGCAGAACATGGGCCGTTATCGGGTCCAGTAAAGCATTCACGTCCTGTGGCGCACAGTATGGTAGTGTCAAACAAAGGTCTAACACGCATTCTTCTCCGCAAAACAGGCATTGGAGGACAGGTAATATGCAGTCTATCCAGACCGGTCGAAATGACAAGAACCAAGATTCACTTAGTTCTCTTAGGCGAGGCGTGCCTAGAAGTTGTACCATGCGGTCATGGTATTTACGCTCCAGGAGTGTTCTCTCCATTGCCTTGGTGACTGGGACGTCCATTGCGTAGCAAATAGAAAACAATCAGGATACCCGCTATTAGAAACAGGATCAGCGGAAGTCCTCCAAAGATGCTTCCGAATACGGAGTGTATGAAATTTGGTATAACTCCAAGTACCGTCTGAAAGGTGCTCAGTAGTCCAGAACCTATGGTCTTAAATAGGTGGACAATGCCTGTCGTATCAGACACGATTTACCATTTCTGCGAAATGGAAAGGGCAGTTTGTATGAATGAGCGCCTGTATCTCTGCCGAAGACCTTGCGATCTGGAGATCAAAAGTCTCTGGAGCAGAGGTTAAGGGCACAGACTTCTGTAGAAGCATGGCTTTCATTCGGCTTAGAGTATCAAACCGTATTAAGGAAACATTCAGTGAAGGCCATAACGGCGCCTCCCTGACTGTATGTGTCGGTGGAAACAATACTTGCATACAACAAGTAACCCTGGAGCTCACGGTTACCAGATATGCGATGCCCGGGAGCATGCCACAGCAGCCTTGACTGTTCAGCATCAAGTAACTCCCATTCGAAAGTAGCCCGAATGCTGGAGTAATCACTGCAGCTGGGGCACCCTTCAAATGACAGGACAGGTTTGCTACAGAACCATTACAAGCTCCATGCAACATTATATCCTGGCATATGAGTGAACCACTTAAAGCATTCTCGCAGTTTGTACCGCTCAGAAACACTTCTTGATCCCCACTCCGGCATCGAAATCTGTATGGTAATTCCCAAGATTCCTTAATGTATTCCTTACCCATTTCTTCATATCTGCCTGCCTGCTTTTGTTCAAGGCAATATTGAAACTGAAAAGTAGTGACCGGTAGAGTTATGTGGCCATGGATTAGCCATTCTGTAGACGGTGATTCTGCCACTGTGAATGGTAATCTATCCAGTTTTTCGATACGCAGCATTGTATATTTTGCTCCCCTTTGTGCCATTTCTATCTGTTTATCTATTAGATTGTATTCAGAAAACAGAGACGTACTGTTGATAAAACGCCAAGGCACATAGTCTGCACGCAAAGATTGTAGCGTCCAGCCTAACAACATAATAGAACTTAACTGAGATTGCCAGTGTTGTAATATGGCCAAATCTTGTTCTAGTATGTCTATAGCTGAAGATACAATGTTGCCTAAGGAATATATCCTGGAGGTCAATGTAGTTAACCCATTGTCTACCACTTCTAGAGATTTTTCTAGATTTATACGGTCTATTTCACGTAACCTCTCTGCCGCCTCTTGTTGTGATATTTTTCATATTTCATTGTAGACAGCGTAATAGAAACGTTTCTGACGTGGCTTCCTGGGACCCATTAAAAAATCCCTAAGATCCACATCCTGTGACAGTAAGGATAAGTGTTGTTTCACCTGTGTGAGTGTTGAGGTTTTTAGCCCATTGAGGCACAACTTCCCAACACTGTAGGATGTCACTACCCCTGGATGTTGTCTACCGTGAATCTGGCCTATGGATACTAAACCCTTCGGTTTTACCCACGAATCTTGCCTGACAACTATTAGTGTCTGTGGGCCAAATCAACCATTTTTTCCAATCGGGGTCGGATCTGTTGTATTGTATGATGTCATCTACTGTAATTTCTTCCTGTGATGTTATGTTGCCCTCGGTATGTGATGGAGTCGGCAGCCGAGGTGTGTTCAAGTCTTTGTTCTTGGCTAGTCCAAGGTAGGCCTGGGCGGAAAACTATGCTACGCTCGCGTAGTTTGTGCAACTGCGCGCTACGCGAATTGCACGTAGCAGTGCAAAAACGCGTAGCGGGCATTTTTTGCTTGCTCGCGGTCCTCAACGTCAAGTTGGCGACCGCGAGCGAGCAAAATGACATCCCGGCGAGACTTTTTCCTCGTTCGCGATCAGCAACATCAAGTTGCCGATCGCGAGCGTGGAAAATAAACCTCCCGGCGAGATTCTCAACGCGGGGAGGTCAGGTTTCTCATTGTGAGTGGTCGCGTATGCTCGCGACCGCTCGCGATGAGAAACTACCAGTCCGCGTTGAGAAAACTGCCGCTCGAGTATAAATCTACCCGAGCGGCAGAAAACGACCGCTTGCACTGTGCAAGATGCCGTTTGCAATGATTGCACAGTGCGGACAAGCATCCGGCACTGTGCAATCATTGCGAACAGCATTTCCTACCGCACTACGCAGTTCGCGTAGTGCTACGCGTAGCTCGCGTAGTGCGAAGTGCACTTCGCGTAGCTACGCATAGCGCTACTACGCGAACTACGCCCAGGGTTAGTCGAAGGCAAGACGTCTGTTGCACTGTCTCGTTCAAAAACATGATTTGTTGAGGGATGAGGCATGCTCTAAACAAAGCTTCTGTCCCCTCTACCTGCCAGTCCCTAGTACCCCAGACTGATTTTAGGTCTATGGTGTCTTTCCACAAGTCGAAACCTTGTTCGGACAACTGGTCAATAAAGGAAGCAGAGTAAATCTGTTTGGTGTTTGTCAACATATTCTTCTGTGCTGATTTTGGTGCAACCCTATAATAATATGAGGCTGGGTCAGACATATTAAACCCTGAAAAATATGGAAACTTCTGTGTAAATGTTTTTGAACTGCCTTTCGGCGGTGTTGGACAATGTTCCCACTGGTGGTATGTGAACACATTTCTAGGATTAGCAGATTTATGCAGAAAATGATGACCATAATGTTGATAACAATACATATTCTCGAAATCTGATGTGTCTTCCAATGTTTCACTACTAGAAAACGCAGCAGATTTTTCCAAATCAGATAACATGTTATTAACAGTTTCAAAATCCCAATCATCGGAAAATGTACTTGAGGTAATGATATAACTTAAAGATATTTTAAATAAATGTGGAATTCTTAAAATTTCAGTCGGACCAAATATATCGAAATCAACCTTGTCCCAAACTATACCATCAAGTATAGGAACTGCTGTAATGTTCACTGATGACAAGTCTCTTTGTTCTCGATGAGATGATTGGTGTGGTTTTAAAAGTAAGTTCACCTTTTGGGCTGCAGAGCTTTGTGAAATGTATTTCCCATTAATAAGCATACTAAAAACTATTACCAAGCCTACCCAGAAAAGAAAGAAAAGTATCCCGGTGATTATCCATAGTTCTACCCAGGGTGGCACCAGGTAAGTCTTTTTAAGAAAGTGCATAAAGTCTTTAACTTGCTGTTTGCATGATTTTTGGGCTGGCATCATTTCAGGTTCACTTGGATCCAAAGAAAATGTATCAAAGTTTATGAAGTAGCCAGAAGCAGTTCGATCAATTGTTGGAATTGCATCAGGATTTGTAGAAATCGTGGTTTGCTCTTGTCGAGGCATGTTGACGTAGAGATCTGTATTTGGTCGAATAGCGACTTGTTTTTGATTTTGAATTTGATTTTGAATCTGAACTTCAGGTTCAAGAGGAACGAGTTCCATAGCATTGTTGCTTAGTCCATCATTCCGTACAGGTGACTCTTCGAACGTGATGAGTCTTTCCGTTTGAACTTCTTGGATTGTAGCGAGAGGAGGGCGTCTGCTACTGTGGAGTCCACGTGGCCTACTGTTTAGTATCGGCCACATAGTGTGGTTTGATTAGGTCAATTGAGACAAATCTTTTCTCCTTTTTTCCAGCAAGAGGCGGTATAAGTACAGTTCTTGTTCATTTGACTGCTAGGACCGGTACAGGTTTCCTGTCTGATGGCCCAAATTCTTTTTTGTCCGCTATTTTCTCTCTGACCAGATCCCCGACTTTTGGGATCCAGACAGGTCTTGCCGTGACTGATTTGACTTCCCCAGTGGCGGTCTGCTTCAGATGGACATTACTTTGTTGTGTCCTGGATTCATTTAGATCCTGTAAAACAGTCAAACGATCATGGATGTCAAAAGGTTTTTCATCCGCCACTGTGCATTCACAATCAAGATCAGGTACCCACATTCTTGTCCCAAATAGGACCTCATATGGAGTGACACCCCTAGAGAACTTCTTGGCATATTGTTAAGAGCACCCTGGACTCCATACAGATGTTTTACCCAACTTTCACCCGTGCCTAATACTCTAGCTGTTAAAGATTGCTTTAAGTCTCGGTTTTTTCTCTCCACTACCGAATTTCCCTCGGGATGGTACGGAGATGAGTACCACAATGCTACACCCAATCCTCGCATGGCCTCCTTGTAAGCTCAAGAGCTAAATGCAGGGCCCTGGTCAGAATGTAATGTGCCAGTTGCGTATGTCCTTATGAAGACTCGCAAATCTTTTATAACAGTTCGAGCTTCAGCCGAGCGCTGGGGCCACACCCATAGGAATCGCGAGCAGAAATCCACTGCAACCATGATATACCTGTAAGCCCCATCTCTTTGTAAGGGGCCGCAGTGGTCCAAATAAACACACGCTAGTGGTTTGTCAGATATTAATAAGGGTGTCTGCACTGGACGTGTTACAGTGGAACCTTTCATCTGCTGACAGATGTCGCATTTCAAGACATAGTCTTTAGTCTGCTTTGTTAACCCAGGCCTCCAATAGCGTTGTTTCAATAAAGAAACAGTCGCCGTAACTCCTGCATGTGCAGAACCTATCCCTTCGTGTGCTGCTAGAATTAAACCTAACCTACGATCCATGTTTGGAATTACTCTATCCCCCACTCCAGGAATTTGAGCAAATGGAATGTTATTGGCATCTAATTTGTAGGAGTACTTGAGTGGAAACCTTTTTGGTACTGCTCCGCTGTTTTTGCGGGTTGCATTAATAGCTACCATAATCTCACCGTCTATTCTCGTTTTACAACGAGTGATTGCAGCTACGGAAGCTGTGCGTACAGACCCCTTTGCAGCTTCATCAGCCAATGAATTCCCTTCAACGTGAACGCCATCACGCTGATGGCTCAGTGTATGTATCACGTGAGCCCTTGGTAGTTCGGTTTTTAACTCCACTACCTGTTTCCATAGCATTTTATGCTTAATTGTGCCACCTTTTGCGTCTTTGAACCCGTTTTGAACCCCGTACTGCAAATATTCATTATATGACTGTACACAGTAAAAGGAATCGCACACAATTAGTGTGGGGAATTCTCGATCCGTATTTACCAGTGCCAGCATCAGCGCTTTTAACTCTGCCAGCTGTGCCGTGCAGTCTCCTAGGGACTGCGTCTTTGTGCAACTCGGGTGGAACTTTCCATCCCGCATGCAACCTTTAACAATTGCACATGCTGTGCTATATTGTTGCCTACTTCCTATGGCCGGTTGAGCAGATCCGTCAGTGTAAATAATATATTCATATTGATCTAGAGGCATTATTTCGTTTGGTAGAGGATATTCTTGTTCGTATTGCAGAAATGCTTGTGTCTTTAAATTTGGGTCGTACCTGTATTCTACATCTGTGCAGTAAGAGAATTAGCCCATTGTATCCATCGTGGATGTAAGGCTTTAGCGTTAGGAACACTTGCCTTTGTCACAGCCTCTAAGCCTGGAACCGGAGTTACTACTATTATTCATTTCCCCTGAGCTAGTGCTCTTTCTCTCACTACAGCCATCTGTACTGCTGTCAGAATCTTTTCTGTAGATGCGAAGCGCATCTCAGCATTTGTGTACAAATGTGATTTGTATGCAATTGGTACTGTTTCACCTTCATTATATGTCAGATAGGTGTACCCAGATTGACCCGCAACTATACGGATCACCAGGTTGCGTATGTTTATGCGTGTCTGTAAGTGTTTTGAAGCTATCATATCAGCTTGTAAGGAACGAAGTGTATCTGTATGTTCCTGTGTCCATTGTGTTACTGAAAAATCAGGTTTTATTAAATTGTAGAATGGTTTTACTCTTTCTGCATAATCTAAAATGTATGTTCTACCAAAATTTAGAAATCTCAGAATTGACTGTAAGTTTTTCAATGATTTTGGAGGTTGGAGCAGCGCGCATTTTCCTAAAAAATTTGCTGCTAGGCTTTTTCCTTCACTTGAAAGCTCATATCCTAAAAACAGGACACTGAGGTGGGCAATTTTTGATTTTTTAAAGTTGAATTTGTAGCCCTGAGATGCAAATCCCAAAATTATGGTATTCACTCTGTTCAAGTGCTCCTCTAGGTCATCGTCCATTAGATAAATATCATCCACATAGGACAATGCCTCTTCATCCAAATTTTGAAGTAACTCAGTTACTCTAGCCGAAAACAACCCCGGGCTGTTCTTATACCCCTGGGGGAGTCGACAAAATTGACGCTGGGTCCCTAGCGCTGAGAATGCTGTCAGATACCTGCTTTCAGGCGCTATATTTTGGCAGAAAAATCCATTTGAGATATCAAGTGTTGTTTTATATTTTTTCCGCACAATGTTATTCATTAATGCGGCACTATGTGCATTCTGGACTGCAAATGTCTTGGTGCAAGTGTTTAAATGTCTATAATCTAAAACTAGACAATATGTGTTGTCAGGTTTCATGATAGGAAACAAAGGATTGTTCATTGGTGAGGTGCAAGTTTCAATCACCCCTTGGTATTCAAGTTGATCTATGATCTCCCTGACCTGTTTTTTAGCTTCTTGCTTTATTGGATACTGCCTCTGTGCAGTTGGAGTATTTTTTAAAGGAATAATGTGGTGGGTTGAACCCTCATCCCATCCAACATGGTTTTTGTATAATGCTGGAGCCTGGGCTACCGCCCACTCCTGCGCATAAGTGTGTTGCAGATGCCTGGAAATATGGTCTGAGAAAGCCGGAAGAATTACCGTTTCTCCTTTAGGGCAATCCATGACGAATGCTGGCGGCCAATCCTGTTCAGCTAATAAAATATCATAGCCAAACGTTAGGCTCTCCTAAAAGAGACCTCTCACTGTTCTACATTTGTCCCCCTCCATTTAGAGCGTTATTTCATATACTTTATGTGGGACACTTACTCTAGTATCGGGTGTTTCTACCATGATATAATCATTCAAGTCCGCTGTCACCAGAAATTCCATCAGGATCTGGTGAGCTATAGTCATTTCTGCTGCAATGTCTAGCATCGTCAGAGCCCATTCCCCGTTCAGTAGTCGAGTCCTCAGAATTCTGGGCATGTCTGATCTTTAGACCTGCAACTTTCTTCTTTTTGAACTGTGGCTTTTGCTTTGGTTTCTCTTCTTTTTTAGAAGTGTACTCCTGAGCGTGCTGCTTGTCTCTGGACTTTGTACGCTCTTTTTGTCTTTCTGACCGTTCTTCCCTCTCTGAGTTTTTCGATGAACCCTGAAAGGAACGAGAGGAACGTGTATCAGTATCCTGATACCTGTCAGGTTTCCTAATATTATCCCTATTCCTGAGGTTATACCTCTTTTCGGAGGGCTCCTGTGGCAGAGATCTACCTCGGGATTGAGATCTGTTTACTTTAAAGTTTTGTTGTTTTTTGTTGTCCCACTTCTTTTTTGTCGAAGCAGGTGTCTGCTTAGAAGTGTCCTTTTCAGGACTGCCCATCAGTTGTGGTTTTAAAGCTTTCCCACCCAAACTGTCTCTGCCTAAGTCTGCATATGCAGTTTCAATAATTTTTGGTAGTTTGTGTTCCTGTTCTAAAGGATCGAACTCCCTCAGGCGTTGGCGGATGGCCACTGAGGCTGCTTCCCCCTTAATGTTAGCTAGTATTATGGCTGATACCTGGGCATAGTTACCTAGTAACTTCATCCCTAAGTTTAGGGCAGGTTCTGCTCCGTACTCGTTTTGTATTTGTCTCAATACATCAGGTACTACTGCTAATGATGGGATACCATGAGCTCTGGTATATATGGCAGCAAAGACTGTACCCCAAGTGGTACACTCCTCTAATTGTGGTGTTATCCCCATGGGCAAGCAGATTGTTAGCATTCTGTGTTTTTCATACGGGGTAGTATTCGGGAATACTGCCTCTAGCTGCATTATTTTCTGAGCTACCCAGAATGGTATTTGTTCACGTTTTGTGGGCATTTTACCCATCACTGCGTGAAATGTTTGTGGTGTAATTTTAGTTGTTGTACCCTGAATTTGAGTTCCATTTGTTGCAACTATTGCTGGTTGGACTGTAAGTGTCCTCATGACTAATTGTGTCATGTTCCGATATATTTTAATTAATTCTTTGTGTTGTATGAGTAAGTCTCCTGTTGGCATTGTTTCAATGTCAGGATGTGGTGTGTAGGCCGCTAATATCGGCCATGTTGCCCCTTCTCTTCCGAGCGGGCCGAGTCTTACTCTTCTTCTTATTGTTATTGTTATTCTTACTTATAAAGCGCACTGTAACCCTACGGGCATCCTGGCGCTGGGATACATATGCACTACCGTCATATCAGCTGCAAAAAACATGCAAGATTGACCTGCTGAACCTCTTGGAAAGAGCCAGGTTTTAATTCTCTTACGAAACAGCAGCAGATCCTGCACCTGTCTCAGTTCGGTAGGCAGACCATTCCATAGCCTAGCAGCTGCAATACTGAAGGCTCTACCCCCTGAGTTTGCTCTTTTAATCCTTGGTATTTTTACCAGGTTAGCCGAAGAAGAGCGAAGAGTACGGGTAGGAACAAACCATTCAAACTTGCTCTGCAGCATTTTTGGCCCAAGCCCATGCAGTGCCTTGTGAACAATGCAGAGTGACTTAAATTGTATCCTCTGCTGGACCGGGAGCCAGTGCAGCTCCACCAAGGCCTGGGAAGCTGAAGATCGCCATGGTCTCATTAGGGCGAGCTTAGCCGCCACAGTCTGGATTCTTTGTAGCCTCCCAATCAAATACCTGGGAGACTCCAGTAGCAAAGCATTGCCATAGTCCAGACTGCTCAGGATAATGCTCCTTACCACTAAGGCTCTGGCCTGGGTTGGTAGTAGCGGAAGGATCTTCCTAAGAGCTCTAATAAGTGAGAAACTACTCCCCACAATTTTATTAACTTGAGTCTCTAAGTTCAATTTGTCATTAAAGGAGACTCCCAGGTTTCGTACCGACTCGACAGGTACCAGAGGTACATCCGTGGGGATAGGCCAGAAGTCATTAGGGAGGGTAGGGGTCACTCTCCCAACCGCACAGTGTAAAATCTCTGTTTTTTCACTATTAAATTGCAAGGAGTTGTTTCTTGGCCATTTTACTGTTGCTTGCATACAGGCATGAAAATTTCCTAAGGAGGCGGCATGGTCCCCTTCTAGTGACACAATCAACTGCGTGTCATCAGCATAGTTAACAAAGCTAACATTGTATGACTTAATGATTTCCATCAGCGCCCTCATATAAGCATTAAACAGTATAGGGCTGATCGCCGACCCCTGAGGCACCCCATGCTTAATATCAACAAAGGCTGATTGATGGGGGGGGAGTGCCACCGCCTGCCGTCTGTTAACCAGATAGGATTGAAACCATCGCAGGGCCATATCTACCACCCCCATTTCTTCCAGCCTGGCTAGAAGGATCGCATGGTTAACCGTATCGAAAGCGGCAGACAGGTCCAGCAGAATCAGAGTAGCTGTCTGTCCCCTGTCTGCCCGCATTCGAAGATCGTCCAAAAAGGTTACCGGAAGAGTCTTACTCTTCTTCTTATGTGGGGTGGAGCGCCTTTAAACCAGTATAAGTGTTCCTGGTATGTGAGCGGAACCTCTATATCCTCGAACAGATAATATTCCGCTGGTGCATCTCCTTCCGTGTAGGAGTGAAATGTTTTTGTTCTTGCATTTGCTGCTGGGAATGTAACCCACAAATAAAATACCTCTGTTTTGTTTGATTCGTGTGCCTCAATCACGAAAACCACTATGCCACCCCTAGCTGAGAAACCATGCGCAAGTAGTTTCAGGGTGACTGTATTTCTAAAGTTTGGTGCAATTTGCATTGTGCCTGCATCGTCCTCGTCTGTGAGGGGCAGATTCTGTTGCATTGGGTCTAATTCTTCGTTATTTCTGTCTTCAGTCATTCTGTAAATAAGAGGTTTTCCAAGGGAACTAAGATAAGGTGTTTTGCACAATTTAGGAACACTGGGGCCGATTCACAGAACTAATCTGAGACAAAATCCTAAACTTACTACTTTTGGTATTCACAGAAGGCATTTAGTAGTAGTAAAGTTAGGATTTTGTCTTAAGTTTGACTTAAGACAGACTTAAGACAGACTTAAGACAGACTTAAGACAAAATCCTAACTTTACTACTACTTAATGCCTTCTGTGAATACAAAAAGAAGTACATTTAGGATTTTGTCTCAGATTACTTCTGTGAATTGGGCCCACTGTGTCCTTCAAGCTTGATTAACCAACAGCCAATAAATAGGATTTTTTATCCTACTCAGCTGTGGCGGAGTTTGTGCCCACCCACTCCAGACGTCTCTGGTGTTTTGTGGGTAGGGGGTCCCTGAGAATAGCACGACTGAACTACTCAGATTCTACTGTTAAATAAGTACCCAACCAACGTTGGTGGCGCCATGTCGTGTATTTCCTATATTACCTATACAGGATCTGCGTATTTGGATAACATAAACTGTGGGATCAGTGGCGGACGGATTCCGAGCACCCCACCGGATACGTTAGCCTGTCTGTATTAGCTAGCTCACAGTGCCACTAGAGTCTCCTCTTATCGGGGAGAGAATAGTTCTTGGCAACCTCAGAATATGACAACCCTGATCCCTCAGGATCGTGGAAACAATATACTACTTTTCGCTCAGTCACTCGTGCTCACTTAGTTTGTCTCAGAGAGTTACACAGAATAAACAGTCTGGGCGTTTCAATAAGTATTTATTGAACAGTTGTTATTCTAGTGTAGAATCTATGGGCTGCAACAACCGTTAGACAGTAGCAGAGATATATGATTAGCAATACTACAAAAGTAAAGGGATGGTATAGATCTACCATCTTGCAGAAATCATGAATATATACAAGTACATAAATCACATGATAGAAAGTGCAACCTAAAAGTGCGTACTCCTACGATGTCTCCCTAACTAGATGTACCTAAATGTACCTAGCATCTGTGTGGGTGTTATGCCAAGAATCCCTCTAGGATCTAGTCCACCCCATTACCTGAGAATGAGAGAATATGGGACCCCGTCCTGGTCTCGAGTTGGGCACCCCGCGAGGGATGTTAGACCACTGCTAGCTGGAGCGTCTGCATGCAGGAACCTCAGCGTCTCTGGTCAGTGTGTCAGCCGGGAAGTCACGGTCTCCTCTATCTTTCTAAGCAAGACATGATGTATATATACCCATAGGTCTCCCCAGGGGTCCTACCTTGCTGTGTTACTGTGTCGGCCTAAAGGATGACGTTGGGCCTGAACTTTATACAAAGATATTATACAGGAGATGGTAATCCTACTTTTAGTCCTGCTGTGCTTCCAAGAAGCCTCATGCATAATATATGAGAATCGAACCAGGGAAAAACCCGCGTTCTGAGTGCCGTGTCATATCTAGGTAAAAGGTCAGTGCCTAAGAACCTTTATGTATGTAATGTGGGGAAGGATGTAGGTAAAAGGTTGCAATGTTACCTGCGCCTATATAGGGTACCTATATGGAATATAACACCAGCCTACCAAAAAAATTATAAAATCCATTCTTAACATGTGGCAATTTTTTGTGGCCAGGTGATTCCTTTATTTCATGGCTTCCATAGCGAATTTACTCCTATTCAAATTTTCCCCTTTCGACATTCATCAACTACAGTGACTGACTAAGCAAAAGCTTAGGCACATGATGATGATCAGTGACACCTCACTATTCTATAGCAAAACCTCTACCTACCCGGCCTAATCCCTCTAACTTTCCACACAAAGGAGCCAATTCCGATGTCGGACGGACTGGAGTCCGTCCGACATCGGTCAGGAACTGGAACCGAACGACCTTTTGTCATCGGTTCCAGACCTGCAAGTAGGATGAGACTGAACCCTGTTCGGTTGCAATCCTATACTTAACAATGGGAGCATGCATTGTGAACGAAATGAATGCTTGCATCATTAAGTGCAGAGGTGCAGTTCATCCCTGCACCCAGTGGCCGGCACCCCAAGGTGCCTGCCACTGGGTGTAGGGATCAACAGGGGGGCACCATCAGTGCCCCCTGGGCTGCCATTCGGTGGCCTCGCACCCATGGGGGCCCTGCTTGCGGCCCCAAAAGACAGTTTCCCACTGCCCTTCTGTGTCAGAAAGGCCGGCACAGAAAGGCAGTGGGAAACTGCCATCGTACTCCCTCGGCCGGAAAGAGGGGGAGTACTGAAGGGTTTCCGCATGGCTGACGGGCTCTCTGAGCCCTTTCGGAAGCCATCCTGAAAACTGAGTCAGAGTCCTTTCCGACTGAGCCCATCAGAATGACTCGGTCGGAAAGAAATCCAAACAGCAGTGCTCAATGTGGGCTTCCTGCCCCATTCGGAATCGGGCCCAAAGTGTCTGTTTCGTTTTTTTACTAGGAAATCCATTAAAAGAAAAAAAAAATTGTTTTTAATCTGGTGTTATCCCTCCTTAATTCCTTTCAGCCAGTCAGTGCTTTGATGTGAGGCTTGTGTGGGTAACAAATTGCCATACTCCTGCTAGTCCACCACTGACACAGCAGCAGATAACAGGCCGGCTGCGTTGGCAAAGGTTGGAGGCCATTCAGGCTGAATACCATCTGCTGGTGGCTCTGGAGGAGGAGGAGGCTGAAACGGCGGCATCTGCCACAGCCCGGGCCCAGTTCCCCCTGCCAGCCTCCAACACTTTCATCCTCCCAGCAGCAACATCATCAGCACCGCCAGCAGCTGGTATCCACCCACATCACCACTGCTGCTCCTCCACCCAGACCGCCAGTTCCAACGCTGCGTGCTACGTGAGCTGGTGCAGCTTTGCCGTCATGTTGCACGCCTACTGGCCCAAGAGCAAGAACTGCAGACCCACATTCAAATTGCTCTCTTCTGAGCCCTTTATTTTTTTGTTTTGGTGGGAAGGACTTTTGTTGTGGGTGGGTAGGGTGGGAATTGGGAAGGACAGTTTGGGCAATTGTGGACTTTCTCCCACTTCAAAGGAGGCACCAGGTATTAACATTGGATCTCAGACACCAACTTTTCAGTACAGTTCTGGACCTGTGGAAGACTGCCAAGAAGAAGGACTGCTGAAAGGACTGCCACTCTACTAGATTGCTGCCCTGAAGAACTGCTGCCTGCTGTCCTGACCTGCTGACTTCTTGCCTGGGTGAAAAGGACTGCTCTTGCAACTTGTACTCAGGACTACCAGAATGACTCCAAGGGCTAGTCTCTTGTAACTAGCACCTGGAATCGGCAAACTGTGAGTCCTACTCTGCCAAGTGGTGCCACCCCTGTCCTGTACCCTTAGAAGTGGGCGCAAAGGTGCTCTTCCAGCCCATCTGTGGATCCAGTAGGACCAACACATCTCCTCTGCTGCGAGGCGCAACCCTGAGCTGAATTGATACATCACCTCTGCTGTGTGGATTTTCCCAGCACCAGGACTACGCATCACAGCCTCGCAGCTCCCCAGAACCAAAGCATTGCCTAGACTGCGTAATGCATCCTCAATCCCAGACTTCTCATTGCAAGCCCTTTTCAACGGGATCCTCGATGTTGATGCAGGACCTCACATCGCAGCCCGCAGCTCCTCGGAACTGACATATCGCCTCGGCTGTGTGATACATCCTAATGTGGGACCTCGCAACACTGTTCAACCAGGATTTAAGGCAATCTTGTTCAGCAGGCCTAAGTGGGTCACTGTAGACGGCCTCCACTCCATCACGGTTGGTCTGAACATGTGACTTTGTCTCGGTCCGGCATGACTAGATAACCACAGTTAGCACTTTGTGCTTTTTGGTGCTATTTTCAGGAACATCTTTAAAACAGCAAATATCCGGTTCTACTGATTGGATTTTTGTTGTTTTGGTCTGAATTTATTCAATAAAATGTACTCTATTCCTCTAGTTTGGTGTGGGATCCTTTTTGTTTATTGTTTTCATTTTATTACTGTTTGCAGTGTTGCACAAATATTTTACAAATTGGCTTTTATTTAAGCATGACTGCTCTTTGCCAAGCTACCCGAGGGTTGAACACAGGTTAATTTAGGGTTTCTTGTGGCTCCACCCTGACAAGGATTGCGGTTTCTGCTTGAATGGTGTTTCACCCACCTCAACCAGTAGCCCTAATTTCTTACACCGTTCCTTGAAGTTGAAAGGTTGGCAGACCATCTGTATTGATCTACTTGAACCCCTAAGGCTCAAGCTTTTGAGTGGTACAACGTTTCAGACTTACATGACCACCCGCTAAATTGCAGTTGTACTGCCATCACGCCTAACTCTCATTCAACTGAAAACATTAAATGTGTGTTGATGTTTTGTGTTTTCTTGCTGCTTTTTGACTCAAATCCTTAAAAATGAATTCCTCCAATTCACTTGTCTTAATTTTGAGCTCTTTTGTGTCGTTCTGTTGTAGGAAACTGGCTCTGTATATACTACACCAAAGTAAGGAATAGTGTGCACAGAGTCCAGTGGATCCCAAAGGTAGGCAGAGGCTAAAGGAGTTAATGCCTTACTCTTTATTTGTGGTAGTGTGGGCGAGCAGTAAGGCTTTATCAGAGTGTAGTGTTAAGCTTTTATTGTAAACACAAGAAATGATGTCACACTCTCAAAGACTGAACTCAGACCAATTTGTTTGTATAAAAATATTATTTAGTTGTATTTTATTCCAGGAACCAAGCCAGGCCTCATACAGGTAAGTGTAATAGAACTTTGCAAGAATAATGCAGTTCAATACAGTTTGAATGCAGTTGAATGCAATTGGATTGGTTACAGGTAAGTCACTTGTTCATAAACAGTTGAAATTACTCTTCAGTTAGTTTTGAAATTACTTTTTAAGTTACTTTTCAGATTACTTTTCTTACTCACTGTGGTATACGTAGATACCAGACTAGGACATTTCCTGGATAAAGGTAAGTGATGCAATTTGTTATCAAAACACACTTGTATTATTTTTAATAGAATTTCCAACTCCACACTCCAACTTTTTTACAGAAAAGCAGTCAATGCAATCCTATGGGAGGACATGGAGTTATCAGTTTGCAGGTAAGTTCTTGGTTTTGGGAGTTGGGTTTCTGGGGTTAGAACAAGGGTTCCCCCAGGGTCAAGGATGCACTCTCAAAGCACCCTCAGTGGCACTAGGGCGGCTGGTTGCCGAGTGCTGAGGCCCAATGTTATCTAATGGGGGATAGGGGGCCCCCGGTTGGTGGCTACTCAAGAGCAGGCCGCAAGGTTGAGGGAGCAAAGCTCCTGGACTTAAACCCAGGGCAAAGGGGGGGGGGGTTCAAGAAAGCACCCAAGGTGCACCCACAGCGGCACTAGGGCAGGGTGCTGTTTTGGCGTCAGGTGCCCAGTGACTTTCAAGAGGGATTCTCCGGTTTGAACAAACACTGCAGGCTTGGGCACGAAGATCTTCTGGAGTTGCCCACCGGTTGGAGGGTAAGTTAAGATGTTGTGGGATGCCAGGACACCGTCGGTTGGGCCACCCAAGGCGATGGGTCATCGGGTGCAGATGTGTCTTTTGGCATCGGGGTTTTTCTTACCGGCTCCGGTCACGGGTATCCTCCAGAAAGGTGCTGCAGGTGTCGTTGGGAGACTTGAGGCAGGTCAGGGATTAGCAAATCCCAGGTCAGTTTTGCCGAGGAGACCTCTTGGTGGTTTTGGGCCACTAGAACTCAGGCCCTGGGCGTCGGGTGCAGAGTGGTGCAGACTCGCAGATTTGGCTGGAGCCAGAGTCTGTTGGTGAGAAAATCCAGTGCTCACAGGAGACAAAGTCTGGTTGGGGAAGGCAGTGCATGTCCTGTGGGTTCTTGGGGGGGGGGCTGCTGGCTGCAGGACACACCTGAATTCTGCTGGGGCAGGTCGAGGTCAGGACAGGCCGGTAGGGCTGGGGCCAAGTCAGTTAGTGTCCTTCTCTTCTTCCTTCAGCATGGCTCTTCGGTCCTTCTTCTTCTTGTTTCTTCTTGTCTGAGGAGGCAAGGTTCAGGGTTGCTCCTAAATACTAAATTTAGGGGCGTTTCAGGTAGGTAAAGGTTAGGACCAATGGATCCATTCTTTGGGGTGGGTACACCCCCTTTATGCCACCCTCCAGTGGGAGGGGGGCAAAAGCCTCACTCTGGTTGGCTGAGTCCCCCCATCTTCAAGATGGCGGGGACCGAGAGTTGTGCTTCACCTCGTCTCCCCCACCTGAGGGGTGGGGTTGGCAAAGGTGGGCACACCTCTCCTCCTATCTTGGTTTTCCCGCCGATTCTTCAGCCAAAAGTGATGGTCAGAACCAGTGGGGGCCAGTTGGGGGCCAGTTGTTGGGAGCAAAAATGGCTGGGACAGCTCACAAAGGCGGCAAGCCTTTGAAGCTTCCCCTTTGTGGACCCTGCCCATCCTGGGCGAGGAGGCTTGGCACCTCTGCCCAGGATGTGCTTTGTTCAGGACCCTGAGAGGAGGAGACTCTCAACACAGGGGTCCAGTACCATGTCTGGGGGTGGCAGCTGGCGAGCAGCCAGTAAGCCAAGACACTAGAGTCAGGTCGTTTTACAAGGGGCATCTCTAAAATGCCCTCTGATTGCATCTTTCATTAAATCCCACACTGGCATCAGTGTGGGTTTAATGTGCTGAGAAGTTTGATACCAAACTTCCCAGTTTTCAGTATAGCCATTATGGAGCTGCGGAGTTGGTAATGACAAACTCCCAAAACCATATACTGTTTGTGGCTTTATCGCACTTACAATGTCTAAGAATGGACTTATACACTGTAGGGGTACAGGGCTCATGCACATGTACCCTCACCAGTGGCATACTGCACCCAGCTAGAGGGGTGGCTAACCTATGCCATAGGCAGTGGGTTGTATGCATGGCACACACGGATGTGTGCCATGTCGACTCTTCACTTGTTCTGCACCAAAACACGCAGCCTGCAATGGCAGTCAGGGGCGGCTCCTCCACTAGGGCGAAGGAGCATCGCCCTACTGCTTTCTCGCAGTGCGATAAAGCCAAAACATAAAATGGTAATAACTTTTGGTTATTACCATTTTATGTTTCTTTCCGCATTGCAGGCGGGCGGGCGGGTGGGCAGAGCTGCCCGGGAAGGGCAGGAGTGGTTTACCCACTCCTGAGTATTTATGACTGATTTGGTCGGCCCTCTCGGGCTGCCCAAACCAGGCATGCGCACTCTGCACTACTCCATGCGAGCAGTGAAGATGCGGGACCTGGCCACCAGAAAGGTAGTTTTTTTTTTTTTTAAATATTAAACCCCCACCCCCTCCCCACATGACCCCCCCTCGCGACCCCTTGCCCATCCCCCTCGCCCACCCCCCCACCCTGCGAGGACCCCCACCTCCCCCCCACCCGTGAGCCATGCCGGCCCCTACTGATGGCAGTGTGTGTAAAGCTGTGTAGGGCCTCCTCTAAGGGTGCGACAATATTTGCTGATGCCCTTTGAGGCCTTCCCTGGTCACAGTGCCCTTGTACCTTTTACAAGGGTCTTACATGAACACAGAGAGTTGCCAATTTGGGTGTGCAACAATACAGATTTAGGGAAATAACATAGGCCCTGGGTACCTGGTTGGGAGGAACCCAGGGCACACTTAGTTAAAGAGCATCAACATCAGGCAAAAGGTGGGGGGCAACTATGCAAAAAAGGGCACTTTCCTACACACCATTGTTTTTTTCTCCTTTTGACTAAATTAGTTTGTAAATGCCATTATTATGTGTTCTGAGTTTCACATTGTTTTCGAAAGTCATTGCACATTTGTCAGGGGATAAGCCCTCTGTTTCTGGCATTAGGTAGCAGGGGTTAAGTTCAGGTTTTTTGTTTGGACTTGCAATACATTGCATAGTTAAAGTAGTGAAGAATATCTCAAATTTCTAATAAACAATCTCACAATGGCTATTAAAAATAATTGTGTGGTCTGCTAGTAAGGCCAAGTCCTCAGTACAGGTTATGATGATTACACAGAATCTCAGATCTCTGCCCTTCTTTCCTGGGGGGAATGGATGCCGGCACCCAACAAGTGTGGACATGGCCAGACTGGCCTATTGGGCAATCAGGCAGAGTCTGACCAGATGGTCAGACAGGTCCGAGTGTGGGCCATTTTTAAGGTGTCTGAGAGCCTGTTTTATGGTCTGCTGGGCTGGTTTTTACTTTTGATTTCCCTGATTTTAAAACAAACATTGCTTGCAGCAAGCTCAAATCCATGCAATCTTCCATCCCTTGTGAAACACTTGCACAACGTATATTTATAAGTTCAAAACTCCCCCAATTTGCAAACATGGGTCCCTTTTTAGCCATCCAATTCACTAATGGGGGGTCATTTCTATTTTGGTGGCCGGGGCCTAGTGTCTGTCCCAGTCCGACCCTGAGTGTAGACTACCCGACATTCCCTAACTAGTGCTACTGACATCGCTTTAGCAAAATCGCACACAAATGCAATACTGCACTGCAACATCAAGGTGTTGGCAAAGAATAGATTCCTGCATAACTTTCATCAAAGTAGATGCCATAGAAATGTTAGGTTGAAGAAAACTCTGTGCCTTTAAAGGTTTAAAAGAAAAGAACAAAGACGCGTATAGAGTCTGGAACCAGTTCCAAGGTCACGAGTTTGCAACTCAACTTCAAAGTGGGTGGACAATTAATAGGGTGAAGAAACTGTTCTGGAGAAAGTAGGTCAAGCACGTGACCACTAAAGTGAAGTTCTGGCCATATTTTGTGAATGCTACCGTATCCTTAAACGGTATGACTAAAGATTTAAACACCGCATCAGAGTGGTCTTAAGAAGTAAAAGGACTCCTAGCATCTGCTGTGCTAAAGTTTACTTTCTGCGGCATTTAAGCTGTTTTTGGAACAGAAAAGACGAAGACAGTAGGCAAAAATCCTCAAAAAGAAAAAAATTATGCTTTTTTAACATCAGCGATACCAAAGGGGATGATGGACGGAGCGTTAGAGCAAATCAAACACTCACCCCCAGTCAACTGATCTGGGTTTAATCCATCATCATTCTTTAGCTCACTCCACCACCCCAGTTCAGACATGGCCATATGCAAATCAGTCTGACCCTGTGCCTCATGGGAACAGTCCAGCCCGAACTGCCAAGCCATGTCTTCCCTGGACCGGAAACAAGCATCCTGGGACTGGTTTTGGGTTCAAAACCCTCATCAGCCAGGCTATCTTGAATCCAGTGGCAAAGTGAGCAAGGGACCCACGTCTGGGCATACCCTGCCAACTTAGGGCGAACAAAGCGATACCAAAGGGGATGATGGACGGAGCGTTAGAGCAAATCAAACACTCACCCCCAGTCAACTGATCTGGGTTTAATCCATCATCATTCTTTAGCTCACTCCACCACCCCAGTTCAGACATGGCCATATTCAAATCAGTCTGACCCTGTGCCTCATGGGAACAGTCCAGCCCAAACTGCCAAACTATGTCTTCCCTGGACCGGAAACAAGCATCCTGGGACCGATTTCAGGTTAAAAACCCTCATCAGCCAGGCTATCTTGAATCCAGTGGCAAAGTGAGCAAGGGACCCACGTCTGGGCATACCCTGCCAACTTAGGGCGAACAAAGCGATACCAAAGGGGATGATGGACGGAGCGTTAGAGCAAATCAAACACTCACCCCCAGTCAACTGATCTGGGTTTAATCCATCATCATTCTTTAGCTCACTCCACCACCCCATGAGGCACAGGGTCAAGACTGATTTGCATATGGCTGGGTTCAAACTGGAATGGCATGGTGAGCAAAAAAACAATGGATTTAGGCCCAGATCTCTGTACTGGGGTGAATGTATGACATTGTTCTGCATTCTGTCCATCAACTGTTGTTTTTGCATTTGTCACCCCGAGTAGGACGGGTATGCCCAGACGTGGGTCCCGTGCTCTCCATGCCACTGGAATCAAGCTATCCTGGCTGAAGAGGGTGAAACCCCGAAACCGGTCCTAGGATGCTTGTTTCCAGTCCAGGGAGGACCTGGCTTGGCAGTTCGGGCTGGACTGTTCCCATGAGGCACAGGGTCAAGACCGATTTGCATATGGCTGGGTTCAAACTGGAATGGCATGGTGAGCAAAAAAACGATGGATTTAGGCCCAGATCTCTGTACTGGGGTGAATGTATGACATTGTTCTGCATTCTGTCCATCAACTGTTGTCTTTGCTTTTTTAACATCAGGCCTTACACCTGTTATGTGACCAGGTTGTTGTTACATTTCAGGCAGTAAAAATGATAAATCCGTCGATATTTATTTACCTGCACTTTTTGTAGGTCTTGGGAGGTTTTGTAGGGTGTTCTTGCCATCTCTATCACGTTGGTATTAAGCATCTACAACTCAGTAACATTGGGGCATATTAGCAAGAACGGCGTTAAAATTATCGCCGCTTTAGCGGCAGGAAACTGCTGCTAAAGCGGCGATAATGGGCTTGATAATATGCCCTTGAGAATACCAATAGAAGCCCTTGTTCTGCTGTGATCCTGGGCTTCTATTGGAATTCTCAAGGGCATATTATCAAGCCCATTATCGCCGCTTTAGCGGCAGTTTCCTGCCGCTAAAGCGGCGATAATTTTAGCGCCGTTCTTGCTAATATGCCCCGTTATGAGGCATGCAATCGATGTAAGTGCATAATGCCCGTACATGGAATAGAAAGGAGTGCAGGTAATGTCCCAGACGCCTCACATATATTAATTGAGAATGAGGACATCTCACAGGAGGGCAATCAAATCTCAGTCAGGTGCGGACACAGCTGGGGGATGGGGGAAAGTTGTTCCTGAGAAACATATTGACTTTTTAAAAAAACTTTGTAAACTTCTTGGACTCCGAAATGTTTGTAATGCTTAAAAAAAAAACTCAGAAAAACTTTCCTGCAATAGGAAGGTTTGCTAGACAAACGTTCTGCAAAAAACACCTTAAACAGGAGATGTTTTATTTGTAATAGTGTGTGAAAAAAATATATTTTGAGAACATTTTTAATACAAGAACGTATTACGGCAGTCGAAGCTGGTAAATTTTGCACATTTCACAAACTGGAATAAAGGTTTACCAACTTAAAGCCAACTTTAATGGCAAAGCACATATTGTTGGACAGAAGGTCTGTCCCTAGTGCTTAATTTCTAAAAAAATAATAAGTGCTGAGTCCCAATGTTTTCTTTGGAACCTGCTGCTGGTGGCGAAGCTGTCAAAACTAGGGCTTCACATGCGTCTTTTCTTCCACCACCCTATGGGCCAGATGTACGTAGGGATGGCTTTGCGATTACCAAATAGCGAATTTTTGCTATTTGGTAAACGCAGACACCCATGTGCAAATGTGTGCACATATTGTGAGTCCCAACGGGTCACAAGTAGACCTACCTCAATAATATTCATTGGGTAGGTATCGGTTTGCGACCCATTGGGAATCGCAAAAATCACAGAGATGGTGGCCTGCTGGGGTCAGCAGATCACCACGTCTGTGATTGCTTTTCAATAAAGCAATGTTTTTTTTTATTCAGTCCATTTTCCTTAAAGGAAAACGGGATCTCTTTCAAAAAGAAAAATGAAAAGTTTTCTTTTCATTTTTTAAGAGTAGGCAGTGCTCCCTATACGGAGCAATATGTAAAGAATAGGAGGAGACACATTAAGAATACATTAATTCACAGTAATGAGCTCTCAATGACAGCATCCTCACCCGGTCACTAAGTGGAGGCCAAGTGACTAAAAATCTGTAATGATGGCACACCAAAGAGGAGCACCCTTTGAAAAAAAAATAGGGGCTTCAAATTTGCAAAATACTTCACCTCATATCTTCATATTTTGTTATGAAACAGTTCCTTTTTATTGAGGTTTTACTAGTGCCTACACTCGCCACAACCAATGGCTGGTGAGAAAAGATAACAAGCGTGGGTCAACCCTCTGTGCATTTGACATTATGCATTTATGAACAAATGTAACTTCAATTCCTGCTTTCCTCTATTCCTTATAACCAAGATCCTGGGAGGCCCAAAGTATCCTTTCCATACTGTCGATCATGGGGTGTGATCAGACCCCTCTTCACCACCTGCCCACCGTGTCTGGTTTCTTGGTACGTCATACCCATACCTTTAGTTTTCTCTCTCGTTTGTTAATTGAAGCACTTTCAGGTACCTGGGGCAAGTTAGTTCTATGAATTTATCAGAAAAGAAACTTATAAATGGGTGCCATATTTCTTCTCCAGGGACATTTCCAAGACCTCCTATAGGGGATGCAGCGAGGAGTGGTGTTCCAGGATTGTGCCCTTACCCCATTCGGCGATGATAACATGTTTTGCCATGCAGGGAGCCAAAGCCATCTGTTTCCCTCTGGGGAGTGGACGGGGTAAGTTTGTTTTAGAGAGGCTGAAATTGTGTAGGGTGTGAATCTAGGGATGTGTATGTCTAAAATGGTCTAAATGTCATCTAAGACTTCTTTCCAGTATTTGGTCAGCTTTGGACATTGCCACAACAGGTGTAGCAGGGTGCACATTGCCTCACAATTTCAATAGCACAATTCTGATATTTTGGGGTGCCATGTGCACTTTTTCTGTTGTGCACTAACAGTAGGAAATAATTGTGAGTAGACCTCTGCTGTGTGTGCAATGTGTTGCCAATCTCTTTGGTATATGTCTCTCCAGTTCATGTGTGTGTAAGGCCTCCTAGATTCTTCTTAATCTTTTTTGTACGGAGAACTTTTCAGTCTTATAGGCTCTTAGGAGTAATAGAGTCTATACATTTTCCATACTGCATTCCCTAGCAGTTCCACGTCACAGCGTTCTGTTTAGGGCATGAGAATGTGAGTCGGAGGTGGGGCTACGGGGGCTGGAGCTGGAGAGCGGATCTGGAGAGAGTAGGGGAACAGGATTAGGGACGCTGACCCCGGCCCTCCCGGCCCTTCTGACTGAAAGCGGCTGACACCCAGATGAGACCAGGTGAGAACGAGTGAGACCGAGACCGGGCCCGGTTGGTGCTTGTGGGACCCCGGTATAATGCAAGGCGAGGTGAGGCAAGGTGGGGGGTTACCGGCCCGTGAGCAAGTAAGATCGCCATGAGACCCGTGTGACCTCATGTTTGTGCCAGCATTCAGCCTCCCTCAGCTGCCCTCAGCCTTTAGCCTCTGCCCTCACCTTCCAGCCACCTGCACCTTCGGGAAACAAAGCCAAGAACAGCACAGCGGTCCCCAACTGGAACAAGCATTGGCATAGCCAATAGGTCTCGCTTTTGGGACATTATAAGTGTTTAGCCATGCAATGGTTGATGTTGTTGCACCAAGGATATTGTGCTGCATAACTAAATACTTATAAGGTCCCAAAAGCTAGACCTATTGGCTATGCCAATGCTTGTTTTGGAAAGCTGTCATTCTGATCAAATGAACTCCCCAGAGCCAGATCAGTCACCTGATAGCTCCAAGGCTCCATATTCACAAAGCTCAGTTTTTAAATGGCACCCTATCAACCATGTAGAAATCTTCTTCCATGACATGGACTATACTTTAAATATTGTTAGTCAACATCCAGCACCTCTGATCCTACATGGAAACCATTCAAACCTAGGTTTCTACAAGCTACTTGTAAGTGAAGCCAACCAAACTGAGTTCTTGCTCATCAATGAGGGCAGCATGCTTTACGCCCAGAATGAAGCATCAGTGTCCAACATGAGCCTAGATGGCTAATGTCTATAGTTCACTCACTATGCCATGCCCCTTAGCTTCCACACACACCAATGTTTGCTTAGCTATCAAGGTCATCCTATGATCCACAACAACAAGGGAAATGCTCAGCTCTCTGGCCTTGCAGACACCACGCTAGTTCAATGAAGAGCTGCATGCAGCCAAATGCCTCATCATCAAAGGAAATTGGATGGACCAGAATGAAGAGAAATAAACACCCTTTCACTATCTACGCCCTGAGAGTCATAAACAAATGCACCTTATATCTCCGACTCCCCTAGACACAATTTAGGGGTTCTACCAATAACGCGGAATCCTCTCCTGCTCCTCACTGCAGAAACATTGGTGCGCAACAGCCTGCAACATTGGGGGATGACAGACCTCTGTGCCATGTATGACTAAGGGACATTCGTGTTCATAGAGCATAGGAAATCTACCAATATATTTGATTCCATTAGATCAGTTCCTTTACTCTCGATTGAGATGCACGGCCTGCGAGCACCTCCCTGGTTTTCCAGTGGAACCAGCAAATTTTACCCCACTGACAGCCCTTGTACAGTCCACTGATGCAACCTGATGGGCCCCCAGACTATACCCGACTTTCGCATCACTCAAACCACCACACTCAGACCGTGCTACAAGTGCATGGGAGCGAGATATAAGCAACACCATCACATAGGCACAGTGGCGATTTTGTTGCTTGCAGACCAAACTTGTTTCATTAAATCACTGCTATATGCTACTGCATTTCAAATTACACCACGCTTACTCCACATTCACTAAACGGGCTAAGATAGACAACACAATGTCACACATCAGCCCTAAATGTGTCTAAGACTATGTGGATGTCATTCACCTAGTCCGGTTGTGCCAAGCTGTACAGCCCTTTGGAGCACAGTAACAACTATGCTGTTGGACATACTGGACTATCATCTAGACCTAAAATGGCTCTCTTGAGTTATGTCAAATATAAACCATCCGGGATCTACCGACTCGCAGGCCTGGCACTCCTGCTAGCTAGCAGGAGGATGGCCATGCGTTGGTTAAGTATTCACTCCCCCCACTATGCAAGACTGGCAAACAGACTTTGCGCTTTGCAATACGAGGTGTGAAGTATACGCCAAACTACAGACCCTACTTCCCGCCCCAGGGACATATGGGGCCCCCTCCGCACCTACTTAGCAAAGACTGCAACAGATACCTCGGATGGGGGAATCAGACCCTCTGACTCAAGTGCTCTATTGGACTTAACAGACCAGTCACCACGGTGATCTACAGACACTGTTTGGGGGAAACAGTACACACCACGCTGCCCTCTGCATACTGACTGGACGACTGCTGCACCTAGTTAGCATTTCAATTATTGCAATGTTATCGCACTGCCAAAGTTCCGCAATGTGATATGAGCTTATCGAGATGAGCCTCCTGTCCTGCTGATTACGTGTTCTGTTCTGCTTACGTACATCTAAACCTAGTACAACAACCTTAGTTGCAATCGGAGACTGGTCCATAGTATGTTATGTACTTCTGTCTGTTAAAAAACGAATAAAATATTTTTTTTACTATTTAGGGAAGAACTCAAAGCCTACTATTTCACTATGTTTTTGTCAACCACTGTTTAACTTTGTCTCTGCTTGTAATCACCAACCTAACATAAAGACCACCCTTGATGTATGAACCCCAAACTGCCTATTCAAAAATATATTTGTGAACCACCTCAAATCTGTAAACACCTTGCATGCACACCTAACACCCACATCAAGGTTATTATGATGAAGAGAGCTTTGTTGCCCTCTGGAATCAAGTCTGTGGTATATAAATACCCACCCCCTTCAAAACAAAAATGAAATCAATGTTAATAGAAGCTGCATTCCTTGTATGCATCACTACGGGCCACCCAGATCTCTACTGCTAACACTAGTATTCTCCTTGATGGTTGCGTCCAAAAAAAAGTGCCACGTCAGCTGCTGCATCTAGTTGGGTGTGTTCATTGGAGGGCAATGCAAAATGAAGAAAAATGTTAATCAGTGTAGCAAACCTGGTTAATGTATTAATATCATAAACTATGTAGGTCAACGCTGTGCAACAAATGTATTCCCATACAATCCGTCTAAGGGCGGGAGGGCCTTGCTACTTTTAAGAGCAAGATACACCCTGGCCGGATTATGTGGTCATCCTTTCCAAAATAATCAGTCACAGAAATGCACTGGACTGTCTCAGTGGAATGAGAAAGGCCCAGTCTCTTTAACAGTTGGCTCTCTGAGTGGTGCTCCTATAGCCAAAACAATCCCCAGATGCCACAAAGCATCACCTTCCTGATCTCACTTTGCAGAGCAATAGAGAAATCTTCAAGCTTGTATTCCAGCTGTGCAAAGGAAAGACCGGATGGAAGCTGTGCACATAATTTACTTTCAGTCACTCCATTTAAGGCATCGACAAGGTAGAACGCGGCAGTCGCTCAAAAAATGTGCCTCCCACAGTGTGAATGAATGAATGAATGAAATAACACTTCTAAAGCGCATAGCTACCCGAAGGCATCCCAGCGCTGAACGATTCATAGAGGTGAATGGGACACCTAGGGGAAAAGCCACGTCTTTAGGAGTTTGCGGAAGGCCAGATGATTAGGTTCCTTCCGCAGGGGCAGAGGGAGTGTGTTCCAGAGCCTGGCGGCATTATAGGAAAATAACCGTCCGCCACTTCTGGCCTTTTTGATCCTGGGAACAACTGCTAAGGAAAGATCATCTGAATGCAGATGCCTATTGGCTCGATAGGGCTGAATCAAGGAAAGATTGATTGGAGGACCATTCCCTCCAAGCGACCTGTGAGCAATACACAGGGCCTTGAAGCGGATTCTCTCCTGAATAGGAAGCCAATGAAGGAACCGCAAAGCGGGCCTTGCCGACTGACGGGACGGGATCCCCATGAGCATTCTTGCAGCACAATTCTGCACAATCTGAAGCTTTACAGTTACAGAACTTGGCGAACCTAAATATAGGGCGTTACCATAGTCCATCCGTGACAAGACAAGTGCCTGAACCATCAGTTTTCTGGCCCGGAAGGGAAGAAGAGGAAGCACTTTACGGAGCATCCTAAGGATGCGTAAACACGAGGCTGCAACCTTCCTAGCTGAACTCAAGCATTTCAAACAGCAGAAACACCACATAATAAAAAAAAAATCTGCGCCATTCCTAATGTCTGCATCTATAAAATAGATCCAAATTTCTTGAGGTTAAAAAAGCTAACACACCAGTTGTTTAGATTTTCATTAAAAATCCTTATGGCGATCACGGACAGAAATCGAGGCTGCCTGCATACTGTGAATGCTTCTAATAGCAGTGATCTTGTATTTTGTTTACAACTGACACATATCAACCCACTGGTTCGTGGTGCGTAGTTTATAATAGGTTTAGTATTTTAAGGATCCCCTACGCCTGAAAGTAAACAAGGTCAGAAATAAAGTGCTATAAACTAAATGCACCTTAATAACAAAATCCTTGAGGATTTGCAGAATTTATCAATGACAACAACTAAGTTTAAAAAAGGCCCAGATTTTATCAATTACTCTAGGTAGGATAACTACAAAAATAAAATAAAACGTGGGGGTTCTACGTAACGTGACATATTTAACATATTAAAACATTTCGCGTGTTCTCTACATTTCGCGAATCTCTTGAATCATTATTGATTCCTAAGGCACAAGATGCAGTGACAGCCGTGAGGCGCCGACCTCAGCATCTTAGATGATGCTGAATGCTTTTCCGTTGACGTCACAACAGTTCTAATGTGGCGTCTGTATCCCAAGGACTACTCGATGAACAATGCTACAGGTGATCTCAGGAAACAGGATGATTCGCTCTCCGTATTTCAGGGGCGTCTCGAGTGCACGAGACGCGAATGTGGCTCCCAAGCACAAGTTAGGTATATGACAACGCGAGCAGCGTTCCATGTTCTATAAACACCACGAGCAATGTACATCACTCGCGAATTCTTCTTATACATTAATGTAAAAGGATACCCTAAATGTCTTCATCAACCCATCTGCACAGCTTAACTAAGTACCACAAGTTATATTAGCTGCGGTAAACAACAAAACCTAAACCTTCTCAAAAGTACACGTACCTATACAGCTAATAACTTTCTTCGACAGTTCAAGAACATAACACCATACACCACGTACTGCATTTTATATACAGCACCAGACACTAAAGTCTTAAAGGGGGTAAATATTGCAAGTGAATTGCACCAGAAAGTTCGCCGAGAGCACAAACTTGATTCTACAACACAGTAAAATAGCCATTTTCAATGTAAAAGGAGAGTACAGAAGTTGCTCGCCCCTGAAAACAAATAAAAAGAGGGTTGCTTACGGATGTGGAGCCGGATGAGGTGGCAATGTAAACTTTGATCACCATCCTGCCGAGCTGTAGTCTTCAGCATGTACTATTGGAGTCCTGTCGCTGCCTTGCGAATGAGAGGTACAGGCTGCGGTTTCTGCTCGTTCGTTCAGGAAGCCGGAGCCAGCGGGAGCCAGCGGGAGCACATTGCCCCGCCCACTAGTCCCGCCCTTGGTCCCCGCCCACAGCAGTCTCTGAGGTCACATCAGAGCTGCCTGCTGGTGCGAGTGAGACAAAACTCGGAGCAGGCTGTGTGGGCTTTGAAAAGTATCCGTATCCACAGACCACCAGATTCGAGCGCTGCAAGAGCCTCTTTTCTCTATGTAGTGCACTAAAAACAACTGTACACGACAGTCTCAGGAGAAACAGAACGCCGTTTCGTACAGGAATGGTACATGCAAATAAATCTTTACTGAGTGCCATGCCAGAAGGGGATGCAATCCACGCCTGGATTTATTGTTGTTCGGCCATGTTACAGCTCTCTCGCTGCGACTGCGAGTGAAAACAAGAGAGGAGCGGGGGCGAGCGAGCGCGGCAGCCTGCAGAGCTGACCAGACGATCGTGCGTCGTGGCCTTTTGCCTGCGATTACGCGCGTGGCAGACATGTGTTTCCAATTATCACGCCCGCGTCTGGGCACGATAATTGGAAACACATGTCTGCCGCGCGCGTAACCGCAGGTAAAAGGCCACGACGCACGAGCGTGTGGTCAGCTTTTGAAACCCCCTAACATAAAGTCTTCGCCTAGCAGCGCTTGCGCGCTACTCGAGGCTCGACCTAAAAAGGGGGTAAACCTCCCTCATCCATTCTCAGCTCGCCATAGTTTGGATGGTTGCAGCAGGACATGGTAGTTGCATTCAGAGGTGAGGCCGGGACACGAGTGTGGTGGTAGTAGCTAAGTGCAGCCAGGACTGGGCGTGGCTTGCGGGCGGCCTGGTGCCTTCCCGCTCACCCCCCCACCAGCACCAGCACCCACCTGCTGTATCACCCCCAAAACCTTTCCCCATAGCGGCCAGCACCAAGCGCAAACCCCCTGCCGTCCAAGCACCTGTGCCATTCCTTAGCAGCAAGCCCACAACGGAGAGCACCGTAGAGGGGATAAGCAACCCAGCCGCGACCGCATAAACACCCCCTTACTCATAGCCAAACCCACACACAGGAGCGGATTAGCACAGCAAGGGCGATAGAAAGACACTGAAAAGGGCACTGAAAAGTCAAGCAAAAGGCAAGCAATCTCACGAGCCTGATGCCATTATGAGATCAGGTAGGATTTGACAGACCGCCAAAGCAGCAAAGAAACGCATTCCAAAGTCCAAATCCAAGCAGCAAGCCCAAGTAGTAAACAGAGACTGCTCTTTAACAGCCGAAACAACCACACCAGCTTTGCTGGCTCACTCTAACAATCGAAACACTTTAAGGAGCCACAAAATCACAGATTTTTTAAAATCTCCAATGAACCAAGATGTGGCAACACCTAGTCCGTCCCATCCAACTTCGCCCGCCTCCCTGATAAACTTCTTATACAAACATCCACCAATCTGATAATAGTTAAAGCTCAAGTTCACACTACCAAAATCGACCAACAAAATAGGGCCTTACCTAACAGCTCACCTCTAATCACCATCTCTGGGAAAAACGTTTTCTTTCCTCACCTTCCCCCCCATACAGAGATTATGACATTGCACAGTTAGGAAAATCACTGCAGACACCAGCTGGATGGCAGGAACTGCTACTCAGCCCATTTAAAGAGACTCACGATGATGAAGCGGCCCATCTAGACAAAACCACAAATTCTGGACTCAAGCATGATTATAATGCTTTGCTCGCCCCATTTAGACTCCAGTCCAAAAATGGCCTCATCAGTACCAACAATACACCCGAAGTTATACTTGATAATAATAAAACGCAAGCAAGCAATGCATTTTCATTCACAACACCAAGCAAGTCAGTTTGGTACTCCCCACTGTCCTCAGCACCCTTATGGGCTCAATTTTTAAACACAATGGAAGTAATCTCATCAGCTTTAATATTTCATTCAGAAAAACTCGAAATCCAAGCAGACTTACTTAACACTTTGGCTACCCATGTTTCAGCCATTGAACAAAACCTACAGGAATTAAACAGTTTATTCAAGCGAGTGCAAAAAGACTCCAACACAGCATATCATTCTTGCCAATGTTCCTCCACACTGGACCACTTACCATCAATTCCAAATATCCTGGCGGAAATACTAATGGAAGTCAAGTCTTCGGAGCAGTCGGCTCCAACAATAACATCCCCCGCAGCAAGTTTGCACAGCCCGGCCCTACCATCCCCCCAAAAACATTAACATCCACGAACGGCCCCAAGGCTATCCAGGGTAATGAGGCCAACCTTACACTGCTGAAATAAAACTGTCAACCGTCACCACCAATAAACAAACAACCAAGTGGGGGACTCTCTCCTGTTCCTGAGGACTCTGATCACCAACAGCGACCCTCCCTAACTAAAAGGGAGTGTAAACGCCTCAGGAAAGACAAACCCCCAAACAGCTCAATACCTTTTTGACAATGCAACGACCAGAGATACCCAGCAGGGACCAGACGTGTACCCAATTTTTCAAAAACAGACAGTGCATCTTAATAAATCATTGCAAGAAATCAGCAAATATCACTGCGGATCTGAACCATCAACACAAATGTCTCCTTCTCCCCACCAAGCAAACGTTTCCTCTGATAATTATACTACACCAGCTTGCCTTGGCAGGCCACCTACTGGAGATCCCTGGCCCCAGATCATGGGCTCAAAACATCCTCGTATAACCGACTGGAATTCAAACTCAGTCTGTGCGCACCCTCAGAGGCAATAAATCTCTACAGCACTTGCAATAAATTTGAATGCACCAAACCCCTCACAGCAAAAGAAGGAGGCACAAAAACGGGCAGAGGCCCTGCCCAGTCAACGGACCACAAAGGATCTTTGCACAACACATCTCAAACAGAGTTTATCCAGCATATCTTGCCTAATCAAATCAACTGCAACTGCACCCACATTAAATCAGAGTGACCTCAACTCTCTACCGCAAACATCGGAGGCTGAAAAATGCACCGAAACCCGGAACAGGAGTTTGCATCTTCTGAAGTAACCACTCTTGACCGCAACCAATGTCCGTATCACCCAGAAGCACATGGCGATGCCCCATTTAGCCTAGAGATGATTCCCCTCTATAGGTCGAGAGGACCCCACAACACACTGAACAGAAGTGCAATCTTGAAATTTACTAATACAATCGAAACCTTGGAACACGTAACAACACACGACATAGGAGGCATCAGGTTCAAACTGAACCCAGATAGGGCAGGCTCTGAAGCCATGGTGGTCACCTGGTCCAACCTAAAAACAGCCATGGTGGTATGGCAACACAGATGCTACTTCTTAAATTGGTTACAAGAAAGGGTAAACCCAAATAAGCCACTGGGACCTGGGTATGAGACAGTACAATATAGGATTGGTCCCAGTAGAGAAATACTTAGCATAAACATACTGTAGAGAACATGGTGAACATATAAAAACGAATACGTAGGTGAATATTTAGTACAATGTTATTTAATCACATTGAACATTACATTTGTTTATAAGTCAGCGAATAAATCAAAGAAAGCGCCACAAACAAGTGCCCCATAGGGGGAGAAAAAAGGGCTGGGGGGAGAGAGATATTGTGCATTAGGTGAGGGTTGAAGAGGTGTACAGAATGGGGAGTGACATTAGACTCATCACACAATTATTTACATTGAAGAACGGCTTATCCTTAAGCCACGCAATTAAAAAGATGAACAAAAATGCATAGCCATGATTGAGAGTTCAATAACACGGTGAGAAATTGCTGTTGATCAAGCTGGCATGTGACAGTTATATTGTCGACGTTTCGACCTCTGAAGAAATGTAGGTAGCTTAATCCCTTATGGTGGGGTCTTCCTCAGGACTGTGAAGAAGGGAAGAAGGGGGCACCTGGGGAATTAACATAAAAGGTCTTATTCCAATGGTACCAAAACGAGATAAAAACATACAGGTGAAAAAGGGAAAGAAGCCCAATTTGTTTACCCCTAACTGTAGGTGGTATTTGTAGTGGTTTGGCCCGTAGGCTCCAAAGGCAGAGAGCGGGAAACAGGCACCTGAAAAATAAGGTGCGGGGCGTCAGATTCGTATCACATGAATTTGAATAATGAGTGACATCGATAAAGCTTTTTTGCTGAACAAAATGAACTTACTTGAAATCAATTAAAAAGGAATCTATCCCTTAAACATGGCAATTGGACCAAAAAATAAAATTAATTAATTACCTTGGACCTTGAAGTTCCATGAGGTCATTAGGGGCAAATCTGAAAGAGAGAGGAACAAGAAAATAGAAAATAGAGAATAGGACCCCAAATCAACCACCACTACGGTTGAAGTAAACAATTAAATTGTCCGTGTTACAGAGCAAACAAAGATAATTACCTCTAGAATGGATCGTGACACTTGAGAGGCCCGCCAGGTACTTAAATCTGGGGGGAGATACAAATATAGAAAACGACTCTTAACCTCATGTAAGGAGTCGCCCGAGGCAACTGAGCATTTGCTCAAAACAGGTTCCGCGCTTAAAGGCCAGCGCGTGATTGAAGCTTGCCTCTACTCTTAGATCTGCCTCTGTCTCGCTTGAAGGGAAACGGAGCACTGCCACAACTGCTGTTTATGTAGCAGGGGCTCGTCTCACTCGTGCATGAGCGAGCCGCGTCATGGCAGACGCTTGATGCTTGTTGTTGGAAAACGAGGCAGTATCTGTGAGAAATGCAAAAACAACAATTGATGGACAGAATGCAGAACAATGTCGTACATTCACCCCAGTACAGAGATCTGGGCCTAAATCCATCGTTTTTTGCTCACCATGCCATTCCAGTTTGGACCCAGCCATATGCAAATCAGTCTTGACCCTGCGCCCAATGGGAACAGTCCAGCCCGAACTGCCAGGCCAGGTCCTCCCTGGACTGGAAACAAGCATCCTAGGACCTGTTTCGGGCTATCAGCCCTCATCAGCCAGGATAGCTTGACTCCAGTGGCATGGAGAGCACGGGACCCACGTCTGAGCATACCCGTCCCACTCGGGGTGACAAATGCAAAAACAACAATTGATGGACAGAATGCAGAACAATGTCGTACATTCACCCCAGTACAGAGATCTGGGCCTAAATCCATCGTTTTTTTGCTCACCATGCCATTCCAGTTTGGACCCAGCCATATGCAAATCAGTCTTGACCCTGCGCCCAATGGGAACAGTCCAGCCCGAACTGCCAGGCCAGGTCCTCCCTGGACTGGAAACAAGCATCCTAGGACCTGTTTCGGGCTTTCAGCCCTCATCAGCCAGGATAGCTTGACTCCAGTGGCATGGAGAGCCCGGGACCCACGTCTGGGCATACCCGTCCCACTCGGGGTGACAAATGCAAAAACAACAATTGATGGACAGAATGCAGAACAATGTCGTACATTCACCCCAGTACAGAGATCTGGGCCTAAATCCATCGTTTTTTGCTCACCATGCCATTCCAGTTTGGACCCAGCCATATGCAAATCAGTCTTGACCCTGCGCCCAATGAGAACAGTCCAGCCCGAACTGCCAGGCCAGGTCCTCCCTGGACTGGAAACAAGCATCCTAGGACCTGTTTCGGGCTTTCAGCCCTCATCAGCCAGGATAGCTTGACTCCAGTGGCATGGAGAGCCCGGGACCCACGTCTGGGCATACCCGTCCCACTCGGGGTGACAAATGCAAAAACAACAATTGATGGACAGAATGCAGAACAATGTCGTACATTCACCCCAGTACAGAGATCTGGGCCTAAATCCATCGTTTTTTGCTCACCATGCCATTCCAGTTTGGACCCAGCCATATGCAAATCAGTCTTGACCCTGCGCCCAATGAGAACAGTCCAGCCCGAACTGCCAGGCCAGGTCCTCCCTGGACTGGAAACAAGCATCCTAGGACCGGTTTCAGGCTATCAGCCCTCATCAGCCAGGATAGCTCGACTCCAGTGGCATGGAGAGCACGGGACCCACGTCTGGGCATACCCGTCCCACTCGGGGTGACAAATGCAAAAACAACAATTGATGGACAGAATGCAGAACAATGTCGTACATTCACCCCAGTACAGAGATCTGGGCCTAAATCCATCGTTTGTTTGCTCACCATGCCATTCCAGTTTGGACCCAGCCATATGCAAATCAGTCTTGACCCTGCGCCCAATGGGAACAGTCCAGCCCGAACTGCCAGGCCAGGTCCTCCCTGGACTGGAAACAAGCATCCTAGGACCGGTTTCGGGCTTTCAGCCCTCATCAGCCAGGATAGCTTGACTCCAGTGGCATGGAGAGCACGGGACCGACGTCTGGGCATACCCGTCCCACTAGGGGTGACAAATGCAAAAACAACAATTGATGGACAGAATGCAGAACAATGTCGTACATTCACCCCAGTACAGGGATCTGGGCCTAAATCCATCGTTTGTTTGCTCACCATGCCATTCCAGTTTGGACCCAGCCATATGCAAATCAGTCTTGACCCTGCGCCCAATGGGAACAGTCCAGCCCGAACTGCCAGGCCAGGACCTCCCTGGACTGGAAACAAGCATCCTAGGACCGGTTTCGGGCTTTCAGCCCTCATCAGCCAGGATAGCTTGACTCCAGTGGCATGGAGAGCACGGGACCGACGTCTGGGCATACCCGTCCCACTCGGGGTGACAAATGCAAAAACAACAATTGATGGACAGAATGCAGAACAATGTCGTACATTCACCCCAGTACAGAGATCTGGGCCTAAATCCATCGTTTTTTTGCTCACCATGTCATTCCAGTTTGGACCCAGCCATATGCAAATCAGTCTTGATCCTGCGTCCAATGGGAACAGTCCAGCCCGAACTGCCAGGCCAGGTCCTCCCTGGACTGGAAACAAGCATCCTAGGACCGGTTCGGGCTATCAGCCCTCATCATCCAGGATAGCTTGACTCCAGTGGCATGGAGAGCACGGGACCCACGTCTGGGCATACCCGTCCCACTCGGGTGACAAATGCAAAAACAACAATTGATGGACAGAATGCAGAACAATGTCGTACATTCACCCCAGTACAGAGATCTGGGCCTAAATCCATCGTTTTTTGCTCACCATGCCATTCCAGTTCGGACACAGCCATATGCAAATCAGTCTTGACCCTGCGCCCAATGGGAACAGTCCAGCCCGAACTGCCAGGCCAGGTCCTCCCTGGACTGGAAACAAGCATCCTAGGACCGGTTTCGGGCTTTCAGCCCTCATCAGCCAGGATAGCTTGACTCCAATGGCATGGAAAGCAAGGGACCCACGTCTGGGCATACCCGTCCCACTCGGGGTGACAAATGCAAAAACAACAATTGATGGACAGAATGCAGAACAATGTCGTACATTCACCCCAGTACAGAGATCTGGGCCTAAATCCATCGTTTTTTTGCTCACAATGCCATTCCAGTTTGGGCCCAGCCATATGCAAATCAGTCTTGACCCTGCGCCCAATGGGAACAGTCCAGCCCGAAATGCCAGGCCAGGTCCTCCCTGGACTGGAAACAAGCATCCTAGGAACGGTTTCGGATGCTTGATTCCGGTCCAGGGAAGACATGGCTTGGCAGTTCGGTCTGGACTGTTCCCATGAGGCACAGGGTCAAGACTGATTTGCATATGGCTATGTCTGAACTGGGGTGGTGTGGTGAAGCAAAATAACGATGGATTAAACCCAGATCTGTGACTGGGGGTGAATGTTTGCCAATGTGCAGCATTCCGTTCATCATCTTGTGTGTTTTGCATTTCGCCCTAAGTGGGAAGGGTATGCCCAGACGTGGGTCCCGTGCTCACTACGCCACTGGAGTCAAGCTATCCTGGCTGATGCAGGCTGATAGCCTGAAACCGGTCCTAGGATGCTTGATTCCGGTCCAGGGAAGACATGGCTTGGCAGTTCGGTCTGGACTGTTCCCATGAGGCACAGGGTCAAGACTCATTTGCATATGGCTATGTCTGAACTGGGGTGGTGTGGTGAAGCAAAATAACGAAGGATTAAACCCAGATCTGTGACTGGGGGTGAATGTTTGCCAATGTGCAGCATTCCGTCCATCATCTTGTGTGTTTTGCATTTCGCCCTAAGTGGGAAGGGTATGCCCAGACATGGGTCCCGTGCTCACTACGCGTCTGGAGTCAAGCTATCCTGGCTGATGAAGGCTGATAGCCTGAAACCGGTCCTAGGATGCTTGATTCCGGTCCAGGGAAGACATGGCTTGGCAGTTTGGTCTGGACTGTTCCCATGAGGAACAGGGTCAAGACTGATTTGCATATGGCTATGTCTGAACTGGGGTGGTGTGGTGAAGAAAAATAACGATGGATTAAACCCAGATCTGTGACTGGGGGTGAAAGTTTGCCAATGTGCAGCATTCCGTCCATCATCTTGTGTGTTTTGCATTTCGCCCTAAGTGGGAAGGGTATGCCCAGACGTGGGTCCCGTGCTCACTACGCCACTGGAGTCAAGCTATCCTGGCTGATGAAGGCTGATAGCCTGAAACCGGTCCTAGGATGCTTGATTCCGGTCCAGGGAAGACATGGCTTGGCAGTTCGGTCTGGACTGTTCCCATGAGGCACAGGGTCAAGACTGATTTGCATATGGCTATGTCTGAACTGGGGTGGTGTGGTGAAGCAAAATAACGATGGATTAAACCCAGATCTGTGACTGGGGGTGAATGTTTGCCAATGTGCAGCATTCCGTCCATCATCTTGTGTGTTTTGCAGTATCTGTGAGGCCTGCACAAATATTATGACTACATTTGTCCTTCACTGGCAACCAAACACCCAATTGTAGCACCTGACTCTCAGAGAGTAGCGTTGCAGAGCAGTCTGAGGCTTACTCAAGGGAGGTGGTGTGGGCTAGTAATTGCCATTACAGGTGCGCAGCAATAACACTCAATAATTGATTGTCCAGTCTGTACTTTGCTTTATAAAAGTAAGAGTACATTTATTAAACACACACACTACTCAATACTATGCACCAATTTACAAATATACATAAGCTGTTGGAATTACTTTGTGACATTGCATAACATCTCCACCCCTCCCGCAGGGGGGGTGGGGTCTAGTACCACCGCACCCATGTATGCACGTCATCTTGCCCCCAATGCAGTTAGTTGAACATAACCTGGAGCGAGGGCCCTGCGCACTGGCACCATCCCAGTGGCGACCCACCCCATCATCTCAACAAGCATTTAAAATAGGTAACCCTGCCTTGGTGACCCACAACCCTGACTGAGCATTTCCTACTGACCATGAAGTATACACCTCTACATCTTAAGGGCTAGCAGTCTGGGTTCTTCACCTAAGCGCAGCAGCAAGAATACATGTTTAAACATCATTTTAGAATGACAGTACTCATCACATTTGTGGATCATTAGAATGCATTGCAATTACAGCCCCTAAAGGCATCACAGATGGAATCACAGGATTACGCATTTACAGCCAGACACCCTAGCAGGAATGCCTGGCAACATAACCCCACTTTGCTTATGACATCACCTTACACAGGTAATTCACATTACACGTGACCTTCAGTCCCTCTAAAAGAAATAACCATAGTAAATGCATTTCTGGTGCAATTACACCTCTTCACCGCCAGGAGATGCCCTTCTCCAGACATCCCCAAGTCAGCCCTTCACTCCTTGATGCACTTCTCAGTACACCCCCAGCTGTAGAACAAAAGTTCCAGCCCAGAAGGTGTTAAAATGCAGGCTGAGCACTTGAGGGGTTATTCCTTTTAAGTCCCCATGAGACTTAGGCAGGGACTTTTCTTCGTTGTGCTAAGGGAGACTGCGTTGCTCCTGCAGCTCCCCCTGCACCCTGGCACATGTGTGGTGGTGGCCCCGTCCTCCTGGGCCACCACAAGGAGAAAAAAGCTGACTTTTCCTTGCAGGCCGGTCCGGGCCTGCAAGGCATTATGGGGCACTTCCTCCATTCCCTGCACATTTTATAGTAGCGGCTCCCCCGCTGCATCGGGGAGAGCCGCGATCCTTCTGCCGGCGGCTACGCCGCATCTCCGGTCCTCGATGGGGGGCGCGGTCCCACCCGGACCCCCAGGTGAGAAACAGCGGCTCGGGGAGCCCACCCTCCGGGCACTTCTGCTGCTTGTCGGGGGCCCGGTCCCACCCAGGCCCCTGGCTCCTCCTCTTTACTTCGTGGAGCCCCGGTCCCACCCGGGGTCCCCACACTGCTCAATCGTTGGAGGGAAGCCCAGGGAGCCCACCCCCGGCTGCATCCGCCGGCTCCCTCCCGGCCAGCACCCTCGCGTTCTGCCGCGGGAGCCAGCTGGTCTCTTCTGGTCTGTCCGCTCTGGCGGGCAGACACAGTGGTTTCCGCTGGTCCCGCTGGACCTCGGGGGAGTGCGACGGCACTCCCCCCACCTTCCTCCATCCCCGGGGGAGTGCGGCGGCACTCCCCCGCCTCCGCGGGACACACTGGGGCCCGGAGTTGGGATCCCGGGCCCCTCCCCTTAGGATTCTTCCCGGGGAGTGCGACGGCACTCCCCGGCTTCGGCGACAGTCTTCTGGGCCCGGAGTTGGGATCCCGGGCCCCCAGGGGCAGTCTTCACGGGGGGACGTGACGGCACCCCCCCGACTTCAGCCTTCCCGTCGGGGGCCAGGGTGGGCTCCTGCCACCCCGTTTGCCCAGCTTCACGGGGATGCGACGGCGCTCCCCGTCTTTGCTTTGGGGCCCAGGGATGGGGTCCCGGGCCCCTGGAGACCTCTTCGCGGGGGGCGCGATGGCACCCCCTGCTCTCCGCTGTTGCCGGGGGCCAGGGTGGGCTCCTGGCCACCCAAGTTGGGGACACTTCACGGGGAGCACGACGGTGCTCCCCGACTTTACTTCGTGTTGGGGGCAGCCCCCGGGACCTGACCCACCCTGGGGGCATCTTCTAGACCGGTGGCGGAGCCCCACGCGCTTCGTTGTCGGTCAGCCAAAGGTCAAAGGTCGCCTACCTTCTTGGGGGCCCGATCTCAGCCCCCAGGGGACCGATCTTGTCGATTTTGGCCTCGTCTTGTTCCTGGTGGCGCTCCCCAGCCACTGGGAGCACTCTCCTTCACCCTCTGGGTCTCTGAGAGGGGGGATTCAGCAGGGAGCTGTCTTCACTGGCTCCCTGGGCCAGCCTTTCGCCTGGCTCTCCTCCTGGGCCTCTCTTCTCCCTGCGCAGAGGCCCCTGCTTCTGCGCACTGGTCCTGGTATCTTCTCCTGGCGCTGTTCAGGATCCTGGGACCATCAAGTCCAACTGCCCATTGCGCCAGGCTCCAGCACCTTCTGCCTCAGCAGACCACACCCCAGAGAGAGCTCCTCTTCCTGTGCAAACACTTTTAAGAAGTTGGGGAGGGGGCTGGCAGGAAGTCTCTGTTTGCCCCATCACACAGCGACACATCACTTCTCTGCCCCTGCTCCCTCCTTCCTGCCCAGGCCTCTGGGTTTGTTCAAAATGGCGTCGTCCAGGGTCTCCGGCCACATGGTCTCTGAGAGCCCCTTCCCCCCAGGGCTGCCTTCGCCCTGGTGCAGCTTGGTGCCTGGCACCCAGTGACAGCTGCTGATGGATTAGCCTGTAGCTCCACCCCTCTTCTCGCCTGGGAGGGAAGGTCTTCGCTCTGGGAAGAAAGGTCATTAATCCAGGCTGCTGGGGTCAGCCTCCAACCAGGCCCTGGTTATGAGCTGACTCAGAGAAATATAACATTTCTGGATGACCCAAAAGCAGTACAAATATGACTCTGGACTCTGCAGAATACTTCTCCTCACACCTGTTACAGTGGACTTTAGTACGTGTCTGGAATTTGTAGGCCTTAGGAAAGTGACACTAGCCCATGGGCTCCACTTCCCCATAGGGGAATAATGAAGTGAAAAACACAGTAAAACACACTGACTTTCCCTGGCATGTTTCTGCCCAGTGTATAAAGCCTATTCCATGTCACCACCCAATTCGGCATAAGTCCTGCCACACCATTCACTTTGTATCTGCTCTGGGGCTGCGCACGCCAGGAATCTCCTCTGCGCAGCCCGCACACGTGTGCACACGTATGTACACATGTGTCTGCACGTAACTAGCCCGGTGCCCCTTACCCCTGCGGCTGCGCAGCGGCCTGGTCATGCCAGGGGGACACCAGTAAAATCCCCATGCAGTCTCTTTCATTGTGAGTTCACTGTGGGTGAGTCCCAACTTATGAGGATCCCCCACAGTAAAAGCTCAACACACAGGTGCTCAAAAAGCAAAAAATCTGTGCGGCCCATAGTGTCAGAACCACCTTCTAACACACGCCGCGCCCAGCTGATTCCTACAGGGAAGAAGTAGCCACTCTACATGGGTACAATTCCCGTAGTCAGCGATAACTAGTTATAAGGGGTTCTGACCAGACCCCCTTACTCACCATTTATCCGCTCAGACCACCTACTCCTCCCATCCATGAAATCTCCACCCATGACAGGGATCCCAGACTACCCTAAGAACCCTCCGGGCTCTAGGTTAGATACCTCTAGGTCACTCATGGTCTACATGGACTCAGCCTAACTAGGCCCACCTTTGCCCTTGGGCATGCAACACTATGCCTACCACTTCTCTGGACAAGGGTACAGTGCCTCAGCACCGATGCGGTCGTCTGGGATAGGTCTACATCCCATCCCCGGGGTCACTAGCTAGTCTCCCTTCTGGAGTTTGTTCCAACCAGTACCCTCTCTCCGTTTGGTCCTTGCACCCCAAAGATGCAACCTCTCTGGACCCTCACCCTCAGCCTACCGCTGGGGTCATTCAGCTGCCACCACCCTTTCAGGATGACTGTCTTCCCTAAAGAAAGCACAGCCACTCATGCTTTCCCCACACAGAAAAACACCTTTGGCCACTGGCCTGGCTCCCTGATAGGACCTCAGACCGGCCTCACCACCACACTGGCAGTGCCAGGGGGGATCACTGAGGGTGCCTCGTCAGACAACCTACAGCTCATTCTCCCCGTCAGTAGCTCCACACTGAAACTACCCCGGGAACCTAGACCCCTTCCTTGTTCTCCCCTGCGAGAACAGGGCCTAAGCACCCTTCCCTCCGAGAGGCACGCTCTCCTCCCGGTGTACCCTTAGAGAGCCTGTGGGCCCCGAGTTAGCTACACCCAGGCCCACCTCTCATAGCTCTCCCCGGTCTCCCTGCAGCGCCTTGGGAGACTGTCCAGGGACCCTCATGATCCCTGGATGGCCTGCACCACCCCTTTTGAAGAGCAGGGTCCCTTCACTTAAGATAGGCCCCACCTGCCTTCAGGGTAGTACTACCACACTCAGCCAGGGACCCTAAAGATCCCGGCTAGGCCTGCACCACCCTTTTGGGAAACACAGGGTCCCTTCACTTAAGATGGGCCCCACCTGTGTTCAGGGTGATATTACCTTGCAGAAGTTCACCTCCTGCCCAGAGCTAGGGGAACATCTCCATGCTCCTGGTCCTCGGGTCCAAGTCCCACAGGACCTACCTGACTGGTCACCGGCAAGGCCTCGCCCCAGCCACCACTACAGGTTCACAACACCAGCTCCAGAATGACATCCTGTTGCTTCCTTGGGTAACCGCCTACCCCACCCTGACACCTCAGGGTACACCACTAACCCTTTACCTGGAATCTAGGGAGCACATCACCCCCCCTCAGATCTCCACTGGGTCAGTTACCTAGCCCACCTAGTGTACCTAGGGGCTACCACTACATATCCTGCTCCAGAACTACCCTCCTTTGGGGCCACCCACTACCATGGGCCACCCCTGGGTTGCTCACCTTCCCCCAGTTAACCTGGGGGGCCTGCCGGACACACAACTCTACCACACCCTCCTCCCACCGTGGGAAAAGTTTCTTGGGGTCCCCCACCATGGGAACCCCTGGGGTGTTACTACCCGGGGTAAAGAAACCTCCTGCCCCACCCTTCCAGTGGTTTTGGCCTGCGCCAATGGCAAGAAAACTTTCAGCGGGGAAGGATACCTGGGGCCCCTTCTGTGGAAACACTCCCTGCCCTTAAAAAGCGTGGGAATCTCCCAGGACCCCCTACCTCTCCTGTCCCCCCATAGGTCAATCCACCCCTACACCCCCATCTGTGATGTAGGTATCAGTTGCTGTCCCTATCTCTTGAAGAGACACCCTCCTCATGCAGGTGTAGTGTATGTAGTGATAGGGTTCAAAGGTGTACAATATGGCTTAGAACATTTGTATGCAATCATTTCCTGGAAAGCACCATCCCGCTAGCACATGATAATCAACATTACTCAGTCATATCAATACAGTTTACATTTAAACCATAATATCTTCACATGACATATATGTGTGCAGGGTTTTCCTTTCTCATACTTATAGTTCACATAACCAAAACTTTGAACCCTCATCAGAGCCTTGCGCTCTTCCATTTGCTCATTACTGCATAGGTAATGTGTGGCAAAACTGGACTTATCAAATGCTATAAATGCGCACCAAAATGGGATACTATGTTTCCCGCCGCTAGACACCAATGTTGGAGAACGAGGCAGTATCTGTGAGGCCTGCACAAATAATATGACTACATTTGTCCTTCACTGGGAACCAAACACCCAATTGTAGCGCCTGACTCTCAGAGGGTAGCGTTGCAGAGCAGTCTGAGGCTTACTCAAGGGAGGTGGTGTGGGCTAGTAATCGCCATTACAGGTGCGCAGCAATAACACTCAATAATTGACTGTCCAGTCTGTACTTTGCTTTATAAAAGTAAGAGCACATTTATTAAACACACACACTACTCAATACTATGCACCAATTTACAAATATACATAAGCTGTTGGAATTACTTTGTGACATTACATAACATCTCCACCCCTCCCGCAGGGGGGGTGGGGTCAAGTACCACCGCTCCCATGTATGCACGTCATCTTGCCCCCAATGCAGTTAGTTGAACATAACCTAGAGCGAGGGCCCTGCGCAATGGCAGCATCCCAGTGGCGACCCACCCCATCATCTCAACAAGCATTTAAAATAGGTAACCCTGCCTTGGTGACCCACAACCCTGACTGAGCATTTCCTACTGACCATGAAGTATACACCTCTACATCTTAAGGGCTAGCAGTCTGGGTTCTTCACCTAAGCGCAGCAGCAAGAATACATGTTTAAACATCATTTTAGAATGACAGTACTCATCGCATTTGTGGATCATTAGAATGCATTGCAATTACAGCCCCTAAAGGCATCACTGATGGAATCACAGGATTACACATATACAGCCAGAACCCTAGCAGGAATGCCTGGCAACATAACCCCACTTTGCTTATGACATCACCTTACACAGGTACTTCACATTACATATGTGACCTTCAGTCCCTCTAAAAGAAATAACCATAGTAAATGCATTTCTGGTGCAATTACACCCCTTCACCTCCAGGGGATGCCCTTCTCCAGACATCCCCAAGTCAGCCCTTCACTCCTTGATGCACTTCTCAGTACACCCCCAGCTGTAGAACAAAAGTTCCAGCCCAGAAGGTGTTAAAATGCAGGCTGAGCCCTTGAGGGGTTATTCCTTTCAAGTCCCCATGAGACTTGGGGAGGGACTTTTCTTCGTTGTGCTGGGGGAGACTGTGTTGCTCCTGCAGCTCCCCCTGCACCCTGGCACATGTGTGGTGGTGGCCCCGTCCTCCTAGGGCCACCACAAGCAGAGAAAAGCTGACTTTTCCTTGCAGGCCGGTCCGGGCCTGCAAGGCATTATGGGGCGATTCCTCCATTCCCTGCGCATTTTATAGTAGCGGCTCCCCCGCTGCGTCGGGGAGAGCCGCGATCCTTCTGCTGGCGGCTTCGCCGCATCTCCGGTCCTCGATGGGGGGCCCGGTCCCACCCGGACACCCAGGTGAGGAACAGCGGCTCGGAGAGCCCACCCCCGGCCACTTCTGCCGCTTGTCGGGGGCCCGGTCTCACCCGGGCCCCTGGCTCCTCCTCTTTACTTCGTGGAGCCCCGGTCCCACCCGGGGTCCCCACACTGCTCCATCGTTGGAGGGCAGCCCGGGGAGCCCACCCCCGGCTGCCCCCGCCGGCTCCCCGCCCGGCCAGCACCCTCGCGTGCTGCCGCGGGAGTCGGCTGGTCTCTTCTGGTCTGCCCGCTCCGGCGGGCAGACACGGTGATTTCCGCTGGTCTGGCTTGACCTCGGGGGAGTGTGAAGGCACTCCCCCCCACCTTTCTCCATCCCCGGGGAGTGCGGCGGCACTCCCCCGCCTCCGTGGGACACACCGGGGCCCGGAGTTGGGATCCCGGGCCCCTCCCCTTAGGATTCTTCCCGGGGAGTGCGACGGCGCTCCCTGGCTTTGGCGACAGTCTTCGGGGCCCGGAGTTGGGCTCCCGGGCCCCCAGGCCCCCAGGGGCAGCCTTCATGGGGGGGACGTGACGGCGCCACCCCGACTTCAGCCTTCCCGTCGGGGCCAGGGTGGGCTCCTGGCACCCCGTTTGCCCAACTTCACGGGGAGCGCGACGGCGCTCCCTGTCTTTGCTTCGGGGATGGGGTCCCGGGCCCCTGGAGACCTCTTCGCGGGGGGTGCGACGGCGCCCTCTGCTCTTCGCTGTTGCTGGGGGCCAGGGTGGGCTCCTGGCCACCCGAGTTGGGGGACACTTCACGGGGAGCACGACGGTGCTCCCCGACTTTACTTCATGTTGGGGGCAGCCCCTGGGACCTGACCCACCCCGGGGGCATCTTCTAGACCGGCGGCGGAGCCCCACGCGCTTCGTCGTCGGTCAGCCAAAGGTCAAAGGCCGCCTACCTTCTGGGGACCCGATCTCAGCCCCCAGGGGACCGATCTTGTGGATTTTGGCCTTGTCTTGTTCCTGGTGGCGCTCCCCAGCCACTGGGAGCACTCTCCTTCGCCCTCTGGGTCTCTGAGAGGGGGGATTCAGCAGGGAGCTGTCTTCACTGGCTCCCTGCGCCATCCTTTCGCCTGGCTCTCCTCATGGGCCTCTCTTCTCCCTGCGCAGAGGCCCCTGCTTCTGCGCACTGGTCCTGGTCTCTTCTCCTGGCGCTGTTCAGGATCCTGGGACCATCAAGGGGTTCCTCCTTCCAACTACCCATTGCGCCAGGCTCCAGCACCTTCTGCCTCAGCAGACCACACCCCAGAGAGAGCTCCTCTTCCTGTGCAAACACTTTTAAGACGTTGGGAGGGGGCTGGCAGGAAGTCTCTGTTTGCCCTATCACACAGCGACACATCACTTCTCTGCCCCTGCTCCCTCCTTCCTGCCCAGGCCTCTGGGTTTGTTCAAAATGGCGTCATCCAGGGTCTCCGGCCACATGGTCTCTGAGAGCCCCTTCCCCCCAGAGCTGCCTTCGCCCTGGTGCAGCTTGGTGCCTGGCACCCAGTGACAGCTGCTGATGGATTAGCCTGTAGCTCCACCCCTCTTCTCGCCTGGGAGGGAAGGTCTTCTCTCTGGGAAGAAAGGTCATTAATCCAGGCTGCTGGGGTCAGCCCCCAACCAGGCCCTGGTTATGAGCTGACTCAGAGAAATATAACATTTCTGGATGACCCAAAAGCAGTACAAATATGACTCTGGACTCTGCAGAATACTTCTCCTCACACCCGTTACAGTGGACTTTAGTGTGTGTCTGGAATTTGTAGGCCTTAGGAAAGTGACACTAGCCCATGGGCTCCACTTCCACATAGGGGAATAATGAAGTGAAAAACACAGTAAAACACACTGACTTTCCCTGGCATGTTTCTGCCCAGTGTATAAAGCCTATTCCATGTCACCACCCAATTCGGCATAAGTCCTGCCACACCATTCACTTTGTATCTGCTCTGGGGCTGCGCACGCCAGGAATCTCCTCTGCGCAGCCCGCACACGTGTGCACACGCATGTACACATGTGTCTGCACGTAACTAGCCCGGTGCCCCTTACCCCTGTGGCTGTGCAGCGGCCTGGTCAAGCCAGGGGGACACCAGTAAAATCCCCATGCAGTCTCTTTCATTGTGAGTTCACTGTGGGTGAGTCCCAACTTATGAGGCTCCCCCACAGTAAAAGCTCAACAATTAGGTGCTCAAAAAGCGAAAAATCCGGGCGGCCCATAGTGTCAGAACCACCTTCTAACACTTGTCATTATGGACAAGTCATCGTGGCTCTGTCATCGAAGAAAGACTAGCTGGGACAGTTTTGGAGAAACGGCAGTGATAACCTAATGTTAATTCTTCCTAGCGGATCCGATTACAAATGCACAGGCGAAATTGGCTGTGCAACATCTAAAACCCACGGCAAGGAAAAAAAAAGGAAGAATGAGAAATAATTCATAATACCCGGTATGCCCGCTCCCACAGGAGGGAAAATACGAGTAGGCTTAAATTAAATACCGATCCGCTGTCAAAAAAGGATTTACATAAAGACACGATGAAGTGCAGAGTTTACCGGAGGCAGTGGCATTTTCTAAAAACATAGCAGGCAAAGAAGTTTGTTCTTTTTTCGACTACTGATTAAATGTGCCAACGTGGATGGGCATTATACTTGACACTATATTGTTAGTGCAAAGAACAGTCCGACATATATTCATGACAATTACCACAAAAAAACAATTAAACATACATTCCAAATTGAAGATGTAGCGCACCAAGAGCACGTGGTAAAGTTTTGTACAACTACTGATCAAATGTGCCAAAAGAGATGGACATTATACTTGGCACTACATTGTTATAAGCATTGTTGCAAAGAGCAGTTTGATACATTATCATGACAATTGCCATAAAAAACAATTTGACATACATTCCAAATTGAAGATGTGGCGCACCAATAGCGCATGTACTTGTATGTATGGAGATCTAAATATTGTCAGTGTATGAGAAAGCTGTTATAAGTAGTAAGCATGTCCATTGCAAGTAAGCAGTTCACATGAAGTGGATCCACCTGGAAAGATCAGATGTATGTCGCGGCTATGTGCAGAGTGTGCAAACATCTTATTCTGATACTAGGCACGATAGTTGTGCATGGCTAGTGTCCAATTCGTTAAGGCCATTATGTATCAAGTCTAAACGGGACATCCATTTGCATTCTCTGACACTGAGAATGGTTTCAATGTTACCTCCACTGGGGCCAAGGGTAGTCTTCTCCAAGACCACCCACTGTAGGTCGTCTGGACCATGTTTAGCATCTCTGAAATGCTCAACCAAGGGCGCTCCTTGTACTCCACATCGTATGCGACTGCAATGCTGCAATATGCGTGCTTTTATTTTTTGCTGTGTTAGTCTGACATATATTTTGGCACAAGGGCAGATTATTCCATAAATAATGTTGGTGGTATTACAGTTCGTAAAGGATTTGAGATCAATCGTGTGTTGTTTATAAACGAACTTTCGTTTGGATCGTAATCTTGCAGGCCTTACAGTGGCCACACTTGAAGTGGCCAAGTGTGGGTGGTAAATTCAAGGAAGGCTTTAGTTTCGTTGGCAACAACTGCTCCCGGCATTGGATGGTGCTGGAAGTACAGACAACGGCAGAACAGGTACAAGTCCTCACAAGAGAGATCGCAGCCCTCAAGTTAGAAATATCAGGAGATTCCTCGCTAACCAACGCTAAAGGATGCTCTTGAGCGCCTAGACAAAACTCTAAAAGACTTCGAGACAAATACCCAGACTAAGAAACTGGAGAAGCTGGCCAAAGATATTCAGTATTACGATAAAAAGAGCACCTACCCCTACCTAGAAGAGGATTATTTTAAACAAGATAATCAAGGCCGTTTCACTAAGAGAGGTAGAGGGGGATACCGAGGCCGCAGGAACTACACTACGTTTTCTGAGTCATCAGGCTCCTACAGTACTAACAGCGACAACGAACAACCCGGTACAAGCACGGATTACAGATACCAGGACAGCTGGCATCCACCCCAAGGACCCTTTCCTTTTTTAGGCGAGGGACAATGGCGACCGCCCAGAGGGAGGAGTGGCATGTGGCCCCAAGGACCCCAACGGGGACAGGCACAGGGCAGCAGAAACTGGGAGAGGGGACGCAGGAGAACACAGAAGCAGGTGCGCTTCCAGCCCGAGAACCACGGGGAGATACAAACCCGCCGCAGGATCTACAGATGGTAAAGAAACCAGAAAATCCGATAGTGAATATTTCCTCTTATGCCCTTATAGAAGAAGAAGCCTGGGTGTTAAGTAAAGGTCTCTCTTTCGTACCCACAGCCCACCCCAATCACTTCTCCATCAAGACAGAACTTCATCGGTTCTTTAGGAAGATTCGCTTACGGTACTTTTTCAGACAATGTCCTGCATCCAGTGCACCCTAACATACAGGACTGAGGGTACCATCTACATTCGTCCCACCGGCGCATGCTATGACTAACAAGATCCTAGCCTATGAGAATGTGGTCCTTAGTGATGTGTCTAGAGTACTCAAAACAAGTAAACACACCAAGTATAACATTACCAATATGGAGAATGAAGCCCTCTTGTCGTTGAAACAGAACAAGGATATTGTGATCAAACCCGCGGATAAGGGCGGTGCCATTGTGGTACAGGATGTGACCAAGTATAAAACAGAGATCCTCAATCAACTACAGGATGGAGTCAGCTACATGAAACTATGAGCAGACCCTTCCAAAGAACTGGCACAAGAGATATTGGCAATCACGAAGGATGGTCTGGAGCAGGGCTTCCTAACCAACTTGGAATTCCAGTATCTGAATCAGAAGCAGCCGCGCCTCCCCACGATTTACACGCTTCCAAAAATCCACAAGGATATGCGGAACCCACCTGGACGGCCTATCGTCTCTGGCTGTGGATCCCTACTTGAACCACTATGCAGATACATAGATTTCTTTCTCAAACCCATAGCGGAGACGACGAAGGCCTATCTGAGGGACACCATGCAGACTATCAATCTAGTGGAACAACGACCCTTTGACCCAATGGAACAACTCCTAGTAACCTTTGATATTGTGTCACTTTACACAAGTATACCTCAACAATCGGCTCTTGAACTTATGAAGATAGCACTGGAACGCAGGACAGCACCAACGCCGGTGCCCACAGAGTTTATTATCGAATTACTCTGAATAGCTATGATGAAGAACGACTTCTTTTTTCAGGGCCATTATTATCTTCAAACGAAAGGAGTAGCGATGGGGGCGGCCTTTGCCCCAGACTTGGCCATTATCTTCATGGATTCTTTTGAGAATTCATTCATCTTCAGTGACTACAATCCTTATAACAGCAAGGTTACTATGTGGAGGAGGCACATAGATGATATCCTCATGATCTGGACTGGGGATCCAGTAGAGTTAGGTCTTTTTCACACATGGCTAAACCAGGGGAGTCAGGACATACAGTTTACCATACATTTCGACCCCATAGAGATTGATTTTCTCGACATTACCATCAGAAATGAGAACAAAAAACTGTACACCACATTATACCTCAAGCCAGCTGAACGCAATTCACTTCTCAGGTATAACAGTTACCACCCTAGAGGTCTAAGGGACAATTTACCATTTGGGCAGTTCCTGCGTATCCGTCGAAATTGCTCCAAGAAGGCTTCATGTCAGAAACAGAGGAGTTGAGCGATCGACTACTGGAACGAGGGTACCCCAAGAGGCTGGTTAAGAGAGCACGCAAAAGGGCCTGGTTCAGCCCTAGGGAAACGCTGCTTACACCAAGAGAAAGAGACGATGACTCCACACGGAGGATGATCTGTGTCACCACCTTTTCAACACAGAGTAATACCATTAAGAAGGTGATCAACAAACACTGGGGCCTCATATCGGACGACATTGAACAACCAGATTTACCTATGCACTCTTTCAGGAAGGCTAAGAGTGTGAAGGACCACGTGGTGCGTTCCTTTCTGGACTCTCCGGAGGATCCATCCAAACAAACTCTTTGGAATTTACCACCCACACTCGGCCACTTCAAGTGTGGCCACTGTAAGGCCTGCAAGATTACGATCCAAACGAAACAGTTCATTTATAAACAACACACGATTGATCTCAAATCCTTTACGAACTGTAATACCACCAACGTTATTTATGGAATAATCTGCCCTTGTGCCAAAATATATGTCGGACAAACACAGCAAAAAATAAAAGCACGCATATTGCAGCATTGCAGTCGCATACGAAGTGGAGTACAAGGAGCGCCCTTGGTTGAGCATTTCAGAGATGCTAAACATGGTCCAGACGACCTACAGTGGGTGGTCTTGGAGAAGGCTACCCTTGGCCCCAGGGGAGGTAACATTGAAACCATTCTGTGTCAGAGAATGCAAATGGATGTCCCGTTTAGACTCGATACATAATGGCCTTAACGAATTGGACGCTAGCCATGCACAACTATCATGCCTAGTATCAGAATAAGATGTTTGCACACTCTGCACATAGCCGCGACATACATCTGATCTTTCCAGGTTGATCCGCCTCATGTGAACTGCTTACTTGCAATGGACATGCTTACTACTTATAACATCTTTCTCATACACTGACAATATTTAGATTTCCATACATACAAGTACCACGGTCTATTGGTGTGCCTCATCTTCAATTTGGAATGTATGTCAAATTGTTTTTTATGGCAATTGTCATGATTATGTATCAAACTGATCGTTGCAACAATGCTTATAACAATGTAGTGTCAAGTATAATGTCCATCTCTTTTGGCACATTTGATCAGTAGTTGTACAAAACTTTACCACGTGCTCTTGGTGCCCTACATCTTCAATTTGGAATGTATGTTAAATTGTTTTTTTGTGGTAATTGTCATGAATATATGTCGGACTGTTCTTTGCACTAACAATATAGTGTCAAGTATAATGCCCATCCATGTTGGCACATTTAATCAGTAGTCGAAAAAAGAACAAACTTCTTTGCCTGCTATGTTTTTAGAAAATGCCACTGCCTCCGGTAAACTCTGCACTTCATCGTGTCTTTACGTAAATCCTTTTTTGACAGCGGATCGGTATTTAAGCCTACTCGTATTTTCCCTCCTGCGGGAGCGGGCATACCGGGTATTATGAATTATTTCTCATTCTTCCTTTTTTTTCCCCTGCCGTGGGCTTTAGATGTTGCACAGCCAATTTTGCCTGTGCGTTTGTAATCGGATCCGCTAGGAAGAATTAACATTAGGTTATCACTGCCATTTCTCCAAAACTGTCCCAGCTAGTCTTTCTTCCATGACAGAGCCGCAATGACTTGTCCATAATGACAAGCATCGAGCGTCTGCCACAACGCGGCTCGCTCGTGCACGAGTGAGACGAGCCCCTGCTACATAAACAGCAGCCGTGGCAGTGCTCCGTTTCCCTTCAAGCGAGACGGAGGCAGATCTAAGAATAGAGGTAAGCTTCAATCATGCGCTGGCCTTTAAGCGCGGAACCTGTTTTGACCAGATGCTCAGTTGCCTCATGCGACTCCTTACATGAGGTTAAGAGTTGTTTTCTCTATTTGTATCTCCCCCCAGATTTAAGTACCTGGCGGACCTCTCAAGTGTCACGATCCATTCTAGAGGTAATTATCTTTGTTTGCTCTGTAACACGGACAATTTAATTGTTTACTTCAATTGTAGTGGTGGTTGATTGGGGTCCTATTCTCTATTTTCTTGTTCCTCTCTCTTTCAGATTTGCCCCTAATGACCTCATGGAACTTCACGGACCAAGCTAATTAATTTTTTTTTTTTGGGTCCAATGGTCCTGTTTAATGGATAGATTCCTTTTTAATTGATTTCAAGTAAGTTCATTCTATTCAGCAAAAAAGCTTTATCGATGTCACTCATTATTCAAATTCATGTGATATGAATCTGACGCCCGCACCTTATTTTTCAGGTGCCTGTTTCCCGCTCTCTGCCTTTGGAGCCTACGGGCCAAACCACTACAAATACCACCTACAGTTAGGGGTGGCTTATGGTAAACAAATTGGGCTTCTTTCCCTTTTTCACCTGTATGTTCTTATCTTGTTTTGGTACCATTGGAATAAGACCTTTTATGTTAATTCCCCAGGTGCCCCCTTCTTCCCTTCTTCACAGTCCTGAGGAAGACCCCGCCGTAAGGGATTAAGCTACCTACATTTCTTCAGGGGTCGAAACGTCGACAATATAACTGTCACATGCCAGCTTGATCAACAGCAATTTCTCACTGTGTTATTGAACTCTCAATAAGGGCTATGCATTTTTGTTCATCTTTTTATTTGCGTGGCTTAAGGATAAGCCGTTCTTCAATGTAAATTATTGTGTGATGAGTCTAATGTCACTCCCCATTCTGTACACCTCTTCAACCCTCACCTAATGCACAATACCTCTCTCTCCCCAGCCCTTTTTTCTCCCCCTATGGGGCACTTGTTTGTGGCGCTTTCTTTGATTTATTCGCTGACTTATAAACAAATGTAATGTTCAATGTGATTAAATAACATTGCACTAAATATTCACCTACGTATTCGTTTAAATACGTTCACCATGTTCTCTACGGTATGTTTATGCTAAGTATTTCTCTACTGGGACCAATCCTATATTGTACTTCTTAAATTGGGGCATTGAACTAAAAAGAAAAGAGCCTAAGCGGTAACCCAGCCCCTTACAGCCACAACAGAAACATCCTCTAAAAACCGGCACAGCACCAGTCGCCACCCCCAGTGGCATAATTGACCCAGTAGGAAAGTATTCTACAAATCTAGAAAATCTGTGCATTACACACACTGCAGCGCCCGGAGCTCTGAGCTACATGAGACAGGTCTCCATGCAAAGCTCACAGGGCCGCGCCCCACCAAGGAGGATGGCATGATTAAAATCAGGCTTTATGATGACGCCACCCAACCAACTTCTAAAACTATGCTCTTGGAATGTGAATGGTCTAAGAAGCAAGGTGGTGGAGCCAGATTTCACCTCTTTCCTTCAAAACTTTGACATTCTCCTCTTCCAAGAAACTTGGGCTGAGGACCCCAGACCAATCATCGGCTTCAAGGTGTACCAACAAGAAGGAATAAAAAAAACTAAAAGAGGGCAGAGCCGTAGGAGGCCTCTCAACTTACATAGCAACCCATCTTCAGTGGCAACAAGAACAAGTAGACCTTGGCCTGGCATGGGCACAATGTATCTTACTCTCAACACATCCGGACCTTGCACCACAATTTAAAACCTACAATGCTAATCTACTAATCTGCAATGTTTACACTCTTCCCAGCCAGAAGAGCAAACCTGATCACATTGCCGCATTAGTAACAATACTAAAAGTACTTCAAGCAACATATCCTCAACAAAAAATTATATTGACGGGAGACTTTAACATGTATTTATTACAAACAAACTTCCAACAACCCCATTAACACCTCCCAGCGACAACCACGAAGCTAGTATCTCCCGTAATAACAAATCATCAAAAAGCTGACAGCCATGGGAAATTATGTGCAACTGCTCTAGAGGAAATTGGTCTGTGCTCGCTCAATGGCCGCTTTCCACAAGACCAACCAGCTGTTTTCACAAGGATCTCAAACAAAACCAACTCCATATTGGACCACACATTCGTAGACTCAAACAGGTACATGCATCAATCATTTTTGCGAGCGCAAACGGTGCGATTCGCAAAAATCGGCCGTTTGCGCCCGCAAAAATGGCATTTGCGATGCATCAAGGTTCAAGGCACTCGCAATTCGAAAATTCGAAAATAATTGCGAGTTCTCAAATTGCGATTTCATTTAAGGAATCGCATTTTGCGATTCCTTAAATGCAATGCAAGAACCACTTCAAAATAGCGATTTCGCTACTAGGGGGCGCAAATTACCATGAAGTTGAACTTGATGGTAATTTGCAAAAACTTTGAAAAATGCACTAAAGTGCATTTTTCAAAGTTATGGGTTACACACACACATGCCCTTAGGGCATGTGTGTGTGCAACATGTGTGCACAGAGCAATTTCAGGGTGCAACAGGGTGTCCTTTGGACACCCTTCCACCCTTGAAATTGCATGCGCAATTTGCGAGTACCTATTGGTACTCGCAAATTGCGCATGCAATCTCCCATTCATTCCTATGGGCCTGTAGGCCAATAGGAATGAATGGGAAGACATTCCTTAATTGTGACTCACAATTTGCGAGTCGCAATTAAGGAATGTTTAGGAATTGCTATTTCAATAGCGTTTCCTACATGCATAGGCTTTTGAGAGTCCTTAATTGCGATTCCTTAATATTCGCAATTAAGGACTCGCAAAAGCTTTTCTTGATGCATGTGCCTGAAAGATCTTTGATAAAATCTTGAGTTACCGCATAAAACACAGAGTGGAGAGTGACCACTTTCCCTAGCAGGTTGAGCTTCTAATATACCCGCAAAGAGCTCCCCAAAGTAACAACTTAAGGCTCCACCCTTGCACTTACAATCTAAAACGCTTGGCTTGGAATGGAAGGATGACACCAGCAATAATGAACTATATAACCACGTTCATTTCTCAAATACCTGCCTCTCAACAGGTGACATGGATTAACTGGGAATCTCTCATAGCGGAACTCGTCATCAATTGGCCAGTCAACCGCCCACAATCCCTCAACTAAATCATCAAAGGGGTGCCCTGGTTCACTGCAGCACTTCGGAGAAATAAATGAGCTCTTAATAAGGAAATTAGGCGGCTGCGAAAAGATGATCCAACACTCAGTCACTCCACCATAATCCCAAATTGCTGCACTGAGGTGCTCCTACAAAAAGGCAATTTGGTCAGCCAAAAAAACACATCAGGAAAACACATGGATAAAACTGCTGCACACAAGAAAAACAAAAAACAGCAAACAGTTCTGGGCAGAAATCTATTTACTTGCAAACGGCAGCTGTTGCCATCAGAATGCTGGAATTTCAGAATAGGATTGGATTACGCACATTGAAGCAGCCTGCTCAGGACAAGTTACGAACAGTCTAATAGTGAAAAAAAACATAAAATGCCCATAGAGAGCCTGCCAGAGGGAAACTGCCTAAAAGAATTGCAGGTTGGGCAATCCTTGTAGAAATTGAGACCAGATGGGGCTCCTGGATCAAATGGCCTCCCAAAAGGCATATTCAAGCACGACCAGGCCTTCTGGACATCGTATCTTACTCCCCTATTTATCTTGGCACTTTCCACCAATACAATCCCAGCACCATGGATAGGCAATGTTCTTCACCCCATCTTCAAGTCAGGCTCATGGTCAAACCCAGCGAATTATAGACTAATCGCTCTGATTGATGTCAAAGCTCCACTTTATGCCGCAAACCTTTTAACTGATCTGGAAGCATGGGCATCAGCTGAAAACAACATCCCGCCCACTCAAACCGGATTTAGGGCCGGTATGAGCACAACCACCAATCTCCTGGCTCTTAGCCTTCTGATCGAAAAGGCAAATTACAAGGCATTAAACTTACACACCTGCTTTGTCAAGTTAAAAGCAGCATTTGACACAGTCCCAAGGGACCTCCATGGGCAAAGATAGCCAGATGGGGCATACCCCCAAGCATTCTCAAGGCCATCACTGAACTATACACAGATACTTGGGTACAAATTAAAATAGGCAAAGATGAGAGAGCAACCAGAAAGATCCCCACATTCATAGGCCTAAAACAAGGATGTGTCCTTGCCCCCTTTCTCTTCAACATATGTACAGCAGACTCGGAACCCTGCTATCAGAAGTGTCAAGTGATCCACCAAAACTTGCAAATAGACCAGTGCAAAGTTTACAATATGCAGATGATATCATTCCATGCAGCCAGACTCCCATCGGCCTACAGCATCAAATTACAGCCCTCCTCAGTATTACCGAATCATCAGGCCTGAAATTCAATCACAGCAAAACTAAAGTCATCTGCTTCTTGCCGAAAAACAGACAGCAAAACACAAAATTTAAGTGGAAAGCAGCTGGGAACAGAATTGACCGGGTCAGCACCTATAAGTACTTAGGGGTAGAAATGGACTCCAGATCAAATTTCAAAAAGCACCTTGCACAACGAAAGGCCCTAGCCAATAAACTATTTTTTGCCTTCAATCTAATAAAAAAAAGATGGGGAGCCCATCTCAATTATATCTAGTGCACATCATCGGAGCAAAATTTCTACCCTCACAGACCTAGGGTTCAGAACTCCTTAAGGGCAAAGACGCACCTACTCTTAATCAGTTACAGTCCGCCCTATTCAAACATCTCTTTCATCTACGACAACACATCTCCCAAGCACAAGTGCATCTGGAATTTGGGCTCTTCTATCAGCTTCCGGTGAGGATGGCCTCAATTATCAAATTGTGCTGGAAGATGAGAGCTGCTCCATCTGAGCCATTGGCTGCTACGTGCTGGTCCGAAATGGAAAGCCAGCATACAAACAAAAATGACTGGCTAACAGTGCCCCGCTAAGCCTTAGGTTTCCTTAATCTCTCTGAGGCCTGGGAGTTAAACATCAGCTTTATTGCGTTCAAAAAAATTGCCAACAAAGCAGCCAAGCTAAAATCTTGGTCACTTGACAAAGCGGACATGGCTAGAAAAAAGCACGGCTGGACAGTCTTACAATCTTATAGCAACTGGGGTCCACAACCATACCTTACTTGCCACATCTCTCAAACTATCCAGCATCTGTTTCTAATAATCTGAATGGGAGCCTTTCCTTCAAAATACCAGGTTCTGCCCTGGAAACAAAGATGGCCGAACTCTCTTTGCTGTTTATGTGGCCAATTAGACGAAAGATTACTACATTTTCTGTGCATTTGCCCCACTGTTAATCAACCAAGACAGAAATTACTTTGCCCCACCCTTCAGGCACTGAAGATAAGATCCTGCCACTGATTGGGTGATGACACTTTTGAATAGCAAAACAATCCAGCTTTCCTGCAGGTCCGCCACATTTCTATTACAAGTGAACAAGTTATTATCAGTACACTCAGCCATGCAAGACAAAATTTGCCCCCGGTTATGAACACTACAGACAACATAACTGGAACACGTCAGATTACTTAGGTGGCATTTTCTTTTACCACCAAATATACAGCCCCCCTCCACCGAGGGGCCGCAGTCTTTTCAAACCCAAATCCACCCTAGCCGGTTTGCAAAATGTTTGCTGAGGCATCCCAATTTGAAGTTTGTACATACGCACTTGCAAATTCTGATAGCTCCCGGCCTCGCAGCATTTTAATGGACTACTGGTCACAATGAATGCAGTCATCCTTTTTGCACAGCATGACGCTATCAACAATGAGCTCCATTTAGCCTACAATGTTTTGAGCAATTTGTTCTTGTTTTATCTTCACGCGTAGTTTTAAATTTGTAATGATTTTATTTAATCTGCAGATTACTTACTTATAAATTAAAATGAAAATTAAATAACTAAATGTGCAATGAAAGAGTAAAACTTAATGTTAAACTGACACACATTTGAAATGTGCTAGTTCGCAGTGGGCAGTCATTGTTATTCATGTAGCTTTTCATAGCTATAAGGGAACTCGATATTGCTGAAATGTGCACAACATGATTTAGAAGAGTGACCCTAGAAAGACATGTTTAGAGATGCTGTCATAATTGCACAATATTCCGGTTTATCAAAATGTATTACTTTATTAAGCAACATTATATTCCTGAATGACATGAACTTCCTATTTTCTTATGTTTTATATAATGTTTGAATAGAATAACTTGTGCATTTCAACAATAATGATTGATTTATAGCGTAGAGGAATTTATTACCTAACATTGATTTTTGTCTTTTAGTTAGGAGTTCATTGTTTTCACAGCAAAGCAAGTAGAGATATAGAAAGTCAATGGATGATTAAGACCTGTGGGAACTATGCCTGATGTTTCAAGAATCTAACCACACTAGACTGTCTGTAGCTAACTATGTGATAAAAAGTTTGATCTGCATGTATTTTCATGGGAACGGAGAAGCTGAACCTTCTTAACAGATGCAGATGCCTGGAATCGATTGCTTCATGAAGCACCAGTGCTGCTCCTGCTCTTTCCTGTGTCACTCTAACCTATAGCAGAGCTGTACCGCTTGGTAGTATTTAATGGCATCTGGAACAACCAGGCCACCCTCATCTGGGTGCCTAAGCATTCACAGTCTGGTCATCCTCAGTCTCTTTTCAGCCCATATAAATCTATATTTTCTTTTTACACAATATTTGAAGAATACAAATATGCTCATACAATTTTTGCAACCTACCTTACTAGAGGCCCTTCTGGTACAAGTTACCTCCAACCAATAAACCAGTGGTTTGTTTTCCATTCAAAACATAAGCACACATCACCGTCTCCATAAAATAATTGTTTTCAAGCACACAAACACACTAAAGGCTCCTTTTCTACTGTAAAATGTGTTTTTTGTGGTAGAAGTCAGCATCGGTAAAGAAAAGGCAACTCAATGCTCATTGTCACCTGTGACTTTGGATTAAATGTCACAAATACGCCCTATCAAAATAACACAAGAAGGGAGTGAAGAGGTAATGCTCAAAAGAGCAGAAGAGGTGGATACGTCCTCCTCAAGTTATATTGTCAAAAAACAAAGGGATCCACCCTTATCGGAAAGTATAGAAGTGTTCCTCCAGACTACGTGTGTCTCCTCAGTGGAAAAAATAAATGTTAATGTTCCTTTGAGCTGGTATTGTTAAAAGTGGGGAATGAGATGGAGATACTATGCTTTAATGAGCAGTGTCTCCTGTGTCGACATGTTTCGAAGCCCTCCCCTGGCTTCTCATCAGGACCTAGAGGAGATCCCTTCTACACTCAAATCGAAACAACTGTGTATTTACATATAATCCTAACTAAGTGGTGCACATAAATTTAACATGCACAGTATACTATACCCCAGTAGGTATATTGCTGAATGGGTTTCTTATATCGCCCAGATAATGCCCCATGAGCCTTCAAAATGGGAGGGAAGGGGTACCTATAGTCACACAAATATCAAGGTTACCTCCTCACCAGGACACTGCCTCGCCGCGGCTCAGTGGAACCGCTCATGGGGCATTATCTGGGTGATATAAGAAACCCACAGGAGACACTGCTCATTAAAGCATAGTATCTCCATCTCATTCCCCACTTTTAACGATACCAGCTCAAAGGAACATTAATATTTATTTTTTCCACTGAGCCAGGTATTTTTTAATTTTTCACCATTCACCATTCAGTCACTTCTGACCCTTCCACTCACACTCCTACACCACACATAGTATTGTTGTTCATAACCAGTGCTCCCACGTAGTCGTAGGTCGTAGCACGCCCCGTCCCGCAGCGGGGCGGGAAGACGCCGATGATGAAGCATGCCACCAAGGGTCCTTTTGGTGGGTGAGGGGTATTTAAACAAAGCTGTGTGCTTTCCCCTATTGTAGGAGACACATGTAGTCTGGAGGAACACTTCTATACTTTCCGATAAGGGTGGATCTCTTTGTTTTTTGACAAATACGCCCTAACCTACTTGTGTTTACTGGAAGCATGCCTTGATCTTCACTCACAGTGAGGTTTAATGATGCACCCTTGGTGACTTGTTATTTATCCCAAACAACGGTGGCTGGTGCACTTTGAAAGTTCTGGAGACTAACGGGCTGATTACGATGGCGGTCGGAAAAGCATTCCGACCGCCGTGGTAGCGGAAATGAACCGTCCACATGTACCGCGGGAAAACCGGCGGTCAGATTAGGATGAACCGCCAGAGTAATCCGACCGCGGCGGGCGGATTCCACGAAAGTCTGCCGGGAGCGTGCGGAGCAGGTGAAAATCCGTCCGCGGCGGTCGGATATGATGCGGAAAGACCCCAAACCGCCGCACGGCCAGCGGATTGACCGCACGTGAAATTAGGATACGATTGCGGTGACAGCGGAACGATCAGTTGTTTCCGACTGCCGCGATCGCAACCATTGATGAATGGGAGAGCAGGCGGAAGGGCTGTTGTATTCCAACCGCCGCGGTCGCTCCGGAAGAGTAATGGCAGTCGAAAACAACCACACAACAAGGCCACCAAGTATGGCCAATAATCTGGCTCAGCCTCAAAAAACACCTAACATACCCCAATGACACATTCCCATGGCAAGTAAAAAATACAAATCCCAGGTCAACCCACACAACACACCTGACTTGAATACTCAATTTTGACCCACCCACATAGCTGAGTATAAAACCAGCCCCTTCCCTGACCAGAATCCTTTGCACTACTCCACAACTGAAGGGCCCAACCCCACAGCACAAAGGAGAGGCAAATCTGCACACATCACACCATCACAACCACACACACACCACACACATCACCACCACCACCTTCACACTAGGCCTCGGCGTAGTTCGCAGAGTTTTGCTACGCGGAACTCAGCGAAGTTACAAAAAAACTCCGCCAAGTTCCGCAAGTGGCAGAGTGCAGTGCGAACTGCAGTTTGTGGTGTAATTTCTGCCGCTCGGGTAGAAATTCTACCCGAGCGGCAGCTCGTGCTCGCGAACTTACCGTTCGCGATCGCTAACTTACCGTTCGCGATCGCGAGCAGGGAAAAAACTCTGCTGCACATCACGAATTTGCACATTCTCAAACCCGTTTGTTTGGAAACCTGGTCCAACAGACACCATTAGCCACCAAAAATCAAATGTGGGCAAGGAGAGTCAACAAGGTCAATGCAGTAGGGACCATCCCGCGCACCCAGAAGGAGATCAGGAAGAGGTGGAATGACCTCAAGACCAAGGTGAAAGAGCGTAACAACAAGAACCATAAGCTGGCTCAGAGGACTGGCGGTGGCCCTCCCATTCCACCACGAACATTCACCGTATGGGAGGAGAAGGTGCTTGCCATACTGCATCCAGAGTGTCTCACAGGAATACCCGGGGGAGTGGAGGCTGGTAAGTACCAATAAATGGCTATCATTACACTGCTATGTACTGTCTTGCACAACTACAAAGCTACACCTCCTAGGCCCAAATGCACTCATGTGCACCACACTCTCCCCAACACATGTCTCACAGATCTAACATTTACTCCCTCTTTTTCACCCCAAAGGTAGGTAGCAATATTTCCATGGGGGCATGTGTACAGGCAGCCAGCACTACAACTCCCACCAGGCCCCCTTGTCCCACAGCTCAGCAGGATGGAGCACTCCCCCCCAGCCAGAAGCATGTGGCAGACATTGCATTGCTCACCTTCACCTAACAGGTAGGTAGCCATCTTAACAGGGAGGGGTGTTTGTTGTTGGGAAGGCAGCACCATAACTCCCACCAGGCACCCTTGTCCCACAGCTCAGCAGGATGGAACACTCCCTCCCACACCCACAACCATGTGTCAGCCATTGCATTGCTCTCCCCAAACTTACAGGTAGGTAGCCATCTTAACAGGGAGGTGGTGTATGTGGGTGGGAAGCCAGCACTACAACTCCCACCAGGTACCCTTGTCCCACAGCTCGGCAGGATGGTACACCCCCCACACCCAGAACCATGTGGCAGCAATTCCCCTCAACTGTGTCACAGAACAGGTAGGTAGACAGTGCATGCACCCTGCTATTCCTCTCAAAAAGCATGGAGCCATATGACCACACCAGCCCTCACATGTCACCCAACTTGGCATAGATCCAATAGCCACTTCCAGTGTGCAGACAGCTAAGCGTATGTAACTGTCACAGAAATTAAAGTTTGAACCACCAAGTCACATGTTGAAGAAATTCAGGGAACAATCATGCACAGCACTGAATGCTATGTGTAAGTGCCATGGTGGCAGAGCATGAAGGCCCATATGAACACAAAACATGCATGGTCATTTGTTAAAAGAAAGTAAAGTACATGATATGACAAGGGTATGCATAAGATTACAATGGCCAGTTCTTGCTCAGATCTAACATCTTCCATGCAGAGCAAACCAAAAAGACGCATCACATAAAGTTGATGTGCTGCAAGTCGTTAGATGACGACATGTCCTTGTAATCATACAATCTGTACGTGGAACATGGTATCTATCTACATGTCACACCATGGACAAGTAATGTAGGTACCTCCACATCATGTCATGATGCGCAGTACCTTGCAGCCATACAAAGCGATATCAATGTAAACTGTGTGGTGTATCACATGTAACATCCAGACGTCAAACACCAAGCTTGTGGGGTGCACTTCAATGACCATTTCACCTCTGTTCAACAGGAGATCAACATTTGACTGCTGCAGAAGAAAACACCGACCTGCAGAACCAGTCTCCCTCCCCGGAACATGGACTCTCGGATGCAGACTCCCTACGTTTCTCGGATGAGGAGCCCGAACCTGGCCCATCCGGACTGCCAAGGCGCACCACGTCCCAGGCCCCCACTGTCCCCACCACCACCACCTCAGCGACAACAACCGTGCTGACCCCTGCTGCAACGACCTGTGCGGCCTCAACCACCACCACCACCAGTGCTGCCTGCAACACTCTCCCTGCCTCAGTGGTTACCAACACCATCACACAATCAGAGTAGGGCTGGGCGAGTCTGCGGGTGCGTCGAGTGGCAACACCACAGGTCCGGGACAGCAGGGCAGGTGGGAGGGCAACTGGTGGACAAATTTGAGAGGACACTGGGACCGAAGCCCTGGCCAACATTGCCAGAGTCCTTGGGGCATACGAACAAACCCAGGGACACATGGGCCAGGTTGTGGAAGAAGTGCGTGAGCTCCGCCTGTTGCTGAGGTCCATGGACACGCGTATGGGCCAAATCGTGGACCTCATGGGCCAGCTCGTGGGTGTTCTGAGGGACAGTCATGCGGCCCAAAGGACAGCTCAACCCCCTCCAGTGGCCCGCAGGATGATACTCCCACCACCTCAGCTGCGGCCACAGAGAGGGGTGAGCTGCAACAGGATGACTCCTCAGACACCGCTGAGCCCGCAGCAGTGGCCCCCCCTGCAAAACGCAAAAGGGGCCATCCGAGAAACACCACGGGAGAAACACGTGGCAAAGCACCATCCGAACGCCAGTTGCACAGCCAGCCATGATGGCACCTCTGTTCCCCTTTACATTAACTTTGTTGACTATTCTTACCCACACTGCCATGTTGATGGCAGGTGTCTGTTGGACTGGGTCACTACATCAATGTGGTGACTACTCTATTGTCTCATTTACCGTCACTGACAACTCATTAATTCACTTAGCACCTGTTTTGGAAAACATCACTTGTCTGTCATAAATACTCATTGTAAATAAACATTCTTTACACACCTATGTCTTTGTGTCAGCTCCATGTTTATCACAGTATGTACAATGTTGACTCTGATTCCAATGTAACAGAAGCTCTGATTGTGGCGAGGCATTGAGAGGCTGAAGGGTTCTAGAAAGACACAAGAGAACGACATTTACTTGTCAGGTGATGGCATCACAGCCAGTACACAACACTAGTTATCAAGGTACACAAACCAGCACACATTACAATGAGAAACAATATCAACATAGACATCATGTGGCTGGTCATGACTACCCTGTGCCACAAACATCAGCCATCAGCACAGAGCCAACAGGCAGCAGTCAAAAAGCTCCTATAGGCCTTTTCACTACCATCAAAGACAGCAGACAATGGCACTGTTGTTCAATGTCACTCATACTCAAGGGAAGTAGTGGTTGATGAGCTGTTGACGCAGGTCAACACCTTCCTCCTCTCCACTATCCTCATCACTGGACATGTGTGGGTTTGCAGGGGGGGCATCTGCTGCTCATCATTGTCCAGGAGCAGGGGGATCTCTTTGCGCAAGGCCAGGTTGTGGAGCATGTAGCATGCAACTATGATCGGACACACCTTTTGGGGAGAGTAGAGTAGTGCACCTTCGCTCTTGTCCAGACACCGGAATCTAGACTTAAGAAGACCAAAAGTACGCTCCACCACACAACGTGTCCTCCCATGGGCATCATTGTAGCGGACTTCACCCGGGGTCCTGGGATTCCTCAGTGGGCTCAGCAACCAAGGCCGGTTGGGATATGCAGAGTCACCTAGGTGTGAGATACACAGACCAATTTTGTAATATAACTGTAGCTGAGGACAGCATGTCACACATACAGCACACTACTTGACTCTGCGTACTCACCCACAATCCACGCACGCTCCGGATGCAGATTTGCCATCAGCTGTGGTACGATGCTGTTACGCAGTATGTAGGAGTCATGTGCTGATCCTGGAAATCTGGCACAGACATGGGAGATTATCATATCCGCTTGGCATACCACTTGCACATTAATGGAATGGAAATGCTTCCTGTTCCTGTATATGTGCTCACGTGCCTGTGGTGGAACCAGGCCAACATGTGTGCAGTCAATGGCGCCAACAACATTAGGGATGTGGGCAAGGTCATAAAAATCACCCTTCACAGCTGCCAATTCATGTCTCCTGGGAAAATGAATGTAGCGGTCCTTGTATGTCATCATTGCAGACAGGACATCACGTAGCACCATTCTGAACATTGGTTGAGACATCCCACCTGCGCTGGACACCGTGTACTGGAACGAACCAGTTGCAAAGAAATGCAGGGCCGCCATCACCTTACATGTTGGTGTCAAAGGAGTTGGATAGGTTCTGCGAGGCCTCAGATGGGGCTCCAACTGACCACATAGCTCTTGAAGGGTAGGTCGATCCGAACAGAATTTACGTATGATGTCCTCATCCTCCATGTCCGCCAGCAATGTGAATGGACGATGCACATTTGGTCGCCTCCTACATAAGATAAAAGGGGACACATGTCAATTCAATTCCCCTATGAGATGTGTCCAACATCTTACGTCTTGACTGACACAGCGCCAACAATGACTGACCTGAAACAACAGCTTCCAGCACAAGTCACATGCAGAGACACCTTGATCTAAAGTAGTTGTACACGTGTTCAGTATGTACAGAGTGAGTACCCCCAAACAGATTCAGACTATGTGAATGTAAAATGGTACATTCCGACATCTTGTGTCACCAGCCCTGAGAGTAGTTGACACAGCACATGTCTGAAACAGCAACACTGCTGGCTTCTACGTAGCTGCTGTACCTGCCACACCTTCTTGCGTGAGTCGGACAGGGCACACATTAACAACACAATGAGCACAGTGTGTGCATGAAGATCAAGTATCAACATGAGTTCAGCAATCTACACAGTGAAATAGGCACATTATGTAGTCAGTCCATCATTACTGTGGGTTGCTTAGCCATCTCACACATTGACATGTTTACATATTTGAGAGTCCATCACACAACAGATCTGTGTACATGCACAACAACATCATAAGTGACATGTGAGGGAGTACATGCCAATGCATGTAATCCTGTGCACTGACATGGCATGTGTAGTCATCAGTGAGTTATATGTCACACTAGCATTGAATTTAACTTTCTGGTGGCATGATTCATAGTAAGTGTCTACTGTTCAATGATGAGAACTGGCCATTGCCATTGCTACAGCAAGATGTGTCCATAGGTGCCGTAAGCGGGCCCCGCCACCGCAATCACGGTCATTGGCACCAATTTAAAAATGCCAATTCGCGGTCACGACCGCCTGGCCCCCACGGTGTGACACCGCCAATGCCCATGCCCCTTCAGCCAATGGGAACTGCGACCGCGGTAGTGAAATACACTTTTGAAACCCGCGGTAGGTGTGCTCCGCTTCCGCGGGCCTGGTCATTGGGTACAATTGAAAGATGCATGATTGCGGTAGCGACCGCCTGGGCCCCCCGGTGTGACACCACCAATGCCCATGTCCCTTCAGCCAATGGGAACCGCGATCGCGGTAGTGAAATACACTTTTGAAACCTGCGGTAGGCGTGCTCCGCTACCGCGGGCCCGGTCATTGGGTACAATTGAAAGATGCACGATTGCGGTAGCTACCGCCTGGGCCCCGCGGTGTGACACCGCCAATGCCCATGCCCTTTCAGCCAATGGGAACCTCAATCGCGGTAGTGAAATACACTTTTGAAACCCGCGGTAGGCGTGCACCGCCACCGCGGTCCCGGTCATTGGTTACATTTGAAAAAAGCTGGCCTGGAAAACCAATTGCAGCAGCTGAGTACCACTGAAAGAACCCCAGGGGGCTATATATGTCTGTGAGAGAGCCACACATTTCCACTGCATCTAGACACTGCTGCCTGCCATTCTTCATCCTCAACTGCTGCTGTTCCTGTCTCCTGGACCCAGTGATGGCGAGAACTGAGAACATCAGGGCCCGTCCCTTCACCACAGAGGAGCTGGAGGTCCTGGTGGACGAGGTGCTTTCACAGTATGTGAGGCTATATGATGCTCCTGATGTGCTGGTAAGTGTTTCAGAGTGAAAGTTTGAGAGTGCAAAGCGTGCTCACATGATGTTGCTCTGCTGTAGTATGTGCCTGTGAGTGCAAGTTAATGTGGATGCATCCTCATTTTTGATACACCATGCTCCATACATGGCCTAGTAAATATTGCACTTGAGTATTTGGGGAGGATGGCAACATGGACATTTCTACAGCCCTTCTTCAGCAATAACAATACAAACGTTGGTCTGAGCCTGGGTAATGTAATTGTGTGATACACTGCCTAGCATGCTGACTTCTGGTAAATGGGGTGTGTAGCCTTATTTCCACAGATCCATGGCTGCATTTAAGGATGGGAGGGACATGCAGTGTTTTTGCAGCCATACAGTAACACTGCTGGTTTGGACAGTGGAAGTCTGAACAAACATTGCCTGTGCTAATGGATGTCATAGTCCATGATGTTTTCACATGCTCATTTGTGACATTACAAATGTGTTTCGTCCAGAGGGTACTGAAGGATGTGTGTACAATTTTCATATTGCCCCCATGGATATGTATGCATTATGCACAAGATTGAAATGCCTGAGTGTAACACTTTAGGTGGAAATTCACTTTTGACACATCAGATTAATGTACTTCGGAGATATCATCCTTCCATTGTTTTCATTATGTGTTCTGACTCGCATGTGTAGGCACTGTTTGCCCTCTCATATTGTACATGCATGTGAATGTTCGGATGGCCCACGTTTAACCTCAGTGTGAGTCCCCCTGGCCTGCACAGATATGCCCAATTTGACAATGACCCATCAGTAAATGGACAGAGTGAAACATATGTGTTGTCTGCCACCCTATTTCTCAACGAGCTATCTTAGGCCTGAGGATTGCACAAGACAGACCTTGTGAGAAGAGTGTGAGAATGTAAGATCATGTCCCTAAATGTGACCTCCATGACACAGGTAGCCATTCACAGGCCAAGGACATTGAGGGGTGTGTAGTGTTGGACACAGTGAGTCTGCCCCGACACATCATTTCCAATGTATTGTATGTCTTGCTCACTCACATACTGCATCACAGATGAGGGCCTTCTTCACATTGCTTTCTGTGCTGGCATTCTGCATGTGTATGACATGGCCATGTACTGTGTCTATCATCATACCTGCATACATTTCTATGAGATTATCTGATGCAAATGTACTACGTGCCATGCTGTATGGCCTCTGCTCAACATTTCTGTATTGGTGTGCTATGTTTTTGCTCCTGTACTGACACACAGTGGTACATAACACAGTGTCACTGAAACTTCCTCTTCTTGTCTCCCATGCCTGCAGCTTAATGTCCGCCAGCGTAAGGCCTTATGGTAGGCCATTGCACGCAAGGTGCGGGCTCTGGGTGTCTCCAACCGACGGCACACACACTGCCACAAGATGTGGGATGACATCTGCAGGTGAGCAAAAACGTGGCAGAGATGACGCTGGGGATGCTCCCTCGGACTGGAAGGTTGGCGCGCAAGAGCATGACACCACTAATGGCCCGCATCTTGGCAGTGACACAGCCAGAGCTGGATGGACGTTTGAGGGCCCATCAGCAGCAAGTTGGGGGTGAGTATTCTGCGAAGGGTGACTTTGGGTGTGAGTGACTGCATGTATCCCAACCCTGAGCCAGTGCGGAGCTCTGTGATGTTTCTAGTGTGATGCAATGGCTTCTAAGTGGCCTCTGTGTTGAGTGCAGCTGTCATGCATTTTCGCTACATGTACTTTCTCATGTGTTTAAAACAATGGCCCTTGACATTGCAAGATGAGATGTGGCCTTATGACATCTGCTGCATTATGGGTGTCATAGACATCACCGGGCAGTGAACAGCAGTGTGCCTCATCTTAGTGTGCTTTCGTAGATGTGTGCAGGGCCTGACTTGGAAATTGTGAGAACTACACATCTGACACCAATGTGCAACGGTCGTTGTGCTTCAAAGCACAACATGGTGGAAATCAGTAGCTCATGGCCGTTGTAAAAGGACATTTTGAAATCAGTATCTGTGTTGTTCCCTTAAAGTGACTCCATATGTGACTGAGACAACATGTTGCGATGTATATCTATCTCACCTACAGGCACGTAGGTATGCTTACAGAGATCAGTATGTTAGGTTACAAGGAGGCACGGGCCAGCTATTTGGCTGTGTCAACGTCACATGGGTCATTAATGTCAACTATGCATGTTTCCATGCATCTTCTGAGTTTTGCATTAAGGTTGCACATGCAGACTGCACAGGGTGGTGGGCAACATGGGGGTATCATATTCTAGTTTTGTGCTTTGCTTGCATATGATGTTTGTGAGTATGGCACTATACTGAACCTACGTCTCTGTCTATTGCAGCATCTACCGAGGGCACGGAAGGACAGGGGACGGACACCAGTGGTGAAGCTTCTGGCACGACTGCTACACATGAGCTCACTGACACTGATGTGACCAGCGCCTCGGAGGGGACAGAAGTGCCCTGGAAGAATCACGCCCAGAAACACCAACCTCAGCATCATCTGACTCCAGCGGTGACTCCTCAATGTTGGCGGGCACAGGGAGTTCAAAATCTGCCTCTTCTTCCACCACACATCGTCCAGTGCCCACCCTCTCGGCTACTACCACTAGTGCTGGCCGTGCCCGCAGCCCTAGGAAGGGTAGAGTGTCCTTCCCCCCAGGCACTGCTGCCCCTGCCCCTGTCTCCCCTGCTGCCCTCAGTGTGGAGGCGGTGGACCTTTTGCGCCAGCTGTGTGTGGGTCAGACTACTCTCCTGAATGCCTTCCAGGATCATGACAAGAAGCTGGCACAGGTAGTTGCCTTCATGGAGGGCATTCATTCTGACATGGGTGGGCTACACAGAACTGTCCAGTCTTTGTCCTCCACAGTGACGGCAGACATTCAGCTATCACAGGCTCCCAGTACAGCTCCAGTCCCTTCAGCAACCACCCTGCCAGTGGCACCACCTGACGAGAGTGCCCACACACCACAGCCCTCAGGCGCCAAGTACTCCACACGCAGCACACAACAGCAGTACTCCAAGCGGCTAAGAGCACAGACACCATCCCCAAAACAAAAAACAGACACACAGGAGCGCAAAGGCAAAAGCCCTTCACATGACACTCAGGGGCATCAGGCCAAGAATCAGGCCTCAAGCTCACATTCATCCAAATCACCCCAATCCAAGGACACTCCCATCCCCACACCTGCTCCCAAAGACAAATGAATGAATGAATGAAATTTGTACTTGTAAAGCGCACCCATACCCCCAAAGGGGTGTCCAGGCGCTGTACGCATACCGCTGTGGAACCCTTCCTGGCTTTTCCCTGTGAAATGTCCACTCCTGGGCACCCCCAGGGTGAAGCCAGGCATCCCAGCGCTGTTGGGGAGATTAAGCAAGCTATTGCCCAGAGTTGCAGAGTGGGACCCATGATTAGAATAGGCACCGAGGCGAGAATTATCAGGTCCGAGGAAATTGAGCCCAAGACCCGCCGAGGCGGGAATTGAACCCTGGTCCCGGGCCAGATCTCTGCATCAGGGTCTGCCGCTCTAACCATTGAGCCACACTTCTCCTACAAAGAAACAGTTGCCCTGTCTGCTGTGAAGCTGCTGCCTGCAAAGAGTCAGCACAAACAGTTCTCTAAGGCAGATTCACCCACAACGTCAACTCCCACCCACACCCCTGTGAAGCAGGGACAGGAGAGCAAAGTGGGAGGTTTACCTGGACAACAGGGGATGGAGGGGAAAAGGCAAGGCCACCCCAAGCGTACCACCAGATCCAGCAAATCCCCACAGGGAGGGCCACTTGCACCTGATACACCTTTGGTGGAGAGTGAGGCTGTTGTGCCCACCCCACTTCCCACTCCTGCCAAGACAATTCTTGCCTATCAAATCCCCAAGAAGTGGAGACCCAGCCCTCCACATTCACCCTCACACACTGTGTCTCATGGCAGCATGTCTCCACCTCCCCGTGCCACCATGCCACCCGGTCCAAGCAGCCCTCAGGCTCCCACAGCCACTGATGCCTCTACCTCAGCTGGTCCTCTCTCCCCCAGGTCCAGTCCTCCAACTGGTCCTGACAATCAGCCACCTCCCAGTTCAACTGACAGCCAAGTCTGAGGCAAAGTCCCCCTCCCGAACCCATCTCTCCCACAGCGGTGCCTGGACTGCCCATTTGTATCCCCGGAGCTGTGGTGATTCCCAGGGCAGTGTACGGTGTTACCCATTCCCTGTGCAGTTTCTCATGCACACATGTACATACTTTGAACTATGGACTGGCCAATGGCCTTGCTGTTTGTCACTTTGGATGCCCATTCCCTGTGCAGTTTCTCATGCACACATGTACATACTTTGAACTATGGACTGGCCAATGGCCTTGCTGTTTGTCACTTTGGATGCCCATTCCCTGTGCAGTTTCTCATGCACACATGTACATACTTTGAACCATGGACTGGCCAATGGCCTTGCTGTTTGTCACTTTGGAAGCCCATTCCCTGTGCAGTTTCTCATGCACACATGTACATACTTTGAACTATGCACTGGACAATGGCCTTGCTGTTTTCTACTTTTGATGCCAATCTGTGTATTATGTAATAAAGACAGTTACTCCTGTTGTCTGCTTTGTCAATGTCCTTGCTAAATAAAAGGTTTTATGTATGGGTATGGTTTCATGTGACACATGCTCTGTATGCCACTTTAACATTGCCAATTGCTTGTTTTACTTTTTCAGAGTTTGCCAGAGATGACAGGCACTTTAGTTCTTTTTGACTCTGAGGCTTGAGGGTGCAATGATGGTTGTTTGTGATGATCTACTGTTATCCTAATCATTCTATGGTCAGGTTTGCTAAATTGTACACATGTCATGTTATGATGCAATACCACAACAGAGGTCAATTCTATCCACAGGATTACTTGCGGGCTGGCCAGGGTCCATCAGATCTGTGTGATCTTTCTTGATGTGTGAACAGCAATGTTGATGTGTGGTCATCTTGTGTAGGCCTGTCTTCCTAGTCACATGGGTACATTTGAATATGTGAACTTGAGTGGTCATACAGTATGAATGAACCGTCATTGTCAGTAGTGTTGATGTGTGTGTGCCCCTGCAATCCCAACTGCACACATGTATGATCCAGGTAATGAGTGCCTGTTTGTTTCAATTGTCAGCCATGTGCTTCAGATTGTGGGCACATGTAGGAGTTGTAGGTTGGGTACTGTGCAGTGTGTTGTTGTGTCCTTGCACTCCTGGGGGACACCTACTTGTTGTCGCTGCCTGTTGTGAGTATGCAGAGTGTGTGACTGCCAAGTCTGTGTTGTGTTTTGTTGATCAGCCATGTGTCTTGTTACTGTTTGTGCTCACTGTGCAGACCTGCTCAGCCACACTGACATTATTTGTGAGTTTTCTCATGCATTGCTGTCACTTGACCCATTTTTGGCTCCAGTACGGTATGTGGTATGTGGAGTCATGCCATCCCCTATATGTGCTTCCGATGCCTTCACATTGTGAGTAACTCCTCTATGTGTTTGTGTACTGTACACTCCTCACCTGTCCACTACTGAAGTACACACCACTTCAATCTCATGTCTTCCACCCCATGGCTTGCCAGTGTGTGAGCCTCCCCACCACTTCATAGTGTGACACTATACTGTGGGAGGATGATCTGTGTACAGGACCAATGTGCCACTCAGGACAGTTTCACGATTATTTATGTGTTGTTTTCTTCTACTATTCTGCAGTCATGGTTGCTTATGTGCAGTACATATGTTTGAGCAGCACAGTTCTCTAGTCATGTTGTTTGCATCTGGGTTTCCCTGAGTTGTGCATCTGTGGGTGATGGGTAAGCTGTATGTGTGTTTGCTGAGGTACTGCTACCCTTCCTGGGTGTGATGTTACGTTTGTGCTGTGATGATTTGTGTTGTGGGAGTTCATGTTGTGGCAGTCAGATATGTGTGCTACTGGTTTGGTTAGTGTGCACACACTGCTTGGTGTGCATGCAGTGCTGTCAGTGTATGTTGCCTTGTACTTGCCTGGTGTGCATCCCCCTGATGTCCAGCTGAGTTTGCTATGTGATGGATTGGTATGTGCATCTGTTGTGTTTTTGTTGTAGATGTATGCAGTGTTTGGCCTGTGTTGGCTCTTTCTACTGACAGGTGCAATGTGGTGTGATGTTCTATTTGCATGACATTGTGTGTGAGTAGTTTGTGCATTGTGATACATTCAGATGTGTGTTGCATGTGTAGTGTGCATTACTTGTGTGTCTGTCACATGCAGCAATATGGATTCTTGTTCATGAGCTTGTTTTGAGTGCACAATGGTGGTCTGTCCTCCTATTTTTGATCTGTCACTTGTCAGCATTGCATGTGCATGTGGTACACTATGACACCATGTTCACTTGGTGTGTGTGTGTATGTGTGTGTTAGCTGATTTGTCACATTGGTCCCAGTTAGTGTTCATGATTGGCTTTTGATGATGCAATTCTTTTTTGTGTTGAGGTATGGTGTCTGTGCATTGGTCCAGAATGACAATGTTGTGTATTCCTGTTCTGTCTAGGGTCACATTGCCTTTCCACTGTTTGGCTGCACATGTCTGGGCTTGTTGGACTTCTGTGGATGTTGTTTGTTAGATTTGTGTTTGGCTATTGTTTTTGTGTCAGCATTGGTTCAGGCATCCCTGAGTGTGAGTCTGATATTTGTGGATGCACCAGAGGGTGTGTGATTGGTTGTCAGTGACCTCACAGGACATCATTTGCACCATTCTGTGTGTTTTTCACAGGTGTTGAGTGTTGCAGGTGTGAGATGGGTAGATGAGGGGCATGTGTGAAGGTCCTACTTGTGTTTGACAGTCAGGGAGTGTGACAATGAGCCATGTGTGTTGTGCTGATGGCATACACATGTCAAGTAAGTTGACACAGATGTGTGGCTGGTCACTGTTTGACTTCAGACACTTCCTATCATTCCTGTGCCTATGCATGGCTTGCCTTGATGTATCCCTGAGTTGTTGCACAGAGGTCACTTTGGTTTGATTTCACTCACTGTGCCACCCATGTCTGATTTGATGGCCTAAGGGTGGTGTGATATCTGATATGTTCCTTCTCTTGCATGTGATGTACACATGCTATGCGGCTTGCTCCATGGTTTTCCAGCTCTGTCCACTTCACTTTTGGCTGGCCCATTTATTGTCCTCCATTGCTGCTGACCTATGGTATTAGTATGTGGCTGGGTGTCAGTGTGGGGTGTTTCTGAGTGACTTGACAGGCAGTGTGAACAGTTCAGTGGATGTTCATATGCAGTATGAGTCTTCATTTTGTAATTATACTCAGTTTGATTCACATGAGTGGAAGGTAGGTGTGAGGAGGAGGGTTGTCCAGCCCCTGGGCTTCTGTGCAGTGTGTTCCTCTTCACCCCCACCTTCCCAGTCAATCTCCTTGTCCTTTGATGTGTGAGGTGCGAGGTCTGGCTACACCTGGCTGATTAATTGTGCATGGGGGCACAGGAGGGGCACACAGCATGTGCGCAAATGGGTGTGTGATGCATACTGTGGGAAGGGTGAAGGTGGAGCCCTGTGAATCTGGCCGGACTGCCCATGCCTGGCACCGGCCCTGCCTACTACATTGTGCGCAGGTTTTCCCACGTCTTCACCGCTGCAGTGACTTTTCCGGGACATTGCAGTGATTTTGCGGTTGATGGGTGACCCGGATGCGGAGGTGTGGGTTTCTAACAGGTAGGACATGTGTGGGTACACTGGGGGATATGTTCCTGTCCCCACCAGAGTGTCTGATGTGGACAGGAACTGTATGTCAGCACAGGAGTTGTGTGTTGTGGTTGTATGCGGAGTTGTGTATTTGTGTATCTGCGGCGTTGTCCGTGACGGTGTATTATTTGCTGGTGGTGGATGAGGTACAGCAGCGGAAAGGCTTGAAGAGCTGGATCCATAGCGGTCAGGACCGCGTGGAGGGAACCGGGAGTCGAGTTTCGCTCTCCGATGTAGTGCTTCCGCCATCTCCGAGTGGGTGGATTCTCCGCTGCGGTGTGATGGGCTGTTTGTAGCATCGTAATTTGTACGGCGGACGGGACGTCATTCTGCACGGCGGTGTGTCTCTTTTGGCTCCCTCCGCCGCGGTTACGGGCGGAAATTTCTGGCGGTTCACGTAACTCCGCAGCGGACGGAAAATGGGCTATGTTTGCCCATCGTAACATGGCGGACGTGAGGACCGCTGCTGGAGTGCGGAAAAGGACATTTTCCACCACCGCCAGCACCGCGGATGTGCCTCCGTCCGCCATCGTAATCAGCCCCTAAATACCTAACTGTAATTTGACCTAGTGAGTGAGTAGAGCTAGCAAGCCTGATTTACAACAGGCAGTTCAGAGGTGTTTTAACCCTGAGAACAAATTGGATTGGGTATGATGGGGAGGAGTGGGTTAGGGTGGTGTAGATTGGAGTGGGGTAGATTGGGGTAGCTTGGAGTGGGGTAGACTGATGTAGAGTGAAGTGGGGTAGATTGGGGAAGAGTGAAAGGTAGAATGTGGTAGACTGCTATAGATTCGGCTAGAGTGGTGTAGATTAGGGTAGATTGTAGTGTAGTGGGGTAGACGGGGGTAGATTGGTGTGGGGTAGATGGGGGTAGAGTGGAATTGGGTATATTGGGGTAGAATGGAGTGGGGTAGATTTGTGTAGATTGGAGTGGGGTAGAGTGTGGTGGAGCTGTGTGGGATAGATTGGAGTAGCTTGGGTAGAGTAGAGTGGGGTAGATTGGGATAGAGTGGGGTAGATTTGGGTAGAGAGGGGTACATTAGGTAAATTGGAGTGGAGTAGATTGGTGTACCTTATAGTGGAATGACGTGAGGTAGATTGGAGTGTAGCAGACTGGGGTAGAGTGGAAAGGGGTAAAATGGGGGAGAGTGGTAAATTGGAGTAGAGTGGAGTGAGGTAGAATGGGCTTTAGGGGATTGAGTGGGGTAGAGTGGGGTAGAGTGCGGTGGGGTTAGGGTAGATTGGAATGGGGTAGATTGGCATAAAGTAGAGTGGGGTAAAGTGGTATGCGTTGGAGCGGGGTAGAGTGAAGTAGAGTGGGATAGATTGGGGGTAGCCTGGGCTGGGGTATGTTGAGGTAGATTGGGTCAGAGTGGAGTGGGGAAGAGTAGTGGGTTGAGTGGGGTAGAATGGGGTAGATTGGAGTGGGGTAGATTAGAGGAGAGTGAAGGGGTAATTTGGGGTAGGGTGCAGTGGGGTAGATGGGGGTAAAGTTGAGTGGGGTAGAGTGCGGTAGATTGGGGTAGAATGGAGTGGGGTAGATTGTAGTAAACTAGAGTGAGGTAGATTGGGGTGGATTGGATTGGGCATATTGGGGTTGAGTAGAATTAGGTAGAGTGGGGTAGATTGTGGTAGGGTGGAGTGGGGTAGATTGGGGAAGAGTGGAGTGGGGTTGAATGGGGTAGGGAGGGATAGATTGGAGTACAGTGGAGTGAGAAAGATTGGGGTAGAGTGGAATAGGGTAGATTGTTCTGTGGCAGATTGGATTGGGGTAGATTGAGGTAGATTGTAGTGGAGTGGGGTAAATTGGTGTGGGGTAGATTGGAGTGGGATAGATAGGGGTAGAGTGGGGTAGATTGGAGTGGTTTAACTGGGGTAGAGTGGAGTAAGGTGGAGGGGTAGAATGAGGTAGGTTGGGGTGGATTGGGGTGGGGTAGATTGAGGTAGAGTATAGTGGGGTAGAGTGGTGGTAGAGTGGGGAAGATTGGAGTGCAGTAGATTTTGGTAGATTGGAGTGTGGTAGATTGGGGTAGAGTGGAGTGGTATAGATTGGGGTATGGTGGAGTGGGGTGGCCTGGGGTAGATTGTAGTGGAGTGTAGTGGGATAGATAGGAGAGGGTAAATTGGGGTAGAGTTGAGTAGGGTAGATTGGGGTAGAGTGGACTGGGGTAGATTGGGATAGAGTGGAGTCGGGTGAACTGGGGTAGAGTGGGTTAGATTCAGGTACATTGGGGTGGGGTAGATTGAGGTAGAGAGGATTGGGGCAGATTGGGGTGGAGTGGGGTACAGTGGGGTAGCTTGGGATAGATTGGGGTTGAGTGGGGTAGACTGGAATAGATCAGGGTAGATTACAGTAGACTAGAGTGGGGTAGGCTGAATTAGACTGGAGTGGAGTAGATTGGAGTGGGATAGACTGGGATAGATTGGAGTCAGGTAGATTGAGGTAGATTGTAGTGGGGTAGATTGGGATAGAGTAAAGTGGGGTAGATTAGGGAGGGGTGGAGTGGGGTACAGTGCGGTAGAGTGGGGTAGAGTGGGGAAGAGAGATGTAGGGCCAGGTGGGATCGATTGGGGTAAATTGGGGTAGTGTTTAGTGGGGTAGATTGGGGTTCAGTGGAGTGGGTTGCAGTGTGGCATAGTGGGGAGGATTGGGGTAGATTGGGGTGGGGTACATTGGGGTACATTGGAGAGGGGTGGAGTGGGGTCAATTGGGGTAGATCATAGTGGAGTGAGGTAGATTGGAGTGGGGTAGAATGAAGTGAGGTAGATTGGATTTGATTGGAATGGAGTAGATTAGGGTAGGATGGAGTGGGGTAGATTGGGGTAGAATTGAGTGGGGTTGACTGGGTTAGAGTGGAGTGGGAAAGAGTGGGGTAGAATTGGTTATAGTGGATCGAGGTAGCTTGATGTACAGTGGGGTAGATTTAGGTAGAATGTGGTAAATTGGAGTGGGGAGAATGTAATCTAGTGGGGTAGCTTGGACGGGGGTAGATTAAAAAGCTGCAGCGGTCAGCTTGGAACATGTAAGTGGGCTGCATTATTGATAACAGTTTTAACTGCATGAAATGACCTGGTCATACAGATGCAGCTGTCCTACTAACAAGGTGCCTTCCAGCGACTCTTTTGTTTTTAAGCCAGTGCAATGCAGTCTCCATGCTGGGATTTGTTATGGGAACAGTGAAAATACAACGGGTAGCATATTTACTGTTGCTGAATGAAAACAGCACTGCTTGAAGCCCACCCAAAGTGGCTCGTTAATAGCTCAATAATTACAACAATGGAGGGCCTCTGCTGAAAATAACAAGCGGTGTTGCCTCGACAAGCCTGTGATTCTGAGAAATCACTTAATCTCCTGCATAAAAAAATGAATGTGAACTTGTGCAATGTAACTGGTGCTCATGTAAAGCGCCCAATATTTTCCGGTCAGGTCAAGCTCGTGCTATATAAAAATGCACAAAAAAATTAAAAATATATAGTACCTTAATTTACAGCATGAGCAGCAGACGGACACTAATTAAGTTAAATCAATCTGCACTTCGTCCATGCTCCACACAAACACAAGGAAGTACCACAGTAAGTGATGCCAAGCAAGTGCTTCCAAAGTAGAAGGCAGCAAAGAAGATTGTTAAGGATGCCGACGAATGATAAGTAATGGGCGGGCATAAAGCCCTTTTAAGAGAGGCATGACCTAAAAAGGTGCAACCATGAGCAGTGGGAGAAAAGCATTGTTGTGTACCTTTGAAAAAGCAGTTAACCACACTCACGAAGAAGCAACTTAAATGACACAGACACTGTGTCTGATTCTTATTTACATGAAGATACCAAATATCGAACGTTAGTGCCTTAGGGTGGCCACACTGTCCCCAAGTCATTAAACAAAGTGTCTCCTGTCCTGAACTTTTCACGAACAAGTCATTGATTTCAATATTAGTCTAACTAATTCAATGGAGGCAAAGCAAGACTACAATACCCAGAATTCATTACATTGTCACACAAAAGTTTAGGATTGGAAACACTGTTCGAAAGAAGCTGGTAGGAGGTGGTCACCCTGAAGTTCCACCATGCCCTTCCTTTTCTTTGTTGGTGAGCGCTAATAAATAAGTCATTTTTCCCCACGTTTGCTCCAAAATTGCAGACCTACTTCTCTAGTTTTCAAGAAATTGTTAGCCTTGCTCTGGAACACATATTCCAAATCACTGAAATCTGAAAAATACACAGATTTCCAAAATTTGAAGGCTTTGTTTTTTAAATATGCCTAGTAATAGAAAGAAACACCCCATGGTAACCTAACAGCCGCTCACCCCCCCACTCTAGTCCTCCCACAAACCTGTGGCATACACACTGCCCATCAACCTACGGATCATGCAATGCGCTGATTAAACCCCCACCCCTCGAATGCTGCATACTGTTGCATTATCTATTTCTGAAAAACATTCCCTGTTAAAGGGTGTGACATATGAGTGTAAACATGCTGATGACACTGACATTAAAGACACATTTTTTGTCAAAAATAGACCCAAATTCTGGAATAACTATTTCTGACATGTTCATACGGGTGCTCTTTTATGCATGAAGACATAGAGATAAGGAGCGTTTGCAATTTATTATAGCTTTGTGGCCGCTGCCGAGGCCTATACAGTTTGTTAAAGGTTATAACGAAGGAGAAGGCCTTTATCAACTGGTATAGACCCAACCAGAAGGGCTACAAGGCTATGAGAACCTTCCACCCACTAAGGGTAGAATGTTCTAAAATAAAAAGGGAGAAACATTGAAGACAAACTTTGGAATGTTGAAGCTCTGGGCTTATACCAGCCATTATAAACCCGAAGGTACTCCATGGTTTTCAATGGAGCTCTCAACATTTCAATGTTCTAATACATTTTATTGTGCTAGTGTCTGTTTTGTATTCTACCTAAGAGTGGAATAGAACAAAAGCAATGGCAGGCAAGACCGCTGCGTAATAATACCAGCGAAAAGAGAACTAATAAAGAAGAGGGTGGCCGAACAGTGAGCCAGCACATGAAGAGCTCATTTCAACACAAGGCAGCACGAGACAAACTCATTTCATTGTGAGTGCGTCAGTAAGCAGGCATTCAATGTGACCTACCGGAAGCCATTCTGGAGAAAGAGGTCGAACTGGAGGTGTCACAGAGTAGTCAGTATTGAGAAAGTGTGCGATGTGAGAACCAGAGACAGCTCGAAGCACTGACAGGGCACCATTGCAAGGAAAGAGTGGCTCTTGGATCAATATAAAAGGATTACAAGGAACCAGAGTGTGCACTGTAGCAGCAGAATATGCCCTGTGTAGAGACAGGGTGTGATCACAGCGTAGAGTATACAAAAAGTGATGGATGGAATGCTTGAATTAATCTCAGCCACTGGTAATCACTCAGACCGCATCCTAGTCCATCATTATTTTGCACACTATGCCACCTCAGTTTGGGCCCAGCTATATGCAAATCAGTATTGACCCTGCTCCAATGGGATCAGGCCAGCCTGAACGGCCAAGCCAGGTTCTCCCTGAATCGGAACACAAGCAGCCCAGAACCAGTTTTGCTCTTGTTATGGACTCATCAGCCGGATATATCTTGGTTCAAGAGGCACAGTGTGCGTGGAACCCACGTCTGGGCATAGCCGTCCCACTTAAGGCGGCATACTAAAGTACACAAAAAGTGATGAATGGAATGCTTAAATTAATCTCAGCCACTGGAAATTACTCAGGGCCACATCCCAGTCCAATGTTATTTTGCAAACCGTGCTGACCCAGCTAACTGCAAATCAGTCTTGACTCTGCTACAATGAGAAAAGTGCAGCCCGAACTGCCAAGCCAGGTCCCCTCTGACCCGGAACATAAGCAACTCAGGACCGGTTTTGCCCTTGATATGGGCTCATCAGCAGGAAATAGCTTTGTTCCAGGGACATAGCATGACATGACAGCATGATAGTGTATGAAGTAGCAAGAAGAGACTGCTCAGAGGCGAGATGGGCGATTGCAAAGGGAGTACATTTCTAATAATTAGAGAAGAAATGCTGAGTTAAGAGATCAGGGAATATTTGGAGAGGGTTTACAAAATACAACTACAAGACAGTTGACAGCAGATATGATTACAGAGTGGAGTGTCGCAGTAAGGGACTGCTAAGTGCAGACACTGGCTGATAAAAGACAGCAGCTAATACAATGATCAAAGATTCTTCAAAATACAGCCAGCAAATATTATAAAGATGGTGCTCTGTAAGAATAAAAGGTAGCTCAGTGTAAGTACAGAATGGTAAAAATAGTGGAGACAGGGCGGTAATGAGCAATGACAGAGTGCAGGCAGTGCAACATTGAGAGACTGTTTCCAGGAGAGACATGCGGGTATTACAGACACGGTCAATGTGGCAGTAAGCACAAAATAAATTATGGCAATATGTCTGATAACATGACAATAAGGGGTCGATTCCGATTCGGGCCGGAAGCGCACCTAACAGTATTCGTCCGGAAAAACTACCAGCCGAACGCGTGTTTCCCGACCGACTCGAACACTCTACCGAATGAACAAGTACGATGCGCATAACAGCCCAGATTACGAGCGAGCCGAACTTACCCAATCCAGCTCCTTTTCTCCGCCCGAGCCGGATCCGTAAACGCCGAATCGAGTCGCACGGAACCAAATACACAGCACCTTCCGGCCGGACTAGTACGATGCGTCTTCCGTACGCGCCGAACCCGTCGCTACGTCCGGCACGTTTCAGCATCCGGGAGAGCCGCACATAAGCTCCGTTTCACGTCACTAAATGATCCACGGCTACGAGACGAACAAGCCAGCGACGAGTACGAGTCGAAGACACGCGAAACCCGAACGAGACGAACCAACCATGAATCCCATCGCGCAGGTCCTACCAATACTCTACATCTATTACCGGGACCGATTCGGACGCGTACGGCGCAGACGGTAAGTCAAACACCAACAATACAAACTAACTACACGTACCTAAAATATGTCACACACACATAGGGATGCACAAATGACGTACACTAGCAACTGCACAATCATAGGGGTGGGATGGGCATCACCAATGCCATACACACCCATAGGGGCCTGGATTCCTGCCACCACCACCACCCCTACTCAGGGGTGCTGGATGCCCATCACTACTACCACCCCTACTCAGGGGTGCTGGATGCCCATCACTACTACCACCCCTACTCAGGGGGGGCTGGATGCCTATCACTACCACCCCCCCTACGCATGGGGGGCTGGATGCCTATCACTACTACCACCCCTACTCATGGGGGCTGGATGCCTATCACCACTACCACCCCTACTCAGGGGGGCTGGATGCCTATCACTACCACCCCCTACTCATGGGGGGCTGGATGCCCATCACTACCACCACCCCTACTCAGGGGTGCTGGATGCCCATCACTACTACCACCCCTACTCAGGGGGGGGCTGGATGCCTATCACTACCACCACCCCTACTCATGGGGGCTGGATGCCTATCACTACCACCACCCCTACTCAGGGGTGCTGGATGCCCATCACTACTACCACCCCTACTCAGGGGTGCTGGATGCCCATCACTACTACCACCCCTACTCAGGGGGGGGCTGGATGCCTATCACTACCACCCCCCCTACTCATGGGGGGCTGGATGCCTATCACTACCACCACCCCTACTCAGGGGTGCTGGATGCCCATCACTACTACCACCCCTACTCAGGGGGGCTGGATGCCTATCACTACCACCCCCTACTCATGGGGGGCTGGATGGCTGCCACTACTACCATCCCCACCCATGGGGGCTGGATGCCTATCACTACCACCACCCCTACTCAGGGGTGCTGGATGCCCATCACTATTACCACCCCTACTCAGGGGGGCTGGATGCCTATCACTACCACACCCCCTACTCATGGGGGCTGGATGCCTATCACTACTACCACCCCTACTCATGGGGGCTGGATGCCTATCACCACTACCACCCCTACTCAGGGGGGCTGGATGCCTATCACTACCACCCCCCTACTCATGGGGGGCTGGATGCCCATCACTACCACCACCCCTACTCAGGGGTGCTGGATGCCCATCACTACTACCACCCCTACTCAGGGGGGCTGGATGCACTATCACTACCACCCCCTACTCATGGGGGGCTGGATGCCTATCACTACTACCACCCCTACTCAGGGGGGCTGGATGCCTATCACTACCACCACCCCTACTCATAGGACGGGTAATGCATGACACAACCAGCATACTCCCACATAAGGAATAACAGAAAATTACATCCACCCAAACAACATGACAAGCGTGTGTAGTCCATGTCAAATGCCTACAACACTAAACATGACAATGAACATACAATGTGACCCACTAACACATGTGTCACACATAAAAGTGGGTGGCCTCCACAATACAAGCCGACCATGGCCACTGTGGCAATGGGGCCTAAAGCCCCATCACCACAGTCACCAAAAGGTAAGTGTGGGGTCCAAGGCTGATGGACCTTTTGGTCAGTGTGGCAATGGGGCCTAAAGCCCCATCACCACAGTCACCAAAAGGTAAGTGTGGGGTCCAAGGCTGATGGACCTTTTGATCAGTGTGGCAATGGTGCCTAAAGCCCCATCACCACAGTCACCAAAAGGTAAGTGTGGGGTCAAAGGCTGATGGACCTTTTGGTCAGTGTGGCAATGGGGCCTAAAGCCCCATCACCACAGTCACCAAATGGTAAGTGTGGGTTCCAAGGCTGATGGACCTTTTGATCAGTGTGGCAATGGTGCCTAAAGGCCCATCACCACAGTCACCAAAAGGTAAGTGTGGGGTCCAAGGCTGATGGACCTTTTGATCAGTGTGGCAATGGGGCCTAAAGCCCCATCACCACAGTCACCAAAAGGTAAGTGTGGGGTCCAAGGCTGATGGACCTTTCGATCAGTGTGGCAATGGTGCCTAAAGCCCCATCACCACAGTCACCAAAAGGTAAGTGTGGGGTCCAAGGCTGATGTACCCTTTGATCAGTGTGGCAATGGTGCCTAAAGCCCCATCACCACGGTGATCATAAGGTAAGTGTAGGCATGGTAAAAGCTGCCAAAGACAAACTGAATGGATGAATCCTGGTCACACAACAACCAAAACATCTGTGGCATAGTACTGCTTGTGTCCCATTGCAACATACATTGGGGGAGGCTAACAGTGCAGTGTCACTGAAACATCGCTTTATGTCCATGTGCATACAAACATCACACATGGGGGACCACATTGCCAACAATCAGCCGATTCCACAATGACAGAAGTGACCATCATGATGCTGACCCACATATCTGCACCTATGGACACACAAATGTACATAATCTGTGGAGACTGTGGATGTCAGGCGAGCAAATACCATACCATGGCAGCAATGGGACATACAAACCATGATCATTGTGCTGACTGATGACCCAGGAGTACCAGGGAGAGCAGGGGAAAATCACCAAACCACATACAGCCAATGGCACATTACAGAAATGCCAATGCAGTGATGCAAATGCACTGACACAAACAGGCAGACTCACACATCCTATCAAAGACAACAGGTGATGGGGGGGTGTGCCAGTGTCCCCAGGCAACCACACAACACATGAGGAGGCCTGAATCCCAATTACACAGATGTGTATACAGTGCCACACACAAGTAACTCATGGATTGGATTCCCCTATGTGGGAAATCTGGCATTGTCAGATGAGAGGGAGCCCAAATTACACATGTCACACAAGCTTGTAGGAACAGCAACTAACACAGCAAGAGACACACCCACCACAGCACTACCCCCAGGGACCCCACATTGTGCAGACACTAGCCTGCATGACAATTCCACTGTGATGACAAAGGTAGATGTTGATCACACTGTGAACCACAGCCATGTGTCCTCAGCTACAAACTACCATCACACCTACACAAGCTCCAATCAATCAGCAGGGCCTGCCAGCCAAGGCCAATATGGAGGTAGTGGTCTAGCCGTGCAACAACTCACATTTGCACACTCAACACCACACACCCTCATCTGCAACAATGTGCAGCAGTGAAGCTCACATGGACTGGTGACATTGCACATGCACCCATGACAATCCCAGGGGTGGTGGGGGGAACTAAGGTGCAGAAACCCATCACACATGCCCACTCAACATGACTCGTCTATGCATGACACACTGCACAGTACGCCGTACATGCGCATGATGTGAAATCCACCACAAACAATGGGATCCTGGCCATAGTCACACACCAACGAAGAAGCCAAGGTGAGACACAAAGAACACACGTACACAACTTCCGACATTGCAGCTCTGACCCTGAGGAGTGGCAGCAGTCACACACACAACGCGTCACAATCACTGAAAGCTAACACAAACTCAAAATCACATTACTTGTGTAAACAACAAGTGCCAAGGGAATCCTGAATGTGTCCCATCTGCGTTTGCCCACATCCCCATCCCTGACAACAAAGACAACCTGGGATGACAACCTCATGAACATCAGTTTGCCATGCAACCACATCACGGAGAAACCAGGTCCAAGATGCTGGATGAGCACATACCAACTCTGCAACCATCAGAAACAGGAACATCCCTAGGGACACAGCCTTTGTAGGAAAAGGGAAGGGAACATGCACAGACATGCTCACACAACACACAACACTGGCACACGCAATGTCACCAGATTACACACAGCCATGAGGGCACTCCACTCCTGTGGAAGCTCCGCTGTGCCAAACCTTGTCTGCGCACGACTCAAACATATCAGCAGGACACTCCGTCAGTGAGTCAACAACTACAACACACAGAAGCCTCTGCTCACATCAGCCTGGGTACGGGAGTGTCACGTCAGTCATCTGCATACACCCAAAACACGTGGCAATCCAGTTGTACTGTATACACAGATGAGTCCTCCAAAACTGATGTGCAAAACTGCATGTCCAGTGGAGACGGGCACACAGTCAGGGTACTAGGAACATTGGACAGTGGTAAGCCCAACAGATGTGCAACAGTGTAGGACAAAGATGGTAATATACAAATGCTAAACGTACATCCCTGTGTCAAATGCTGAACATTACACCCTCAGACTGCAGCAAGGGATGCTATAGATCCAGACTAGATTAGGACACATATCCCATGGGCCACATGGAGCCCATCACAGCAAAACTTCATTTACCTGATCTGAACACAATTACAACAGCAAATGCATGATACTACACATCTACATCATGTACCACCAAAGATTAACCACAAGTAAACAAAAAGAAGCTTTATTCAGCAAGTGTGCAACTCAAATCAAAAGTCCAAAATTAACAACGGCAAATGTCCAGTCCAAATATACAGTCCCAACAGGGTGATGTGTGACTACTCGTCACAACTTGCTTGCCTGCACAGGTACCAACAGGGGACATCCCCCTTGGAGGGGCATACGAGGGGCAGGCCAGGCACCGCAGGGACAGGATCAGGGGATGCCAGAAGGAGGCAGGGAAGGTGAGGTGGGTGCAGGAGTGTCACCGGCAACTGCAGTGGAGGTGTCTGACTCAAGGGGGGGTGGCACCACCGCAGGGCTCAAGTCCGATGGTGTTGGTGCTGCAACCACTGCAGTGGGCTTGGCAGATGGAGTGGGCTGGGTCCCCAATGCAGTGCCCGAGTCAGATGGGGTTGTTGTGGACTCCACCGCAGTGCATGACTCCAAGGGAGTGGAAGGGGGGGCAGAAGAGCTCGGCAGGACAGAGGGGGGGGACACGGTCTCCACACCAGTGGCACATACAGGCAGAGCGTCTGGTTTGGGGGTGGAAGAGCAAGTGGCAGGGGGGGAGGGCCTGAGCACTTTGGGGATGCGGTATCAGTGTGTGGGGGAACCTGGGGCAGGGTGTGGCGGTGGAACCTGTGGAGTGGTGGCCTGGGGGATGGAGGTGAGAGACTGGGTGGGTGACTTGTAGAGCGGTGGCGGGGTCTTGCTCTTCCGGGTCCAGGGGGACTTGCGGGTGGGGGGCTCACTCTGCCTGCGCCTGGGGGAGGGTGTCCGAGGGCGAGGGGCACTCTCCTCTCTGTGTGTGGACTTCCTCTTCCCCCGGTATGCTGGATCAGCGGTATTGGAGGGGAAGAGGCCGCGGTCAGAGAGGAAGAGCTGCTGTGTATGGGGGGTTGCAGGTGAGGCACGGGAAGGGGTCTTGGAGGGAGTGGATCTTGAGGATTGCGGAGTGACTGTGGTTGCCTGTGTGTGTGGAATCAGTCCCCTGAGGATGCTTGTGTGCACGTCTTGCCTTGGTTTTGGGTGGGTGGGTGCTGCTCGTGTCTGTGTGTTGGTGTGATTGTGCAGGTGTGCATGTGCTTTGGACAGGTAGGGTGGTAGGAAGTGTGGATGGGGCAGAGGTGGGAGGGGTGAGGGACTGTTGGAGGAGGGACACTGCTGCCATCAGGGAGGAGTCCATGGACCTATTGCTCCTCTGTAGGGCAGACATACCCGTTGAGATGCCCTCCATGAACGACACTAGCTGTGTCAACAGTGTGGTGTGTGCATGGAGGACAGTCAGCATTGCTGTCTGCCCTACATGGAGCTGCCGAAGGAGGTACACAGACTCCTCACTCAGGGCAGCAGGGGACACAGGGGCAGTGGGTGCGGTGCCTGGCTTGAAGGAGACACGCTCCTGAGCACGGGAGCCTCCACGGACCTCAGGAATGGGAGCCAATGGGAGGGCGGTGGTGGTGGTGGCGGGATCAGACAGAGTAGCTGGGGTGTGGTGGCTGCTGACACCCGCCTCCACAAGGGAGTCATCCTCCGAGCTGCTGTGGTCCTCAGCTGAGGTGGATGGTGCTGAGGACTCCTCGGTGTGGCTCCCCTCGCCCTCCGTGCCACTGGGTCCCTCTGACCACTCGTCGGACGCTGACCCAGTCTGGCTCTGCTGCTCCTCCTGGTCCGTGGAGCTGTCCCCTCCTGTGGCTGTGGATGCATCTGCAAACAATTAGGGAAACAGACATACATCAGTCACCTGCACTGACCGCACATGCCACAGTAAGTACATCACATCACAGAGCAAGCCCTGGCATCACTAGTAGAACATTGCCAAAAGTCATCACACAGATTAGGAGAAGCCAATTGTCAGTCTGATGGTCAGCCATGGAACAGACACCCCTCCTGCCCTTGCACCCATCTGTCTGGTGCCCGTCTGATGGTAAGACCCCAGTGTGGACACATGCACCACCTACACAGTAGTTGGACATTGCTGAGAACACAGTGAAGTATGTGAACATGCCCACCTCACATCACTTGCCACTGAGTCAGTGCAGGTGTCTGGATAAATGGACGACCTGAGCCTAAACAGAAATGCATGTGATGCATACCAGCACCAGACCCCATGAAGCACCCATGTCCGGATAGTCAATGCCACAATGGGGTGCCTGTTGCACATGTCACCACCCTGCAGGATCACCCTTAGGAAGTTTAATGCCATGACACAGGCATGCCTGCAAAGTCATACATCACTGTCTCAAGTCACATGGCCATGTTAGCCAGCAAACAACAGTCTGCACTGTGTCACTATCCTAGGACATGGGGAAGGCAAGTAATGTAACTGACAAGTGCACATGTTCATCCCCCACTAACCACATCCTCTGAACCAGTATTTGTACACAGCACACCATTTGGACAAATGGGAGACATGAAACACTACTCCCTGAACCAGAGCACCTCACAGTGTGCTGTGAATGATGAACAGCTGCCTGAAAGTCACAGTCTCATACACCTGTCTGCACAGTCAAGTGATCAAACACCTATGAGTCACAGAAGTCTTGTCTCACATGGTCCAATAGCAGATGGCATGCTGACCCCTAACCGAAGGACATCACAGGATTCACGACAACGTAGTAACAGCACAACAACACAGAGGCAGACACCTGAGGCAACATTTCACTGAGCACAGCATGTCAGATGATACACGGGAGTGGGAGTACAGAGTGTATTGTATGCCCTGTAGTAGGCATGACTGTCCGGCTCCACCTGCAAGAGGGATGAGCCCTGGTCAATGGGCAGGTGGCTAAGCATGTGTGACACACTTGACATACATACTCCTGAGGCCCAGACAATTTACCCACCCGCAGAATGGGGTGTGGCAAATACCCCAGGGACATGTGGTGAATTAGATGTGCAAGTGGATCACATATCAAAGTTACACCCAGACTACATAGCACGACTCAGGCATTGTGTGAGCAACTGACCCACCCATGAAGGCAAACACAATGTCACGGGAACAAAATCTGTCACCACCTTGAGCAAAGCAAAATGCTAGGACCCTGTACCCAAGTGACACAATTATCCTGAGCGTAAGGAGCACACTGGCGCATCAGATGGGTAGTGGCCAGGTTACAATAGAGGGACATGGGTACTGGACAACAAGACTGATGTACTGGGGAAGTTTAACCAGGCCAGAGGAGGGCACATAGCATGTTAGACAGAGTTCACAGTGCAGTCTTAGACTCACCCCCTCCTTGCTGCTGTCTGCCCTTCAGCTGCCCATCCAGCTCCGGGAACACCACCGGCAGGATCTGGAGCATGTGGGGGGTCAGGGTCCGGTGTCCGCCCCTCCTGCGAGGAGGCGACAGCTTCAGCTGGACCCTTGCAATCCACCAGGTCCAGCCACAAAGGTCCTGCCACCTCTTCTGGCAGTTGCGGATCCGGCGCTTGTAGACCCCCACGGATTGGACTGCCCGGACGATGTCCAGCCAGATGTTCTGCTTCCGATGGGCATCAACCTGTGAGGATGAGAAAGTGAAAAGGCCATTACTACACATGCAACATATCCGTGCATCACACAGTTGGAAATACATGTCTCAATCACAGGGGCATATGATGTACACAGGCAGTGCAACGAGGGCTATGGACAGTTTGCCAGCAGTTACTACATGGTATCATTGCATGGTTAGTGAACCTTGTTTGAATGCACTGTCACTCCACTGTACCTGTTCAGTGCAAGTGACTACACACTTTGGGGGTGCGAACTACTCAGTGGGCATGCTAGCCAGTGGTGTGCACACTGTAAATCCTGCTAGTCAGGCAACATGCACAATTAGTGAGGCAGTGGACAGCACACTCACCTGCTCCCCTTGTGTCCCATACAGCTTGCTGTACTGTGGAAGGAGGCTGTCCAGCAGGGCCTGGTTCTCCTCATGGGTGAAGGCTGGGGCTCTCTCCACAGTACGTGCCATTGCAGCAGCCAGAGGATGCAGAGACAGCAGCAGTGTAGTGGCAGATGTCGTCCAGGAGCATGTAGTGCAGGCAAGTGAGCTCTCAGGGGAACAGCCAGCATTATATGTGTGCTGCAGAGGCAGATACTGTCCCATGTGTCCAAAGTGATAGGTCCAAGTCGGTAGCATCTTCTGAATCTGGCCAATCCATGGAATAGCAGCTCCAATACACGCCCACAGCATCCTTCAAATATTCAACTTCATGACACCCATGAAGTTGCAACATTGTTGTGGCTGGCCAACTGAATTCACTGCATCAGACTCGTTGTAAATTCAAAAACCGCATCCGTTGCCAAGCCAGGCCCCAGCCAATGCGTGCACACCGATCGGACCATTGCTGTACAACGCGTACCCCCGATACAACGCGTACCCGCTCACATTCAATGCAATGGTCCGAGCGGGCACACCGATCGGACCATTGCTGTACAACGCGTACTCGCTCACATGCAATGCAATGGTCCGAGCGGGCACACCGATCGGACCATTGCTGTACAACACGTACCCGCAATACAACGCGTACCCGCTCACATGCAATGCAATGGTCCGAGCGGGCACACCGATCGGACCATTGCTGTACAACGCGTACCCGCAATACAACGCGTACTCGCTCACATGCAATGCAATGGTCCGAGCGGGCACACCGATCGGACCATTGCTGTACAACGCGTACCCGCTCACATGCAATGCAATGGTCCGAGCGGGCACACCGATCGGACCATTGCTGTACAAAGCGTACCCGCAATACAACGCGTACCCGCTCACATGCAATGCAATGGTCCGAGCGGGCACACCGATCGGACCATTACTGTACAACGTGTACCCGCAATACAATGCGTACCCGCTCACATGCAATGCAATGGTCCGAGCGGGCACACCGATCGGACCATTGCTGTACAACGCGTACCCGCTCACATGCAATGCAATGGTCCGAGCGGGCACACCGATCGGACCATTGCTGTACAACGCGTACCCGCAATACAACGCGTACCCGCTCACATGCAATGCAATGGTCTGAGCGGGCACACCGATCGGACCATTGCTGTACAACGCGTACCCGCAATACAACGCGTACCCGCTCACATGCAATGCAATGGTCCGAGCGGGCACACCGATCGGACCATTGCTGTACAATGCGTACCCGCAATACAACGCGTACCCGCTCACATGCAATGCAATGGTCCGAGCGGGCACACCGATCGGACCATTGCTGTACAACGCGTACCCGCAATACAACGCGTACCCGCTGACACGCAATGCAATGGTCTGAGCGGGCACACCGATCGGACCATTGCTGTACAACGCGTACCCGCAATACAACGCGTACCCGCTCACATGCAATGCAATGGTCCGAGCGGGCACACCGATCGGACCATTGCTGTACAACGCGTCCCTGTACAGTCACACGCATGTGTCACCATGCTGGTCAATGGTGAACCTATGCCAGCCACATATACTTTCCAGGGACTCTGGGGCACACCTACTACACCACACCCAGTCCACACTGTATCTAAGGCATGTGTGGCAGCATGACCTTATCTGTGTATGGGTGTGTACATGTTGTTTTTGGGCTGGCACTTGGGGGCAGACACACCCAGGCTGTGCACATGTTAATGGGGACAGGGTCCTTTGTGTGTCGTGCACATGACCACTGGGATGTGCAACTGTTCATTTTTGGAGCATGTTGCATCGTCACATTTCCAGGTTGTGTATATGTATGACATGTCACATACCCCAAGGCTCATGTGGGAAAGCATGTACATCACAGGGTGGCCCATTGCCACAATAGTCATGTCCCTCCGCAGTCTGTGTGCATGTTGTGTTTCACATGTCTGACTCCATGTGCACAATGGGAGACAGTCTCCACATCCACGTTGTTTGTGCATGGACTTAGATGTTGTGTGTGTGTGTCACTGACGTCCATGTCTGTCCTGCAGAGGCTACAGGGGGCACTACCTGTGGGAGTCATGTTTGATTTTTCTGACGTGTACATGATACGCCATGTCATGCCAGTGTCCATGTGGCAAGACAGGCTCCCTGGGAATCTACCTGTCAATGAGTTGAGATGCCTGTGGCGCATCTGTCCAGACATCACTGTGGTATGTGTGTGGAATATGAGTGCAGTAAATGGGTACTGTGACACAGCCAAATGGTTTCACATAGCACACCCTGGGACCTGTTGTCCACACATGTTGAACAGAGATGTTACATGATGTCCATGTGGGTGCCATATGTGTCCAAACAGAACGAGACACACATCAAGTACTAGTGTTTGCTGATGATGTAGCATGTGAACTACAGTATGGTGAATGGCACATATGTGGGGTGACTGACAATCTTGACTTCTTCACCTCTGCACTGCAGGGCTCCTGCTGTCCATCGACCATTCCCAGACCTGGCAACGATGGTGGAACGTGACAGCATCCGACAGTACCGCTTCACCAGGCAGCTGATTGAGGATTTGGCAGTGCGGTTGGACCCACATTTGCAGCCTGGCCGGCCGAATCTGACAGCGCTGACCCCCAAGGTGAAGGTGATGGCAGCCCTACACTTCTTTGCCACCAGTACCTTTCAACACACTGTGGCATCTACTGGTGGTATGTCACAGACTATGTTCAGCCGTGTGCTACGCGATGTTTTGGTGGCGATGTTGAGATGCCTTAACCAGTTCATCTATTTCCCACAACGTCACCGACTCACTGACGTCAAGAGTGACTTCTATGCCCTGGGGAGGATGCCACATGTCATTGGCTCCATTGATGGGACACATGTGGCTTTGGTACCACCACAGGCACATGAGCAGGCATACAGGAACAGGAAACATTACCATTCTGTCAATGCTCTGGTGGTATGTCTTGCAAACATGACCATCACACGTTTGTGCCCGTTTCCCCGGTTCTGCACACGATGTCTACGTGATGAGGAGTAGTCGCATCCCGAGGATGATGTCACAGATGCCGAACCAGAGTGCTTGGCTTGTCGGTGTGTGTACTGACTTTGTACCATTGTGTGTGTTGTGCTATGTTGCTTTCCGCACACTTTTCAATGTTGGCTAATGTGCAATTGTCTGTCTGTAGGTGACTCGGGATACCCCAACATGCCGTGGTTGCTGACACCCCTCAGGAACCCTGTGACACCAGCCCAGATGCGCTACAATGAGGCACATGGTCGGACCAGGAGGGTGATTGAGCGGACCTTTGGTCTCCTGAAGAGCCGCTTCCGCTACCTGGACAAGACAGGAGGCGCCCTCCCATATGCCCCAGCAAAGGTGTGCAAGATTATCATCGTCTGCTGCATGCTCCACAACCTGGCAGTGCGGAAGGAGTTGCCTCTCATCCTGGATGACGATGACCAACATCTGCCACCTGTGGAGGATCCAGGCCTGGGCCACGATGCCAGTGATGATGATGCTGATGGTGATGGTGATGTCCGCACACAGCTCATCACCAACTTCTTCAGCTGAATGTGAGTATCCAGAGTGTTGTACTATCAATGAATTTGATTTGCATGATATGTGTGTGTGGTGCTCTGGTGCTGTTTGTGTGTGGCCATGTGCAACTTGACTGGATGCATGCGGAGATGTGTCCTTGCAGGTGGTCTGTACTTGCCAACAGTGTAGACATGCTAACTTGCTTTTGTGTATTTAACTTGTGACAGGTATTAGACATGAGTATTGCCATTCTGTGCTGTTCTTCTGTGCTTTTGAGTGTGTGTCATGTCTGTCCTTCACAGGGTGCTGCTGGAGTTGTTAGAACAACTTGGATCCCCCGAATCAATGATTCAACTTTCAAGGTGGCAGCAGTTGTTCCCCTACAGGTGATGTGCCACACACCCCTAGACTTTCTATCTTCTGCATTGTTTGACTTTGTGGCCACAGCCAGGTGGGATTAGCTTGCATTTGTAGTGGAAACAACATGTAGCAAATGTGTAATAAACCTGTTCTACATTTTGGGGTGTGCGTTGTCCGTAGTCACACATCTGTGTGACATTTGCTTACTGCACCTGTGTTGTAGTTGACACAGACTGTGAATATGTGTGGTGTCTGTGCATTGCACTGTATTTCCAGGCAACATCAGTGTAGGGGATGAGTCATATGGCCCTGGTGTGTATGTGTTGTGTGGCCCTAGTGGTGTGTCTCCCTCATATGTGTCACGTCGCCATGACTGCCATGACGGTGTTGGACTTGCTGTAGCAGTCAGCATGCACAGTGTCATATTTCTGATCACCATCTCCATGACAGAGACCACGTTGGAATCACAACAGAGGCAGATATGGTTTTTGGTGAGTTTATTTACAAAAGGTGTGGGGATGGTGCACAGGATGGTGGGTGCTGTACATAGCAATTGGAATCCAAAGTTCCCATGTGAATTGGAAGTCCTGGTAGATGGAATGTCCAGGGTATTGTCCACAGTCATCTGATGAATTTGTACAACTAGAGCTCCCCATGTCATGTGGGCGAGTTGGGTTGCCATCGACAGGGCGTGCAGTTTGCACACAGAGGAAAAGTTCCAGAACAGGTGTTGGCTTCCTGGGGGATGTAGCTGGCCATCGGCCTCTCAGTTTGGCCTCCTCGGACGGCCCCTCTTCTTGGGGGGGGATCCTCAGGTGCAGGCTGCCGCGGTGCAGGGTACTCTCCGCCAGAGTCCTCCTCCCTCCCCGTGGCTGTTGCGGATGTAGTGGCAACAGATGTTGTGGGCGCACAGGGAGGTGAGGCCATGTTGGTGCTGATCTGGCGGAGGCATGTCAGTATGTCCCTATGCACCGCTGTGAGTTCTTGCAATGTGTCCCACTTGGACTCCATGCGAGACATGTGTGTCTCGACACGGGACATGTGGGAGTCCAAGCGGGCATGATGGGCAGCCTGCTGCTGTTGTATGTCCTTGAGGATCCCCACTACCTGGGTGACCTCTCCGGTGCTGGTCTGGTACGCATCTGCAATGCATGCCAGTTGTGGGTCATCACGCAGTCCTGACCCCTCTGCAAATAGCGACCTGTGTCTACCACCCCTCCCACCACCCCTGGCAACACGTGCAGGGCCTGCGGTGCCACGCACAGGTGACCGTGTGCCCACTTGGGTGTTGTTAGTGGGCTCGATAGCAGTGACTCCAGTTTGGTCCTGGGTCCCTGCGCTGTTGTCACCTGTGGTCTTTGGTGTGTCCGTGTTGGCAGGGGTGGCCTGTGTGTTGGAAGTTGTTGGAGGGGTGGGTGCAGGGGGTGCAGATGTTGGTCCTGCTGGTGCTGCATGATGACTGGCACCGGAGGGTCCAGCTTGTTGTTCGCCATCCGAGGAGTGCAGAGGCTGATCCACACCAGTGAGCTCTGTGTCCCCCGGAGCCTGGGACAGGGACTCCTCCTCATCTGCTGCTGAGTCCCCATCTTCACCTGTTTTGGGGAGAGACACAGATTGTATGGTATGTTTCTACAGGCATCAATTGTTAAAACACCGGACAGTTGTGACTGTACCTCTGGATGCGGCCCTGGACATTGCATTCTACTCAGTTATGACAGTCAGTGAGTGATATTGGTGTAGCACATTGTCCTGCCAACCTGTGGCATGTCAATGTGAATGTTGAGGTGTGTGCCTGACCAGCATTGGTGGTATTTGGTTGCCATCCGGGCCGACTTCTCCCCCAGCCCAAATATCCCACCATGGAACATGCTTCCATTGCAGGGAGTGCAAGTTGTCTTTCAGGATGTCAGTCAGTGGTGTCCTGCTGTTGGTTGTTGCACAGTTGCCTGCAGGGCCTTGTGCTCCCCCAGCAGTACCCAGTGTCAGCCATCTTGTGAGTCCTTTTCCACTCCCTGTGATGTGAGCATGGTTCAGGGTGGTGTTGATGGGCCAATTGTGAGGCTGAGCAACATCTGTGACTACCACTCCCATCATGCTATTGCCTCCACCCCCTTCCCAGCATGCCCATCCTTCCTTCCTTTTGACTCTGCTTCCCTGTGGGGTGGGGTGCCTGTGCTGACAGGTTGGCTGAGAGTGTTCTCCTTGCGGTTGTTTGGCTACCAGTCCCAAGAGTGTCCCTGTGCTTCACACAGTATGAGCCCGGCTGGTTGGTCTTTGTGGGATCTTGAGTTAGAATGTGAGGCATTGCATTCTCCCAGGTGGGTTCTGTGGAGTTAGTGTTGGGGTGTGTGTGAGGGGAGGTGCTTGTGACTATGGTCAGTGCTGTGAGTCCTCCTTCCCACCCAGCCAGATATCCCACCATGGAACATGCTTCCATTGCAGGGAGTGCAAGTTGTCTTTCAGGATGTCAGTCAGTGGTGTCCTGCTGTTGGTTGTTGCACAGTTGCCTGCAGGGCCTTGTGCTCCCCCCCAGTAGTCAGTGTCAGCCATCTTGTGAGTCATTTTCCACTCCCTGTGATGTGGGCATGGTTCAGGGTGGTGTTGATGGGCCAATTGTGAGGCTGAGCAACATCTGTGACTGTCACTCCCATCATACTATTGCCTCCACCCCCCTTCCCAGCATGCCCATCCTTCCTTCCTTTTGAGTGGACTTCAGTGTGTGTGAGTGTGAGAGCAATGGCAAGATGGCTGACAATGTGGTCGTGTTGTTTGTTGGTGCACAGTTGCCTGCAGGGCCTTGTGTTCCCCCAGCAGTGCCCTGTGTCAGCCATCTTGTGAGTCCTTTTCCACTCCCTGTGATGTGAGCATGGTTCAGGGTGGTGTTGATGGGCCAATTGTGAGGCTGAGCAACATCTGTGACTACCACTCCCATCATGCTATTGCCTCCACCCCCTTCCCAGCATGCCCATCCTTCCTTCCTTTTGACTCTGCTTCCCTGTGGGGTGGGGTGCCTGTGCTGACAGGTTGCCTGAGAGTGTTCTCCTTGCGGTTGTTTGGCTACCAGTCCCAAGAGTGTCCCTGTGCTTCACACAGTATGAGCCCGGCTGGTTGGTCTTTGTGGGATCTTGAGTTAGAATGTGAGGCATTGCATTCTCCCAGGTGGGTTCTGTGGAGTTATTGTTGGGGTGTGTGTGAGGGGAGGTGCTTGTGACTATGGTCAGTGCTGTGAGTCCTCCTTCCCACCCAGCCAGATATCCCACCATGGAACATGCTTCCATTGCAGGCAGTGCAAGTTGTCTTTCAGGATGTCAGTCAGTGGTATCCTGCTGTTGGTTGTTGCACAGTTGCCTGCAGGGCCTTGTGCTCCCCCCAGCAGTACCCAGTGTCAGCCATCTTGTGAGTCCTTTTCCACTCCCTGTGATGTAAGCATGGTTCAGGGTGGTGTTGATGGGCCAATTGTGAGGCTGAGCAATATCTATGACTCCAACTCCCATGATGCTATTGGCTACACTGACTTTACCAGCATACACAGAATTCCTTCCTTTCAGTGATCTTCCCTGTGAGGTGGTATTCTAGTGATGTCAATATATCTGGGCGTGTTTGTTGGTTCTATTTGTGCCACTGCCTTGCTGTATTTGTTGTTAGGTTTGTAGATGTCATGACACAGTTAGATGTCACCATGAGAAGGCAGGTATTGTGTTTGTCTGACTGGCATTCACATCTTGGGATGAGTATGTTTTGTTTGCTGTGTATTTGGTGAGGGGGCATGGTTTGCCTATCCCTTTGAGGGTGCTGTGTGTGTATTGTCACACCATATTGGGTATATAAGTTGTGTACTCACCAGGCTCTGGGATGTCTGTTAGTCCATATACGCTCACTGGTGGTAGGATGGCCCACACCTTCTCCTCCCAGGGACTGAGGTATATTGGTTTTGCAGGAGGGCCACTGCCGGTGCGCTGGCTGATGATGTAGTCCTTTTTGAGTAGGTCCCGGACCCTCCTGCGCACATCATACCACCTGTTCTGGATGTCTTCCTTTGTGCGCAAACATGGTGATTGTGCATTCACCCTGTCGACAATCCTCGCCCACATCTTGGTTTTCTGCGACATGGGGGTCTGTTGTACCAATGTACCAAACAACTGTGGCTCTACCCTGAGTATCTCGTCTACCAGGACTTCCAATTCACAATCTAGGAACTTGTGGTTCTTCTTTGGGGGCATGGTGATGGGTGGTGGTGGTGATTGATGTGTGTGTGTGTGTGTGCAAGTGGGGGGTGTGAGTGTAGGTTTAGCTGGGTGTGTGTGAGGGTACTATTTGTAAGTGTGGTAATGGTGTGTGGCTTGTGTGATGCATGAGCTGTGAGTGTGTCTGTGGTAGCTGTGTGATGGTGTTGTTTGCTGGCAGGTCTGTGGAATTTGCAAAGGCTCATGGTAGGGATTTGTGGCCTTTATGTAGGTGGGGTTGGGGGTGTGTCCTTGTTCCATTTTTTCCCCACCCCCAGTCTTTATTGGCTTTGTGGTAGCTTGTTTGGCCTTTTTTTTTACTTTTTTCCCTTGGTGCTTTGGGTGCATGTAGGAGTCGTTCTTGTGTCCGAGTCGGACGCTGCTGTTGTCTGATGCGATGTTGTCCGACTCGTTCCCGCTGTGTTTCAGGTTGGTTTCATGTGCGGCGTACGAGTCGGTCGCGGAGTATTGGGTTGATTCGGCTAGGTTTTGTGTGCGTGTGGTCGTACGGCTTGTGCTCCGTGCGAGTCAGTCGTGTTTCGCACGCATAGCATCGTACTACGCGGGTCGGAGTTTGCGGGTATGTTTCGTTCGGTCGCTATCGGGGTGCGTGTCGGTCGGTTAGTTTCGAGTGTTTTTCCGGCCGGATGGCTTGTTTCCGTCCGGCTCGGTCGTTCGTTTTGTATTCCGTCCGAGTCGGTCGGGTTTCACATGCATTTCATCGTACTAACCGGGTCAGACGGCGCCGGTTCGTGTCGGTCGGAATAAATTCCCGCACCGAGTCGGTCGGTACGTTTTCCGGCCCGAATCGGAATCGGCCCCTAAGTGTGATAACACATTCCCCCTGGGATCAGGGGTGTGAGTCGGTATAGAGACAGAATATCGAGTTGGAAATGTCGACTTGCACTAATATCGAGTTTGAAATATCGAGACACGGAAATATCAACAGCAAGAATAACGTGGTCAAGAATATTTTCGTCCGCCCGCCTAACATTTCCCCCGCCATATTACGATGGCGGTGGGGACCCAGGCGGACGGAAAGACCGTCCGCCAGTTTTCCGCCGGTAGGCAATCCGCCCAATTGCCTACCGGGCGGAAAGGGCCTGCAATATGGTGGCAGTGCCTTGCAGGCACCGCCATCCATATTACGATGATGGCGGTATCATGCCTTTCCATGGCGGAGACTCCGCCATGGAAAGGCATGCAGAGAATGCCTTTGGGGGCCCGTTGTGGGCCCCCAGGTGGTTGGGGGGTGGGTGGCTGCACTTGGGGGGTACCCATGGTACCCCCGACATTTGCATGCACAAGGTGGCAGGCACCGCATGGTGCCTGTCACGTTGTGCATGCAAATGCACAACATGCCCTTTTAACATTGTGGCGGGTGCTGAATACAGCACCGCCAGCCACAATGTTAAATATACAGGATGCGACCGCCATGGTGGCGGTCGCATCCTAATATGCACAGCGGGACCGCCGCACCTCTTGCGGCCGGTCCCGTTTACCGTTACGGTGGCGGGCGGACATTGTCCGCCCGCCATCGTAATGATGCCCATGGTTTTTAAAAATATCGAAGTCATTAATATCTTTTGCAAAAATATAGTTGTTAAAAATATCGCTTTTTTAGTTAGTGTTATGTATTTTAGTATGTATTTTAAATGTATGTGCTCTATTTTTTTGTCTAAGTATTGCTTTTGTTTTTTAATATATGTGTTAAATTTTTATTAGTTATTAATTTTATTTTAATAACATTTTGTGTTTTAGTTCCGTAGCGGGTTGTGGGTTGATAGGGGATAGGGTGGGAAATAATTTAATTTTAATACATTTATTAATATTTTTTATATAATATTCATTTAATTTTTATTTTATAGTGTTAATTGTGGGAATTAATTTACTAATAATTATTTATAATTTGCTTGTTAATTAATATTTATTAAATTAATTAATTGTTAATTAATTATGTTAGTTGTGTCATGTTTTTAGAAATGGGTGGTGGGGTTTAAAGGGGAATAGGGTGGGAGGTAATTTATTTATAATTAATAAATTATTTGTTAATTAATGCTAATTAATTAATTAAAATTTAAATATGGCAATTGTGTAATTATGTTGATGTGTGAGTTGTGGGGTTTATAGTGGTAAATGGTGGGAAGTACATTTTTTAAATTAATTAATGGTTTGTGGTTAATTGATATTAATTTATTAATGTTAAATTAGTTATGGAAATTGTGTAATTATTTTTAGGTGTCTGTTGTGGTGTGTATTGGGGTAGTTTAGTTTAAATTAATTAATCATTACTTGATCATTAATATTCATTTATTACTTGATAAATATTTTTGGTAATTTATTTTTATTTTGTTTGTTGATTTTTGTTCTATATGGGTAATGTTTGGTTAGTACATTAATTTTTATCTGTTTTAATGTGTTTTTTATTTAATAATATTTGTTTAATTGATAATTAATTGTGTTAATTATGGAGATACACTTTAAAATTTTTTTTAGATATGTGTTGTAAATTGTGTGGTGTTATAGGGTAGTAAAAAAGATATTACATTTATGTAATAATTAATGTTTTTGATTATAAATAATTTCTATTACAAAATATGCATTTGTTTGTAAATTATTTTTACATTTTTTTAAATTAATCTTTGTATGTAATTTTTAGATTTTTTTACATTATAATATGTTTCTATGTTTTGCAATTTTTTATATTTTTATATATGTTTTGTTTTTTGTTTTTTTATTATCTTTTGTATTGTAGTTGATATTTTGTTTGTTTTTAAATTTGAATTTTCTTCAGTGGGAATAGTAATTTTTACCTCTCCGCTATCCAACACTTTCCTTACTGCTGCATTCACAGGAGTGGGAATAGTAATTTATACCCCTCCGCTATCCAACACTTTCCCTACTGTTGCACTCGCTGGAGTGGGAATAGTAATTTTTTCCCTTCCGCTATCCAACACTTTCCCTACTGTTGCACTCATTGGAGTGGGAATAGTAAATTATTCCCCTCTGCTATCCAACACTTTCCCTACTATTGCATTCACTGGAGTGGGAATACTAATTTTTACCTCTCCGCTATCCAACACTTTCCCTACTGTTACACTTGCTGGAGTTGAAATCGTAAATTTTAACCCTTCGCTATCCAACACTTTCCTACTGTTGCACTCGCTGGAGTGGGAATAGTAATTTTTACCCCTCCGCTATCCAACACTTTCCCTACTGTTGCACTTGTTGGAGTGGGAATAGTAATTTTTTCCTCTCCGCTCTTCAACACTTTCTCTACTGTTCCACTCAATGTAGTGCAAAATGTAGGTTTAAAAAATATTAAATATTGCAATATTTTAATTTATAATATAATTTTTTTAATTCATTTTTATGTTACAGGTGTATGTATATATATATATTTATTTATAATTGTTAATATATTTATAACATTTTAAAATTAATTAAAATGTATTAATTGTTTTTAAGTAAATATATATATTATATTTTATATATGTATGTTTAATTTTTTTAAATTCAATTTATTACTTTTAATTGTTAGAATTTACAAATAAATCTAAATAATTCTTTAAAGTTAAATTTATTATTTAATTTATTTTACAATATTTTTTATACATATAAAAAACACGATATTTTGTACATCGATATTTTTAACAATATTTTTTTCCGATATTTTTGTACTTACCATCATAAAGATAGGAGGTTGATATTTTTGACAATTATATTTATGTCCCGATATTTGTGTAAGTCGATATTGTGGTGGTCGATATTCTGTCAGTGATCCGTGTGAGTCATCAGAGAAAGTGCAAAAAAGTAAGATATAAGTAGAACTCCCAGATTTATGGTAGTTATTTTATTAACATTTCCATCTGAATGTATCCATATTTGTTTCTCGGCCATCTTATTGGTAGTTATATATATTTAGTTTGTGTTTTAAGAATAAACAGGGTCATACAATTGTATACTTTCACATTTATTTAACTGGTAAACATGCACTCATACTTAGATGGCTGTCGCGTTTTAGCAAACTAAGCAGCCAAATATAGCAGAAGACTACACCCACAGGTAAATATTAGCTTTACATGCAAATTATGCAAATTGCCTCAATTCATATAATATTTTGCTTGAGGAGCCAACAGGTAACTTTTGTTGCGATGCGCCTTAGTCATCACACAGTGCTTCAACCAGTGGCGGCCGAAACAAACGAAAAGTGGTTAGGCGGGTGGAGGGGGTCTGTCGTTGGGGAGGGGGAGCACAGGGGGCACGTAAGGGGAGCGGGGGGACCTGGATGGGTAAATAGTAATAAAGAAATAGACTTACCTGAAGCTGGCTTGCTTAAGGTTGGGCTCTCAGACCCACCACCAATGGCGATATCCTCAAAGTCCGGCAGGGCTCTGGAGGGGCCCCCCCGAGGTGGAATCCGGCGATGTGAAGGCAACCCTACTGCTGAACCCGGGGTCTCCATTGCAGGCGGCAAGAGTCTCTGCCCCCCAGGTGGCTTCCTGAGGTTTGAGAGCGCATCTCGCTCCGAGGGCTCTGTCAGGCATCTGGTGGCTGCATAGTCCCTCTCGGTGTTCATGCAAGTTTGGTGGTTGTGCCGGGAGCACCGTTCGGCATATGGAGGTCATAGGGAACCTCCCAATCCACCCGCACCGCTCACACTGTAGTGCGGAGCATGCCGGGCATGCACAGCCACCCATCTCAGCCAATGAAATCACTGCTCTCATACTGTTTATCACAGTAAACAGAATAAGAGCATTGCGAACATTGGTGGGGGCAGGTGAACACGGTGCTCCATCGGAGACTTGTGGAGCTGTCTCTGCCTCCCAGCCATGGTTGGGGAAGCCTAAATTACGCATGTCAGGGTGGCCGCAAGCAACATACCAGCCAGCCTGACATGTTCAGTTTAGATACAAAGCCCCAGCTGGTGAATGCAATAAACCACTCCCAGTAAGAGGACAGGACTTCTTCACCTGGGAAGAGAGGTATGTATGTGAGGGATGTAATTGCTCGCAGGTAGCAGGTCAATGCCCATGCACCCATATAGAGAAACCACTGCTAGCTTCAACAAAATGACAAGTTTGCTTATATCAGTGGCAAAACCGACCTTCACGTTTTACAGATATGACACTGTTTTCTTTTTGTTTGGTCTAATGTATATATTACTTTACAATACCAAACTACTGCCAGAACGCTGTCTTACATTCACCCAACGTAACTTTCACACCATTATCTGTCCATTTGTGCACATGGGAGAAACTAAGGGTCCGATTCCGATCTCGGCCGGTAGGGCACCGAATCGGATTCGGCTTTACCGGATCCGATTCGGAGCCCTATTTTCCGACCGATTCGTACGTGCGTCCGGGCGAGCGAGTACGATGCGAGCGCACGCGAAATTGCCGACCGACTCGTTTGCGCGTCCCAACCGCACCGACCGACTCGCACGGACACGACTCGCACCGCGCAATGGAGACGTTCCCCGGCCGGACAAGTACGATGCGCGCCGCGAGCAGTCCGACCGACACGCGCCATCCGGCTCCAAGGAGCAGTCGGAGCCGTACTTCGGGGGTCCGTGTCGGACCCCCCTGCACGCGTAGCCGCGCGAGTCGCACACAGGGGGGACCCATGAGTCCCCCCTACCTGTGCATGTACGGCGCGAGTCGCTTTGCTGCGTACCCGCTGTAGGGGGCGCCCTTGTTCGCCTCGCACCCATTGAGGCAATGGGAGCCCGTGTACGCATTGTACGACCGGCTCCCATTGACTTCAATGGGATTCCGACCGAATCGAGTACGATAGCATACGGACGCATCGTACTCATTCGGTCGGGCTGCTAGGGTCCGATTCAGTCAGAAATCTCTCCGGGTCCGGCTCGGTCGGAGAGATTTCCGGCCCGAATCGGAATCGGCCCCTTAATTTTTAAATTCCTCTGTAGGTGTCACTCCAGGATACGTTGTCTCTTTTATGCATTAATTCAGTGAACCTTGAAGGAAATGCTATAAATGTGTCATAAAATCTATTGACCAGCTAACAGCAACTCTTGGTTTCACATAGAGGTGCATGAAGTGTGAAGCATTTTTGGCGCCTTTGAAATGTCCTCGATAACCTTGCAGCTTTGCCATGGTTGCAAAATGTTTCATATTGGCCGAAAATCATGACTTTTGTAAAAATTAATTTAACACATGTCCTGGTGTTTTTTGAAAAACCTTTATTTGTGCAGTTTCATACGTTTTATCATGACAAAAAAAAACATGTCATGCTGTGACATGAACAACATTATCTTCCAACAATCAGTTCACAGTTAAATATTATTGCATCAAAGTATGTCTGGTACAAGTCATGTCTTTCACAGTCCTGATTCAACACTTGTGTGGTGTGCTGCCAGTATACAGTTCAAGAGCAAGAAATATTGGTGCCTTTATTGCATCCCATACTCTTAGGCACTGACCTTCCTATCCTCAGAACGTACCATCACGGCAGGAGTCCCACAGGGCTCCTCACTTAGCCCTCTTCTATTCAATATATACATGGCTCCGCTTATCTCCCTTATTTCATCTTATGGGATTGAGGCAAAATCTTACGCTGACGATACGCAGCTGATCCTGTACCTTGATAATAACTCCACGGAAACTGAAGGAAATTTTAAATCCTGTCTTACGGAGGTCATCAAATGGATGAAAAACAATCACCTCCGATGTAACACGGATAAGACAGAAATTCTGCCGATAGGAAAAAATAATCCCTTCCAACCCAAGATCTGGTGGCCGGAAGATGCAGCAGCCCCTCCATCCACTGTGGAGGTGGCTAAAAATCTGGGGGTATGGTTTGACTCCTCCCTTTCCTTTAAACCCCACGCACTGAAGGTGGCGGGGACCTGCTTCGGCCTAATCAAAACCCTGAAAATTCTTTGATCTGATTCCGCTCTCAGCGAGAAAAACAGTTGCGGTGGCGCTGATACTTTCGCGCCTAGACTACTGTAACAGCCTCCTGGCAGGGGTCAATAAATCAACCCTGAAGAAGCTTCAGGTAGTGCAGTACGTAGCGGCCGGATTGGTTTTAAAACTCCCCCGTAGGGCCTCAGCCGCGCTGAAAACTCTTCACTGGCTCCCGCTACACAAGAGAATCCTATTCAAACTTCTTGTCACCACTTTCAGAGCTATCCGCCGACTGGGGCCAGCATATCTCTCCACAAGATTCACGCCATACACTACAACAAGAACACTCAGATCTTCGTCAGCAAATCTACTCAAACTGCCTGGTTTTAAACTTAAAACGCGGGGAGGGAAATCGGCAACTGTGCTAGGAGCAAAGGCCTGGAATCTCATGCCAAACAAATTGAGATCAATAGAACCCGAAATGCAGTTTAGGAAGGCCCTAAAGACCTGGATTTATGGAGCATCAGACGAATTCTGTCTAGCCCTCATCTAGGTCTCCATTCTCCATTGCTAAGTCTGTTATCTGTACAGCGCCAGGAGGCTCCTTTCGGAGTGACAGATTGCGCTTTATAAATATCACATTTCATTTAATTTCATTTCATCTGTACTCAAACAATATTGTCTGTTCTGCATATGGGATGCCATTGACTGTCGCCCGCATGTGTCTTTATTACTATGTAGTACTTTATTAGCATACAGGCGTTAGAGGTTTTGTATTTTGATTGCATGTAAGTAATGTGTTACAGGGACCTGACATTGCATGGCCTTGCCTTTTTGGGGAGCAGTGTGGAATAAGAAACTGCAGCCTCATTGCTTTCGTGTATTGTAGTGATAAACTGTAGTTGTCCTGTGACACACATGATACGCGTGAGTATTTGAAGTGGTCAGATAAGTTAGGGATTTTGAAAGTTGTGTGTATCATTATTGAACACTACTAAAATTGTTCTGCCTACGATATATTTTGCAGAAAAGCGTTAATATTCTTAATTTGCATAAGACCATTGTGCACCTAAAAGTTCTGAAAAAGATATACTTATAGAGAAAAATTCTGCCAACATTTGTTATTGATTTTTGCAAATCCCGGAAAAGATGAACTTGTGGAGAAAAACTCTGCATACATTTTTTCCTTGTGGCTGCACTTGTTTGGAGTGTATGTTATCTCAATAGCCATGCTATGCGTGAGTATTTTAAGTGGGGAAGTATTTGCTTGAGTATTATACGGGGGGGGGAATGCAGTTGGGTATTCCCAAAGCTGAACATATCATAATTTAACATTATCAAAACTGTCCTGAATAAGATATATTATGCGGAAAAAACTTTCATTTTCTTCATTTTCGTTACACCATTGTGCATCTAAAAGTTCGGTAAAAGATAAACTTGCAGAGTAAAATGATGTCAACATTTGCCATTGTTTTTTAAAAATCCGAGTAAAGATGAACTTGGAGAGAACAACTCTGCCTACTTTTTCATCTTGTCTGGACTTGATTAGAGTGAATGTTATCTCAATATGCTGCACAAACCAACTTCAATTAAAAAAATCCTTGGAAAGGGTAGGTAAACTGGGATATTTTACATACTTTGTAAAGGGTGAAAATCAGTAGCTTTACAGAACTCTGCTAGTGAACCAATGTTTAGCACACACCTAGTTCTATATCTGCTTCAGATAAAATATGGTGTGGCCAGAAAGAAACAAGCATCTGAGATCACAGTAAATGGCAATCCAAAATCTTCTATGACTTCCAATTTACCAGCTTGAAACAATTATTTCACACAAAAGCGACCAACAGCGACCTCCATCCACTGAATCATTTGTGATTTTGACACCTAACACTAACTTACCCTTATTATTATCATACTGATTTATATTGATATTAATATTATTATCATACTGAATTATATTGGTATTAAGCACTCATTTTATATTTCTTTGGATTCTCCATTATTCTCTGGGAATTTTCTTTTACATAAAACAGTGGTTCTTAACCTGTTGTTCCACGAACCCTTGGGGTCCACGAGGCCCACTCAGGGGGGCTGCGACTGTGTTACAAAATTATAAAATATTAAAATTAATACATTAAAATTAATAAAGTATAGAAATAAAGAAAATTTGAAAATATCAAAACATTTTCTATATTCGATTGTGAAATAAACAAAGTATTTCAATAGTTGAGCATTAGTTTGGTGTATACTTGTTTTTGTATTTTTGTATACTGCTTTCAAATCATAAAAATTGCTTAAGACAGGGTTCCCCAGCTTCCAATAATGACTTAGTGGTGGTCCCAGAATCCAGTAATGATTCAGTGGGGTGTCCACAGAACTCAAAAGGTTAAGAATCTCTGATGTAAAATATCTGTTCCACTTCCCAGCCTAGAATACACTCCTCTCCACTGCTTGTTATTCCATTCACTATCACCACATGCTTCCGGCTTACATACCTCTTATTAACACAATATATTGTTAGTCGTTTCTTTGAGAAATTGCAGAGTTCTTTGAACACATTTTGTTTCTTCTATAGTTCTCTTCAATGAAATATATTTAATATGAAGCAGTTGTTCATGAAAGTATTTCAGCTTGGTCTCTAATGTAATTCCTGATTGTTACCAAATTCACGTATAGCTCCAAGAGCCCTCAACAGTGCTACCCAAATCTCTCTAAATCTTCAACCTGTTGTTTTCTGATGTAAGTTTTATGCCACTGCCTCACGACACTAGGGGGTCATTACGAATGCGGTGAATCCGCCACCGGCAGCCTGCTGGTGGCGGATTCACCGCAATCGTGCGGCCAAATCCCGCCCGCCAGATTGCGATGGTGAGCGGTGTGGGTGGCGGACGGAAAGTCCGTCCGCCACGGGTCCGACAGCAGCAATCGTAACGATTGCTGCTGTCGGACCGCACCCATCAATAGAATGGTGGCGGTGTCTAGCAGGCACTGTCCGCAATATTATGATGCTGCATCCTCGCCAGCCTTTCCATGGCGGTGAAACTGCCATGGAAAGGCTTGCGGGATGTACTTTGAGGGCCCGTTGTGGGCCCACCTTGGCTGGGGGGGTTTGTCTGTGCACAGGGGGGGCACCTATGGTACCTCCCTACATTTCCCTGCACCAGGTGGCAGGCACCGTGTGGTGCCTGCTACGTGGTGCAGGAAAATGCAAACAGTGCATTTCGGACATTGCAGCGGGAGCACCCCCCGCAATGTTAGAGATAGACGATGCGACCGCCACGGTGGCGGTCGCATCGTAATCTCATGAGCGGGACCTTCGCCTTACAGGCGGACAGTCCCACTCCCCGCAATGATGGCGAATGGACTTAAGTCCGTCCGCCATCGTAATGTGCCCCTATGTTACTCTGGATAATGATTCCAGGGCGAATCCACTCTTTCATAAAATTCATTATCATGCTATATCGGCATTGGTAAAATTATCAAAAAGATACTTGCCTTTTATGTTTGTGTTCATCACCAATATTTAAAGAGTTTGGGGAATCTGACAATGGGACATCTGCCTGGTCAAAAGTGCACTATTTTCTTTTAACGTTTAAGAATATTGTAAGCCAGAAAGGGTCTACTGGATGGAGGTGACCTAAAAAAAGAAATGCAGTATTTAAAATAATATGTGATGGGAAAGCTGAGTATATATTGCTTGGCTTAGAGAAAACATTAAAATCTAAGAGAATATTTATTTGAAATGTACATCAAATGAAAGGTTTTAGAAAGGTAGTGAACATAAAACATAAATGTAAGATGTGTTCATAGCAAGCTGAATTTGCTTTACTTTGGACAAAATAGAGCTGTTGGGAATCTTGAAAGGACAGGATGGTTGCTTGCCTTTGGATAGCCTTTGGAATAAAGAAGTCTGAAATATATTAAAATTAACCCTGGGCGGAGTTCGCGGAGTTGCTGTACGCGGAACACCGCGAAGTGCATAAAAAACTCCGTCGCACTACGCAGAGCTCCGCGAGCGGCGGAGTATGATAGAAAAATGCCGTTTGCGGTGATTGCACAGTGCCGGATGCTTGTCCGCACTGTGCAATCATTGCGAACGGCACCATGCACAGCGCAAGCTTTCCTTTTCTGCCGCTCGAGTAGATTTTTACTCGAGCAGCAGCTTTCTCAACGCGAACGGGCAGTTTCTCAACGCGAGCGGTCGCGAGCATACGCGACCACTCGCAATGAGAAACCTGACCCCCCGCGTTGAGAAATCTCGCCGGGATGTTGATTTTCCACGCTCGCCAACTTGATGTTTACGATCGCGAACGAGGAAAAATCTCGCCGGATGTTGATTTTCCACGCTCGCGCTCGCCAACTTGATGTTAACGAACGCGAACGAGGAAAAATCTCACCGGATGTTGATTTTCCTCGCTCGCGGTCGCCAACTTGACGTTGACGAATGCGAGCGAGGAAAAAAACTCCGCAATTTCCGCGTAACGCGGAGTGCAGAAAACTCTGCAAACTCCGCGAGCGGAGCGGAGTTCACCGCCCAGGCCTAATTAAAATATATTTAGAGTGAACATTTTTCAAAATGGAAAAAGCATTGATGTTGTTTCTGAAATTAATGAAGCTTCTCAAAACTATTATCAAATGTTATAGGCATCAGGGTGTGGAAACTGCACAGTTTAAATTCTCTCTTGGATTAATTAACTGCTATCTTAGGGGGTCATTAGGATGGCGGGCGGACTTTAGTCTGCCCGCCACCCTAGTGGTAACGGGACCGCCCGCCTGCCATGCGGCGGTCCCGCCACCGCAATTATGATGCGACCGCCACCGCGGCGGTCGCATCTGGCATTCTACCATTGCTGGCTGCAGCACCCGCCACAATGGTAGAATGTCATGTTGTGCATTGCCATGCACAACGTGGCAGGCACCGCGCCGCACCCCCCACACCCCCTGGGGCCCGCAACAGGCCCCCAAATCAAATCCCCGCCAGCCTTGCCATGGCGGCATCGCCGCCATGGAAAGGCCTTTCACTGCACACATCCTAATATGGATGGCGGTGCCTGCTAGGCACTGCCACCATATTAGTGGCCCAAGTCCGCCCGGCCGGCAATCGGAACGATTGCCGACTGGCGGAAAAGCGGCAGACGCACTTTGCGTCCGCCGCGGTACCCCCCGCCATTATAATATGGCGGGGGTATTACTCGTTACGATGGCGTAACGGTCGCCACCGCCGGCTCGGCGGTGGCGATCATTATGCAATTGTGATGACCCACTTAGTTATCTGCGGAAGAGGCAACCTCTTTAGTTAAGAAAATAGATGGTTTTCTGGGAAATTCTAATGTCATAAGAAGTCTGAAGTCAGGCAAATGACTTGGTTTGGAATTTAATCAAGTATGTGATAAAGATGATTTATCAGTCTTACTTAACAGCTGTAAAGTGTAATTTAATGAGAACTTCACTAATCACACTAATACCAGAAGTGGGGAAAACATTTCCCTTTGTGGTAATCATTGTCCTATCTCTTTACTAAATGTAGATATGAATATGGTCTTGGTTATTTTAGTTTCCCAAGAATTTTCACCCACAAAAAGTATGTCATATAAAACGTTTGAGGTAGACTGCCTGCTGGGAGACAACCAGGCAGATAATCCGTCCAGATTCCTCTTGTCAGTCACCACAGCTGAGTGGTGTGATGTGACAAGGCGCTGGAACACATACGCATGCCGAAAGCACTCAAAGTTGCTCAAATGGCCTCTTTTAAATATGAGTGGCTGAAAATCATGATGGCTGTTCACGAAGAGAATTTAGCTGTTGAACCATTTTATAGAACAACCCTCATCATACGACTGAGAATAACAAAAACCTACGAGCCCTCATGAACTTTGAGCAAGAACTGTCAGGGTCAGCTGAAGGGCTTCTGCTCAGAGGAAGTCACATTGTGATCTCAAGATTAATCACTGAGAGGTCCATGCAGCTTGTGCATGCCAGAGATCCTGGGAGAGTGAAGTCAAGTATACAAACATGAGAGGCCGGTTTCTGTGTGTACTTACTTTTAACATTGGCAGGAGGTGCACTTTGCAAACTTGAAAGAATGCTGACCACATGTGGATTTACCAGAGAGATCAAAATAGAAAGTTATCCAAAATTCAAAGGAAATAAATTGTGATATTATTTGAAGAACCCAGACCTTTTTAGTTGCTGAATCACATCATCCTAGTCCAGGCGAATGGAAAAGTGAAATAGCGAAATGGTTCATGCAAACTCCCCAAAAATATTTTTTAATTGTAAGAGAGCAGTGATGGATGTAGAATGGTGCTGTTCTGGATTGTAAGGGAATACAGTATGATCCAACAGTGAGAAAATAGATGTACACAATGATAAAGGCTCCACGTTTTCCCCATAACTCAAACCATATGGGTTTGAGTTATCAATTTTGTTTTCCCTATTTGCCAACATCAAGTGGCTAAACTGGGACTGTTGTTTTTTGTTTCAAGTCATTAGTTAGGAAGGTGGTGGCATCTTCACAATAGCATTAAAGGCTTTAGGTCTGATGATTGCATCACAGGAATACAAATCAATTGATAATAAACACAAATCAGAGGCAACTAAAACATGAATTTAGACCTATGTGACATCATAAATAAATAAAATGACATAAATGAGTAACTTTTGAACAATGTCCAGCCTTAAAGTCACTAACACAGACCAGCAAGCGTATCAAAACTGTTTAGTGTTAGCAGTCTGTAACTACGGTACTTGTGGAGAGGTTTTAGTTTCAAGGTACTACGGAACTTTCAAAGAGTTATTGGCAATTCTCTTCCTGCTGAGGGAGCTTGCCTCCGCCTGTTAGCAGATTCAATCCATGACTTCTCCAATACAAGTAGGATGACTCCAATAAATCTCCACTCTGTACTTTTACTGAAAAAGCAGCTGTCTATTTCTTCAGTCAGTAGGATTAGAAAATATGAATCCTCAAACTTCCTAAACTTTTGAAAGAGAAAAGAGGAGAAAGCAAAAGTGACAAGCAAACACCAGGGGCTGTAGTACAGATAGTGCTAAGGGGGGGTTCTCCAGCCTTCTGCATCCCCAGCACACCACTGAATTGCGGAAGGGGCCTTAGACGCTTGTGCTGTCCCTTCTGTAATACTGATAGCACTGGTGCACATGTAGAGCCAGCGCTATCTTTAGTTGGTGTTCCCTCATTTGCATGGGGGTGTGGCCCCATGCAAATGAGTGAATCACTTTTTACTCTGCGCCTGCGCTGTATTAGTGATGTGGACTCGGAGGCAAACATGCCCTTAGGATGCCCGCTGACAGAGTGCCTCTTAAACGTGGCTCACTCTTAGTGCACCTCCTGAAGGCAACCGTGTGGAGGAGGAAAAGGGGATCCCATGGACCACCAGACATCCCACTGCAGGCAGATGCAGTCACTCACTGCACCCACCAGCAGAGGGCTCTCTTTCCTCTCTTTAAAGCTCAAGTGGCATGTCTCCTGCACACAGAAAAATGGAGTGGCTTTCAAACAGCTGCTCTGTATTTCACGGAATGTGCTGCCCCCAGGGTAGCATGAGTTTCGGCAGCCCTGGAGGCACTGCATTAATTTGTAGTGAGGCAGAATGATCGTGTTTGCTCCGTGAGCACCTGTGTATGCTCTTTGTATACTATGGCCCCAGGAATCCAAAGCAGAGACCTAGTACAGACCAAAAACAAACAGAAGGCAAACTCAGGATTCTATTGTAACCTAAATGTAAGAAATTGGAGTATTAGTTGAAGAGGGTAATTGTCCACCTCAATTAATAATCAAAATGCGTGCTATAGGGCGAGTCACTAAAGTCATTAACTGAACTCAACCGCCTAGTAGCTATGGTACAGAGCAGACAGGCTTAACTTAGAGTCAATGTGTGAAGTATTTATGCAGATGCCGAAACAGTAATAAATTCAAAACACAACATAAGGGAAAATCCAATCTCAAATTAATTTAGAAAAATATGATTCATTTTTATAAATAGAATGACACCAAAAGGACAAAAATCCAATAAAAGTAACTAGAGAAATTAAATTTAAAAGTTTTAATTGAAATTGAACCAAAAAGCGGTAATCTCCAACTGAGGATAACTTGTTGTGGCGGACCAAGTACTAGGCCTCATTTGAGGTCAACTGTGATGGAGTTTGGTCGGGTTTAGAAATACAGAAAACAGGTTCAACCCAGTTAGATGTTTTACTTTTTGACTGAGGGCCTTATTACGCTGGCGGTCGGTCAGACCACCGACTGCCATCATATCAGGCAGGAGGCCACCCAACAATGAGTCGGCGGTCCTGCCCACCTATTTATGATGAGACTGCCAGCACGGCGGTTGGAAAGTGCTTTTTACCACTGCAGCATTTTCTGTGGCCCAGGAAAAGGGCCACAGCAAATGCAGAGGTGGTAAAAAGCACTTTGTGCACATCCATGTACTGTGTGTCAGGCACCATGTGGTGCCTGGTACACGATGCATGGATGTGTGGGGGTCACAACATGTGCCCCCCCCGGCCACTTAGCAGTGGCCCACAGGGGATAGGGCCCTGCTTAGGGCCCACAAATTTCATTTCTGTCTGCCTTTTCATGGCGGTTGGACCTCCATAAAAAGGCAGTCGTAAAGGGACATCCTAATCCCCATGGCAGTGCCTGCACAGGCACCGTCTCCATTGTAGGGATAGGATCCCAACCGCTGCCCTGATGGGATCTTGGATCCTGTCAGTTTTTCCCCCCACCTCTGTTCACCGGTATTGTAATCCAGCGGTTAGACTGATTGCCTGGATGTCAGGCGGACCGTCCCGATTGCCTGTCGGCGGCTGTCCACCTGCCATCGTAATGAGACCCTTAGTCTCTGAGAGGAAAGTTGAAAATCTTCAGGGGGGGTAGGGCAGCAGGTGGTGGCTTAGAAGGGCTCCCCAAGGTTGAATAGCTGTTGAATGTGGTCCTGGTGAAGCCGTTGACATTTGGCGGGAAAACTTAGAGTGGGAGAAATTTGACTTACTTCAGCAGAAGCCACTATTAGCTACTAGGGCAGGTCCACTTGGAACTGGTCAGCTGGGCAGTTGCAGGAAAGGCCTCCTGTAGGTTGTTGTGTTCCTGTGTCCCTGTACCTTTCACAGGACATCAGCCATGAGACCTTTAGAGTTAACCTTGTTGTACAAGAAGGAGAGCAGGTATAGTCCTTCAGGGCTCGTCTCAGGTCTCAGACAGTAGATTCAGTGCTCTTCTGAACTTCCTTAGATCCAGTAGTGTTCTGAGGAGGGTACTGAGGAAGCCACATTTATGCTTGGCACCAGCCTGTGGGTGGGGTGGCTCCTTCCCTCATTAATTAGAAAGAAATTTACAGAGGTTACCCTACCCACTTTTACAGTATTTCCTGTGTACTCTACTGTAAACAATACTACAGAGCCCCACTTTGCCCAAATACAACATGATGAAAGCCTTTCTCCCCTTGTGCTTAGCCTGTATGCCCGCTCTAGAGGTGTGGCCAGTGAAATGAGCAACCCCTCCTCTGTGGTCACTTCAAACCAGTTCTGGAGGTAGCTCCTTTGCCACTGGGATTGAAACCAAGCGGAATAGGGGGAAAAAAGAAGGAGCCTGTGCACCTGACATCCGCCTGTTACAAGGGATGCCCCTCTGAAGGTAATTAAGCTCCTAGGCTCTGCCCAAATGGCCATCATGACCGACGAACAGAAACACTTCCCCGTACCCAAGCCTTTGTCTCCTCCCCTGGGAGCAGTTTTCACACCTCATTCAGGTTTAAGCACTCAGAGGGTTGCTGCTGTAGACTAATGCAATTTAGCCTCCAGAGTCTTTAGGTAGGGAAAATGTAACTTTTTAAAAGTACATTTTGCTTAATATTTAATAAAAATCTGACTTCATTAGTGAATTGGGCTTTTAATAAATATTACAAAGAGTAAAAAATTACATTTCTAAGTGTTTCTCACTCTGAGCTAGTATTAACACTTGTAATATTGCATCCCAGTGTTTTCCAATGGAACAGCCAGACATGCTTCAGTGAAAATAGCTTTTGGGGTCGTTCAAATATAAGGACCAGTTTAACCTTAAACATCTACATGCCCTGCTTTTAAATACCATGCACCCTGCCTCTTGGGCAGTGCGGCCTACGCAGGGGTGACTTAAAATATTTAAAAGGAAGGATTAGATCTGTTAACCCGTTGCGTGCTTCTGTCGGCCAACGGCCGTCGCGAGCACTACCTCTGTAGTGCTGCGCACGTCCGTTGGCCGACGCGGCCCCGCCCACTCCGCTAAACCGCCGCACTGCGGCGGAATTGCCGCCGGGGTTAAGTGGTTAATATGGTTTATTTTAACAGGTCTAAATACATGTTAAAAGTTGCTATGTCAGGCTAAAATGTTAGGCCCGAAGCCATGTCACTGTAGTGAATGGCAAAATGGGTGCTGCAGTCGACTAGTGACATTTAACCTACAACCCCTGGGTGCATTTTGTACTATATACTGGGGACTTATAGGTAAGTTAAATTTGCCAATTAAGGGTATTTAATTTCATCAAGTTGAAAGTTCTACAGCCAGCAAAAACAATTAAGGCAAAACTCTGGGGGTACAGCACACAAAAGATGGTAATTTCTACACTCACCCACTGACTGTAATAGGATAGAAGTAAACAATGGTGATATTAGTCTAAGCCGCACCTTCCCTTCAGAAGCAAAATAACTACGTTCTTCCTTCCAAATCTAATTTCTTTTGAGCCCACCAAGGATTGGAGCCCAAAAGGTGACATTGACTTGATCCAAGGAGACAGCTTCCAATTTACAAAGGAACACCATCTATTTTTGATTGATGGGATCCAATCAATAGTTTCCGACCAATGTTGCCATTGCAAAGCATTGATACATGGCATTGCCATTCGGCAGCAAGAGTAAGACATCAGTTTTCACCTCCCACCTCTTTCTAAATCACAACAAATTTTAAAGTGTGCCTTACAAGTCAGAAAGACATTTGCCATTAACAATGTGCCTTTGGTACCTTGCCACTTCTCTTTAGGTTGCAAAGCCAGCAATTTTGAGAATCACAGGCTTTGCACAGGACTGCACAGCCACTTAATACATCCGCCCACACGCCAGCTACGATCAACCAGCCACGCCCTCGCCACCGTACCACGCATCCGCAGAACCACCGCCGGAGGAAGATCCTTCTCCTACCTGGCGGCCAAGACCTGGAACTCCCTCCCCACTCACCTTCGGCGAACCCAGGACCATCTCGCCTTCAGGAAGCAGCTCAAGACCTGGCTGTTCGAGCAGTAACTTACCCCCTCCCCCAGCGCCTTGAGACCCTCCCGGGTGAGTAGCGCGCTCTATAAATGCCGTGATTGATTGATTGATTGAGCCCTAATTTATGTATGTCCACTGTAATCTAGCATTCTATTTTACCATGGCTATAAAAGCTTACTCACACCACAAGCACTTTCAGACAGGACAAAATAACTTTTTATATAGAATTCAGCTTTTCTATGAACGTTCGACTTGATTACAATATTTCCAGAGTTTGGGGTCACTCGAAAATAAGTTTAGGAGCATATCGTATGGAAACAATTTAAGATAAAAAGAGTAATATATTGTACCTGTTCCAGGCCAGCAGCGTAGAGTGAAGATTCATTGGCACTGCAGCCAATGAGTTCCCAAGCTGAGCCTGCTTTGTGGTTAAACAGATGATTTATAGCCGTAGGAGGGCATGCCTGACTTGGGGCTGGCTTTATAAGGCCAAGTGATTTATAGCGCAGTACACTCACAGCCTGCAATGAGAAGATGGTTGTTTTTGTGTCATACCCCTATGTTTTTCAATTAAAGATCATTTGCAAAGATATATTTCAGGATTTACTGATCTTTCTGCCCTTAATTTAGTGCACTGGAAAGGGTTCTTTTTCACATTCCAAACTCTCAGTTGAAGTTATGTGTGGATAAAAGTCCTCTATTGGGTGGCACGTTTCTACTGATTTGAATACCAAAATACAAGTATGTTTTAGTGGTGGGAGTAACAGAGGGGCAGATCTACAAGAAAGTGACACATCTGTAGAGATGCGTCACTTTCCCTGCGCCACCCTGAGAAACCCTTGAGCCACCATGGATGCGTATTTAGGATTGACAGATGCATCAGAAATTCTGACGCATCTGTTGGCGCAAAAGTCAAGCATTGCTGGAGTCGTGTCGCAAGCATGATGCAACTCCAGCAATGCATGGGGAGGACTATCCTCATTGTGCTGCGTCAATCCTTACGCCTGCTCCAAGCAGGCGTAAGGTTTTGACGCAGTGGCGTCCTAGAAGTGGCGCAGTGAAATCTTGTAGATTTCACTGCGTCACTTCTACGAGACTTTTTTGCATGACAACGCCCACCCTGCATACATTATACCTGACGCAGGTTTAAAGTAACGCAGGGCTTTACAACGTGATGCATCTCCCTAGATGCATCACGTTGTAAATGGACCGCATTTTACGCTGCCGCTGTGTCACAAAAAGTGACGCAGCGGCAGCGCAAAAATGACTCAAGGGGCTTGTAAATCTGTCCCAGAGTATTTGAAGGTTGTGGAGAAGCAGGAAAAAATGAGGAGAGAATGAGCAGCAGGGACGCAGGAAAATACACAACCAATGACACCAACACAATATGACAGCCGTGGTGTGCATGAAGGGGCTAGGATCTGCGTATAGAGGGGGAGCAGTGTGGTTGGTGACCTTTCAATAGAGTTTGCAGACTAGGGTTTATAGTTCACTAACGACTACATCCAATCGCACTGCTAATTGGACTGGCTTTTTTTATAAAATGAAAGTGATTATTCATTCATCGTATTCTTTTATGTGTGGTTGCGTTGTTGATGAATGGTTAAAGGCTTGAATAATCCAAACAGTGGATGAATGGAAGAATAAATTAATTGAGATTAAATTCACAATTTATATTATTTCTCTGGCTACTCCTTTGCCTGCAATAGGCGCTCCTGCAGTAATGTAATAAGATACTGCAGTTGAGTTGTGAGTCATAATTCCTCCTGCTATGGCCAGCAACTAAGGGGAAAGGCACTGGAAATCCACTGGACGCCCTCCAGGCAGGGGATTCTTGGTGGTGATGATCCAGGTGTGCTCTGTTAACCCTTAACTTGCAGGGAGTCCACTCTTTATTTCTCTTGAAGCAAGGTACATCCAAAGGGATGTAGTTCCAGATAATGCCGCAGGTGCAATCAGTCAGAATGCAGGGCCTGATGGTGCAAATCAAGTTTCCAGCTTGACAAGCCTTCATCTTCTTTTAGTTTAGTTTCAAGTAGCAGGACTGAGAGTCTCTGCACCTCTCACACATTTATTCAGTGTTCTCTTGGGTCAAGCAGGAGAGCACTCCTGTCCAATGAGGTGAAGGGCAACACCCCAGAGCATGACCACTTCCTCCAAAGTGTGGCATAATCTTCTCCCAGAGAGCACTATTATTACAAAATTCAGTAAGGCCGAAATCCCAGCTGAGGATTCAAGAACTAGTTAAACCAACCTCCAGTATGGCTCATTCCCATAGCTCTCCTCCCCTACCATCTGTAAATACCTTCCTTAGATCTGCCATCTGGCTGGGTCAGACGGGCTGGGGGGTAGATGGGCCTGGTATTTCCTGCCTGTCCTATCCCCCTTTGAAGCTCTATGCTTTACAACCCCTCCCCCCTGCTCTGGCATTCATGTGCAGTGCTCTCTCTACCAGATAGCCTCTCTCTAAGTGAGCCACTTATCACTTTGTCAAATCAGCTAGGCTAATCCTGTTAACTCTGACCAATCAGGGGAGACCACAGGAAGACTGAATTTTGGCTTACAGACAAGAAAATCTTATAACTTATTTTCTGTATATTTTAGGATAAATTCAACAATAGCATCTTGTTGGATTTATCAATACCATTCTCCTAAGTCCTTCAATGATATTTTTTCTTTGGTTCCTAGTGTTAGTTATGCATTCATAAACTATTGTCATGCTATCCTATGGGGCTAGACATCTACAATGGTAAAACTGCAATGTGCAATTTCTCCATCATCAGGGCATATAAATTTTTTTTAGAAGGACCCTCCTTAAATTCCATGACCCCCCCCAACTCTGGCACACCTAGGGGAGACCTTTGGGGTCCCGAATATGCAAAAATAGTGTAGATCCTCACTCCACAGTGCTCCTATCACCAAAATCGATTTTGGGAGGCACTTTACTACAATGGGGAAAGTGAAAAGAGCAATTTCTTTATCCCCAGGCATATAAAACATCTTTTATAAAGGCCCTCCTTATATTGACATGATGCCCCCACCCCAGGGACACCTAGGGGAGACCTTGGGGGTCCCTAAAGTACCAAAATATTGTAGTTTATCACTTTTGAACCCTTTCAGTGTTCATGACGGAATGGTTCAGTCATGAGCACCAGTGCTCGTGTGCTCATTTTTTTTTCCAATGTAATGACGATCGCGGGCATGGCGCGCTGATGGCATTACATTGAAAATGAAACTGAAATGAGCTGATCGGCTAGTTTCAGTTTCAGTGCTTCAGTGCTTGGGAGGCTATCTCAGCCCCGAGCACCGAAACACACGGGAGGGGTATCATTGGAAAGGGGAGAATCTCCCCTTTCCAATGGTGCCCCTCCCTAGTGGATCCCTACTTGGGGATCTATCCACTAGCCACCACAGAGGGGGGAGTGGCCCCTTGGGCAAGGGTCTTTGCTACCCCTATTTTGAAATGGGCATATTCAGTCTTTCTGCTCCCCTGGGGGACAGACAGCACCATGGAGTCCAGGGATTCTTTTTATAGTTCAAGGGTGGGGGCTGCCCAGTATGGGCATGCCAATGCCCCCACCCTCCCCCTTAAAAAATGCCAAAGTCTTTCTGCCCCCCCCAGCAGGCAGATGAGGGCAATAGACCCTGATCTGCCCCCCGGGCATCAGGAATTAGGTTTTTTTATACGTAGGGGCAGGGGCTGCCCAGAATGGGCATGCCAATGCCCGCACTCTGAAAAACAATTGCCACACTCTTTCCACCCCCCAGGAGGCAGATGGGGGCAATAGCCCCTTATCTGCCCCCACAGGGCAGAAAGCCCACTAGGCACCAGGGATTATTTGTTTTCAAAGTTCAGGGGTGGGGGCTGCCAAGAATGGGCATGCCAATGCCCCCACACCCCAAAAAATGCCACTGTCTTTTTACCCCCTCAGGAGGCAGATGGGGCATTAGCCCCTGATCTCTCCCCGGGGGGGAGGCAGAAAGCTCACTAGGCACCAGGTATTACTATGTTTTTTTATACTTAGGTGTGGGGGCTGCCCAGAATGAGAATGTCAATGCCTCCATCCCAAAAAAATTGCCATAGAATTTCTGTCCCCCTGAGAGGCAGATGGGGCAATAGCACCTTACCTGTCCCCCGAGGGGGCAAAAAGTCCACTAGGCACCAAGATTTTTTTTATTATACGTAGGGTTGGGGGCTGCCCAGAATGGGCCTGCCAATGCCCCCACCCCCCAAAAAAAATTTGCCAGAGTCTTTCTGCCTCCCCCGGGAGGCAGATGGAGACAATAGCCCTGGATCTGCCCCTCTGGGGGAGCAGAAAGCCCACTAGGCACCAGGGATTTTATGCTGGTTTTTTGATACATAGGGGTGGGGGCTGCCCAGTATGGGCATGCCAATGCCCCACACCCCCAAAAAAGTAGCCTCAGTCTTTGCCCCCTTGGAGGCATATTGGTGCAATAGCCCCGATCTGCGCCCCCCACCCCCAGAGGCGGCTGAAAGTCTCTAGGCACTGACCTTTTCTTTTTTGCAATGTGCCTAACTGTGGATTTTGGGCCTTAGTGCAGCCGACACCGAGGGAAACCTAGCAAACCTGTACATTTTTGAAAAGCAGATACCCAGGGGAATCCAGGATGGGGTGACTTGTGTGCCTCTCACCAGGGTCTTTTATCCAGAATCCCTTAAACCTCAAGCCTTGAAAAAAAAACACATTTTCCTCACATTTCTTTAATGGAAAGTTCAGCTAGGCACATTGAGAAAAAAGGTTCAGTTTTCACTGGAAAAATGTAATATGTCCATGTTACGTTTTGGGCTGTTTCCTGTCACTGGCACTAGGCCTACCCACACAAGTGAGGTACCATTTTTATTGGGAGACTTTTTTGAATGCTTGGTGGCTGGAAGTTTGTAGCTCCCTGCAGATTCCAGAACTTTCCATCACAGAAATGTGAGGGAAATGTGTTTGTTTTTGACAAAGTTTGAGGTTTGCAAGGGATTCTGAGTAACAGAACCTGGTGAGAGCCACACAAGTCACCCCGTCGTGGATTCCCCTGGGTATCTAGTTATCAAAAATGTATAGGTTTGCTATGTTTCCCTAGGTGCCGGCTGAGCCAGGGTCAAAAATCCACCGCTAGGCACATTGCAAAAAAAGGGGTCAGTTTTCACTGGAAAAATGTGATGTGTCCATGTTGCGTGTTGGGCCGTTTCCTGGCACTGGCACTAGCCTTACCCACACAAGTGAGGTACCATTTTTATCAGGAGACTTAGGGGAAAAACAGAATAGTAGAACAATTATTATTACCAATTGACTTTCTTTGCATTTCTGCTTTCCAAATGTTAGACTGTGTAAAAGAAGTCAATTTGAAAAATGTCTGTATGGGTACCCACAATGTCAGAGATGTGCAAATAACCACTGCTTCTAAACTCTATATTATCAGGGCTCAAAAAATCCACTTGCCCGCTCGCATTTGCGAGCCAGATTTAATTAGGGCAAGCTATTTTTAGGTCCTACTCACCCGAAGGAAGACTGACTTTTGACCTCTGTCTCTGAAAGCAGAGCAAATGTGACAAGATAGCAAGATTTAAAGGCATCTTTATAACTCGCAAAGTTAATGAGCAATAAAGATGCCTGTAATTCTTGTTAACCTTTCACATTTGCTCACAGAGGTCAAGTGCACTACAGTTAGGTTGAGTAGATTTTTGAAGTTACTAGACCTGCAGGTCTAGTAAGACTTTTTTGATTTTTTGAGCCCTGATTATGTTCCCATTTGAGAAATATATAAGTTTCCTTGGTACCTATTTCTCACTATTTATATTTTGCCAAATGAATTGCTATATACCCGGTACACAATGGAAAACCATTGCAAGATGCAGCTCAGTTATTGGCTCTGGGTACCTCGGGTTCTTGATGGACCTACAAGTCCTATATATCTTCGCAACCAGGGGGTCCAGCTTACATAATGGTATATTGCTTTTAAAAATATGCCATACTTAGAAGAAGTTACAGCTGAAAACGTTGGCACAAATGGCTGTATTTCCCAAATCAATTTCAATATTTTTTTATTTCAATTTTTAGTTTCTATAGAAAAACCTTGAATGATCTAAACAAATGACCCCTTGCTGAATTTAGAATGTTGTCTACTTTTCAGAAATGTATAGTTCTCTGGGATCAATTATTGCTTTTATACCCATTTTTACCACTAACTGGAAGGAGGTTGAAAGCACAAAAAATAGGAAAAATAGGCTATGACCCAGTAAAGTGCCAGAACTGTGTAGGAAATTTTGGTTTTCTGACAAAAGTGTGCCTGTTCCTGAAAGTTGGGATGATGGTGATTTTAGCACCATAACCCCTTTGTTGATACCTTTTTCAGGGGAAAAAAATGATGCTTTCTTCTGCAGCATTTTTTCCCATTTTTCCTAAAAAACAAAACAAACATTAGATGTACTTTGGCCAATTTCTTGGTCCCTTCCAGCAGAACCAACAAACCCTGGGTACCTTTAGAATCCTCAAGATGTTGGAAGAAAAGGATGGAAATTTGGCATGGATACCTTATGTAGACAAAAAGTTATAGGGGCCTTAGCACAAACTAGTTCAAATAGCAAAAAAAAGGCTTAGCACGGGGTTGGGGGGAAAGGTCACCAGTGAGGGGGTTAAGTGCCCCTACCACCAAAGCCGAGTTTGGGCACAATTTACATTTAAAAGCAGTGCTGCAACACAGGGCTGCTCTTAAAATGACCCCAGGCTCTCAGCAGTGCACACATGTAAGTGCAACAAAGGCTGCTGGCTTCTAAACTGACATGCCCTATTATGTACTAGGGACTTAAAGGTAGTTTTAATCCACCGGCCCTATTATGTACTAGGGACTTATAGGGTAGGTCATGCCAATCATAGGTGTACCCTAACACATAGTATACTCTAATGCATGTGTGTGTTTTCAACATAGCACTGGCCCTGCCCAGCAGAGCCCTGGGCACTCACAAAGTCAGAAAAACAGCATCCGGGTGTCTCAAATAGCACAAAAAGTAGGGGGACACTGCAAACAGGTCCTGATTTCCAACATCCACCTACAACTTCTCCTCTCTTATTCTTCCCATCTTCCCTATCTTGCGTGTCTTTAGTAAAGGCATTTACCTCCTCCTGACCTTCCACAAACACACATCACCTTCTTCTCCTATACTTTGTTCTGCTACACTTTCTCCTGTTTCAATCAACCACTCAGAATCATCTCTTTTCTCCCAACATCTGCTGCTAGCTCAACATCTTCCCAGTCCAAATTTACACTCTTATCAGTGACCCCTTCATTCCATACATTCTCACTGCTAATTACAGCAATTCTTTTTAAATTCCAAACCTTGCCAACAAACAACATGAGGGCATTACACAATACACATGTATGACATACACATGTATGACAATTCTATACATTCAAATGTTTTTCACTATTTGGATTTCCCAATCATCCTAGTTCCTAATGGCTAATTGCACAGCATTTTTGATCACTCTATTGAAGTGTTCAATCCTACCGTCCCCGCTGGGATTATAAAGTGATATGATCCTATGTTTGATGCTCAAACAAAAAAGAAGGGGCAACAAACTTCTCCAATAGTTTACTAACAAAGCAGTGCGTCTATCATATTATAAAAACCATACGTCAGATCAGTTCATTTAGCGATTTATTCATTGTCCATAGACATTGTTTTGTTTAATATGAAAAATATCATGACATTAATATGTACATTTATTTACAATGATTTTGTGAGCTCCGCAGTAAGACAAAAAAGAGACAATAAGTTACATACATCAAAACAAAAATTCTACAGTGACATATAAAAAAGTAAACACTCACACACAGACATACTTCACATCAAGTGCAGATCAAAGTACAAACATAAACATGACAATTCAAGATTTTTTTCTTCCATGTAATACAATAGAAATATTCGCAAACATTTCAAAAGCAGAATTATTCTAATAAAAACAGTGCAATATATATAGACAGAGGTGCGCCAACGAATATAGCACGTTACAACGTGCGCTTTGACAACGCGGTAGTTTACAACGCGGTCGTTACAACGACCGCGTTGTTACTACGCATGTCATTACATCGCAAGTCGTTTCAACCAGTAGCGGCTCGTGGAGGAAGTGCTGCGGGGCGGTGGGGCGGGGCGGGGGAGGAGCAGGGTGGGGGTAGTAAACTACGGCATACGGCCGAACAGAGGTAAGTAAACAAATAAAGCGAATTTCATTGCGCGGCTGCATTGCCAAATGCGATGCAGCGCGCGCAACGAAATTCGTTTTATTTATTTATTTGTTTACTTACCTCTGTTCGGCCATATCCGTAGTTTACTACCCCCCACCCTGCTCCTCCCCGCCCGCCCCAGCCCGCAGCTCCCTCCACGAGCCGCTACTGGATTCAACGACTTGCTCTGAAAGCGCTGGACTTAGGAATAGTATTAATTACTATTCCTACTCCAGTTTGCACAACAGCAGGGAAGGTGTTGGATTTAAAATCCAACACATTCCCTGGTGTTGCACGCCCCCTAGAGCAAGTCGTTGAAACGACTTGCGATGTAATGACACGCGTGGTAACAAGGCGGTCGTTGTAACGACCGCGTTGTAAACTACCGCGTTGTGTGTGTTGTGTGGTAAACGTTGTTTCCCGCCGTCGCATGTTTTGGTAGTCATAATGTGATAGAAGGGGTGAACCACAGCCTTCATCAGGGCACTGTCTATATTCAGAAGTCAATGGCACCTGTCATAGATCTGGGTAAATTCACAGAATGATAATTCAGGAAACGGGGGCTCACAGTCACATCCAAGAACTGGTTTCAGGGGTTAAGCTCGAACGGGGAATTCCTGTGACTTAAATAATAATCCCACATCCAAAGTTGGTTTGAAAGAGTGAATCAGATTCAAGAAAAAATGTAGGTCAAGACGATGTGGTAGCCAAGGAGTATAAAATACCTCTTACGCAATCCTTGGGAAGGTAAGAAATAAAGAAACTCTTATTCAACCAGGAGAAAAAGTATCAGGGGTGGGGGAAAACCCCCCTCTAATATTAGATGCAGGAAGTAGAGCCAGAATCTTGATTATAATAATGGGGGAGAATAAATCTGATATCGGATAGAGACACAGTACATCCTCAATATAAGATGCAACTGGTTCAGGAGAATAAAAATGTGGTAGACACACAGTACTTCCTTCTTCCGTAATGCGACTCGAGTCTGTATGACAGTTCTATACATTCAAATGTTTTTCACTATTTGAATTTCCCAATCATCCTAGTTCTTAATGGCTAATTGCACAGCATTTTTGATCACTCTGTTGAAGCATTCAATCTTACCGTTCCCACTGGGATTATAAAGTGTTATGGTCCTATGTTTGATGCCCACACTGGCAAAATGTGATTTGCCAGAAATGAATTGAGTACCATTGTCACTGATTAATTTAATTGGCAAACCCTCATTTCGGTAAACCTCATCCATAAATGTTAAGACAACATCAGTGTCTACCCTTTCTACAATTTCGATGATAGGCCATCTGGAAAAGGTATCAATCAAGGCTATTACATACTTCTGCCCCTCTCCTATCGGTCCCATGATGTCTCTTGCAACAGTCTCCCAAGGATTACGTGGAACAATAGGTTCACACATGCTGGGTCTTAAAGTCCATAAGGCCTTGTCAGAATTGGAACAAGCGATGCATTCTCTCACCTTCCTCTCCACGAACACATCTAAACCAGGCAACCAATATCACTTTTTGACAATTGTTTGGTTTTGACAATTCCTCCTTGTCCTTCATGACATAAATTGATTAGTTTCTTTTTGAAGCTAACTAGAGGGACAACTGTATCGCCCCTTCTCAAGATGCCATCTTCCACTGATAATTCATTCTTTATTTCCCAAAAATGTATCAAATCAGCAGAGAATTCTGATTTGCTGGACCAACCCAATTCAATTAATCTAACTATTCTTTGCAAGACAGTATCCTTAGCACATTCTTTTTCCCATTCCTCTTTCTAAATACAATCAAAACCTTGATCATGAATAAGGGCTATTCTGAACTCTTCCCATTCAGAGTTCTCACATTTTTGAATGTACAATGGCATTCTTAATGAGAAATCAGCCATTATATTACTTCTACCTGGGATGTATTCTACCCTATAGATGAAATCCTGCAGTCTCATGGACATTCTTTCTATTCTAGATTAAGCTCTAAAACTACCTTCAGTCGTCAAAAGGTTAACAAATGGCTTATGATCGGTCATAACAGTGCATGCTTTACCCCCATACAAAAGGTCTAAAGTGTTCCAACACCCACACACAAGCCAATGTTTCCTTCTCTATGACAGAGAACTTTTCTTCCATTGGTGACAATGCCCTTGATGCATAAGCTATTATTCTTTCCTGTCCCTTTGCATCCTTTTGTGTTAAAACACCCCACAAACCTTTGCTGCTTGCATCCACTGTAACACAATTCTCCAAATTGGGGTTAAAACTTTTCAATGCAGGAGCTTTGAAAATGGCATTCCTGAGTTCCTCAAATTCCTTCTGGCATTCAAGAGACCAACAAAATGTACTTTTTATTTTTCTATAGTTGTCTCACATTGTATATCTTACTAGAGAAACCGTCAACAAACTTGGAGTACAATTCTACAAGTCCTAAGAATGATCTTAATTCCTCTTTGTTTGTAGGGGGTGGAGCATGCCTGATAGCTTCTACTAATTTAGGTTTGGGAGAAATGTCCTTCTCACTTTCAGAGATTTTACAATATTGTTGTTCAGGTAGCGTAAATCAATGCATAATCTGATTTTGCCATTGCTACACCTTGCAATTACCACAGGTGAAATCCATTCTGATGCTTCCACTTCTTCAATAATATCAGCATTTAACAATTTGTCAAGTTCCTTTTGGACTTCCTCCCTTAAAAGAATAGGGATATTCCTGACGTTGTGAACTTTTGGTTGTGCAGTATCTTTAAGTATGATATGATGCTCACAGTGGGTTTTTTCTGTTCTGGTTCCATTTTAACATCAGTGTCAATAATGCTTAAGTAATTCTGAAATAGGACTTCCAATCAGGCTATTTAATGCATAGTTCATCTCCAACAGGCCAAAACGCTTGCAGAGGAGTTAAGGAATAATTCATAGTACTCATGACTGCCGCTGTACAACACCCAAGGATAATATACAAAAAAGAGAGAGAGCAATTCCAAGCACACCCTGTTGCAATTAAGGCCACCCCAAATATTGGCGCTGTGCAAATTCTTTCAAATACCAGCTAGTAAAGATGCCCAATATTTTAACGTAAATCTGGTACAAAAAGTAACACACTATTCCTAATTATTCAAAATATACAGAGTCCACAATGTTCGATTTCTTCAGAAAGTTAACATTTTTATTCATATTCTTATTTCATCCAGCACGAAAATCAGCCAACACGTGTTTCGTCTTCCCTTGGACTTTTTCAAGGCCGAAAAATGGAGATGATATGTAGACACTCGGCAATTATTATTACACGCAGTAGCCAAGAACCGAGACGAGGTGGAGGACGTATCTCCACGGACTTGCGGAGGGATACTTATCAGGGTTGTCCTCCATTAAACTATCGATTTCTTTGTAAAACGCGGGAGATGGATGGAAATAATAATTGCCGAGTGTCTACATATCATCTCCATTTTTCGGCCTTGAAAAAGTCTAAGGGAAGACGAAACACGTGTTGGCTGATTTTCGTGCTGGATGAAATAAGAATATGAATAAAAATGTTAACTTTCTGAAGAAATCGAACATTGTGGACTCTGTATATTTTGAATAATTAGGAATAGTGTGTTACTTTTTGTACCAGATTTACGTTAAAATATTGGGCATCTTTACTAGCTGGTATTTGAAAGAATTTGCACAGCGCCAATATTTGGGGTGGCCTTAATTGCAACAGGGTGTGCTTGGAATTGCTCTCTCTCCTTTTTTTGTATATTGTATACACAGTGGGGTCGATTCCAATTCGGGCCGGAAATCTCTCCGACCGAGCCGGACCCGGAGAGATTTCCGACCGAATCGGACCCGTGCAGTCCGACCGAACGAGTACGATGCGCACGTATGCCATCGGACCCGAGTCGGTCGGACTCCCATTGAAGTCAATGGGAGCCTGTCGTACAACGCGTACGCGGGCTCCCATTGACTCAATGGGTGCGAAGTCGGACAAGTGCGCCCTACAGCGGGTACGCGGCGAGGCGATTTGCGCCGTACACGCACAGGTAGGGGGACCCATGGGTCCCCCCTGTGTGCGACTCGCGCGGCTACGCGTACAGGGGGACCGACACGGACCCCCAAAGTACGGCTCCGACAGCTCTTTCGAGCCGGAGTGCGCGGCTCGGTCGGAGTGCTCGCGGCGCGCATCGTACTTACCCGGCCGGGGAACGTCTCCATTGCGCGGTGCGAGTCGAGTCCGAGCGAGTCGGTCGGTGCGGTTCGAGCCGGGAACGAGTCGGTCGGAGCGGTCGGGACGCCCGGACGAGTCGGTCGGCGAATTCGCATCGTACTCGCTCGGCCGGACCCGCGTACGATTCGGTCGGGAAACAGGGCTCCGAATCGGATCCGGTAAAGCCGAATCCGATTCGGAGCCCTACCGGCCGAGATCGGAATCGGCCCCTGTGTGTTACCTCTGTGATAATAGCATCTCTTGGTAGTAGGTGCTAGTGAGCTAAATTAGCACCCCGTGTTAGAACTAAACAGGAATATTGATTGTATATTGATTCACACTATATAAAGTTTTTAGCTGATACTCATTCTTACTGATTGTGCGGTGTTTTCCCGAGCATGGGAACTGCTACTACCAATATATATTTTTTAACACCCAAGGATAAGTTCACCAACTAAATGAAGAAAAGAATTACAGTGTCCTTTCTTCACCCCATGAGGAACTAGTTCACTGTATAAGTAAAATTATACCATAAAATGTATTATAGAAAGATGAATACTGATACCAAGCATCCGGAACACCTCTCCTAATCCTCAAAATCTTGTCTGCGCAGAACAAAAACTGTGTGAGGACTGCACGTAAAATCCTAGAAGTGCGTGTCACTTGCAGACTCGACTGCTGTCTACAGTAATGCTACGCGGAGAACCATGTCAAAAAAAAAACCTAGACTGATGCCGGCAAAGGCATAACTGATGTGCAAGTTTGTATATAATAGTCGCGTTGTCCTTCATGACATTCCTACACTGAACGTAGGTAGTCCTTCTTTCCTCTTTGTTCCTGATGTCAAGTCCCTTGTTGCTCTCCATTATAGTGAGTATGTTCGTGGCACAGGAAGGCACACAGGTGCCTAAAGAATGCGTAGAACAAGTAGTACTTCTAACCCTCCACCTTCACGAGGGGTTTACAAATATTGCTGCACAGTAACCGCAAAGGCAATATAGCGTGGTAAGAAGGAAAATAAACAGCCTCACCCTCAATATTAGAGTCCGCTAAATCAGCAAGTTCTGCAATTTGTAAAAATATTTTTTTTTCCACTAATTACGCCGTTTCTTAATGAGTTCCCAAAATGATCTTCATAGTATCCAGTGCATTTCTGCACACATAGCTCTGTGGTGTTCCGGCCTCTCCTCGCCACTTTTGTAAAGTATGTCTCCACCAATTCCAAGGTTTGATCATGTTTAATAGTAACTGGAACACCAAGGTAAAGGTAACAACAGACACACCTTAACCCTCCTTGCTCTGCCAGCTCCTTCAGTACCTGCCCTATACAACAATCTAGAATTCCCCAGTTACCAAGGAGCCGAGGCACAAGCATTACAGGGATAAAGCAAAACAATATGCAAATGCAAGATGCTTAGAACGCATGCCATAACACATCTTTCCCCTTCATAATTAATTAAAAAAACAAGCACTTATATACCAAGATGCATGGAATGCATGACATAACACAAGGACTTAAGAAAATTGTGGGAAGGGGTGATGGTGTGACAATGTATATAACACATCTCTACTGTGCGTGAAAAGGATATTGCAAGTCACCTCAGAGTTTCTTGACCTTATCAAGGAACTCCTAGCTGACTTCCAACAACTTTATGATCTAATGCAGGATGTACTTAGCATGTATTATAATATAATATAATATGATATGATATAATATAACATATTTGTGAGAAAGAGGATTATTAGATGAGGTGGATGGTAGTCCACGAGAAATACTATTCTTGTAAGTACAGTAAAGGTTTCTGTAATATAATTTAAATTAAACCTGAGCTCGACAACTGTGGCACCAGTCAGGCAGGCTTAACTTAAGGAAAGCATGTGTAAAGCATTTAGAAGCATGAAAACAGTTAAAAATAAAACAAACACAATAAAACTCCCACTCCAGTAGAGAATAAGTAGAGAATAAGTTAATGACCAAAATGATACCAAAATGACAAAAATGCAATCAGGGTAACCAGTGATATGAATTTTTACAGTTTAAATAAAAATAGTGCCAAAAAGCATAAAGTGTGACTTATGTCCACCTGGTAGCGTTTGACTGGGCCTATGCACGATTTAAGGCTGATCGCGATGTAGGTCAGATCAGGTCGGATACAGAATCCAAGTGTATCACGCTATGAAATTTTACCTTCTGACTTTGTCTCTGAAATGGATGTCAAAAATCCTCAGTTGTGAAAGGCAGCAGGCTGTGGCTGAAAAGGGCTCCACGAGGTCGGATAGCCATTGCATGAGGTCCCGGTGAAGCTGTTAACTTTTTGCAGGAAAGATCAAAGCAGTAGAAATTCAAAATTTGCACCCAAAGAAAGTCCCTCTTTTTCTACATTCAGACTTAGTCACTTTTTTGGAGCTGAGATTCCTCCAGTGGAGTAAGGCTGCATGCTGCAGCTGAACAGGGCTTTACAATGTCTAATGGACTCGCTGCGATGTCCTGCTTAACTGGATATGCTGCTGTGTGAAAGCTCTGAGTGGTGGCAACCTCAATCTTTGGCCCTGTGGCAATGCACCATCATTGTTTGGCCTTGGCAGATTTGTTCTGGTCCTTTGGAGTTCTTTGGAGCCAAAACATTTCTAAGTCCCAGGGTTTTCAAGGTTTTAAGAGGAGTACACTTTGACTCATCTAATAGTCCCAGGACCTTAGGACCAGCACCTGGGGGTCAAGACTCACTCCAGCATAAGGCAGCAGCAGAGTCTATAGGGAGGTCCACTTGTAACTGGTCAGCTGGGCTCTTAAGAAAAATTGCTTCTAGCATCCTGCTGTGTCTCTCTAGGTTACTAGGGGGTCAGCCAACTGATCCTTGGAGTCCATTTGCCTGTATTGGGTACAAGTGTGGAGCAGGTCTATCCTATAATATCTCCTCACCGGTTTCAATAGCAGGTGCATTCCTTCTTCTGTCTTCCACAGGCCCAGCAGTGGTCAGAAGAGAGTGCCACATTTATGCCTTGCACTAGCATGTGGGTGTGGGTAACTCTCCATAACCTTTAGGAAAAAAAGATCCCAGGGCTACCCTGTGCCACTTTTGCAGCAGCTCCTGTGTGCCCTATTGCAAACAGTCCCACAGTGCCCCTCTCTCCCTAAACCAATATGACAGAACCTTTCTTCCCATGTGCAGAGATCATGTGCACACTTGAGGGGTGTGGCCAGAGAAATAAACAACCGCTCTTCTGTGGTCATTCAAAACGGGTTCTGGGGGAAGCTCCACTCCCACTGGGATTGGTGCCTGGCTCGCTAGAGAGAAAAAGGAGGGGACAAGTCCAGGTGTTAGCTGCATCTACCTGTGACAGAGTAGGCCTCTTTGAAGTTAATTAAGTTCCTGGGCACTGCCCCGATGGTGCATCAAAACGTGGCAGATATCCTGTCCACCATATTACAAGTACCATATACTATAATGCACTTTTAATATGGCAAACAGGACATATGCCATTTTTGTGAAGGAGTATCTCATCTGGCAAAGTCTAAATAACGCCCTTACTAGCACAGTCTAATAAATATCACACCTGCACATAACGACTTTCCTTTCTGTTAAACATACTCTCCTACGGCATGCAGAATCATTTACATAATGTACAAAATACAAATCCTCCGAGTCAAACTCTTCACACACAGTTATCCTGCTGGCCATCATTCGGCCCTTTCCCCACCACCAACATCCACCTGGGCTGGAAACCTACAATAGGAAGACTGCACCAGATAGCAACCATTAGAATGGTTGCTAATAAGGCATCAAATAATGATAAATAATTTATTACTTTGAATGAGCAGTCTAAAATCAGAGACGGTGGTGGTCAGGATGAGGACAGCTGAGACTCCTCCAGTCTACAGTCACATGTTAAGTAGGAGACATTTTAATTTTAAATACACTAGTTGAATTACTTAATTGCATATCAGAAGAAAGTTGTGCAATGTCTGAAAATTTTGAGTTAAACACATTTTTTTCACCCGATTGCATATCTCATGTTAAAAACTCTCATTAGATACCGATGGAGAATTATTCGAGCAGAAAATGTTTCCTACTGGTATCTTGTGAAAAGTTGCAATACAAAAGACGTCAGTTCAGATTTTTGTAAAAATATGCGAGGTATCGCAAAGTATATTTTGCTAAAAACGTATATTTTTTTAACTTTTCATGGAATTTCATTACATTTGGTGAGAAACAAATCATGTGATTGTGCCAAGCCATAATCCTAAGAAAAATACAGTTCCCTGTAGCTGTTTCCCTCCTCAGAAACTGTTGAGTGTTTGACATGCTTCTGCTGAGGCTTTGCTTTTGTACCTCCAGCTCCCACTGCTACCTCATTGTGAACTGCTACAGCATGCATTGCAAAACTATCCAAAGTCTCAAAGTCTATACTTAAACTCCTTCACAATTATGGAATGCATAATGATGTTCTGCATGAGAGAGTACCACAGATGTTGCTCCAGCACCAAGCAGTACCGTACCCATCTTACATATGTTTGTAGTGGAGGTGTGAGACGGGAGACAAGACATGGTCCTGGAACATATAGGATGAATACAGAAGCATCAGTGGCTGGATGTCTGGTAAGAGTTTGCTCCAGGTTCAGGTGCTTTGCATGCCGCTGATATCACCTTCAATGTGGAGTGCTTACACTGCTGTCTTCTTCCTCACATTGACGCAGCAGCTCCTAGTAGAGCTGGTGTGTGGTACACACTGGTGGTTGCTATAGATACCTTTAGATATCTGGCCTTACAGATGCAGATTCAGAAATAAAGAGGATATGTGCCATCGGTCATGGTGACTGACACTCCGGATACTGAATGGTTGCATTGTGAGCTAATCTAAATCTAAAATGTGAATGACTCCTACATCAAACAATGGTCAAAGAGCCTTAACAAAAGTCACTCTGGCAAATAGATACAGATGGCAGATTTGAAAAGTAAGTATTTGAAAGGAAAATCAATTGTTTGGAAAATGGAGGCAATGTTTCCTGCACATCAGGGAGCTGGGAAGTGGGCTAACAACTGGGAGCAGCAGACGCAGGATAAGTGAGTTGTCATAGGACTGCCATCAGCTTGCACTACGGAAGAGTAAGAAATTTGCTTACTGGCTGAAGGAGGGTAAAACTCTACTCAAGCAGCAAACACAATTCTTGTTAGGATGAAACATACTCAAACCCCAAATCAACCTGTGCTTAACCCTCTGGTAGCTTCGAGCAAAAGAAGTCAATCTTAACTTAGAGGCAATGTGCATACTATTTATACACAACTTCCAACAGTAATAAAGTGAAACAAAATAACAAGAAAAATCCCATATCAATTTAGAAAATTAGAGTGAAAATGTAATCATTAGAGCCGGAGATCTGCAATTTTAAAGATTTAAGGTAAGGTAAGTGTAGTGACAAAAAGCATGAAGCACCACTATCGGCTATCTGTTCGTGCAAGAGCGGGTGAAAGTCACAAGTTCAGGTGGACTGCGATGGAGCACGGGCCGAATAGAGGGACAAGATTTGTTCCACTGCAAGAGGTACCTTCAAAAGTCTGGTGTGAAGAGTCCAGTTCATGGTGGAGGGGGCCGTAAGGTGCACGGAGAGCATCACGGACGGTCACCTCTGTGCACAAAAAGCAGGCCGGGGGTCACTGACGGTCGCCACTGTAGCATGAAGATCCCGTTGTGCATCACAAGCGGACGTCATTGCTGGAGATTCTCGTTGGCAGTCACTGCGGACTGTTGATGTTGTAGTGCGAAGTGCAGATCTCGCATTTCCAGAGGTCACTGGTGGTCGCTGTAGCACAAAGAGTTGGGTTTACCGGAGCTTCGCGTTGGCGGACGAAGCGGGCGGCAAGATCTTGGCCACATCAAGGGTCCAGGACCTGAGGGGCACCTCTTGAGGATCAGGAACTCACTCCAGTAGAGTCCAGCATGTCTCAGGCAGGTCTAGTTGCAGGTCCAGGCAGCAGGCCAGCTGGGCAGATGCAGGGAGGCCTCTGGAGCTTGTTATGTCCCTGTAGCTCAGAACAGGAGGTCAGTCAGCTTGGAGTAGCTTCAGCCTGGGATGAAAGGTGAAGGTCCACTCTTCCTTCTCAGCAAGCAGGACAGGCCTCAGGAAGCAGTGCAGCAGGCTGCCCTTCTGTAGTATCCACAAGTCCAAGAGTGTACTGAGTTCGGTATGAGGGTCCAATATGTATACTTGGGGGCGTGGCTAGCAGCCAACGAGAATGGCCGCTGCTTAACGGAGCTCCCGGTCCCTGTATTCCTATCCTGCCCTATCCTAAGCCATCCACGGCTACATCCTAGCTAAAAACGCTGTGACTCCCTATATACTTCCCCCCCGAGCAGATTGGCCAACCCGGGGGCGTGGGTGCAGTATCTGGCCCCCTCTTCTCCGAAGCTCCGGCCGGAGCAGCAATGGCGTAATGGCGGCTCCCTGAGGACGAGAGAGGGAGATACGGCCTTTGCGGTGCGGAGGCGCCAGCAACTTGCGCACTTCCGAAGAGGCCCGGCGAAGCCCAGTGCACAATAGTGAGGCTGGTGACGCCCGGGGGGTGATCGAGCGGCGCTGCCCCCTCTGCGGCTGTCCAACCTGCGCAGCAGTGGTGAGCGCCTGTGAGACGCAACTGAGGCCAGGGATCCAGGACCGGCGACCCGGGCGCTGCCGAGGTAGAGCAGCCGCCGCGGAGAAAGCCCGGAGCTGTCGGCGAGAAGCCAGGTTTGGAGGCTTGGACGGCGCCCTTGACTGCCGAGAAAAGTGGGAAGCAGGGGACACGGAGGCCAGATGACTGATGCAGGCGGCGCTGCAGTGAAAATTGAGGTCCTGGCTTTGAGGCCTACCGCAGATCTGGATACCGGTGAGGAGAGGGGAAACAGGCGGGCGGCGCCCTACACGCTGCATGAGGGGTGCCCAGGAATGAACAGTGCACATGAGGGATGGCTCTGCAGGTACAGCTGGCGCAGATAATTAGAGCATATGGACGTGCCTGATACCCGGGGGCCTGAAGCTAGAAAGCGGTGGAGCCTGCATGAAAGCACATAGGGCCTGAGTCTCCTGCTGGACTGGATATCACTGTTTAGAGACCGGCGCCCACTTGAATGCCCGAGCAGCTTGATAAGACCAGGCCTGGCAGTTCCGTAGGACCTGGGCTCCCCACTGCGGGGTAGAGACTGGAGGCTGGGGAGGAGGTTATAAATTAAGACTGTTCCACCGCCGAGCTTACATACCGGAGTCTCCCTGTAAGGCGCGCAGTCTCCCAAAATCTTAAGGCGCAGCTTTTCCCTTTGGTCCACCTATTGAAAGCTGACTGGGGCAGGTGGTGTCTGGCGATGTGACACATGGACCTGGCTTGGATTGAGTAAAAGGTGGGTTTTCTGGGCCCGAAGGCTGTGACTAACCTGGGCAGAGGCGGATAAGAAGCGGTGCCTGGTGAGTGACTCCTTGAGGTGGAACCTGCTGGCGGCGGTGAGACGGGAGCGCAAGGGTGACGCCTGACTTGAGGGTGATCGCAGCAGCAGTTTGCCGGGGGACCTTCGGCCGAGTGGAAGAGTCCTGACCTCCAGAGCCGCAACAAGGGCAGAAACGGAGGAGCGACGGTTCAGAGGGGTGGAGTACTGCCTAAGAATTCCTTATACCAGGTTGTGGTTGCCCCTGGAGTGGATCTGCGACTTTATCTGAGGCGCTACCAGTTTACCTGCACTTATGGCATCGGGCGGGAAGGGACCCAAGGCTAGCGCGCAAAAACAGCTTGCCAAGTTTGCCTGGTCTAAGGTGGGAGACAAAGGTGATACAGTGCAGATGGAGAAAGATGGAGGGGCCGCTGCCCCTAAGCAGGGATCGGAGCCGACCTTACATGACGTGATGGCAGCTATTAATGGGGTGCGTACCTCGCTGGATTCGGTGACGGTTGAGGTCTCCCTTATTAGGGCGGATTTCCGGAAGATGGATGAAAAAGTCAAGGAACTTAAGATAGTCACAAGCGCCCTACAGACGGATACCTCGGAACTACAAACTCAGATGCTCGAATTGCAAAAGAAGCAGGATCGGATGTCGCAACAGTTGGACGACTACGAAGGCCGGGCTCGCCGCAATAATATCCGCATTCTAGGGGTTCCGGAGAGAGCGGAGGGGCCGGCGGCGGACCTGTACGTGGAAGATCTCGTTATCAAGCACCTCAAGCCTAAGACCCTGACCAGCTATTTTTCCATAGAAAGGGCCCACAGAGTACCGGGTGGGAGGCCGAAGCCAAGAGCGCCGCCAAAGCCCCTCATAGCCCGAGTGTTTAACTATCGGGATAGGGACATAATCCTCCAGACAGCAAGATCTAGGTCCCCTCTGAAAATAGACAACCACGAGATTGCCTTCTTCCCAGACTTCACGGCCAAGGTTCAGGCCCAGCGGCGCAGCTTTCAGGCGGTCAAGAGGGAACTGCGCGACCGGGAGGTTAAATATGCGATGCTCTTCCCTGCAAAGTTGCGAGTGGAATCAGAAGGCAAATCGTGGTTCTTTGAGTCCCCAGACGCAGTTTGGGACTGGATGGAAGGTTGGACCACGGTTAGGGGACAGACAAGGGATCGTTTGGGTAGATCTGGTCACCCAAGAGGTAACCGCTCAGAGACAAAGACTAACAGCCCAGAGGAGGAGGATTCTCCGACAAAGGAGCAGGAGTGACAACCCCTAGAGAAGGCCGTGCAGAGATGTGACCTTGTCGAGAGCGCAAGTATGGGGGGAGGGGGGGATGGGGTGTGGAATACCCATTGGAGTGCGAAAGATTGGAGCTGATCCAGCAGACACACTGAGACTGTTGGGACAAATTGATGTGATTTGCTTAAGACTAGCATGATGGGAATAGTGGATGGCTAACATTCAAGACGAGTGTGATGTGTACATAAGGGGACGGGAGTTCAATAACCCCATGCAGTTTCAGCATTTCAGGGGGGCGAGAGGCACTCTGCCATGTTCAGGAGTGGGTAGTTTTAAATCCACGGGCAGGGGGGCAGGGAGGGGGGTTGGGGGGAGGGGTAGAGGGGGGAGTTCAATTGTTTCTTGCTTTATTGGTGCAAAAAGTGTTGATCAGGTATTGCGAAGGGTGGCCCTGCGTAAGCTACAGCGATTTAGGATGTGTGGGGTACTGCAGAATTTTTCTCACTACGAATTGATCCGCAGGTTGGAAGCTGGAGATATAGGTGATTATGGGGGATAGAGATCGGGTGCTTTCTGTACTGACTTGGAACGTGAATGGATTGGGGGATAAGATCAAGAGGGGGATAGTGCAACAGTACCTGAAGCGTCAGGCACCTGATGTGGTTTTACTGCAAGAAACACACCTGGTGGGACAGAAGACTAAGGCCCTCACCAGATGGGGATACAAGCTCCTGGTACACGCTGACTACACCACAGGTTCGCGTGGGACGGCAATCCTGGTAAAAAAAAGTACGCCCCTTATAGTGCATAAGACGTGGGCCGATCCAAGAGGCAGGTTCGCGGTGGTTGAGGCCCAATGGGATGGTAGAGACATAAATATACTTTCGGTTTACTTACCACCAGCTCTGGGTAAAATAGCGCTAGAAGACCTAGGTCGTAAGCTGACGGGACTCAGGGAAGGCACTTTGATCATGGGGGGGATTACAATATGACTCTTGATGATACAGTGGACCGATACCCGCCAAGGACTAAAGCGAAATCTGATGGGCAGATGGCTGAATTTGCGAAGGCAATGGGGCTGGCGGATATAGGCCGGGCGCTTCAACCCAATGGGGACTTGTACTTCTCAAATGTGCACTGTAGTTTGTCGCGCATAGATTACTTTCTGACGCACCTGTCCGCCATTGGAAATTTTGCTCGGTCTCGAGTCCTGCCGCGCGGCATATCAGATCACTCCCCAGTTTGGGTAGACTACACGCATTGGGAGCGCCAGATGCGTACCACTATAGTTATCAATCCATGGCTCCTACATATCCCAGACATCCGGGAGGAACTCCGCACGCAGTCGGAGAATTATTTTACTGAAAATGTGGGCTCAGTTGAGTCCAGACACACAATTTGGGAGGCATACAAGGTAGTCCTGAAGGGCCAAGCTCTATCGTTGAAGATGGGCTATATTGCCAAGAAGCGTGAACTTTTGGTTCAAGTGGAGGAAGACCTCCTAGAAGCAGAGCGGGAGCACGCACGAGATCCCTCACCAGATACTAGTCACAGGCTTCTGCTGAAGCAGGACGAATACCGGATAAAAACCAGAGAACATATGCTGGCCAAGTATAGACATACCCAACATAGGATATATGAGATGGGAGACAGAGCAGGCAGGACATTGGCGTGGCTGGAAAGGCGGGAACAGGGTACGAGATGGGTGCATAAACTGGAAACACCAGAAGGGGATGTGGTGACACACCCACGGGAAATTGCGGAGGCGTTCGCTGCTCACCTAGAAAGGGTGTATTCCCCATCTACCCAATACACAGCTGAAGATTCGAGACAACTCCTCCAAGACAGTAACGTACCGGCCCTCTCACATGAGGAGCGAGAGACCCTGGATGACGACCTCTCCCATGACGAAATCAGCAAGGCCATTGGGCAGATTAAATCTGGAAAAGCAATGGGGCCCAATGGCATCCCGATTGAGTTTTTGAAAGCTACTGCCTCTCTAACTGTGCCTCACCTAAAGGCTATGTATGTGGAAAGCCTAGAGAAAGGTAGGCTACCAGTGGACCAACGGTTGGCTACCATAGTGGTGATCCATAAGCCAGGTAAGCCGCCAGATAGCTGTAGTTCCTATAGACCTATTTCATTGATCAATGCAGAAGCGAAGGTTTTGGCTAAAGTTCTGGCTAACAGGTTAGCGACGGTTATTACGTCATTGGTTCACCCGGACCAGTCTGGGTTTATGCCAGGGAGGAATACGGTCCTCAATATCCGGCGTTTGCATAACGTGCTGGCTCGGAGGGACTATATCGAAGAAGACGCCGCGGTGCTGTCGCTCGACGCTTCAATGGCCTTCGACTCTATAGAGTGGCCCTACTTGTTTGAGGTCTTAGAGAGGGTGAGATTGGGTCCCAAATTTATAGCTTGGGTGAAGCTGCTATATACAGACGTTTTGGGGCAGGTGAGGGTCAATGGATACACGTCTCGGACGTTTGGATTACGCAGAGGCACTAGGCAGGGTTGCCCGCTGTCCCCGCTTCTGTTCTCCCTTTTGCTGGAGCCCCTCGCGGCCTGGGTACGTCGAGATGTGATGGTGCGGGGGATGCGTTGGGCGGCTGATGTGGAGGATCGGATATCTCTGTATGCCGACGACGTACTGCTGTATTTGGCATCCCCGTACAAGTCAATTAGGGTGGTCCTCAACATCTTCACGAATTTCGGGAAATATTCTGGGTATGCGATTAACTGGCATAAGTCCGTCCTGTTTAAGCTACATGGTCCGGTTCCCTGGCTTCCGGCTGGCTATACCATAGAGGTAGCAGAGGTAGGCTTCCGATATTTGGGAATTTTCGTTACTCCGGATCAGGCTCGTTTTTACAGCTCAAATTTGGCCCCCCCACTGACTCGTCTGCGTGCGGATGTGAAGCATTGGAGATCCCTCCCTCTCTCGCTGGTAGGACGAGCTGCACTATTCAAGATGTTGGCTCTCTCTCACTTCCTTTACATTCTTCAAAACTGCCCGCATAGAGTCCCAGATTCGTATTTCAAGGCAGTGGAAGGGGAACTTCGGACGCTGCTGTGGGATGGGAGGGCCCCCCGAGTGGCACTAAAGAAACTCACAAAGGGGTGGTACGACGGGGGCATAGCTTTGCCCGACTTACAACTTTACTACTGGGCAGCGCAATTGGTGACTGTGAACCATTGGATATACCACCCCCTGATGATCCAGCGTATGCTCTCGACCGTTATCAAACCGACCGCTCCGGGTATTTGGGAGCCCTTTATCATACTGATAGGAACCACAAGCAGAAATTCTTTGGACCCACCAAACATACGCTGGACGTTTGGCGCATAGCGCAATCCCGTCTGGGATGGGCAGGTGTCCTTTCAAGGATGGCGCCGTTGTGGTACACGCAGAAACTGGGCATGCTGTGCTATCAGCCTGGGTTTGATAAGTGGGACCTTATAGGGATCTCGGTGGTGAAGGATCTAGTTCAGAAGGGGCGATATTGACATTTGGGGAGCTTCAGAGCCGCTATCATTTGGCTCAGGGTGAATGGTACAGATACTTACAAATTAGGCATGCACTCCAGACGGCGTTCCCATCCTGTGCGGACATACCTGATTCGTCTCCATTGGAAGACCGGTTGTTAGATGGACCCTTAAGTTCCAAGGCGATATCCCTCACATATAAAAAGCTAGGTAATAACTTACCGGACACCTTTTCACAACTCAGGGAGAGATGGCAGGACGACATGGGCCAAATAAATGACGAGGACTGGCAGGCGGCTCTAATGTCCCCTCGAGAAGCGGCCATCACGCTTAAGTTTAGGCTTATACAGCTTAGGATACTTCATCGATCATATATGACAGGGAAGACCTTGGCTAAAATCGGTTCTAGACCTGACGACCTGTGTCTGTGGGGGTGTGGACAGTAGGCCACTTTTTATCATGTCCTGTGGAGCTGCCCTAGAATACGTACACTCTGGGAGGGAGCCTCGGACCATATGCAGACAGCCCTGAGGAAAAAGGTGGTATTGACACCACAGCTGGGACTGCTGAATATATGGGAGGCGACTGATCTCACTGACACTGCGCAACAGTTCACAACACTGGGATACACGTTGGTCAAGCGAGAGCTGGCGAAGGGTTGGGGGGCATCTAGTGTGCCGCCTATTAACATGTGGGCGAAGGAAATGGACAGGTGCATGCTGGCGGAGACCGAGGTGTTCGTGGCCAGGGGATGCCCCAAAAAATGGGATCGGAAGTGGTCAATGTGGAACAAATATCGTGGTGAGCCCTGTATATCCCCAGTAGTAGAATTGGAGATGCGGAGGAATGTTGAGAACAATGTTGCATTGTAGTGATTGATTTGATTAATGCTGGCCCGGGAACTCTCCGGCTTGATTTGAAAATGCTGTATGCTTATATATGTAAGGCTGTAAGAATACCAATAAACACATTTAAACAATATGTATACTTGGTGCTAGCTTTGAAGTAGAAGAAACTTCTAGAGCTTTCCACCCACCAGGTGCTTGGGATTTCCTTCCTCCCTGCCTTGGCCCCAGCTTTTCTGGGTGCAGAAAAGACTAGTGTCAACCCTTTTGTGCATGTGCTGAGGCAGAGGCTTTGTAATGTGCAAGTGTGGTAGGTGACATCTCCACCCCCCCTATTAAAGTCAGAAATGACCTGTCCTGCTGACATATTCACCTTTTGTCTCACTGTCTGGGATCAACACACAAAGACCAACTGCAAGCTATACCTAGTAATGTGACCCTGGATGCAGGCTGCAGGCATCAAATGATTTGGACAATAAAATGTAAACTTTCTAAAAGTGGCACTTTCAGAACTGTGACTTAAACTATGAGTTCACCATAAAAAAGCATTTTAAATTACACATCCATAGAGCTCAAAGACGATATTTCTACTTTCTCCCAACTGGGAGATACCACTATATAATGTAATAAGGTAACCCAATGTTATCCTGTAGGATAGGCCTTGCAGTAGTGAAAAGCGAAGTTAAGAGTTTTTCACTACCAGGACTATATAAAAGTTAAAGTACATGTCCAACTTTTTTAATTCACTGCATTCTGCCCCTGCCCTTTGGGCAGTTTAGGGCCTACCTAAGGGTGACTTATATGTATTAAAATGGAAGGTTTAGGCCTAGCAAAAATTCTATTTTGCCAGGGCGATATGGCAGTTTACAACTGCACACACAGACTGCAATGGCAGGCCTGAAGCATGTTTAAAGGGCTACTTAGGTGGGTGGTACAATCAGTGCTGCAGGTCCACTTGTAGCCTTTAATTTACAGGCACTGGGTACATGTAGCACCTCTGAACTTGGGACTTACAAGTAAATTATTGTGCCAGTTGAGGGTAAGCCAATGTTACCATGTTTTGGGTAGAGAGCACAAGCACTGGTTAGCAGTGGCAAGTGCACAGAGTTCTAAGGCCAGTAAAACGAAGCCAGCAAAAACAGGAGGACTGAAAGTGGAGGGAAACCACCCCAAAATGCCGATTCCACCAGGAAGCAAAGCTCCAATGTGCTTTGACACCAATAAGTACGATCACTCAAAGTCTACCACATACATTAGCCTCAGAGGAGTAAGCTGGCTCTTTATGTAGTATACCAAAAAGAGGCATGCTGTGTAAAGAGTCCAGGTACCCCTTATGAGTGGACAGGGGCTTGCTCTAGCAATCTCAAGTGCTCTATCTAGGGTAGTGTGGTTGAGCAGCCTTAGGTTTATCAGAGAGGAGTGTTAGACATTTACTGCACACACCGAGTCAAATTATGCACAGACTCAAAAAGGAGATCCACACTAATTTAGAAAAATAACAGGTATTTTTATATATATATTTTGAACCCAAGAACTTCGTTATCAGGTAAGTACTTTATTGAAATAGACTTTTTACAGTTTTAGCACAGTTAACCAACAGTGTGCTTTTACACTTAATGCTTTTGTAGGGGATAAAAAACATTTACTGCATACGTATACTTGTGAGGCGTTGCCGTGGGACCTCTGTCGGTTATGAGGTGGTAGGTGCACAAGAACCAAAGTTCCACTGGAAGATCATTTGTATCTGCCCTGGTGAATCCAGGTGCATAGGTGCTTGATGGGTTGGTAGCCTTGCACGCTATGTGGTGGAAAGGAAGGGGGACCACCTGAAAATTGGCTGCAAGGGGGGGACATGGGGACAAGTCTGGGAGCTCCCAACATGGGACTCAAGTCGTGAGGGTCCTGGGGGCATGGGGGAGCAGTTTGTTTCTTTAGGCTCAGGCTGGGTGGCTGGGGTGCAGAGTGTTTATAGTCGGCTTGCTCTTGTGCATCAAGGTGCTCACTGGTGTCGGACAGGGCTAGCAAAGGGGACAAAAACAGGACAGCTGGGCCACTCTTGGTGCTGGCCTCTCTGCTGCTGATGTCTCTTAGTGGCTGGTCATCGGTGATGTCCTTGGAGTCAGGACTGGGCTTTCAACAAGCGTTACTCGCAGCAAAGGTGAGATACCCCGGGTATTGGAGCAGGAAGACTCCTGGAGGTCCTGGCATTTTCAGGCCTTGCAGGAATATGGATCTGGCCTCCTTGAGTGCGCTTATTATCTTCTGGGCAGCTACTGCTTAGTGGACTTGATGGACAGCATCTTCTTTAAACCAGATGTCACGGTCGGTACCTGCAGGCTGCAGGGGAGTAGCACCTCTACTCCAAGGGAGATGCTGGCTGCAGGGCAAAGTGCTGGCAACCCTTCAGGGCTTGTGGAGTATTCACAGCTTCAGGACAAGTTGGGTTTTGCATTTGTTGAGACTCTGTGCAGCAGGCAGGATTCCTCAGTGCTTGCAAGTTTAGCTCTTCAGTATCCTCTTCTTCTTTGTAGTCAGTGGAATCAGAAGCTCTGAATTCAGGGAACACCCTTAATACTGAATTTAGGGGCATTACGGGAGTGGAGAGTAGTAGCCAATGGGCTACCTACCCTCGGGGTCACTACGCCCCCTATATGACAACTTCCTGTGGGAAATGGGCATAACCCTGCCCCATTTTTCAAAATTCTGCCGTCACCAAGATGGTGGAATTTTCCTAGAGTGGGGCACATCAGGCAGCTCACCGTTGAAGTGTGACTGACCTAGGTGTGCTCCATGCCTATTTTGCATACTGATTTCCAACTGTCCTGGTGTCAAATGGGCCTCGGTGGCAGGGGTGGCTTCTCCCAGGCCTGGGGGGGCCGGGGTCTCATATCAAAGGTCTCATATTTGAAGCCTCTGGCCTTGGTATGCTGATTGCTAGCCATCCTGTTTGTAGGAGGTGTAAACACCTCCTGCCAGAGCAGACATCGTTCCTGACCGCTGAGAGTTGGGCTCTCACCTCCTAGGGTGTCAGAAATGCGTCTGTGGTGGCAGTCTGGACTGGACCAGTCAGCCAGCGCAGTAGTAGACTAGTAGGTTTCAGGGGGGTACCTCTAAGGTACCCTATCAGTGCATGTATTAATAAATTCATCACTGGAATCAGTGTGGGTTTATTAATACGAGATGCTTGATACCAAACATCTTTGGTGTTAGTGAAGCCATCATGTAGCTGGGGAACTCGTGATCACCAGTGCTAAGATCAGAAACTCAAGATGGTTTCCCTGTTCACTGGTAATGTCCAAGAATTAACTTGGACATCACAGGAGGCATATCTGCTCATGCAGATATGTTCTCACATGTAATATAATGCACCCTACCTTAGGGCTGTAAGGCCTGCTGTAGGGGTAACTTACATATATTGCATGCAGTGTCTGCAGGCATGGCACACAGGAGGTGTGCCAAGTTGTATCTTCACTTTTGTCTGCCCATGTCATGTAGCCTGCACTGGCAGTTCCCATGAGTGTGATGAGGGGTCCTTTAGGGTGGCACAATACATGCTGCCGTCCTTAGGGACCCTCTTTAGTACCCATGCCATCAGTGCCAGTTGTACCATTTACTAGGGACTTACTGATGTGCTAAAGGTATTGCCAATTGGGGGAACAATTATACAGTTTTAGGGACAAGAGATCTGGCACTGGGAACCTGGAGAGCAGGAACCCAGTGCACTACTGTCCAAACTGCATCATTTACCAGTCAAAAAGTGGGGGTAACCATGTCAAAAAGAGTCCTTTTCCTGCACTCAGGGGCTCATTAGGATGGCGGACGGACTGGAGTCCGTCCGCCATCCTGGTGTAAAGCGGGACCGTCCGCCATGCATGCGGCGGTCCCACACACCCGATTAGGATGCGATCGCCACCATGGCAGACGGATCCTGCATTTTAACATTGCGGCGGGTGCTGCTGACAGCAGCACCCGCCACGATGTTAAAATGCCATGTTTGCATTTCACAGCACTACGTGGCAGGCACCACACGGTGCCTGCCACGTAGTGCTGTGAAATGTAGGGGGGTACCATGGGTACCCCCCAAGTGCACCCTCACCTCCCCCCAACACAAGGGGGGCCCGCAACAGGCCCCCGTCAGTAATCCCCATCAGCCTTTCCATGGTGGCATCGCCGCCATGGAAAGGCCTGCAATACCAAGCATCCTAATTTGGTGGACGGTGTCTGCTAGGCACGCCACCATTTAGGGCTATTGGATCTGTCCGCCAGGCAATCTGTTAGATTGCTTTTGGCGTACCTGTGGCGGACGGTCTGTGCGTCCGCCACGGTCCGAGCGCGATTCCCTCCGCCATCGTAATGTGGCGGGGGGAAAATCGCAATACGATTGCGGAAGGACCGCCACCGCATGGCTGGTGGTGACGGGCCTTCCGCAATCGTAATCGGCCCCTCAGTGTACATGGCATTATCAGTCTATAACTGTTGAACATCTTTGAGAGATTTCTTCCTTTGACTCATCGAGTAATATATGGCTTCTTTTTATCTTTGCATTGTTTAAGTAACTGATTAGAGTTATGAAACATAAATCAACTCCTCTGGGAAAATATACAAACCTACATCTTTAACATCGTTAAACATAATTGGTTTGGTACAAGCAGGATTGAGAGAGTCCATTGATGCATGGACCAACACTCGGGTGACATCCGGTGTAAGGGGTATTGGGATCGTACACACACACACACACACACACACACACACTTATTGGTGCCCATTTCTGAGCCAAAACGCTGTAGGTCCCTCATTTCCAGCATTAATAACCGTGGAATTGTTTTACAGTTTACCATGCTTGGACTCCAGACTGCAAAAGCCATTTCAATAATGTGAAGATGAAGTTGTGTTTTTTTCCAATCAGAAGCAATTCAAAAGAAGTAATTTACTAAAAGAAATAAACTATAAATTAGATTTATACTCATTAATTCTACAATTAAACAGAATACTAATTGACTGTAGAATTACCGCTGAATGGAATGTTGCAGTGGAGTAATTAGTTCCAGCTCAGTTTTTCATTATGGGCCATCCTTTTAGGTAGTCTGCCTTCCTCAATTAGTTTGTTTCCTTTTATTGAGAAATAAATCTTTCCTGCACCGAGATTTGATCTTCCAGAGTATTACTCCATCCGCCCCTGTGTTTAAACGCTCTATCACATCACAGATGAGAAGATCACATTATTGAAGTTAAAGTAACCCCCATGCCTTCCAAGAAACTGATTCAAATGTAACAACTAATCTCAGGCTTTCTTATCTAAGGAGAACCCATTTTATTTCTGGCATTAGCCAAGACATTTTTTTAAACAGACCTTTATGTATAATATACTTACTTATAGGGGCTTTCAGACAATCTCTCTTCAGCCATTGGTCTGTTATTGAGTCATTCACATTTTTCTTCCACCCACCACAGCATACAGCATAGCCCTAACCATACAGGGGCATTTGTTTCTGTATCTGCAAAAGATGAGTTCAGAGGGGGGCAGGGAGGAGGCCAGCAGGGTAGTAGTCAGATGCAGAGCCATGATCCCCCTGACCCCTGGGTCTCAAAGTAATGTCCCAGGAGAAAGAGGAAAGGACCAAGATCCATGGATAGAGTAAAATAAATGGCAGAGAAGAGCGGGAGCCATGCAGGGGCTTCTTTTTCCTTTTACAAATGGCCAGAGCAAGCTTCCTCAGTGAGCAGCCCCCATGGAAGTGGAAGACATATGCCCCCACATGCATCAAACTAAAAACCGGTCGCAGACGGGCAGATTCGCAGAATCTGCCCCTTTGCGACCGGTATTTTTTGCATTTGGGATGCATCATCCCAAATGCAAAAATCGCAAATTGCGATTGCATTTAAGGAATCGCAAATTGCGATGCCTTGAATGCAATGCAAGATGCCATTTAAAATAGCGATTTCGTTATTAGGGGCTGCTAATTACCGAAAAATTATACCTAATGGTAATTAGCGAAAACTTTGAAAAATGCACTAAAGTGCATTTTTCAAAGTTCCAGGTTACACATACACACATGCCCTTGGGGCATGTGTGTGTGCAACATGTGTTCACATATCAATTTCAGGGTGCAACAGGGTGTCCTTTTGGCACCCTGGCACTTGAAATTGCATGCGCAATTTGCGAGTACCTATTGGGTACTCGCAAATTGCGCATGCAATTCCCATTCATTCATTCATTCATTCCCATTCATTCCTATGGGCCTATAGGCCCATAGGAATGAATGGACAGGCCCATAGGAATGAATGGGAAGCCATTCCTTAATTACGACTCGCAATTTGCGATTCGCAATTAAGGAATGTTTAGGAATCACAATTTTTTAGCGATTCCTACATGCATAGGCTTTTGCGATTCCTTAATTGCGATTCCTTAATATTCGCATTTAAGGAATCGCAAAAGCCTACCTTGATGCATGTGCCCCATGGATCTTTTTTTTTTTTTTGGTTAAAAGGGTCATCATTTTCATTAGTGAAGAAGGTAACGGGCCCCCGGTGTGAATTGCCACTACACCCCAATTATGAGTGTCTTACTATAAAAAAGCACAATGGGGGACCATTTTCCGTGCTAGCATTGGAGCCCATCTTACCTTTGCTGCTTTATTGCTTTACTCAAACAGGCATAAAATCTCCTTTGGGCCTCGGCCACAGGAGTGACGGCCCAGTGGAGTGGGCAAAGCAGACAGCCGAACTTGCAGGGCTGTAAATATCATTGGTGTTACAGGTGCAGTCCCAAAAGGACCCAGCAGTATGATGGACCAATTCTTGCTTGTTTGGGCAGAGGCCATATGTGCTATATTAGTATTGCTTTGGGCTGCACAGTAATGGCCCGAGTGAGGGTAGAATTGATGCAGAGGAGATACCTTATTTTGCGCATCAAAGAGATGGCAGAGAGTAGGATGTGGCAAGATGGCAGCCCAGTTTTTTAACAAAGGGCAGAGATGACAGTCAGTTTTTCAATTGTAGGAAAATGCGTTTTTGCCTGATCACCCACCTTTTTTTGCACTAAGACTCTGCTAACCAGTGGTTGTGCTCTGACTTCTAAAACATGTTGAAATAGGTTATACTTCTTAATCGGAATATTCAGCTTACTTATAAGTCCCTAGTATATAGTACAAAGTGTGCCATGGGTCTGTAAGTTAAATGTCACTAGTGGTGTGCAGCATGCATTGTGTCACTACTAGAGTAACCATGCAAACCATGACTGTAGGCCTACTACCAGTAACCTAGATGTGCAGGTTTCAACTGAAAATGTGATCTGTCAAAATGTGACCTTTTGACAGGCCTAAAACCTCCTTTCAAATATTAATAAGCCACCCCTAAGTAGGCCTTAATGCCCAGTAAAGCAAGGTGAATGCTTTTGAAACATAGGACACGTTAAAGTATAATGTTAAACATGTCCATACAGTGACAAGGACCAAAAATCTATTTTCCTTGTATCAGGGCTAACTGTTCCATAGAAAAGCACTGAGATGCATTAGTAAAGTTACTAAAGTGATCTCCACCTATGAACCAGCTTCTTGGATTATTTAAAATATTTATATTTATAATATATTGATTACAAGCACAATTAATTGCTAAAGTCGGATTTGTAATAATTATTTTACAAAAGGTACTTTTAAAAAGTCACCTTTAAACTGCCTAACTCTTCTAAAACCCCACTTGCATGTGCTTCCATCTGTCACCCAGGAGCTGAATAGCTCCTTAATGTGATGTGAACGTGCTCCTAGAGCTGAAACAAAGGTATTGGGTGTGGGGAGGTGGTCTGTACATCAGACTGGATGACCATCTGGGCATTGTCCAGGAACTTAATTAACTTCATAGAGGCCTACCCTGTTACAGGTAGATGTAGCCAACACCTGTGCCTGCCACCTTCCCTTGTCCCCCTAGGCAGTGATAGTTGAAGAGGACCTGCCCCCAGAACTGGAGAAGTGGTTGTTCATTTCCCTGGCCACACCTCTAGGGTAGGTACAGCAGCTTTGCATAGGTAAAAAAGGTTCTGTCATCCTGATTTCAGTTAGATATAGGAATGGTGGGATTGTTTGCAGTAGGACACACAGAATCATCTGCAAATGTGGCTAGAATTACCCCAGGGAAAATGTTCCCCATTGGCTAGGGAAGGGCCAGGAGTTACCCCCACCCACATGCTAGTGCCAGGCATAAATGTGCACACTGGGAACCCTCTTCAGAACTGTACTGGGCCTGTGGATGACAGAAGAAGGACTGCACCTGCTGTTACGACTTGTGAGGAGAACTCTAAGGACTGAACCTGCTCCCACTTATACCCAGGACAAAGAGGTGGACTACAAATGTCATTTGTCTGACCTCCTGTTAAGGTACAAGGACACAAAAGCTGCAAGAAGCCCATTTTACTGGGTGAGCACAACTGACCAGTCTCAACTGGACCTGGCCTGGACTCTGCCTGTCTTGGCCCTCAAGTGCTGTTCCTGAGGTCAGAGAACCCTTATTTGGTGTCAGAGTGTTCTCCTCCTGCCTAAATCTAGAAACCTGGGATCGAAAATGACCAGCATCTAACAATATCAAACCCTCCTCAGCTACAGCTTGAAGCCTTGGCCTGCTGAAGAAATCTGACTTTCAAAAAATGTCTAAGTGCAAAGTAAAAAGCTTCACCGGGCCTGACGCTAAGCAGCTTCTGATCAACATCGACAACTTCCTGGGAGGAAACTCCAGACTTTTCCCACTCGGTGCTTCACCAAGACCTCATCCTTCATCAACCCCTCATCGACGAATCCATCTTCAGAACTAGACTGCAGCCTTACCCTGCTGAGGACTCTATCTTCTGGAAAATTTTCTAAACGTGAAGGTAGCTTTCGGGCCAGGACAGTGTGTCTGACTGATGCTCCAATAAGATCAGCCTAAAACCTTACCCTTGTTCCAGTCTCGCATGACTAGTTGCCCATGGCTGGTGCTTTGATCTTTTTGGTGCTATTTTTATTTAAAACATTAAAAATTCATACCTCCAGTTCCTCTTATAGTATGTTTATATAAAATGGAGTGGTTTTGTTTATTGTGTTGTGTTTTCAACTTTTAAACAGTTTTGGCACTTCTAAATGCTTTACACATGTTCTCATGTTAAGACTGTCTGTGCTGGACTACCATCCACCCCAACCAATAATCCACTTTCTCATAGCAGGGCAGTAGCTATCATTAGGGAAGCAGGTGCAGCTGCACCATGGATGAAGAGTTTGAAATAATCACTGAATCACAATTATGTCTGTCTTACTTAAAAAAGGGGGTATGGGGGCTACTTTTCCTTTGTATCTGAGGGCAAATGTGGGAGCTCATTTGTTTCTGAAAGGGGCATAGAGCCTGTTTCAAGACTGGAGTCTGGGGCAGGGATGAATGAGACAGAGGAGATAGCCTGCTACTCAGGACTGCAGTTATTATTAGTGCTGCAGGTACAGTTGTGTTAGGCCCAAGAGTGATAGGGGCTCACAATACCCCAATTATGGTGAGCAGTATTTTTGGGTCTATTAGTGTTCTTGTTTGATGCATTTGATCTTTATAAGTCTCACATTTACTGTGGATTATGGGCTACAGAAAATGTACTCCTGAATAATCTCATAAACCTCACCACCTGTGCTCAGCTGTGGCTGTCCCACTCACCCCAATCGTGCCAAAAAGGATGGATAAGGCCCGATTTCAAAACATTTTGCTTAGGGGGTTTCGGAGTAAGAACGTTTGAAGACTTCTGGTATAGGACAATGGGTCAGCCCAATTCTGCCACTAACAACACTGTCAGTACCTTCTGCTTTTTCATAAGGAATTGATCCGAGCACAAAGAAGTTCCTGTCAGTGCCAGGAACTACTACGGCAATGTGTACTTTTTCAGTCCCAAAGGATTATTTTTTGCATTTAGCCTCTGTGTTTTTGTGGGGTGATTCGTGAGACCCTGTCAGCTTCCACAACAATAAAGTTTTTCAAAAACCATAACAAAACAAGTGCTGGGTTGCAGCCAACGCCAGTCCTATTGGCTGTGCCATTGCTTGTTTCATTTGTTAATTTGCAATTGATCATATATCATTATAGCACCCTCTGTTTTTAATGGCTCAGCGTATCCTTACTTAGAAGGTCTTTGATTATGTCACTGGTTGCAGTTTGCACATCAAACTGACTAGAGCTATGTATTACCATGATGATTGTGGAATCAATCTGACTTTGTCCAAATTTTCTTTCTTGGGCACAATTATGGCTCAAACGGAGTTTGCGCTAAATTTCTAACTGTAATGATAATATTTTATGGTTAGATAAAGACAGAACAACCTCAATCAAATGCGTGTCATGGTGTACATGCGCATTATGATTTATAGATTGCTCACAATAGCTACATTTGCAATGAAGGTGAGTACAATGACAGCGTGCTCATACATATTTCTTCTTGCACATCTAAGTGAACTATTTTGAATTTCAACAAATTTGCATAAATGCTAACACCATGCACCTGTGCAGAAGCAAAACAATTGGCAGGAGTACAAAATCATAAGACCATGAAAAATCATGCATTTTTTGTCAGTAAAGATGTTAAAACTGCCGTGAACAGGTGCAAAACTAGTTTGCGACTTTTGTAAATTAGAGAGACCACTGACTCATTGTCAGTGAAATTGCTCTCCCACCCTCGCAGCTCCACCATTAAGTGAGGCCTGCCCCTGCACTCTTGAGTGTTGGTGATCGAGGCCCTCCTCCACCCGCAGGTTTTCCCTGCGCCTCATCCCTGGTGGTCCAGTGGACCTCTGTCTCCTTCCTCTCACTCTGCTCTTTCACTCGTTTTCACTCGTTTTTCTACCCTTTTTATCTTTTACCTTTCTGCACTTTTCTGCATCTCTTCTCTTTTGTGCCTTATTTCTGCTCATTTTCCCTTACTCTCGCTCTGCTCTTTCACTCGTTTTCACTTGTTTTTCTACCCTCTTTTATCTTTCACCTTTCTGCACTTTTCTGCATCTCTGCTCTTTTGTGCCTTATTTCTGCTTATTTTCCCTTTTTTCTTTATCCCTTATTTCCTCCCTTTACCTTTCCCCACCGCTGCTGCCCCCGCGGCCCCTCCCCCCCCAGCGCGACCGGCCCAATCCAGCTCACCTCCCCGCTCCCGCCTCCCAGCTGTCCAGCCCTCCCCGACTCCTACTTAATGGCGGCCACTACGCGGCCGCGCAGCGGCCGAGGGCAGCTGGCGCGCCACTGGTGCACCGAAGGCGCGTCAAAGTCAAGCCCGTCTGCGCCCGTCTGCGACCCGTCTGCGACCAGCACCAGGAACCCTGGACCTCCGCCCGCCAACGCTACGACCCAGCAGCACTCCATGCACTCAACCCAGGCCGCAACAACAACTGCAAGCTAACATCACCAGCCGACACCCACGGACCCTTCAGCTGTCACCGCTGCCGGCACACCTGCAGCACCGCCAAGAACACGGATCCAGCACAACCCGCCCACAAGAACACAACCGAACCGAAGACCCTGCAATGCATCCTCCTCAACGTCCGATCCCTCCACAAACACGCCACAGAAATCTGGGACCTTCTCAACAGCACCACCCGGACGTAGCGTTCTTCACCGAAACCTGGACCAACACCACCTCGGGACCGGACATCGCCATCCCCCAAAGATACAAGATCTCCAGGAAGGACCGCCCCACCCGCCCAGGAGGAGGAATCGCCATCGTCCACAAATTCAGCCTCCGCCTGAGCACACTCCCCGACGAGCCCACAGAACTGATGGAACACCTTCACTTCAAGATACTGGCCAGCCCCACCGCCACCCTCCGAGGAACCCTCATCTACCGACCCTCTGGACCCCGCGGACCCTTCGCCAACTCCATCACGGACATTATCTCCCCGCAGGCCATCGCATCCACCAACTACACCCTGCTGGGAGACCTCAACTTCCACCTCGACAACCAACTGGACCCCAACACCACATCCCTCCTGGACAACCTCCACAACATTGGACTCCACCAGATCGTGACCGAGCCCACGGACTCAGCAGGACACACCCTCAACCCCCTCTTCACTACAGGAAACTCCATCACCTTCAGCCACACCACCGAACTCCCATGGACCGACCATCATTGCGTCCACTTCACCTTCAGAACACCCACCATCCACAGACACCAGCACCTGCTTCCACGAAGAAACTGGACCAAAATCACCGACGACCAGCTCACCTCCTCACTCAACAACTCCACCCCAACCATCGCGGAAAACGACGACCCCAACACCGCAGCCCGAACCCTGCATAGATGGATCTCGGACAGCACCAACACCATAGTCCCCCTCAAGAAAAACAACAATACCGGCGCCAAGAAAGCCAGATGGTTTACCACCGAACTTCGAGAGTCCAGATGCGCATGCCGCCGCCTCGAAAAGGCCTGGAGGAACACCAAATCCACAGAAGCCCACAACAACTTCAGAGCCGCCACCAACGCCCACCATCAACTCATCAGAGAAACGAGGAAAAAAGCGATTGAAGACAGAATCTCCACCCACACGCACAACAGCAAGGAACTCTTCAGCATCATCAAGGAGTTCGCCCAACCCACCAGCGAGTCTACCGACATCCCTCCCTCACAAGACTTCTGCGACAAACTCAGAACCTTTTTCCACCACAAAATCAAGAGCATCTACGACAACTTCGACGAAGACAACCAACACACTGAACCCTCACCAACCACCCCGACACTCGGAAACCAGCGATTGACGACTGGACAGCCCTCACCACTGAAGACACACTGAAGACAATGAAGTCAATCCACTCAGGGGCCCCCACGGACCCCTGCCCCCACCACATCTTCAACAGAGCCGCCGACACCATCGCACCCATGCTCCGCCACACCATCAACCGCTCCCTGGCGACCTCCTCATTCCCCGACGACTGGAAACACGCCAAGGTCAACCCCCTCCTAAAGAAACCCTCAGCGGACCCCACCGACCTCAAAAACTACAGACCCATCTCCCTGCTCCCGTTCCCAGCGAAAGTCATCGAGAAAGCCATCAACAGCCAACTCGCCACACTCATTGAAGAACACAACATCCTCGACTCCTCCCAATCCGGCTTCAGATAAAACCACAGTACGGAAACCACCCTCCTCGCCGCAACAGATGACATCCGCACCCTACTGGACAAAGGAGAAACAGTAGCCCTCATCCTCCTCGACCTATCAGCGGCGTTCGACACAGTCTCCCACCGCACCCTAATACGCAGACTCTACGACGCAGGAATCCAGGACAAGGCTCTCGACTGGATCCGCCCCTTCCTCTCCGGCAGGACGCAGCGGGTCAGACTCCCCCCTTTCCTCTCGTACCCCACACCTACCACCTGCGGAGTCCCCGAGGGCTCCTCCCTCAGCCCGACACTCTTCAACGTCTACATGGCTCCACTTGCCCCCATCGTCAGAACCTACGGACTCAACATCGTGTCATACGCAGACGACACCCAGCTCATCCTCTCCCTATCCAACGAGCCCAACACCTCCAGACGCAACTTTCGAGAAGGCATGGAAGCCGACGCCAAATGGATGAAAAACAGCTGCCTACAACTAAACAGCAACAAAACAGAAGTACTCATCATGGGCCCAAACCCCGACGCCTGGAGCGACACCTGGTGGCCCCCCGCCCTCGGAAACCCGCCACCCCCCACAGACCATGCACGCAACCTGGGAATCATCCTGGACTCCGTGCTCAAAATGGACCGCCAGATCAACTCTGTCTCGTCTTCCTGCTTCCACACCCTCCGCCTCCTTTGTAAGACCTTCAAATGGATCCCCCTCGAACACGGAAAGACCGTCACTCATGCCCTGGACACCAGCAGACTTGACTACGGAAACGCACTCTACGCCGGAATAAACAAAAACCTCACCCGCAAGCTACAGAACATCCAGAACGCCGCCGCAATACTGGTCCTCAACCTGCCAAAACACTGCCACATCTCCCAGCACCTGCGCACACTCCACTGGCTCCCCGTCGAGGCGAGAATCACCTTCAAGATGCTCACCCACGCACACAAGGCCCTCCATGGCACCGGACCAGTATACCTGAACAGCTGACTCAAATTCCACGCACCCCAAAGGACCCTACGATCAGCCCAGCTCTCCTACGCCGTGGTCCCCCGCACCAGAAATACCAGATCGGGAGGCCGCTCCTTCTCCTTCCTCGCGGCCAAAGCATGGAACGCCCTTCCGCTCCACCTCAGACAGACAACATCGCTCCCCATCTTCACAAGAAACCTCAAAACCTGGCTCTTCGACAGACCCCCTCCTTGATGGAATGGAACCTGCACCCCCCCACCCCTAGCGCCTTGAGACCCTTACCGGTGAGTAGTCGCGCTTTAACAAACCCCTGATTGATTGATTGAGAGAGAATGGAGTTTGAGAATGAAATGCACCATTTCAAATAATTTAGGGCCAGATGTACGACCGTTTTTTGCAATCTCAAATGGGAAATCGGCCCATTTGTGACTGCAAAAAAGTGTTGTGGTATGTACTAATAGTGAGTCGCTATTAGGAAAGGGCATGCCAAGGGCGTCCCTTCTTAATAGCAAGTCAGATTGTATGTACCATTGTTTTGCGACTGTATTAGCAGTCGCAAAACACTTGCAGTTTACAGCTTACTTCAAGTAGGTGGTAAGCCACTCGCAAACAAGAAGGGGTTCCCAGGGGACCCCTTCCCCTTTGTGAATGGGTGCGAAAATATTTTGTAAGAGCAGCCAGTGGTCCCAGGGACCACTGCCTGCCCTTAACAAATGAAAAGAAATAAAAACGCATTTCGTTTTCCTTTAAGGAAAACGAGCTGTATTTGAGAAAAAAAAGTTGCTTTATTGAAAAATCAAACACAGACATGGGGGTCTACTGTCCCCAGCAGGCCACCATCCCTGTGTTTGCAGGCCATTCCCAATGGGTCGCAAATTCCGACCTGACTCATGAATAATAATGAGGCAGATCCCTTGCGACCCATTTGAGAATCAGACACAGTGTCTCAGACACTGATGTACATTCCATTTTGCGAGTCAGTAATTGCGAGTAGCAAAACGTCGCAATTTGCGACTCCCAAAATAGAATGGTCCTGCATCTGGCCCCTGGGGTTTACTAATGCGTAATTAGTGTAGAAATGCTAAATACTTAGGCCTGAGATTACTAATGCTTTCTGCTATCGTAAAGTGAAGCAAAGCAGCAAAACTCAAAGCAACGCATTGTTATTCAGTTGCCAGCACAAAAGGTATTTTTGACTGCAGAGACACCCTTTTCTGAGTGCAGAAAGCACTTTCAACTGCTTTGCTTTGCGTCTAGGAGGCATTAAAAGGGTGTTCTTGGGAAGGATTGTACATACGCCTATAAGTTTTCCAGTTGTCAAAGCATGATCTACCCTGTGGCTAAGGGTATGCCCAGATATGGGTCCCTTGCTCACTGTACCACTGGAACCGAGCGTTACCCGACTACGGGGCATATCATCAAGGCGCCGCAATAAAATTATCGCCGCTTTAGCGTCCGTTTTCGGGCGAAAAGCGGCGATAATTTTATCGCACTATCAGCAAGGACACGCTAACGCGTGTTTCTATGCCTCAGCGCCGCTTTCCCTAACGCCCATCTTTGCATCGCCAATGATATGCAAAGTGGGCGTACACTGCTAAACTAACGTGGAGAATGTCGCTAACAGACATATCTCCAATTATCAAGCTAATCGCTAACCTGTGTAGCGAAGAGAAAAGTAGCGCTAACCGCACTTATCGCAGGTTTGCTTACGCCTGCTTTGAAACTGACTAAGCAATTATAGTCTATGGGTGGTGGATCATAATGATGAGACCACCCTGCCCTATCATCAACGTATCGCCTATCTCTGTGCGATTATCGCTGGATTTCCAGCGATAATCGCACATTTTGCAGCTATCGCTTGGATTTTTATCGCTTTGGAGATAAGCGTTGCTGTAAGCTCTGCGATAAAATCCAGCGATAGCCGGCGATAATTATCCTCGCGCTAAGCGCGCTTAGCGATAATTATCGCCGGCTGTTGCTGATATGCCCCATAATTGGCATGAGTGATGCAGTGCACAGCACACTGATAATATGTAGGACCCTTGTGAGTTTGTCTAGGCATAGAAATGTGTATTGGAATCATATGCTATAACTACAAATCCTATACTAGGCAGCACATACTCACCTCTTCACAATGGTGGAAGGCTGTGCTTGCTAAAGGTTGTCTAATTACAGCACAAGCACAAGGGATCACAGAAGCAGCACGTCAACCTTAGTAGATAATATAGCAATCTTTTTTTGCACAAATTTATAATACATCTGTCTCGTAGCATTTTTACTTGTAATATTGTGGCTACCAGTAGTAACTGGAGAGTGGGTAGGGTGTAAGGAGCTGACACATTGACCGCCAAGTTCACAAGTATGTGGTGGCTCAAGCAGTTCATAATTTGATCAGCTGGTTTCCGGTACTTGGCACTGCCACTTAACTGTCAACACTGGCACTTTTAACAGTCTGTCACATGGTGGCGATGTTTGTCTAATTTAGAGTGAGAACAACAACAGTTGTCTATTAATCCAATATACATAAAAAATAACTAACACCTGCTGCCCAAGGCATCTTGACAACTTTGGATGGTTTGGAATAGTCTGAATTGTCACACTTGTAGGATTATGATGGTTAGTAGTTGTTTAGGTACTGTCATTGGCAGCGCTGGCAGGTGCAATGGGTGGTGCCAGCTACAGTGGCCTCCTGATGAGGATCCTGGCACTTATGTTTTTTTCAAATTAGCACTGTGTTCAGGGTGTCAAAAGAAACTGAGAGGTCTTGGAAAACCACAGCAGCAGCTTAACAGACAGCTAATGAGGAAAGATGGCTATTGGTGATATGTTTGATCAACAGTTAATTTATTTTTCTGAGATGAAACAAGATACTAATGTTCATGGGATATTGCTTTAGTTAAAAATAAATTTTAAATCCATTGTGCAGTGAGATTAGGCTTTAATAGAACAACACAGAGGACAAGTGTCACACTTGAAGAATTTAAGACATCATTAAACACACATCCACTGGGATTCTAACTTCTACATATTGTTAGACATGTCTCCTTCTCTTTCATGGGCTCTGAAGTAACCAAAAGGAGACCCAAGTACTTTGTACAACTCCTTAATAAATACTAAACAAACAAAAAATGTGAAAGTGTTAAATCAGACTCGGTCAGATGGTGCAGAAGAAGCTGGGTGGTTGATGGACAGGAGTGGTTTGGTGAATATTAGGCTGCCATAAGGTGCACCACAAAACACATCCCCTGGCATCTATGGTGACCCTTGTTTTCAGAACTAAATTCTTGCAGTGACACCAGTTACACATTTAGATGTATATTGCTCAAAGGCTTCCATCTGTCCAAAATGAATGGGCCTTTAATAGTGCTTACCTTGTAAATGATGAAGTGCCAGGGCCCTTCTCTGAAGGCCAATGCAGCCTGCATCACCCATACCTTGCCAGAGCTGCCAATGGTAGTACCAACATAACACCTAACCATTGTACTCCTACAAGTGTGACAATTCAGTCTATTTCAGGCCACCCAGAGCTATAATAATCATGAGAGGCTAAAATTATTCATTATCAATGTATATTGACTTACGGTTGTTGTGCTCATCTCAAAATTAAAAAAAGACAGCACCACCATGTGGTGGACTGTCACTTGAGCTGGTGCTGACAATTAAGTGCTGGTGCTGATGTTACCTCTTAGCTCTTCTAGCTATAACTGGTGAATTTCTGATATTTTATTTAGTTCACAATGTTAATGTTGCTAGTGACATATTCACCTAAATATAACGTTACTTTAATCTTTGTTTTTTTCAGTAAAAAAAAAAGTATCAATTCTCATATATACTCATAGAGTGCAGTAACTAGAACTCGTTCCCTAAAGTGACCAGAACTCGCGCCTTCACAATGCACTGTTAATTACCCCATACGTTACAATGCTCTCAACATGTTCTATGACATGATTTATAACATCATTGCAACATCTGAAATTACATCATTGATGACAAGACTGTGCATGGCAGGTTTGTGTGTTATCGCTACTTTAGGGCAAACAATATATTCACTTGAGATAACTATAACAGGTGAATTTCAGTGCTTCTTTTAGTTTAAAAAGTTATGTTGTCACTGAATTTTCATCTAACTATACATTACATTATCCTTTGTTTTTTTAAGGAGAAAAAATATATATACATGTGTGTGTATATATATATATATCCACAAGAAGGGTGCTCCAAAATTGAGGCGCCACTCACAGCGTACTTCTTCTCCTTTATTGGCGGACTTTAAAGGGTTTCAGCATCACTCTCCAAGCATTAAAACAGCATTAGTCCATTAAAATCCTCCGATTTCACCAAACGCGTTTCGGGCTCTCAGTAGCCCTTGCTCACTGGCATGGACATGGGAGACTGCAAGAAACATTTCTGGCACACCTGCACCACTTTATATCTCACGCCTTGTGGGCGTATGCACACCATTGCATCATGGTAATTGGAGTTCAACAAAAGATCTTATCCCCAGTGGGTGCAGTCAATCCCATAATAATGCATAATTCAGAAAACCACAGTGGTTTGCTTAGACAGCAGATGCTGTCGCCCTTTCTTTTTATTTGTCCCACCAACAGAGACGCCGTTCCTTCAGCGCTTCACTTCCCTAGCGCTGCGGGACCCACTTAATCTGCAGCGGGGCGCCTCACGACCTGAGCAGGCCGTAAACAAATCCACAAGAAGGGTGCTCCAAAATTGAGGCGCCACTCACAGCGTACTTCTTCTCCTTTATTGGTGGACTTTAAAGGGTTTCAGCATCACTCTCCAAGCATTAAAACAGCATTAGTCCATTAAAATCCTCCGATTTCACCAAACACGTTTCGGGCTCTCAGTAGCCCTTGCTCACTGGCATTGGACATGGGAGACTGCAACAAACATTTCTGGCACACCTACACCACTTTATATCTCACGCCTTGTGGGTGTATGCACACCATTGCATCATGGTAATTGGAGTTCAACAAAAGATCTTATCCCCAGTGGGTGCAGTCAATCCCATAATAATGCATAATTCAGAAAACCACAGTGGGTTGCTTAGACAGCTGATGCTGTCGCCCTTTCTTTTTATTTGTCCCACCAACAGAGACGCCGTTCCTTCAGCGCTTCACTTCCCTAGCGCTGCGGGACCCACTTAATCTGCAGCGGGGTGCCTCATGACCTGAGCAGGCCGTAAACAAATCCACAAGAAGGGTGCTCCAAAATTGAGGCGCCACTCACAGCGTACTTCTTCTCCTTTATTGGCGGACTTTAAAGGGTTTCAGCATCACTCTCCAAGCATTAAAACAGCATTAGTCCATTAAAATCCTCCGATTTCACCAAACGCGTTTCGGGCTCTCAGTAGCCCTTGCTCACTGGCATTGGACATGGGAGACTGCAACAAACATTTCTGGCACACCTGCACCACTTTATATATCACGCCTTGTGGGCGTATGCACACCATTGCATCATGGTAATTGGAGTTCAACAAACGATCTTATCCCCAGTGGGTGCAGTCAATCCCATAATAATGCATAATTCAGAAAACCACAGTGGGTTGCTTAGACAGCCGATGCTGTCGCCCTTTCTTTTTATTTGTCCCACCAATATAAGCATTTTATGACTTGCTAATAACGTTGGTGCCATTTGATGGATCTTCACGAAATGTTCCCAAAAAAGTGCACCACTTTGTCTAGTAGTGCGTGGAAAGTTTCGGATTCATCCGTCAAGCAGGGGCTGAGAAAAAGAGGGGGTTTAAAAACGGAATCACACGAAATTTGTCAGAAAGCTAGCTCTTGGTCCAGAAAGAGCCCATTTTGTGATTTGGTGTAAATCAGTTCAGTAGTTTTAAAGTTATTAAAGGATTAAAGGAAAAAATATATAGATATCTAGAGATCGAAATCCAATGCGGTGCTTTGCGAATCCACGTGCCAACAGCAATGCCGTAATTGGCTAATGCCAACCTAAGTAGAAAGTTGCGCCTGCCATTTTAGATATCGGGGAACGGTCCCCGGCTGCAAAAATTGAGATGACGTGTAGTAGAAGGGGTCAGGGTAGAAGTACCTTGACCCCATGGGTGCATTATAGGGGTCTGTGATGAACCCCTGGAGGCAAGGAAATGCCCAGAAATATTTTTTCCATGTGCGAAGGTTAGTGAATCCACAGCGCTGCTCAGCGTGGGCCCCATGTCCCTCAACAGGTGATTTGCAAATTGGACCAAAAAAATACAAAAAATATATACACTCACATGCTCACTCAGACACTAATGCACCCACTCACATGCCCATACAGACACTTACAAACCAACTCACAGACCCACACAGACACTTAAACACCCACTCACAGCCCCACTCAGACACTCTCACACCCACTGAAAGGCTTACACAGACACTCACAGACCCAACCCAGACACTCTCACACCCACTAACAGACCCACTCAGACACTCTCATACCCTCTGACAGACCTACTCTGACAAAATAACATCAACAGACTCACTCACACACTCTCATACCCACTCACAGACCCACACAGACACTCACAGACATTCTCACAGACCCACTGACACTCTCACACCCACTAACAGACCTACTCAGACACTGTTTCACCCACTCACAGACCCACTGATACAGTCACACTCCCAGTGACAAAATCACTGTGACACACACACCCACTCACACACCACTCACATACCCACACAGGCACTTGTACACCCAATCACAGACCCACTCAAACACTCACACACCCACTCATAAACCCACACAGCCACTCATACACCTACTAATACATCCATACAGCCACTCACACATCCATTCACAGACCCACACAGCCACTCACAGACCCACTCACACACCCATATAGCCCTCATACATCCACTCATAGACCCACCCAAACACGCACATACCCATTTGCACACTCATACAGCCACTCATACACCCAGTCATACATCCATATAGTCACTCCCACAGCGCCTCACATGGCTATACAACCACTCATAGACCCATTCAGCCATGCACACCTACTCACACCCCCATGACCTCTCAAACACCCACTCACAGACCCATACCACCCCTTACACACCCACAAAACCACCCAGAGACCCTCTCACCATCCCATACAGCCAATCACACACCGACTCACAGACCCATACAGTCACCCACACACTCACTCACACACCCAAAAAGCCACTCATACACACACTGACAGACCTATACAGCTACTCATACACCCACTCACCAACCTATACAGCCACTCACACACCCACTCTCAAATGTTACAGGTTACAATTAGGAAATACCATTTAAAAAACCTTAGAAATTCACTAAAAAAACAAAAGTTACAGGGACGTTATAGTTAGGAAATAACATTTAAAAAACCACCAAAATTTACTGAAAAAGCCAACGGTTACAGGGACATTATAATTATGACATAACATTAAAAAACAGAAATTCACTGAGAAAACCAAAGGTTATAGGGACGTTATAGTTAGGAAAAATAAATTTTAAAAAACCTTAGAAATTCACTGAAAAATCAAAGGATATAGGAATGTTATAGTTAGGTTCCGGGTGCACATGTGCAAAAACCATTGAAATTCAGCAGTTAGAGTTACCTGAGCTAACTATAACTTATGCCCCCTCAATGCACTGCTTCTGACCTCACACATTGCATGGTCAGTGACATCACTGATGACATAATTGGGGACATCTCAAATGACATCACTGATTACATCATTGATGACATCAGCAACAGAACCACTCACACATCTACTCAGGTTCCCATACAACCTCTCATATACCCACTCACACACCCATACAACCACTCACATACCCATACACAGACCTATACGACAACTCACACACTCACTCATCCATAGAGGTACTCACACAACCTTATAACCACTCACACGGCCACTCACTAACCCATTCAGCCACTCACACATCCACTCACACACCCATACAGCTAGTCACACACCCACTTATTCACCCATACAGACACTCATTCACCCATACAACCTCTCAACACAGCCACTCTATCACCCATACAACCACTCATACATGCACACAAACACTTACATACCCATTCACACCTCCATACAACCACTCACACAACAACTCACTCACCCATGCAGATGCTCACTCACAAATACAGCCACTTACACACCAATTCACTTAACCAAACACACAGCTCACTCACCCAAAAGAGTCACTCACTCACTCACTCATTCAGTCACTTACACACCCAGTCACTCACTCATATAGCTACTCACATAGCCACTCAGTCAACCATAGAGCCACTCACACACTCACTCACCCACCCACTCATCAATATAGCCGCTCACACAGCCACTCACTCACCCATACAGCTACTCACACACCCACTTATTCGCCCATACAGCCAATCAAACAGCCACATACTCACCCATACATCCACTCACTCACCCAGTCACACACCCAAAGAGCCACTCACACACCCACTCACATGCGTATACACACAGCCACTCACATAATAATGTTAGAAATATCACTCAGTAGAACACAAAGTATACTAATTTGACTTTTGTAGTACCTTAGTATATATGTTTAACACTCAGACCTTTAGAAAACACTCACAATCACTGGATGATGTCATCAGTGATATCATTTGAGATGTCTAGCCTAACTATAATGTTTTTGATTGAATATATATATATATATATATACACACACACACATATATATAATACAGTCACGGTTGACATCGGGTAGTGATAGTTAGGACCTAGTTACCATATGAGAATGATTTTTTGATATGTTAATAGCTTTCGCATCATTTGGCAAATCTACATGAAACTTTCCAAAATAAAAGTTCATCCACCCAGAAAGTGAACTGTTGTGATTTAGTTTAAATCTGTTTTGTAGTTTTTGAGAAATTAAGTAGTTAAAAATGTATATATATCTGTACAGTTCTGTTCATGGGTGTCCCTTAGGAGTCCCGGGGACAAGCAACTTTAAATAATAGAGCAATTTGATTGGCTAAGGGTTTTTTCCCTCATCAGGTGCCTCGCTCTTGTAGGAACAAGAAGTTCTGGCAAGTCCTGCTGGAGCTTGTGCCTTAATTGGCTGGTCACACCATGAAGAGAAATGTTGTGATTGCCATTACAGGACACAGGGACTCGGTCCCTATGTTGGAAAAGTAAAAAAAATAAGGTTTATGGTGGCATGGTAGGGCTACCCTGACACGCTGGACCTTATAACCCATTTAAAAAAAATGTGTTTTTTTTAGTTGCCATAATCCAACTGGACTCTTGTGGGGAGCCAGTGCAACCCCCTTACTCCCTCAAGAGTCTTGTGGCATGGAAAAACTATAATAATACAAAAAATGTGTGGTGGGTGCCCCGTGGGTTAACTCAAGCCCTGTAACTCCATGCCACGTATGGTGATGGGGTTGGCTGGTCAAGGGGGTTTGGGCACAGGTTTCCACACAGACCAGGCCCTATGGCCAAACCCACTCTACTCATGGCTGAAGGCTCTGCATGGTCGGGGTTGGCACAGTTACATATAATAAAATCATACTTCACGCTAAAAAAAATGTAGAAATTCACTGAAAAAAACTAAGTTTAAAGTGATGTCATAGTTAGATGAAAATGTCAGTTTAATGGCAATATTTTAAATTGAAAAACAAAAAATATCATCAGTTATAGTTAACTGAAGTAACTATAACTTGCGCCCTAGCCATGCCCTGCTAATGATCTCACATATTACATCACTCAGGACATGTTCTATGACATCATGCATAACATCACTGATGACATTTAAAATGATGACATACATCACTGTGCTTGGGGGGGCATGAGTTATAGTTACTTCAGTTAATTTCAGTGTTTTTTAAATTTAAAATGTTATGTTTAAATTGAAGCGAAGTACCTTTCCTAGCTTCACTCCCCAGGCCTCACAGCTTCCCATCACCTTGCGGTGTGCCTCTGTGTCAGCAGGCGTCTGTGTGTCCTCTATTTTTGGATGTCGGCCATCTAAAGGACCAGCCGTAGAAGCTCCCATGGAATCCTCAAGTTTCCATAAGCAAGAACATCTCTCTGCTGTCCCCAAGAGGGCGTAGGCGGTCAGTGCTGCAGGCCCTGAAGACAATCTCTAGGTGCCAGCTGAAGTCAGAAGCCCTTGTGTCCTCTTTTTCCATGGGGAGTCAGAGTCCTTCAGTCCATCTCTGCTGTAGGAGTAAGAGGCCTTAAGTCCCTTTCAGCAGGAGTCAGGTATCTTCTCTCTTCAAGCTGGGAACTCTTCTGGTGTAGTTTCACTAGGACCAGTATTTCTCAAAAGTCTCTCTCTCGTGCAGAGGTTTTTGAGTGGAGGTGGAAAGTTTCATATGATAGGTGCCGTTAAGGTGCCCAGTTGCCCAAACCTAAGGTGACATATCCTCACTTAACCTGTGTTCCAACTCTTTGACATAGTGTTTTGGGGCTTTCTAAGATGGCAATTTCAAACATGCTGTTGAGAGAGCTTTAAGCCACACTCCTTACTAACTCATTAACAAGGTGTTGGGATCTGTGGAACACACGTCTCAAGCTCGTGAGGAGCTTGTCTTGCTGGGGGGATTCTACTCTAGAATGTGGGGTTCCAAGGTAGGCAGTTGCTGCCGGGACCTGGAGGACGTCGGATGGAATAAACTGGACACCTACCTGATTGCTGTGTAGTGTCTTCATTTCAGTGGTGACGAGTTGGTCTGACGCCTCCAGATTCCTTACGAGGCACCTCCCAGTTGTGCCACGCCGTATCCTGTGTTCTGTTTTCTACAGTTGAATTCTCCTGCCTTCCTGATTTTCCGGTCTGCCGGTGTCAGGTACCCCACAAGTCTTACCTGCTGCTTGCAGAGTAATCTCACAGAGACGACATGAGCTATCGCCCCCGTACCCACCTCACCCCAATCGAGACGTGTACACAACCAGGATGGAGATGGGATCGGGGAAGGAAGCTAGAGATGACAGGAACGGTGTCCAGAAGACCAGTAGAGGACTACCTCCTGGTTGGAGTATTACGGTGAACACCGGCTGGGAAGGAAGACAAAGGGAGACCCTGTTACAACGGGCACAGACAAACCCTCCTCTTATCACTTCTTGCATACATGCGGAAGTAGTAATCACCTCATAACTGGAAACACCATGTGATCAGAAGCCATCATCGTGAATAAGCGCTCCTGCGCAGTGCAATGGGACACAGGCACTAAACACTAGCGCTCCTCGCGATGCAAACAAAGTAACAAGCGCTCCTGCGCGGTGCAAAAGGACACAGGCACTAGCACTCCTGTGTGGTGCGAAATAAAGTAACAAGCGCTCCTGCACGGTGCAAAGGAACACAGGCACTAGCACTCCTGTGTGGTGCGAAATAAAGTAACAAGCGCTCCTGCGCGGTGCAAAGGAACACAGGCACTAGCGCTCCTGCGTGGTGCTAAATAAAGAAACAAGCGCTCCAGCGCGGTGCAAAGGACACAGACACTAGCGCTCCTGCGCGGTACAAGGAACAGAACAAACAATAGCGCTCCTGCGCGACCAGATGCCAAGTAGCTAGATGCGGTTTGCGCTAACAGGTAGTCAGGAGAGAGACACGAAGAAACCGAGGCAGCGCTCCAGCGCGACCTCGGAATACCTGTGATAGGGTCCGCTGTAGACGCTGGGATCCGTAGATGGCAAGGGCATTAATCCGAAGCGCTGAACCGGCGGGAATTGCTGCGGTTATGCGGTTTCCCCCGGAAGCGCTGTGTGATGTGGTGGTGGTGTTCGGTATTGAGAACTGGACCGCCAACCACCTGTGTACACGGAAGTGAGGAAGACTATTCCGCATCAATGGAGAAGCACACACACACCAGACAATCGGGGGGGGTGGGGCTCCCACCGAACCATGACAGCCGGTTCCTCCTGCTTCATCCTGGTATCCTGCTTCAGTGTGCTGTTCCCTGAAGTTCACCGTAATTCTGGCAAGTCTCGTGTTGTTTTCCTGCTGGGGCACTCGCTCCCACTTTTGTGCCAGTTGGCGTGTCCTCGTGGTGCGGCGAAGGCTCGCGCACCGTCTCCTACTGTTGCCAGGATACAAGTGTTTGTTGTTCATCATGTCTCCACGCTCTACGTCTACGACGTCTGACGTCCCGACGTGCCAGCGGCCATTTTGAAACAGGCTGTTTCGTGCTTCCTGCTTTATCCATTGTTCTCCGCTTTCCTTCATCTCTTCATTGATGACTTCTGCACTTCGACGCTGCACATTCGGTGATGTGCACACCTTTTCTTCGTTTTCCTACATCTTCATCGTAAGTTCCTGCTCTTTGTTGTTGCGCATTCGGTGATGCGCACACCTCCTTTGCACTGCTGGTATTGGGATTTCATTTCTTGTACCATATTGTGCATCCGGTGATGCGCACACCTTTTCTACTTATGTGTGATTAGTGATTACTCCTGCTTCATTTTACATCCGATGATGTGCATTTGGTGATGCACACTCTTGCTTGACTTATTTGTTCTACACTACTTGTGCACTTGGTGATATGCACACCTCCTGTTAACTGTTCGGTTATGCTTTTATTCTCTGTGTATTTATAGTCATTCCAGCAACTAGTTAGTATTATCAAAGTACAGTTTGTATTGGTGTTGGGCAGCAACTCACCCACGCTTTGCCATGGATCGCGTTTCGGCGCCTCCACCCTTTTTACAGTCTGTAGGTACTCCACCCGTTCACTGGAAACAGTGGAAAGAGACTTTCGAGGCATACTTAGAAGCCATTGATGGTGAAACTTTTACCCCTAAGAAGAAGAAAGCGCTCTTAATCTACAATCTTGGCCCTGAGGGCAGAAACATTTTGAAAACCTTACCCTTAGAGGTTGTAAGTACTCTTGTAAGTGGTGGTGACAGTAGGGATTCACTACTCATTGATGACTATGCTTCAGTGGTCAGGACTTTAGACAAGAGATTCAGTCCTAAAAGGAATGTGGTTCTTGAACGTCACAAGTTCTTGCAACGCGCTCAAACTCCTGGTGAGTCTATTGATGACTTTGTGGCTGCTCTTAGAATCCTAGCAGTCACCTGCAACTACAGGGAGTTTCGAGATGAAATCATACGTGACCAATTAATTGAAAGCACATCCAACAAAAAGATCCAAGAGAAATTGTTGTCCTCTGATGATCCTGACTTAGAAACTGCACTCACATTGGCCAGGTCTATTGAGCATTCTCAATTTTGCGTAAAAGAAATGAGTAGTACTGTCTCAACTAGTGAGGTCAAACTGTTAAATGCCAAATCTGTCTCTAAACCATCTAGGATATCCATTCCTAAGACATCCTCTCCTAGCACTTCACATCCTACACTCTACCCGAAACCAGGAGTGGTGGTCGGGAAGAAACCATAGCCTTTGCTTCAAGGACCTTAAGGGGTGCTGAGAGCACCTATTCTACTATAGAAAAGGAAGCTTTAGGTTTGTGGTGGGGTGTCCAACACTTCAAGAATTTTTTGTGGGGCAATGAGTTCATTTTAAGAACCGACCAGAAACCCTTGGTCGATTTGTTTACAACCAAAGGTGGTGGCAGAGCCACGCCACGCATTTCTAAATGGCAGTATAGATTGCAAGAGTTCCGCTATCGGCTTGAGTATGTGGCCGGAGCCAAAAACCATGTTGCCGATTGTCTGTCTAGGTTACCCCTTTCTTGTGAGGATGAGGTGTTGGGGTGTGATGATTTGGAGATGGTTTGTGCCGTATGCTCGTTGGAGGACACCATTGGTAGTGCACTTACTGAACGTGAATGGTTGGAGAGTATGTTTGAAGATGCTGTTGTCGTAAAGGTCACTGACCTCTTAGCCGGTGTGTGGCCTAGCGACAAAGATTGCCCTTCCGAGTTGGTGCCTTACAAAAGGGTTAAGGATGAGCTATCTTTAGTGGATGGAGTATTAAGGAGAGGGGGTTTATTGGTGGTTCCTTTATCCATTCGCAGTAAGATCTTGAATTTAGCTCATGAGGGCCATCCTGGGATTCGAGCTATGAAACGTAGAGTCAGACAAGATTTTTGGTGGCCTGCCCTGGATAAGGATGTGGAGCATTATGTTCGTGACTGTTGTGCGTGTGTCACGAGTGATAAATCCCAGGTGTCTCATCCTTCCCCGGTTGAACCTGTGGTGGTGAAAAACACTCCTTGGACTAAATTGGCTTTTGACATCGCGGGTCCTTTTGGACTCGTTGGTAGTTCTCCCAAGTATGCCCTTGTTCTAATTGACTACATGTCAAAATGGCCTGAAGTCAGGTTTGTTGACAATGCCAATTCTTCATCTGTTATCAACTTTTTGCAAGATGTTTTCCTCAGGGAGGGTTTTCCTGAGGAGTTGGTGTCGGATAATGGTACCCAGTTAGTTTCTTGCAAGATGCAGAAATTTCTCAAGGATATAGGTGTTAGTCACATTCTTACTTCTCTTTATCACCCCCGCAGTAATTGCCTGGTTGAGCGATTCAACCGCGTAATCAAGGAACATCTGCAGCTGGCTTTGGTGAATGGGTTGCATTGGTGGCAAGCTGTCAGCGACATGCTGTGGGCTGTGAGGACCACTCCCCATGTTAGTACCGGCATTGCCCCGTTTACCTTACTTAGGGGAAGGGTTGCTGGTTCCAAATTAAATAAGGAATGGATGTTCAGAAGGGAGGTGGACACTAAGAAATTGTCTATCGTAACTGACGTCAGGGCTGCTGTTCAGGCTAAGTACGACACCAGGCCTGGAGTTCGTTATCCCTTGTCTGTTAAGGTGGGCGATTGGGTGAGGGTCAAGAGACCGGGTTTTCTTCGCAAGGGGGAGTCTCGGTTCTCTGCTCCAAAAAGAGTGTCAGCTGTAAGAAATCACGTGGTGGTGTTGGAGAGTGGCAAAGTTTGGAACAAGTCTGCTATTTCCATTGTGCCTGAGTCAATGCTGGGCTATGTCAACAAGAGACTTGGTGTTGATTCTTCCCCAACAATGGTGCCCACCAATATCCACGGGAGGGAACCTGTGCATTCCGATCATGTTTCTTCCAGAGGTGCTTCCACCAGATTGAAATTTGTTCCTGCAAGATTTCAAGATTACAAAATGTAATGTCGCTCTTCAGTATACTCTGTTTCCTGTTATTTTTATCTTATCATTTTCTTATTTTGGTCAAGCTTACTTTTCTGTTTTCATTGTGAAGGAAGGGGGGTGTGTTGGGATCTGTGGAACACACGTCTCAAGCTCGTGAGGAGCTTGTGTTGCTGGGGGGATTCTACTCTAGAATGTGGGGTTCCAAGGTAGGCAGTTGCTGCCGGGACCTGGAGGACGTCGGATGGAATAAACTGGACACTTACCTGATTGCTGTGTAGTGTCTTCATTTCACAAGGTCTCTATAAATCCTCAAAGTGGAGCTGCTTCTATGATTGACTTTAGAAGTCTGGCTGTGTTCCTTTGTTTCTGTGGGGCTGAGACCTTCCCAGGCAAGGTATAGTGTGAAAACCTTTCTAGCACATAAAGATTCTTTCTCCAGGTTTCCTCTTCCAGGAACAGGCATAATCACTGTCAAATGACCCTAATGTGTGGGGCGACTTTGCTCTTTGGCTGGTCAGCAGAGTAATTAACTTGGCCTTTCAGGGTGATCCAAATACAGAATTTTCAGAAACTCGAAGTACTAGGAGTGCAGATATGTTGAAACTGATCTCATATTTGCACATGGGACCCTTGTGTACCTGGACTTTCATGCATCAAGGCCTCTCTAGGCCCAAATAGTGTGAAACTGTACATTAGTGCATCTTTCATCCTTAGTATGCAAAAGAGCTGGACACTCTGCATGCTTCAGTTAAGCACTACAGATTTACACATTCACACTATGAATATTACATTTCAATTATATACATCACCAATGTATTAAGGATCCCTCCTGTGAAACTCTGCCTGTGTTCAGATACCGGGTCTAGTTAAACAGTAGGCTCAATCACTCAACCTATGCACATGTGCACAAGCGTGTGCACACATGTTCACATGCAACTAGTCCAGAGTTTCCTATCACAGCTATACAGCAGCAGACCTTATCTTAAAAGGCAGACATTGCCAGTTAACACTCCTCATCCATTTGAACAGAGCTTAAAGTGAGTGAGACTCAGGTAGTGAGACTTACTCACTGTAGAGGTCCAAAAACCAGGCAGTCCAAAAAGCGAAATATTTAACTTATTAGGTTGGGACCCCATCTCACATATATCCAACCAGATTTAATTATCTTCTCCCCAGAGACAAGGCATCTGTATGCGTTTCTCTGTTAGGCAGTTCTATCGGTTTCAGAGTAGTTTGTCTTTTTTGCATTCTAGGCTTTTCATTTGCATATGCTACCAAACCGTTCTATATGTTTGTCTCAGTTTGATAAACATGTCTTCAATCATCATACCTTGGATTTCTTTCTCAGCTCTGTCTGCTTTCTGGGTTTATTTCATTCTCACATTTTTATCCAAAGCTATGAATTGTGCAGATCGGATTTGAATTTTGCTTGCAATGCTTCCAATGACTGGTTTTGGTATCAAATTGATGGAGCTGAAAGACAGTATCTTATTGAACTCGTTGGACTCAAGTTAGAGCATCACCAAGTTGGCCATTTTTAGGGACCTCAAGAATGGCTTGTATCATGGAGGCCTTTCGAAACTGAATGGACCACATCAGGATGAACCCGCCTCACAAAGGGGCAAGATGAGTATCAATATGCAATCAATCCAGCAAGACCATCATGTCCCCTGTCACAAAGACTCAGATCTCTTCCCTATTCCAACCCCAAAGGTGAAATTACGCTTGAGGTTTACACTAATGCATAGTTGCTGACATGTAAGGAACTGGGCAACCATATTAAGTGCTCCAAACAAAATAAAATGTTGCCTCCTTAACCACTTCCTGGGCACTGATAAACATGGGCATTGGAAGTGTGGGGGTGTTTTCCACCCCCTCAGATTTTGAAGTGTGGGGACACAGGGAACTAGGGTGGGGTGGTAATGGGATAAAAGAGGTTTCCCTCTCACTTCCATGATTCGCAGGGCTGCTTGCAATGGAAAATTGCTGCCTACAATGGCCCTGCACTTCAACTGCTGACCTGCCTCCAGTTATCAGTGACCAATCTGATGGGCACAGAATGAAAGTGAGTCAGGAGGCCACCTACACCCTCCGCCCTTTTGTTTGTGCTGTTTACAGCTGCCAGCACTCTGCACGTGTGATAACAAAGGGACAGAGGATGTGAAAGCAAGGTTTGCTGATTGCTGTTTGCATCCTGCCATCTTCGGCCCTACTCCCACCTGCCACCATCTCTATCTGATATCAATGGTTAATGTTCTCTATCTAATTATTGAAGGGTTAGATTACAGCGTTGGTCACAGAGAGAAGCCACATTTTATTCTGGGCTCCATTGCTTAGCGTTATAATTTATGTTGTTGTTACATATTAAAGTATTTTATGATCTTTTGTTTTTAATATTCTTGTTAGACTTGTATCATACATTTTTTATTAGTTTTCAAGTTTTATGAGTTCAGACAGAATGAACTCGACAAACAAAAAAGAATAACAGCTACAGGTGAATACATTGGTGATAGTCGATTAAGACATCAGCAATGCAGTGTTCATATCAAAGCATCTACACGTTTCACACTGTTACAGGGAAATACAGTGAGTTGAGTTCATGCCCATAAGAGCGAGTGCAAAAGGCCCTAAGTAGCAAGATACAATTGTAGGATGGTTAGATTGAATATTGTATTCTAGTCTGTGAGATCTCTGAGTAGTGGCAGCATATATTTCACTGGCATAGAATGCTTACTCTGATGTGTGGGTTGGGCTAGAGGAGTTCGATAGTTTAACATCGCCGTCTTCAGCAGTATGGAATAAAAAGGCCACAGATATCTTAGGGGGATATTCACAAGAACGTGTGCTAAACAACACAAAAAAATGTTAACGCAACTTTACACATCGCAGCCTATCATGGGAAAATAACCCCGTGTCAACGTGGAATTCACAACAAGGCGGTACCATGCGATAGTCTGCCGAAACCGCGGACAATGTCCGCGATACAACAACCGCGACGGTGATAAAAACACAAACCTCAACGCGAAAAAACATGCGATGGGCCAAAGCGCGATGAGGAAATCAGCGATAAGCAGCGCCAGTCCTGCAATACACACATGGCAGGTGGGAAAAACCACTATAAAAGTAGAAAAAACACACAAACACAAAATGACCAACACCGAAGCACCATGGAGGCAGCCGGAGCAGGCACAGAGGACGAGCGCAACCCCACAAGCACCCCGGACGACCAGCCTGGGACCTCGGGGACAGGGAAGGGCAAGGACAAGAAGAAGAGGAAGACGAAGTTCAGTCCGCAGGAAAACAGGATCCTGGTCAAGGAGGTGATGGAACACCATCAACAACTGTTCGTCACCTCCAACGTGTCATTGGGCACCAAAAATGGAATATGGTGGGACATCGTGGACAAGGTGAATGCCGTCGGAGAGCACAAGAGGTCAATGTACGAGGTCAAGAGGCGATGGATTGACATCAAGCGCAAGACCAAGGAGAAACTCACAGGCAACCAGAAGGCAGCAATGCAGACTGGAGGTGGGAGCGCAGCGCCACAGCTGGAGCTGGATGACATGGAGGAGCTGGTGTCGACAGTCAGGTACTGGGGTGACGGGTGGAGATGGCCACAATGGCACACATGCACAATCAAGCAGAGCACAGTGCATACCCACAATGACTCTGGATCATGGCCCTGATCCACAGACTGTCACAATGTACAATGCCATGCTGTCTGAATGTGAACCTGTACCATGCGGCTACATACATGCGGACACATTGTAATACACCATCTCCCCTTCACATTGCAGGGGCACAGTCAACACCTCCTGCAGAGCAGTCCCAGCCACTCTTCACTGATGACAAGGAGGACACCCCCAGCATTGACACCCAAGCCCTCCAAGACATCATTGACATCATCCGTACCTCACCTCCAGGATCAGGGCAGCCCAGCTGCATCGAGGAGACCCCACCCACTACCCAAACCACCCAGCAGGAGGCACCCACAGCCCCGGCAGTCTCCCAAGACCCCCAGGAACAACACATGGCCTTCCGACGCCGTGTGCTGGAGGGCCAGAGGGAGGCGGCTGAGCAGGTGCGGGTGGGGTTCGACCTCATGGCTACCAAATTGGACGCCATCCATGGGTGTCTAGGTCCCATCAGGGACCAGCTCCAGTCCCTAACGGACACCCACGGCCCGCTCCATGGTCTCCAACGAGCCCTGACTGACATCGCTGGAGTCATGACTCGGAGACAAGAACACCTGTCCGCTCAGAGTGGCTCCAGCGATCCCAGCCATGAGCTGGCACACATGCGGAGGCTCATGGAGGACATGGTGCGGATGGAGGCGGAAAGGATGGCAGCCACCGCTGCACATCAGCGAAATGTAGCTGGGATCTACCATGCCCTGCAGATCCTCTTCATGGCATTGCTGCCACAAGGCGTGTCGATGATGAATGCTGCTGCCCCCACACCATCCACATCTCCGCCCCCTAGTGTGTCAGTGCCTCCCAGTGTGGCAGGCATATCCACTCTGGCACCTGATGTGTCACTGCCACACAGTGCGGCCGACAATCCTCCTCCGGCCCCTGATGTGTCAGTGGCACACAGTGCGGCCGACAATACTCCTCCGGCCCCTGATGTGTCAGTGGCACACAGTGCGGCCGACAATCCTCCTCCGGCCCCTGATGTGTCAGTGGCACACAGTGTGGCTGACAATCCTCCTCCGGCCCCTGATGTGTCAGTGGCACACAGTGCCGCAGCCGGTACTGCAACACCCACAGGTGGGGCAGAGCACACATCCGAGGACGTGGATGGGATTGAGATCAGAAGGAGGCACTAGCATTCATTTCCGCCACCTTGCCTGTTTCTGCTTGGTGCCGCACATGGCCCCATGACCTTCCACTGACCCCGATACACTCCGCTGCACTCATCTTGGACCGCGACATGGACTGCCATATCCTGTTTGATGACCAATGACACGGCGACCAGACTGCGGACTGTACCCTTCCTCTTCCGCAGTACTTGTCATCCCTGGATGGACTCTGGCTGGCCCTCCACAGGCCCATATTGTGTAGTGTGCTTGGCATGGCCCTGTACCGCTCCAGCTGCAAAACTCCACTGGATGTTCAATAAACATCCAGAAACGCACTGCTGTGTCATGTCTTTCATCATTCATGTATGAATGTGTGGATGAATGTAGGGACAGTGATTTCCCGTACGTCAATGATGCTCATCTAGTGGGATGCCAGTCACAGTGTGCTACATTGCCTATTGTGTTCCGGTTGCCGTGGACACTACAACAGGGACACACGCATTAGTCACTTCCTTGTCCGGACATGGACTGAACCACGCCCAGAGCCCCCGAGTCATTGTTGCAAGCCCTGCGCTGGTCCAGCGTACGCCAGGCCAGACCACTCCGCTTACGCTCCGAGGGGGGGCCCACATAGCTACATGTCGCAGGCGTACACGCTGGTGGTATGCAGGTCACTGGTCTGGTTGTCAGCATGTCACGGCCACTCCCTGAGGGCAGGTTTGCACACACACCACACCCATCCGGCACAGGCGTTACAGGCCACGTGACCCCGCCAATATAAGGGGCCAACAACATCACATTCCCCACTGCCGGTGGTGACTGGATGACAGACGCTCCACGGTGCTCAATCATAAAGGGCCCATGAGTTGTGGCGCAAAGGGTTGGTCGCACCCGAGGTCTTGCGCCCGTCACAGGCCTACCACCACGTGGCGCTGACTGGGGTTGCACAGGGTTAGTGGCACCGGAAGCCTTGCGCCCGTCACAGGCCTACCACCACGTGGCGCTGACTGGGGTTGCACAGGGTTAGTGGCACCGAAATAGCTGAGCGGGTGTGCAGCCTGCGATGATGACGTGTGCACTGATGTGGTCTCTGCCATTGATGCCTCAGGACTCAGCATCATGTGTGGGACCTGCTGGGCCGGCGGGCGGGTCCACATGATGTGGACCATGCCATGGTGGCGGGACCAGGGCCTGGAGCTTGCACGGGCATGTGGTGTGCCCACTGGTTGACACACCGTTGGCGGCAGGTGAGCAGTGGGCCCGGGGTGCGCAAGTGCGGACAGCCAGCGCTGGCCGGCGGGAGGGGGTAGGGTGCGGCTGCATGCGTGCACAGGGACGGACAGGCATTGTTGCCGTATGCTGTGTGATGGACTCTGCCATGATTGACTCTGGCCTCGATTACAGATTGCAGACCTGGTGGCTTGCAGTGTATCCCGGCACGTGGTTGGAGACACACCGGTGGCAGCAGGTGAACAGTGGGGCCTGGGTGCGCAGGGGCGGTGGTGTCTCTCTCTCTCTCCCTTCCTTCCCTCTCTCTCTCACTCTCTCTCTCCCTTCCTTCCCTCTCTCTCTCACTCTCTCTCCTTTCCTTCTCTCTCACTCTCTCGCCTTTCCTTTCCTTCCCTCTCTCTCACTCTCTCTCTCTCTCCCTTCCTTTCCTTCTCTCTCTTTCTCTCTCTGCCTTTCTTTCATTCTCTGTGTCTCGCTCCTTTGATGTGCGCATGGCACACGTTCTGATTTTGTGCTTTATTTTCCAGGCTGTGACATCGAGATTGTCCCGGACGGACCCGACAGGAGTCTTCCACATTGGTGTTTTGTGTTGTATTTCAATAAAGTTTTTGGTTGTTACTTCAGTGCTGTGTGACTGTTTCTCGTTCTTCTGGCCACACATGTGTGTTATTTTTTGACAATGTGCATCATCATGCGCTTTTTGTGGCTCTTGTGTCGTGCACGGTATGTGTATGTCCGGGGTGGTCGCGGGGGGGGTGCTGGGGGTGGTGGCGGTGGGTGTTGTGGCCCTCATGGGTATCCGAGCTGCATGATCATTGTCTCCATGGCATCTGTGGGTCTTCAGGTGTGGCTCTTGGCTGGGCTTCCTTTCATGCTGCAGGTAGTCGTCCTGCTTAACACCAGCAAAAGGCAGGTGTTTAAATCACTGGTGCTACCGCGGCTTATCGCCTGTTTTTGGTTCGCATCGCAGATCTGGCAGTTCGTTGTGAAAGTGGTGTTGTGGTTTTTTCGTGTGTTTTTGCACGGGAACGCCTACTCTGCATCTCATTAGGGTTAGTTGGTGGTGTCCACCGTGGAGATACATTTTGGGGCAGTTATCGCGGGAATACTGGCGATGTCTGCAGTTTGCACCCACTTGTGAATGGGGTGTTGAATCTATCTCCACTTTGGATGCGTTAAGGTGGAGATAAATCGGCTGTAGGTCCTTGTGAATATGCCCCTAAGACTTATGGAAGGGGATGAAGAGGAGGATGACGATGACGAGGTAGTTATGGTGGAAGGTGACACAGAGGAATCTGGCATTGCTATTCAACCAGCTCCGAGGGATGTGGCAAAGGTAGCACCGCCACCAGCTCCCATATTTGCAAAGCCCCAGCTGAGACCTGCACCAACCCCTGCCTCAGGAGAAGCAGAGAGGCCCACCTACCTCCAGCTCTTCTTCAGGCAGTGGCAGTGGCCCAGTAAAAAAGTACTCCTCCCCAGTTTGGGCCTTTTTTTCAGTTTGCAAAGAAGGGGAGCACATTGCTGTATGTACCATTTGCCACTCAAATGTTCATCGAGGTAAGCCTGGTATACATTATGGTACTGGAGGCCAGTCGACTCATATGAAAAAACTCCACACAATCAAGTGGGAGGAGAACCTTAAAAAAATTGCTGAACGTGGTTGTGTTGAGAGCCAGGAAACTTCAGCTACAAGTCCAATCACAGTGGAAGGTGATGATGAGGAAGAAGAGGTTGACATCTTCACACAGAGCTGCACTGTCCCCAGCAGTGTGCCAGCAGATTCACCCACCTCTGCGACTTCACAATGGCACAAGAAGACTCAGAGTGAGATGGACACACCACAGCAAACAGTGACTGTCCCACTACCACAACGCACATTGAGTCTATCACTAGCATCTACTTCTCAAAAGATGCTTCTGCCAGTGCCCTAAGAAAAGAAGAAAATCCAGGCTACTATTATGGGCATGTTTAGGCAGGAGGGGCTCAATGAGCAAAACCACCCAACTGCACGTTTGTACAGTGGGAAGCTGGCAAAAATGTTAGCGCTAGACATCCTCCCTTTATCTTTTGTGGAAGGAGTGGGAATTTTAGAATTTGTGGCAGACATTTGCCCAAAATGGAAGGTACCAAGTAGGACCTATTTTGCCAGAGTGGCTGTTCCAGTGCTGCATCACGATGTGCTGGAGTTGGTTGGACAAGCTTTGCAGCAAAGTGTCGTTCACACCATCCACCTGACGGCAGACATGTGGACCAATTGTCAGGCGACTGATTACATGTGCATCACTGCACACTGGATCTCTTTTGCAGGGGTAAAGCAAAAGATATCTTCAGGTCTTGACCCTGAATAAAGTTTTAAGAGCGTTCAGCGGCATGCAACAGTGGCCATGTTCGCTATGGAGAAATCACATACAGCTGTAAATATCTTGGAGAAATTTAACAGCAAGGTGTATGAATGGCTATGACCCAGAGGTCTTAGAATTGGATTTGTTGCCACGGACAATGGCAGTAACATAGTCGAGGCCATGTCAGACAGAGGCTGTTTCAGGGTCCTGTGTTTGGTCCATTGCATCAACCTGGTGGTGCAAGACTTCCTCAAAAAGAAAGACATAGTCAGTAACATACTGAACACCTGCAGAAGAATCTGCACTCATTTCAGCCATTCTTTTAAAGCCCGGAAGCAGCTGCAGATTATTCAGCATAATAATAGAGCACCAGTTAAATCCCTCATACAGGAGGTGCCAACACATTGGAACTCCACCTTTTACATGTTGCACGTCTGTTTGAGCAGTACAAAGAGATCAATGACTATGTCATTCAAAGAAGAGGGGATGCAGTTGGGAAAGCTATGACCATGGATGTGGTCTAATGGGGCCTAGTCAAATGACTGACACAGATGCTACTCCTTTTTGAGGTTTTCACATGGGAAGTTAACAAGGAAGACAGTACGATGGGCCAAGCTATCCTGTTGTTGCATCTCCTACAAGACCAGGTAAAGAAGGTGTCTGAAAGGTTAGCTCCCGCAGGTGGGAAGGAAAACACAGAAGCGCATGCCTTGGTTGAGATCTTAGACCTTCACTTGGCTTCTAATATAAGGCTGCAGCATGACATCATCAAGTCCAAAGAGTACATCTGTGCCACACTACTTGGTCCACGGAACAAAAAAATTCTGCCCACTTTCATTCTGTTATCTGAAGGGGATGTTTTAAAATACAGGAGGTGGATTGTAGAGCAAGCTGGAGACTTGGATGAAGAATGGCTGGAACTTTGAGTCCCATCCTGCAGTTCTGGGGTGCCGCCCTCAACTTCAAGAGACAGCAGTCTTGTCTCACAGCAGCCAACAACACCATAAACCAGAACACCTGCAACAACAGCAACAGAAGGACTGGACCCAACCTCTGTATTGTATTGGCTTCAATTGTCAGGGCACAATTCCAGTGCAGAGGCGATGGCAAAACAGGCATGTGGCAGCAACAATGACCATCCACAGGTTGTTCCCGGAGATCTGGATGATCCAAAAGAGATCTATGTAGATCAAAATACATTGATGTAATGGTATGGGAAGATGCGTCAATGACCAGAGATCAGCAGGCTGGCAATAAAGTATCTGGCTTGTACTTCACCAGTGTGTCTGCTGAACGTGTGTTCAGTGCAGCTGGTGTGGTTGTCAAAGTGAGAAGGACCAGTCTCTCGCCTCAAAATGTGGAGAGATTTACTATGATCAAAATGAATCAACATTTTATACCACACAATTACACCATTCCTGTGTCAGCAGCACAGGAGGAGGAGGGTGATTGGTCTGAAATTGAATCAAATGTGTTAGCTGACCAACTTCTGGGTGAACCACTTGAGTTTGAGGACAAACTCTACTTCCCAGACTAAGTATGCCAGTGCCCCAAAGAACTTTTACATTTTTTCTTGTTGAACTTAGTTTTGTTTCTTTGCAAAAAAACAAAAACAAAAAAATTAGCTAGAGGAACATTATTACTTTTGTGTCAGATTTATTCTGTCCCACCTTTTTTATTAGTCACATATATATTGCCGGATTGCAGTTGCACCAGTGTGCGTTGAAGAAGCCTCCAAAATTCCTTCATGACATTAGGTCAATGCCTGCCCCCTCACATGCCTATTGTCTAACGCCTATCCCCTTTTGCATTACTTAGGACTAGAAGGGCTGCCCCATTAAATCATTTATTATCTATAAGACTGCCTGCCAATACCAAAATCGAAGGTGTTGCCTGCATCAAAGATGATTGAATACCTAATACCTAAACTGCCCCTGCTTGGATTGGAAGAGGAAACTTCAACTATTGCAATGGTGAGTGACTGATTGCATGAGTGATGATTTAAGTTGATTGATGATTCATGTGGTGGCAGACAGTGAGGGAGGGTGTTGAACTATAATGTGGGAACTTGCATGAGATGACTGATTTGCAATGTTTGGGGCCTGAGGGGTGGGTGATCATTTTTCACCTGGAGGTGATTGGCCTTCACAAACTTACTTAGCAAAAATGAATTAACCTGTATGGTCTGCTCCTATGATCCTTCTGTTTTTTTCATCATCTAGGGTGGTTGCTCCAGACAATTGTTTTATTTGCAAGACTATCAAATTCCAATCTATTGCTTCCATTAAAGGGGAGAAAGTGAACCTACCACCGTGCTTGGAGTGGAACAGGTAACCATTGCACCAATAAGTGATCAGATTATCAAGTGACTGTGAGTGATGATTAATGTGGAGGCTGAAAGTGAGGAAGGGTGTGTTGAACTGTAATATGGGAAATTTCTTCAGATGATTATTGATTTACATTGTTTGGGGTTTGAGTGATCAACGCTCATTTTTCTTCCCTGTAAGTGATCTGCCCTTTCACACTTAGCCAGATTTAATTGCAGGGTGTTCTCCTTTTTCCTGGTTCATCAGAGAACAGAACAGTCACTTTTGTTAACAAACAAAAATCTATGTAAAATACTGCAATTCTTTTTTCTACTTGCTTGGGTCATCGTGATTCATGATGATGATGACTGTCTGGGACAGAGTTACTCATAGTCAGGAGGAGGATCATGGAAGAACTCAGGGCAGGAGCTGCAGGACTACCTCCTTGACTCTAAAATACAGTTTCTGTTTTACAATCCGCAGGTCTTCTTCTAGTCTTCTTCACAAACATAAGGCAAAAGCTAGCTGAGCTAAACAACACGCCTGCTTACCTACCGGACCAGTGCAGACAGGCCCCAAAGAGTGGACATTCCCAAGGAGAATGCAGATGCACCACCCAATTTTGCAATACCGTCTCATTTTTCTTTTAACAATCAAATTAACTAAGAGAAGCGGGTGGGTGGGTTCCCTCCCCAACCTAGAAGAGAAAAGATGAAGATATCAGATAAATTGGGTCTCGGGGCAGAAGAACTGTTTGCAATGCATTTATCTGTACTCTTACATACTCCTTGTTGGCGAATGATGTGCTGCTGCTTATTGCCCAGATGAATGTTGGCCTTCTGTTGTAGTGTTTGTCTTTGTCAAACCTTTCCCAAAATCGCCTTACCCATCCATTCATCAAACCCCTAACCCTCTTTCCCCAAGCTGTGTGATTTATTGAGGTGTGGCTTGAATTACACCATCAATGGATCACACACTTGGTGGGCCAGATGTGGTGAAAGCCACACGAACTTACTGTAGAATCTTCTAAGGAGTAGCTCACACCAGCTCATTACCAACCCGTGCATTAAAAATGATCCATATTTTAGATATAGAATGAAGAACATCAGTCATCAGCATCATCATTCAGGCCTTTTGTTGCCCAACCATAAATGCCTAAACTAAGCTTGTCTACTCCAAACTTTGAGTCCATTTTTATAACTTGATGATTTCACAAATAATACTGCTAGCTCTACATTAGCCAAAACTTACTAGTATTACTGTGTATTCTTATTTAGCACGATCAGGCATTCTCATTGTGTCATTACGTAGCAATCAGGTGGTGTCAATTCTTTGTAAATCTTTGATAAATATATAACCCACTAACTCAGTATTTTTACATCCATTTAGTTGCATACAATGGATAATAAATCATTCAGATCAATCCTACAGTTGGAGCTCACCTGGGTGGAACTGGAAGTGGGACCTCGCTTGTGAAGTTGTGATGCCTCCCCTGTTATTTCTGCATGTATATTCAGGTAAGACAACTAACATGGATGAAATTTAACTTAGTAAGAAACAAATTAGCTGCTACTGTTTTTTATCTAGGTAATTGTACACAATATAGGTCCTCATGGCAGCATTCCCCATAATGGTCAAGATAATTAGAGAAGTATAAGCCTAGACTCTATAACTAAGTTAAAAGCACATAAACAGGCTGCGTAAAAGAACTTGAAGGCATCAGTACAAAGTAAAATTAAAGAAACTACTTCAGGCATAAATTTATATTGAAAAAAATAGTTTCCCTTTTATTAATTTACAAAGAATTCCACCCTCTCCACCCACACAACATGCCCACCCCTCTCCCCAAACAAAACTGAGCCAAGTCCCAAAACTCAAAATGTCCAAGAAAAAGTTTCTCCAGTCCCAACTCCCTTCCCACCCTTTCCACTCAGCCCCAATAAACAACAAATCCCTCCTACCAAAACAAAAAATTTAGTAAAAGGGCTAAAAGAGGGCACTATGGATGTCAGTCTGGAGCTGTCCAGGCTCTGCTCCATCGTGGTGAGCAGGCCCCCAATGGTGTCCAACCACTGCAGGATGCGGCGCAGCAATGACCTGTTGTCAGTGTGGTGGGGGTGGAAGCAATTGGCTGGCGGCGGTGCCGGCAATGGATGGCCGTGAGGCTGAGGGGGACCGGCTGCTCTGATGCCCGGCTGTTGTGCATTCATTTCCCACAAACACAAGAGAGTCACCCTTATATTGAAAAAAGGAACAGGGTAGTATAAACTCTAAGAAAGCTTTTTTACACTATTGAAGGCTCATAAAAGCGTGTGGTTATACATCCAATTTTTCTGCTAAATATTCTTTTGGAAGCATCTTTAATTGCCAAAAAAAAGAGGTGTATGATTATGTTCATCTGTTTCCCAAAACAAATAATGATTGGCTATTGGTTTTGGTATCTGTTGCCCTACCCAGCATATACATACACATACATATGATTAGGAGGAAAAAGGGTATTCTTTTCTTGTAAGAGTGCATTAATTTCCTCCTCCTCCTCCTCCTCTTCCAGGAACACCAGCCACCGGTAATCCAGCTTTATATGCTCCAGCTTCTGCCACTGCAAACGGGCCGCTATCTCCTGCCTGTCAGGTGGTCCGGCTAGACCAGCATGAGCAGCTATATTGAGAAAAACAAAAAAGACAAATTGTAAATAGTGCTCTGTGCTCAGTACATTGCTGGTGCCCTAGAGCCATTGGAATTTATTTGATGTGATTATGATTAAGCCTGAGCAGAGTTCACTGAGTTTTACTCCACGGAACTCCACAAAGTGCCAGAAAAACTCTGCTTTGCTCCACAGAGTTCCGTCAGCGGTGCAGTCTGTTAAGTTGTACTGCTTGCACCGATTTTTAGTGCCAAGAGTTTATCTTGCACTGAAAAAACAGCATGAACGGCACTATGCATCGCGCCAGAGGGCACTGCTGCTTTCTGCCACTCGAGTAGACATTCTACTCGAGCGGCAGCTTCCTCAAAGCGAATGGCAGATTTCTCAACACGAGTGGTCGTGACCTGCCACGACAGCCCGCAATGAGAAATCTTGCCAGGAGGAGATCTAATGCGTTATGTTTTCTCGCAAGCACTCACCAACTTACCGTTGGCAAGCCGCTCAAGAAAAAAACTGAGCTCCGTTTCACTCGCCGAGTTTTTCGGAACTCAACACGGAGCGCGGAGTAGGCAAAACTCCGTGAATTCCGCCGACGGAGCGAAATTCTTCGCCCACCCCTAATTATGATTAGGAGAGTCACAAGGCCAATTTTATGTTTTACCCACACATGTTGCCAAACATAAAAAAGCACTGACTGTGTAGCAGAAAAGTATTAACAGGCAGAGAATAACATCACAAGATTTTTAAAAAACTGTGATTTTATTAGTTTTTTTCTCCTAAAGGCTTTTCAAGTAACTATAAACAGAGTCACACACTTTGAGTTGAAAAATAAATTACTTCTCACAAATGAGTACGGCATTATGCACTATAAGACTTACAAGTTGTGTGTGGTGCTAAAATAATGAAGCCATGCTCATCGCTAGACAGTGCCTGAGCTAGTTTGCTACTGTCTGCAGCTGTAGTTGACAATTATATATTTTTAATTCCAATGGCCCTGCTCTTTGCCAAATGCAATTCTCTTTCTATCCTGTCTCCAAAGAGACAGATGAACAATATATAAGATACTACGTCACACACCTCAAGTATGAAATGCGGATATTAATATATTATATTGTCTGCCGTAACTAGATGTTGAGGAAAATGAATTTAATGGACTGCACTGCAGGTAAAGGAACGGGCTATATAGATTTTATTTGGTACATTCGTCACTGTGTATCCCATACGCCAAACTTGACATCAAATCATGCACTTACTCCCACTTTACTCTATTGCCTCGCCCGCCATCACTTATTTCCAACAAATTCATTTGCTGGGCAGTAACCAAGAAAAGGAAACTCGATTTTCTCTACTGCAGGGGGTAGGGTAGAGGGATTAGACAGGTAGAGTGGAGCTTTTCTTATATATAATAGAGGGGCCACTACACTGATCATCGATTCACCGTCTTTGGCTTATTCAGTCACGGTACCATTCGAAAGGGAAACATTTTAACAAGTATAAATTAAGTCTGTTATGGGAAACCATGAAATATATTCTGGAATTGCTTCTCATGGGTATAGCATTAATTTTGTGGCACATGCCAAGAATGGATTTTCCAATTTGATAGGCTTGAATGGAAGAACTTAGGAAAAAATAAAGGAGTGAAGTACTAAGAAGTGACTGAGTGGGCAAAGGGACAACACACCTTGTGTGTTCGGTTTGCAGTGCATTGAAAATATTGTAAATGCCGAATTAACTGAAGCAGACTCACATTACACAGCCAACACTGCAGTCACAAATTGATTGACCCATACTGCCCTTCGGTCATAGTTGGCAAAGTTGCCATGGGCAGGGAGGGGACATGATGAATGATGGGTAGGATAGATCTGGCTCACTTAACAAATTCATTGAGACAAGGGAGTAGAACAAAGAATACACATATATAACTCCCACTTAGAACCATAGCTTTGAATTATATTGATAACCCAACACAAACCAAGTAAGCAAAGTAGGTGAGCGGCATGCTCCTCATGAGAAGAAGAGCTGCCTTGCTTATTCATCCAAACAATCCAAATATTCAGTCATCCTTTCATTCCAATTCACTCATTGCCACCATGATTAAGCTTTACTTTCTCCCATCCAGTCTTTCACCAATATTTCCAGTACATTATCCACTCATTCAATAGCATTCAATAGCAACTCTTTCTTCAAACCATCCCTTTGCCCATCTATCCCTTTACCCACCCGCGCACCATTTAACCCATCCACCCTTTCACTCATATACCATTTCAAAGCTCATTATGTGAGATTTTGCTGCGTTGCGGATAGAGGAGGCCATAATAACTAAGCTGGGGGGTTCACTGTCATTTTTGATGATGACAAGTACGCCATGGCACTAGCTAGTGAGCTTAGTAATTGCAAGAAATTATGTGACTTACCAGTGCCCATCCCTGCTGCCACTCCTCCCCCTCCAACTGGCCCGTCTCCTCCTGCAACAGCACTGTAGCCGGCATCACAGATGTTCTGTGTGGCCAGAATAAAACATTACATATAATTTAGATCCCAGATACGCAACCACAAATACAACTGCAATGCAGCACTACAGCTCAGTTAGCATGTCAGTATCTTCCAAATATCACTCTGGGCATTTGATCACAAAGTTAGACAAGTCAGGCATGGAATAATGGTCAATGAAAGACATATGGTGTTGGTTGGCAAATGCAATGTGAGTGGGACCTCATACTTTTTTTCCAGCCTTGCTTCACTGTCATTGGAAAGTGCTGGTATACTGTAACTGTAAATGAACGAGTCTGCAGCACACCACTACAATGGGGGGTATGGGGGTGCTCCATGATGACCGTTACCACTCTCTTGTGAACTGAACTTTGTTAGAGTTAGGCATAAGCAGGAAAAGGAAAACCTTCTCATCAAACATACATGGTGATTTTTATTTAAAATTCTAGCTCACTGGGGCTTGCTATGTGAATTTTCATGATAGACAGCACCAACATTCCAATACCCCAAGATTCTACCCTAAGAAGTCAACAACAATCATACAATGACTTACTGGGATCAGCAGAGCCCTCTGCAGCAGCGCTGGTGGTCGGCGCCGGCTGACCAGCTTCTCCCAGACCCCCAGGAACGTCCCTCTTCTTGCCCTTGGGTGCTGATGAAAGAAATTAAGAAGATAAATAAAAATAGATTAGTGATTCAGTTAGTAATCTCCACAAAATGTTTTATGAAAAGCAGTTACATACCTCACTAAAACAGATCACCTATAGTACTACTAGTTTCGACTCAAGTCTATTGACTGTCGTTAAATCCATATTCCAAATTTCCTTAACAAAAACTACATTTGGAACTAATGTATTGCAATGAATGAACTTTGATTCTATTCCCATTTCTCAACACCCTTGATGGAGCAACTCATTCTCCCTTTTTCAATGCAGAGATGCATACTTCACATCACTGTGAATTCAATTAAATAACCTGGAACTGTTCAAGCTACATAAACAAATTCACAGAGAGAACGCGCTACTCACTGATTCACTATAGTGACATGAGAACAGTCTGCAATGGCTTCTTAATTAATCAGCCAAAGCAAGTGCCTGATAAGTGAGTCAGTGTGATTAGGTAGTGTTGAACACCTGCCAAGCAGAAACTAGAAGCTGGATCACACAATAATATACCAGCGTAGACCAAACATAACGTACCTCTGAGAGTGACCAGCATTCTATTCAGAATTATTTTTTAGCATTGTAAAACACAAGCACAACAAATAATTAATACTCACCAAGCCCCAGAATCTTGACGCCTAGCAGTCCTGTTCCCAGTCCAGAATGTCCACCCAGTGGTGGGCCAGCTGCTGGGCGGTGCACTAAACCTGGCTGGCATGCCACACGCACCAGCGCACTGTTCCCCAGCGCCGCCGCCTGCAGGTGGTAGCCGCTACCAGGCATGCCACCTGCTGGCAGCATAGAGGGGAGGTGGCGCTGCACACAAAAAACTAGTGCTGCCACCTCCTCCTCTCCAAAGATTGCCTGGGGCTGCAAACCTTGGCAGCGGCACCGCCCACAAGGAAGTCATCCCTCTGTCATAGAGCTAAGTAGGCTAGAAACAATAAGAAGGTAAAGGAAGGGACTGTAAAGAAATAAGGAAGGAAGGTGAAATAAAGTCAAAAAGTCACAAAAACTCAAAAAATGTGCACAAAAACAAAATACACAAACACAAGCACACACGCTATTATAAAAAATAAAAAATTGGGGTAGAAAAGTAATAAAGGAGGAGGATTACAAAGATTAGGCACATATTTAGACACAGCACCATAACAGAGAGCAGAAAAACAAGATGGCCACGCCCATGCAGACCCCGTGGTGCAGTTCACGTGCGATTTTGTAGCGCAAGGACACACTCTGCATTCCCAACGCAAACAGGTGTGCCGGCAACCTCTACCCACAAGCGGTACTCTGCGTAGCACAGCTGAGTTTTTTTTCGACTCCGTTGAATTCTACATAGTAGGACTCCGCGAACTCCACCCACCCCTAGTAAAGGCATGTATGCTAAAGGCATCTGGTTGTTATAGAAATGTACCGGCAGGTACAAAACCTATTCTCCTACACACACACACAAATATTGTTTTATATATATGCATAAATATAGAAATGTGCATGTGTATATAAATATATATATGTATATGTATATATATATATATATATATATATATATATACATATATATATACATGTATATATATCCTTAAAAAACCCAATCCCCTCAAACCTTACCCACCCTAAACCCTTAAATTATCCTTGCCATCTGAAAACCCATACCCACCCTATACCCTTAAATTACCCTTGCCACCCACAAACCCATGCGCACCCTAAAAATTCCCTTGCCACACAAAAACATATACCCACCCTAAACCCAAACAATTCCCTTGCCACCCAAAAATGCATACCCACCATAAACCCTAAAAATGTCCTTGCCTCCCAAAAACCCATACCCCTCCTAAACTCCAAAATTACCCTTGCCATCCAAAAACCCACACCCACCCTAAACCCTAAAATTACCCTTGCGACCCAAAAACCCATACCCACCCTAAACCCTAAAATTGCCCTTGCCACCCAAAAATCCATACCGCCATAAACCCTAAAATTACCCTTACCACCCCAAAACTGATACCTACCCTAAACACTAAAATTACCCTGGACGCCCAAAGACCCATACCCACCCTAAACCCTAAAATTTCCTTGCCACCCAAAAACCCACACCCACCCTAAACCCTAAAATTACCCTTGCTACCCAAAAACCCATACCCACCCTAAACTCTAAAATTGCCCTTACCACTCAAAAATCCATACCCCCTAAACCTTAAAATTACCCTTACCACCCAAAAACCCATACCTACCCTAAACACAAAAATTACCCTGGACTTCCAAAAACCCATACCCACAATAAATCCTAAAATTTCCTAGCCACCCAAAAACCCTTACCCACCATAAACCCTGAAAATTCTCTTGCCACCCAAAAACCCTTACCCACCCTAAACCCTTAAAATATATACATATATATATATATATATATATATATATATATATATATATATATATATATATATATATATATATATATATATATATATATATATATATATATATATATATATATATATATATATATATATATATATATATATATATATATATATATATATATATATATAGTCGCCAGGAGGTAATTATAGTTAGGACCTAGTTTCCATAGGAAAAGCATTTTTTGACTTGCCTATAACTTTGGCTTTGTTTGACCAATCTGCATGAAATTTTCCAAAAAAGTGTCAAAGTAGGTTCTGCGTCATGGAAAGTTTGGGCGTGATCCGTGCAGAGGGGACCGATAAATAGGGACGCGAAATAAGGGTACATTTGTAATGTTAATTCCCATGGGAACACGCTGTAAAACCTACAGCCCGAACCGCTGGACGGAATTACACCAAATTTGACAGAACAGTAGATGTTATTATGTAGATAGTGCTTTTTGTTATTTGGTTCAAATCCGTTCAGTAGGTTTTGAGAAATTAAAACCAAACTATATACTGATATCTCTGGTCACCGAAATTTCATGGCGGCTTTGCGATGGTCGCTGATATATCAAGACGATTTCGCGGTAGATCGCGAATGAGCACATCAACAGGAATGCTCAGATTGGCTGGGCTAACCTGAACAGAAATTTGCGGCCACCATTTTATCGATCGGGAACAGTTCCCGGGGCTGAAAATTTCCATGAAAACTAACATAAGGGGTCAGGGTGGAGGTACTCTGACCCTGTTAGTGACACAAGTTATGCATCCAAAATTGATTTATTTGATCACGCGCAATATTTGTGACGACGCAGCGAATGCCAGCGCGGCCCACTGTGTATCATCGTGAATATCACAGCGACACCGTGAATATTGGTGGAAATATAAAACAAAAAGTATCTATAAATACATACCGCGCTGGTCACAGTCACAGATTCATGTATTTACTCACATATCCACTCAGACACTCATACACTCACTCACATATCCACTCGCACACTTAAGCATCTAGTCACATACCCACTCAGATACTCATGCACCAACGGACATACCCATTCTGGTACTCATGCACCCACTTACAGACTCACTTGTAGGCTGACACTCCCATGTACAGACCCACTCAGAGAATCACCCACCTATTTAAGGACCCGCTCATTGACTTATGTGCACAGTCTCATACCCACTTAGAGACTCTTACACCCACTCACAGACCTACCTGGGCACTCATGCACCCACTCACAGACCCACTCAGATACTCATGCACCCACTTGCAGACTCACTCACACAGTCACATATGTACTCACAGACCCACTGAGACACTCATACACCCACTCATAGATCCACTCATATACTCACACACCCACTCACACACCCATACAGTCACTCACACACTTCTGCACTCAGTCAGTCACTTATTCACTCAGAGACTTACACACCCACTCACAGACTCACTCAGATATACATGCAGCCACTCACTCACCAACTCAAAGACTCACCCAGACACTCACCCTCCCAGTCACAGACCCCCTCAGACACTCATGCATGCACCCATTCACTCATCCACTCAGAGATTTATACTCTCACTCACAGACCCATTGAAACACTCATAAGCCCACTCACAGATCCACTCAGACACTCATACATCCACTCACTGACCCACTCAGATACTCACACACCCATACAGTCACTCACAGACCCACACAGAGACTTATGCACCCAATCACTCATACACTCAGACACCCACTTAGACACTTATGTGTCCACTCACAGATCTAGTCAGACAGTCATGTACTTACTTACAAATACACAAAGGCACTCATGCACCTAGTCAAAGATAAGTGATAGACTCATGCAACCAATCACAAACACACCGCAAACAAGATAAATGCATTTTGGATGCACTTTTTTCGACAAATGTATACAATGGGGAAAGTTAAATCAATATCTTACTAAACAGCTAGACTCAAACTTTAAATAAAACATATCTATATATGTTTTACTCTCTATCAAACACACACAGTATTCACGACCACCGACGTCATTGCAACTGTCCGGTATTGGCACGAACAAAGAAAATGCATTTCAGATGTACTTTTTTCGAGAAATGTATACAAAGGGGAAAGTTAAATAAATATCTTACTAAACAGCTAGACTCAAACTTTATGTAAAATACGTCTATATATGTGTTTCACACTTTGTCAAAAATACGTGGTATTCGCTGTGTGTCCTCAGCAATCTTAATGTCATCAGTGATGACACTGCCAATCCCATGAGTGATGTAATATGTGAGGTCATGAGCAGTGTATTGCGGAGGCCCGAGTTATAGTTAGCTCAGCTAATTATAACTGCTGAATTTCTCTGGTTTTGTACGAGGGCAATGTCAACCTAACTATAACGTCCCTGTAACCTTTGGTTGTATATATATGTATATATATGTATGTATATATATATATATATATATTTATATATATATATATATATATATATATATATATATATATATATATATATATATATAACACTAAGGGCCTCATTTGGATGTCGGGCGGAAAGCCTGCGACCACAGTTTGGAGGCTGTGGTCAGAGGCTTTCTGACAGACATCCAAGGTTTGACTTCGAAGGGCCTAATAACAATGTAGGTGGTTGGAAGTCAAACCGGCCTGTCATTCCGGCTGGCTTCCAATGGGCTCAAGGAGCCCATTGGCCAGTCGGAACCGGCACGTAATCCCTTCAGGATGGCGTTTCTGCCATCAGGAATACGATTTTGGTTTCCCGCAGGCTTTTTTGGGGGCCCCTAACCAAGCCCCCATGCCTCCGCGGCCTCCGGTTGGGGGCCTGGGGGGGCACCTACCGTGCCCCACTGTTAATCCCTGCACCATGTGGCCGGCACCATGAGGCGCCTGCCACACGGTGCAGAGATTTACACAAACTCCCGTTTCTCTATGGGAGCTTGTGCTGCGGGTGGAAACCGCCCACAGCACAAGCTCTCATAGAGAAATGGGAGTTTGTGACCGCACCATGTGTGGTCGCATTGTAATTAGGTGGTCGGAACCGCCGACCTATGGTCGGTCGATTCCAACACCGAAACGGTGCCCGACATTATAATAAGGTCCTTAATACTTACCCAATAGATACACTTAAAATGCATATGCCTTTACCCGTCATGCCTTTACCACGAAATTCATTCGAAAGGGATGCGTGGTAAAGGCAAATGCATTTTAAAATCCTACATGGTAGAGGTAATGCGTGGTAATAGCACTCGTATTGTTACGGCCACTTTGTAAATGTAATGCGTGGTAACGGCCGCGTTGTAATAGCTTCTTCCCACTCAGGGAGCTAATTTGACCAAAATATGGTGGCCTTGTATGAAGGGGTCTTAGTACAGTTGAGGAACTTGAATGGATGAGAGTCTTGTAATGTCGATGTAAAAGCCAGGAAATCTTTCAAAGGGTGCTTCAAGCAGAGGGCAGTTTCCTCCTGTATGATGTATTGCCCGAAACGGCTTGGATGTGCGATTTCAGTGTTAGGTAGGCGAAACCAGTGGAGGACACCTGTCCTCTAATCTTCCATCACACAGCTGGTAGCCCACTGAAAGAATTGCAGTTGCCTTAGTATCTGTAATATAGACTATGAAATGTAATTCATTGATCTTACACAACCGTGTGACCCCAACCCCATCACAGCTTTCTGCACCAGCCCCCACATATTTCCCATTTGGAAATGCAAAAGCAGATACAGAAGTCTGCTATTCTTTGCAGGCCCCATCTGTTCATCCACATCCAATCCCAGAGGGTCAAAAATTGTGTCCTGCCTCAGTAATATTCATTAGGGAAGTCATTTTGCGATCCCCTAGGAATGTATAATTTGTGATGTGACCTAGTAATACATAGGTCACATTGCAAATAGGACACCCATTCTAAAACCAATCAGTGTGCAAATTGCAAATCCTGCGAATGATTCTAAGTATAGTCGGTGCTTATACTGTGCTTATCTGGTTAGTAAGCAGAGACCGGTGTCCAGGTTGCCAACTAAAGAAAAACACTCTTCCTGCCCGATAGGCTAGAGGCCAAGATTTTAAATAAAGCCCATCATTTGAATGGAGCTGCATTAGTCTTCAAACATGACCTGCAAAACGTATTGTGTTCTTAGTACAAGATACTGCATTTAGCCCACCTCTCTCCATCTGAAATGCATTTTTGTGTTTTAATTGCTCTGGCTCTCATACTTATAATATTGTCATCTTGCAGCATTGCTCTGTCTTTGGCATGACAAATTTGCAAATTTGTTGCTAAAATGATTCAATTCGTTTGTGATTGTTAGCAAATTCTGATTCTGTGGAAGACAACAAATAAAATATCCCCGCTGAGCAAAATTGTTTTTTAATTTTAGCCCTTGCATTGCCATGTGTCACCCCTTGCGAGGTGTAATGGCAATGCAAGGGCTTCGTAAATCTGGGCCTGGGTTTCACACAAGACTGCTGCAAGGTTATGCAGAAGTGTTGTCCATCTCCCTCCATCTGTGCCACTCATCTCTTCACAGCCTCTCTCTCACATTTATTTTTTATAGAGCTGCTCATCCCAGTAAAGGTTGTCAGAGTACTTTACATCAGACACACATTAAACAGCAACAATGAATTATACAAGTGTGTAAATCAATCTACAGGAAATGCTACAGAAGACAACGTAGGCTACAAAGTGTAGGAGTCACATATAATACATACTGGAAGTATTGTGATCGGTCTCACTCTGCTCTATGAGAATGATTACAAGGAACAATATGATGTCTGTGCAAAAGCAGTAATCCACTGTGCTAGCTACATAAAATACAAATATATGATCTGCATGTTACACGTTGTGCTTTGCAGCAGGCGCATTAACCCTCAGTGCCACCTTATGATGAGTCAAACCTGACACTAGGCAAAACTGAGATCTCTCCAGGAAGTGCATTAAAGAGCGTAGTTATGTTGGCAATTTTATTACTGCATGAAAATTGCTGGTCACAAAAAGAACTCTGTTGCAGGTGCCTTTAATCCAATTAGATATTTTAAACTGCAGCACCCCCTACTCATGGGTTTAGTGTCTGTTGTGGCAGTGCCAGTCGCACCACCCTAAAGCTGGCACCAAGCACATTTCTATCTGTTTTATACATGTCTCACAAAAAAACAGACAGGAAAGATGGTGAGTACTGATCAGCTTGTCTGCGTCTCACCCAGCTAGACTACATGTGTGCGTGCACTTTTCACACCTTAGGGTTCTTGTGTTTTCATGCATCTTATGTACCATGCTTCTCATATATGTGAGCATCACAAAATGTAATGAGTATTATATATAACATGCTGTTCATTTTGTGAGACTCCCACATACGAAGTTTTGTGCTTTTGTGCATCCCACACTGTACTCACTTCTGACCTTCCAACAGCTGTATTCAGACGTAATCTTTACACACAGACACTATTTTCTAGTGTTTACAAATATCACACTTAGTCCCTTGTATTTGTGTTCAGCACTAAGAGCTCACTTCTGAGCTTAGCCTACATACATCTCATTTTGCATATCTCATAATACTTATCTTTAGTGAGCATATCACATATCATGTCTCTTGCATTTTTAAGAATATTGCATGCACACCAGATTTCACGTTATAGTGAGCATATAACTTAATGCACTTTTTGCGCATGTATCATTGCACAGCAGGTTTTTTCACAATTTAAGCATCTCTCTTCCACACAAAATACTGTTAACCTAATTTTACTAGCATCTCACACATGAGGCTTAGGGCCTTATTACGACTCTGGGAGTCCAAGGACCGCCAGACTCGCGGGGCACAGCAGTGGACCTATGAGGACCAGGGCAGTCAGGCCGCCCTGGGACCACCACAACTGCCCGTATTCAGAGATCCCTGGCAGTGGCGTGGTGGTCTTGAGGCCGCACTATACTTGGCCGACCCACTGCGGACTGCCAAGCATTTTATGAGTTTTCTCACTGCTGCACATTTCATGGCGGTGCGACCGCCATGAAAAGTGTGGTGGTGAGGAAGCAAAGGGGGCCTTACAGGGCCCCCTGGTACCTCATGCCATGTGGATGCACACAGGGGGGCACAACTGTGCCCCCCTGTGTGCATGCATACCAGTACCTGCACGGCATGGACGGCAGCAGTCCATGCCATGCAGGTACTGCCTTTGACGTTCCCATTTTGGTGCCTGTTTCATAGGCATCGTCGTGGGAACGCCAAAGAACAGACTGCCAGACAGGGGAAAACTCCTAATCTGGCGGGCAGTTCAAACATGGGTTTGGCTGTGCAGTGTCCCACTCCCACACCGCCAAAATCATATTACGGCACATAGTCTTAATGCAAATGTGTATCATAAAACTTCTCATTTTTGAGTGCTAAATATGTGGTTTGAGTGCACTCTGCACTCATGTCATCCATCTGCAATAACTCCTCCCATAGATTAGACAACAAAAGTTTGACATTTTTAATTGAAGGCCCTGCAAAGGTGCTGAAAATATAGCCATTGTGTCCAATGCTCTGGACAGTCTGTGTAAAAGCTGTACAAAAAGTAATAGATAACTATGACTTATTCTGAAAACATCATAACAAATACCAACTTACAAGACGAGTGGTGATGTGTCTGCTTGTGCTTGCAGTTTACTGACACGTATTTAGAAAGGAACAACCTTCCTAGATCTTCTGATTGCCCTCCAAGTACTGTAGCTTCTGGAATGTTTGAATATTGCCATGAAAGGACAACAGCAAACTTTATTAGTACTACTAGCTGCTGTGAATGCAGCAAAAAGTGCAATACTAAAGCTTCTCAGTGATGGATCTTTCAACAGTTTGCATAACCCTAATAACCAGTATAATGATTATACTGCTAAGTACTATCTTAATGCTACCGAAGTTCCACGACTGTGGCGACAAACGATGGAGCAGCAGAAGTTTTTCATCCTGTAGCTGTCAGGGATTGCTATTACCCTCAGTATTCTGAAAACACTTGAACAGCTGCTTTTAACAGGCAATGGCATTGACACTATTGCTCAATACGAAGAAAGTGACCCTTTGCTGCTTTTGGCTCAATTAGCTATATCATCAAGTATATTTGAGTACTCTTCAGTCCTGGAACTGAAAGACATACTCCGATAAATGCTTCCAACAGAGAGAGCTTTCCTTACACAGGTTGATAAGCTACTAAAGATTATTTGAGTTATTCCAGTATCTTCTTGTAAGGCCGAGACAAGCTTCAGTTGTCTCTGCTGCCTAAAACCTTGACTAAAATCAACTATGCCCCAAAAAAAGACTGAATTATGTTATCATGTACAACATACATAAAGAGAAGGTGGAGTCACTTGACACATAGACAATAGCAAAAGAATGTGTCCTTCACACTGAATGGCACAAGAAAATGTTTCATTTTTTAACTAAAGTTTGTGATTTTATCATAGATGTCTTCAGCAAGAAAGAATGATTTCTAACTAGTCCAATTGCGTTTTGGGGTTTAGGAATGTTGCTAAGAACATTTGGGGGCATATTATCAAGGGCCGGCGATAAATATCGCAAGCGCGCTTAGCGCTTGCATATTTATCGCCGGCTATCTCTGGAATTTATCGCCCGGTTAGCGCGTTATTAACAACGCGCATCGCCGAGGCGATAAAAATGTCAGAGATAGCGTGGATATCGCCGTTTTCCATGGGAAAACGGCGATATCCTAGATGATAGGGCCTGTGGTCTTAGCCACAGAATCCACCCCCATGTTAAGTATGCCTTAGTCAGGAATTTAACAGACGTTAAATTCCTGCGTTAAGACATACTTAACGCGATTAAAATAATCGCTTCCCCGCATTGTAAATATCGCGAAACTGCCTTCGCGATATTTACCCATGTTGTTTCCACAGACACGCCTACTTTGCATCTCATTATCGATGCGAAGTCAGGCGTGCTGGAAACGGGAGCAATATCAGCAAAACACGCGATAGCGTATCTTTGCTGATAAGGCGATATAATTATCGCCGCTTTTCGGCCGAAAACGGCCGCAAAAGCGGCGATAATTGTTTATCGCCGCCTTGTTAATATGCCCCTTGGTTTGTTCTCCCTTGTTTCCCCTCCCACCTTTATTTGCTTGGTGTATGAAGATGCAAGGTTCATCAACATGTTTGTTCCCACATTTGGTCTTATAACTTTGTAAATGTAAACAACAATAAAACATACTTGCAAACTTTGATGACACGTATTCCTTTCTTCCTATTTGACTTTCAAACTATATGATCGTGTGGGTTTATTGGAGCTTGCGGTTCGCAAACCACGGGTTATTTTTATTTGGTCAACCGAAAGTCCCCAAGGCTGTCCCTGCTCCCCCCAGAAATGTATTGTCTCCCACGCCCCTGCTGATAAAAGATAATTTTCAGCACATGTTGCAGTAGCCTTCCTCTACCAAAAGGTGGCACACTGCTGCTGACTTTCAAGTCGCTTTATGGAATGGCCGGCCCTGATGAGCGCTATTCAAACACCTACATAAACTAAATGAAATAATCTGTTAATAACGCATTGTTTTTCTTGGCAAAGCGTTGAAAGCGCTATATTAATTGAAATGAAGACAGACTATCGAGTTGTCATTTTAAGAGTGTCATTTGGGCTCGTGCGGTGGGTCATATCACAAGGAAGGTTGGTACAGAGAGCCACTTAAAATGTGCACCTGAAGCATTGCCACTTGGCTCTGCAGGGGTGATTCTCCTGCAGATTGGCCCAGGATGCAGTGGGCACTATTCAAGCGGGTCTGATGGCTTCCAAGCTGTAGCCAGGCTTGAAAGGCAGAAATAGTGTCTTTGGCTCAGCACAGCCAGCTGCCCATAACAGAGGACTCCAGGAGATGGGAGAGCCGGTGCCCCGCTGCCCCACTGACTTGGAGCGGCCTCTGAGATGCCCTGGAAATAAATAATGCAAAGCTGTAGAAATTATTTAACACCCAGAGCAGAGAAGAACTTTAAATAGATCAGCGAAAAAGTGAGTTAGAATTGGACAGCTGTGAGGACTTGTGAGAGGGAATCGTGGCTCAAGAGACGCTCCAGGGATTGTAAATGCTGGGAAAATACAGTCCAGTGCACATGACCCCGCCAACGAATACATGCAAGCTCGCCGAGCTTGTATGCGAACAGCCAACCTTTCAGCAGAATAACTCTGGAACTAAGTGGATATTTAGCAGTTCCAGCGGAGATTGAACGAATAGGAAGAGTAAATTGATGTCTAGCATGCAGCTAGCCATTTCACTATGATCTATTCTTTCCCAGAATGCCTTGCACTCACCCTTACATCATCATTAACATCTAAAACCACGGTGGAGTGCCACATGCTACCAGTGAGGGGAAACAATGGGGCATATTAGCAAGGGCACTATCGCCGCTTTAGCGGCACTTTTTGCCGCTAAAGCGGCGATATTTATATCGCCCTATCAGCAAACTGTCTCTAACAGCAGTTAGAGACAGTTTTCGGGCATTAGCGCCCGTTTTGTTACCGCTTTGCATGTCAGCGATATTTATCGCTAATGACATGCAAAGTGGGCGTTCCCGACGAACAAACCTGGGAAACACTCGCTAACAGGCCTATCGCCTATTAGCAAGGTGGCCATGGCCCCAGTTAGCGACATGAAAAGTCGCGCTAACCGGGGTCATCGCCATTTATTTAACACCTGCAATTAGCAGGTGTTAGCCATACCTAACATGGGGGGGTGGATTATGCTGATACGACCACAGGGTCGTATCAGCAAGGTGTTCTCCCTTCTCCATGCAACATCGCTGGTTTTTCAGCGATGTTGGCCCATTTCCCCCGCTATCGCTGGAATATTCATCGCCATAGCGCTAATCGTTGCTAATACAGCGTTAGCGTGGCGATATATTCCAGTGATAGCCGGCGATAAAAAAAATCACGCTAAACAGGGTTAGCGATGATTATCGCCTCTTCTTGCTAATATGCCCCAATGTTACTCATATTACTGGGAGTTCCTCTTGAAGGGCTGGACAATAGATGATAATTCACCAAAATACCGCTCCTTTGTGAAAGTGACTTTACGCACCAATTGACAGCGCCCCCCATCGCAGTTTTAAAACCTTATACTCCCTTTAGCTCCTTTACAACCTACTCTTTCACGCTCAGTTGTTAAAGTAAGGGCAAGAAGTGGAAAACAAAACAAAGTAAATACTTAGGGGCATTTTTACAAGCCTCTTGCGCCGTCGTTGCGTCAGTTTTTGTGACCCGATGGCGGCACAAACCACCAAATCATAATTATGACGCCACGCAGGGCCACGTTGCGTGGCTTTGAATGGCCTCATAGATATGGAGTAAAGCAAGGGTGCGCAAATTGCTGCGTTGCCTCACTCTGAGCTAGGGAGACGTTCCATGGGCATTGCGGTGGGTGTTCCCACGCAACACCCATGGATTTTGACACATCCCCAGATTTACAAAACCATGTAAACCTGGGGATGCATCAAAACCTTACACCTTCCCAAGGGAGGCGCAACAAGGAGAAATAACTTAATTTCTCCTAGTTTTTTTTACTCTTTCTGTGCAGCACACATAGAAAGAGGAAAAAGACTCCCTGGATTGTTTTGTGCAGGAAGGTGCCCAGTCCTGCACAAAAATAATCCTGCACCCAATACAGGCACCCTTGCACCATGGAGCAAGGGTGCCTGCATTGGCACTTGGCTGCCGAAATGACGCCAGCGCAGCGGAAAATGACAGTAATACGCTGTATGCCGTAGATACAATGCATTCCTGCCCTTTCACTTTGACGCAGGTCAGCGCAGCAAGGTGACTTGCTGCACTGCCCTGTGCCAAATCCTCAAAAATATGCTCCCTGGTGCCGGGTTTTAGTTTGCAAGACTGTCGAATGTTCGACAGGGAGACGGAGTACATCACTCCGTCACCTTGACAGACATCCGGTACCCCAAATCTAGGGATGTCCGTCGGCCCTACAGACATCTCTTAACATTGCCAGGAAATTATGTAAAAGGTTGAAGGACGGAATGCTCTGTCAAACAGGACAGCCCTTTGGCAAACTTTTACATAGTTTTTCATTCTTCAAAAACAAACTCCCAAAGGCTTTCCTGCTTTTTCCAAAGTCAAGTAAGAGATTTGCAGGAGAGAGGTTCCAGAATTTTCCATTCCGAAAGAATTGTTCTGCCACAACTAGTCCCAGTATTTGAAAATCAAGTGAATTTTTATGCCAGTGAAATAATGTAAAATTGAATGAAACTTAAGTAACTTGAACTGTGTGAACGTTTTGAGACTTTGCTTCTCCCTAATTATTCCAGAGGAGTTAATATAAAGAAGTCTTTTACGGAAATATGGCAAGTGAGAAGTTTGTCAGTGGGATGCTGGCAGCATTTACTGAGGGCTTTCATGAAAAAATCATATAATGAAATTTGGAAGCACCTAGCTTCTGTCACACCTGTGACATTTGTGTCACTGCACTGCCCTATCATCTAAAAAAAAACATAGGAGCGTCATCTGCAGCCTACAAAAATCAAATCAAATGAGAAAGAGCAGGAGAGAGCAGTGAGACAGGAACACGTCCCTTCAAGACATCGCAGTGGCGGCAACATCTGCAGCCACCAGAAATCCAATGACAGGGAGCGGCAGGTGAGCAAACTGACGTGGGACCACATCTGTCCAACATTGGCACTCTATGACGCAGGCTCTGCACCCTTCTCGCAAGTCCGGACCAGGAGCAAGTCAGGGGACTCACAGTTCACACTATGGGGCCCTAATCCAGGCATGACCAATTAATCAGAGGAAGCCCTGGGGCTTTAAGTGGGCCGGGTCCTGCCAGTGCTCAGCACCGGCAGTTCTAAAAAGCAGGTGCTGAGACGGGTCCCTAGCGGGCTCTCCATTTTTGCCCTCACCCTCAGGGTGATAAAATAAATCTTAACTCTGTAGCAGTGCCACTGCTCAAAGCCTGTGATGTAACTTCAAAGAGACTCGTTATAGTACTTTCAGTCTCATCATCTCAGAACTGAAGCATTTTCAATATTCTATACAACGAAGCTATAGTTGTTGCTTATTTGTCTTATGCAACTAATAACCATTGACAAAGCCAATAGTCCTGGCTTGTTGTAGGTGTATAGTTACTGGGTTGTATTATATATCTGGATGCAATGACAGACGCAGCAAAATACCAGTCAGGAGGCATACTATGCAAAGCACAGATTTTTAGTTTAAATGTTATTAAGCCACGCCCTTAAATACCCCCAGTTTTTTCATCCCACTGAAAGCCCTGGGAAGCACCGCTCATAAAACTGGTTTTTCCTCATTGATGTTCAGAGTAGATGCCACCAGCAGTCATGGCTCTGCATGCGGTATTATCCCATCTCAGTAATACGATAACACAAATGAGTATACATTAGCATGACGAGCTAAATATGCAGTAATCCGATTTGCGCACATTCTGCGTCTTTTTGAAACCTTGTAAAATGACTGCACGAATGTCTAGACTTAAAAGGAGAGGGAGCTAAGGAGGCGGATGTAGTGAATGCATATAAGCAGTGGAGGAAACAGCTACTCATAAATTAGAGAGGGGCAAGCCAGACAATGTATGGGGGGAGCCAAGCCAGAGAAGAGCCAGGGATCTGACTTGGCTCTAAGAGCCTAAACATGAGCCGAGCCCAAAAAATAGTTCTCACAATCTATCACGTATAATGCTCTAAAACCACCTTTCTGCCTTTTTACTTCCATTTCCACTCTCAAACACACTTTCTCTTTTTTGCACTTCACCTCTTTTTCTCTCATGTTCTCTCCCCTCATCTACACATTCTCCCTCTCTGACTTGGCCGCACCAAGGGGCATATTAACAACCAGGCGATAGTCAATTATCGCCGCTTTAGCGTCCGTTTTCGGACGGAAAGCAGCGATAATTCTATCGCCTAATCAGCAAGGTCACGCTATCGCGTGAATCCCTGCACTATCGCCCTTTCCCCAACGCCCATCCTTGCATCTCTAATGAGATGCAAAGTGGGCGTTACTGGCGTACCCCAGATGGGCTACGTTGTAAATATCGCCGATGTGCACATCGCGATATTTACAAGGCAGCCCACAGGATTATAGCAGACGTTAGATTTTGGCGAAACGGCCGTTTTCGCCAAAATCTAACGTCTGCTATAATCCCGACTTAGCCATCCCTAACATAGGGGTGGATTCTGCTGATACGACCACAGGGTCGTATCAGCAAGGTTATCGCCGTTTTGCAGGGAACATCGCTGGAAAACCATAACTACCGATAACCTCGCTATCTCTGGAATTTTTATCGCCCTGGAGAAGCGCGTTGTTAATAACGCGCTACCAGGGCGATAATTTCCAGAGATAGCCAGCGATAAGAAATCTATCACTAAGCACGGCCAGCGATAATTATCGCTGGCCGTTGATAATATGCCCCCAAATCCCTCTTTTTCACTTTCTCTTTCTTTCTAGCTCCTCTTATCTCCGGCTCTCTTTCTCTTCTGTGTAGGAGAAGAGAGGCTGACAACAAGCGCTGCAGAGTTTTTAACATTTTGATTATGGGTGATCAAATGCAAGTGACCCAACCCTCTTTTGCTACACCCAGGGATCTTCCCCACTCACATAAGAACTTACCAGGAGTTTACCGTTTTTTACAATTGGATAAAGAGAGAAAACAAATCTTTTCTTTCGGTATTTTTTTTTCTTAAATAGAAAATGTGCCTTTTTTCCACAACTCGCAATGCTGGCAGTCAAGACTTCCAGGCCAATACCCAAATTGACAACATCATGAACTAAATAATGTATAACATTTTCCTTAATAGCTATATATGCAAATACTTTCGCATGGATTTATTACTATACTACATCAAGCTTACAGTGTTCAAACTCCACATACATCGTAGAACAAGCAAAAATGTATCAGTTAAATAAATATCGATAAATACTTATAAAATCTGCAAAAATAAATATGGGTAAATACAGACGATCATGTTTAAAAATATATGCATGTATACCATAAAACCGGAACCCTAATTTTGAAACGTGGTTCAACATGCTGTCAGGACCTGCATTTTCATGGTCCCAGGATTAACTCGCCCAGAGAGCTCTGGCTCTAGAATTACAGTGAAGGTCCAAACTAAATCTGCAGGAATGAAGTTCGGTTGTATGACACAACCAAATATGCCTAAACCACGCATGCCTTAACCATGCGGTCTTAAGAACGACCGCGCCTTTACTACACATGCCTTTAGCACGCATGCCTTTACAACAAATTCTGTTGTAAAGGCATGATTATTAAAGGTATATGTGTGGTAAAGATCCTACCCCAGCCCACCCTGCCCTGAGCACTAAAATCCTTCCCTCCTGCATTGTAATCTACCCGCCCCAGCTCTACTAACTACTCCAACCCCCAACCCTGAGCCCTGAAACTCGGCCCCCTAGCCAAAAATAACTACCCTGACTAAGGCACCCCTGCCTTGACCACTAAAAACTGGCCCCCAGCCAAGAAAACTGCCCCTTCCCCCTCCCTCTGCCCAGAGCCCTAAAACTCGACCCGCTGCCCTAAAAACTACCCCAACTCCAGCCCCCTGCCCTGAGCCCTAAAACCGCCCCCACCCCCTAAAACCTACCCCCTTCTCCCCCCGTCCCCAGCCCAACTTACCAAGCCGCATTCCGGTCATTCCTGCCGTGAACCTTCTGATTCCTCTCCCCGCCCATCAGTTCAGACAGCTAGAATGCCGACTGCCTTAACCACGCATATGCGTGGTTAAGGCATATGCGTGGTTAAGGCATATGCGTGGTTAAGGCATATGCGTGGTTGAGTCAAGCATTGTTCCACTTGCGGGAAAGCGGCACACGTGCTTAAGCTCGCGTTGTAAATGCCTATTCTCATGAAGTACTATTGGTTGGTACAATAAACTTATTCCCCCTTAGGATGCCATTGATTATTACCCCTTAATGGCATCCTACAGGTGAATAAGTTTATTGTACTAGCCAATAGTACTTCATGGGAAACAGCCTTTACAACGCCGGCTTAAGCACGCGTGCCGTTTCCCTGTGAGTAGGAACAATGCTTGGCTCAACCATGCATATGCCTTATCCACGCATATGCCTTAACCACGTTATAGCATTTGCCTCTCAATGGGTCTGGCATGAGCCTTGCTTAGGTGAGTCCATAATGAAACAATGCAGGTTTCAAGCATGTAAGTGAAAGAGAACAGTTCCATTTGATGCCATTTTTTGTTCTAAGATGTACACTTTATATTTTAAAAAAAATCATGCATCTGGCAAGTGGGTGTTTTTGAGAGGTTCCTATTTTTTCTATTGAGGTGATTTTTTAATTGCACAAAGAGGGCTCATCCTGCTGTATTTTTAGTCACGGCCGGCATAACTCACGGGTGGGGGGCGGGGCGGGTTTCGCGCAGGGGGGTTGAATGTAGTAATAAAAATTTTTTTTAACTTACCTTCCCGCCGGCCGGGTCCCGCGTTGTCTCTGCTCCAGCTCTCCTGCCTTCGGCAGGAACAAGAAGCAGGCAGCCAGGCTCCCACACCTAAAGCAATCACAATGCTGCAAGCAGCGTTGTGATTGGTCAGGATGCCCCCCAGCCAGGGGCTAATGACCCGGCCATGTTCTCCATGTAGGCTGCATTGCAGCCTACATGGAGAAGGGCAGAGTGCGCATGACTTGCTGGGTCGGCCCCAGAGGGCCGACCCAACCAGTCATGCATACTCAGGAATGGGCACACCACTCCTCCCCTGCCCAGCCCTGCTTGCAGGGCAGCCCCGCCCACCTGTCTGCCTGCAACCAAACCCTTCTGCTTTCTCGCAGTGTGAGAAGCAGAAACATAAATTGGTAGTTATTACCATTTTATGTTTCTGCTTCTCACACTGCGAGAAAGCAGTGGGGCGACGCTCCTCTGCCCTAGTGGGGGAGCCGCCCCTCTGTATTTTAGGTGGCTCTTCCGATAGCTTGAGCTGTCTCGGAGGCCTCATTTATTGACTAAAGTAAAAACTACAATAGTGAGTGGGCTTTGGGTCGGCCCACTTCAGCCGGTGGCTATCATGTTTTCCATTGTTTGGCTTTGCTTGTATGGGCTGTCCTCGAAGACATTGCAAGTCACTGAATCTTTCATTGATCCACTACTATTTCCAATTTGGTTTTATTGATAAACTTCAAGAAGTAGTCCTACACAACGCGCTCCCTCGCTCCCAATCTCTGTGCCTCATTAACGCCCTCCTGCCCGCCTGTCCAACTACCTCCCTCACTTCTGGTCTCTGTCACTGCTCTGGTAATTTGCTCTCTAGTCTTCATTCCTGCCATTACCAGTCCCCTTCCCTCGTTCCTGGTTGTATGACAGAAGTATGCATGGCTAAACCATGTGTGCTTCAACAATGCAGTCCCTACAACAAATGCGTCTTAACCATGCATTCCTTTACCACGCATGCCTTTACCGCGCATGCCTTTACTATGCAATTTTGTTGTAAAGGCATGATTGGTAAAGGGATATGCGTGGTAAAGATCACCCTAAAAACTAACCCAACCCCAGCCTCTCCCACCCTGAGCCCTAAAACTGCCCTGGCCCTTACAAATGTCCTTTCCCCCCCGAGTCCTAAATGTCGGCCCCCATGTCCTAAAAACGACCCCAACCCCCACTCCGAGCCCTAAATCTCGGCCCCCAGCCCTATAAACTACCACATCCCCAGCACCCTCACTCTGGGAATCTAAAGACTGACCCCCACCCCTGAAAACTACCCCACCCCGCCACCCAGAGACCTAAAACCCAGCCCCAGCCCCAAAAATTACCCCCCCCCCTCAAACCTGGCCCCAGCCCCAAAAACTACCCCCCCAAAACCACGCCTCAGCCCCACTTGCCTGTCTGCATCTGGAGCTTCCTGTTCCGATGCTTCCTGTTCCTCTCCCCGCCCATCCGGACACTAGTATGCGCACTGCCTTAACCACACATATGCGTGGTTTAGGCATATGCGTGGTTAAGGCAAGTGTGGTTCAACTTGCGGGAAAACAACACGTGTGCACTGCCTGCATTGTAAAGGCCATTTCCCCTCATTCCTTGTTGTCTCCACCTTCCTTACTCTCTGTGCTTGCATTTTTCCATTATCGCTTCCTGCCATGGTTTCCTCTCACCACCCAGTCATTGCTCCCTGATAGAAATGGGGTCTCTAGTTGGCAATGGTTTGCACCTTTGTCCAAGTAGAGACCCTTGCTTCTAGTCAGGGTAAGGGAGTTACACCCTTAGACAACCCCTGTTCACCCCCTTGGTAGCTTGGCACGAGCAGAGGCAGTGAGTAAAGCATTTGAACACACATGCAATATTACAGTGAAAACACTACAAATGGACATCACACCATTTAAAAAAAATAAGTAATCTTTATGTAAACCAAACAAGACCAAAACGACAAAGATCCACAATACATATCCATGATATCCTCAAAAATAGGTTATTCTCACAAATAAAGCGTATAGCAACAAATAACTCCACCTGGAGCTATTATGATGATGTGACAGATGAAAATCCAAAGTATGGCACTGACCGCGAGGTGCGCAGAGTCACACACACCCCTAGAGAACAGTACCTTGGCAAATGATGAAAGCAAAGACGGTGCACGGCATCATGGAGGAGATGCTTCGTTGGCGCCAGACGGCATCGGTTCCTTACGAACACAGGGGAGGTGATGCGTCGGTTCCTTATGACTCCAGGGGAGGTGAGGCCTCGGTTCCTTACTGCACTGCAGGGGAGGTGAGACATCGGTTCCTTACTGTTGTTAAGGAGGAGAGGCATTGGTTCCTTACTGTTGCCAGGGAGGTGATGTCACGGTGGCGGCGAGGCGTTGGTACCTTTCGACGGTGCAGTGTTGATGGGTTCAGGAAGTCACTCACATCCAGTATAGGCTCAACGATGATGAAGCACCTGTGCCGATGAGGTTGGGGCTGCGGTGAAAGTTGGGGCGGTGCGTCGTGAGTGTCATGAGCGGTGCCCTCGGCTTCAATGCAGGCAGCAGCCTCGGTGACAGCTTCTGAGTCGATACGGTGCTGCATCGGCAGGCATTGGGGATATGGTGCTAGTCAGGACGGTGTGTCGTGCTCTTCACAAGCAGTGCCCACGGCTTCGCTGCAGGTCCTGGCATCACTCGCCAGCATTGGTGTTGCAATTTTCCTCTGTGGCAGCTGATACAGCAGTTCCAGATGCAGGAGGACAGAGGAAATGAAGTGTTTGTGTCCCTGAGACTTCAGGACAGGAGGCAAGCTCTACACCAAGCCCTTGAAGATCTTTTTCAAGCAGGATACACAGCACACAGCAAAGTCTTGGTCCTCTCCTCGGCAGAACCAGCCACTGCAGGCCAACCCCAGATGGCACACAGGAAAGGGGCAGTACTTCTCCTTCAGTTTTCTTAGTTCTTCTCCTTGCCAGAGGTTTCTCTTGACTCCAGAAGTAACCTTAAGTTCTAGGGTCTGGGCCTCAATATTTATACAGCATTTTCCTTTGTTCTCTGGTGGCAGACAGGCCCTGTGCTCAGTCAAAACCAGTTCTGTTCTTTCTGGTCCAGCTTCCCAGCAGGAGGTGGAGACATCATTGTGTAAGGCAGATCAGGCCCATTCAGGTGCAAAGAAATAATTTCCTCCTACTCTAAATGCAGCCCAGATCTATTCAGCCCAGCCCTGACTCATCCAGGCAAGACAGGATACACCTCAACCCACAGTGGCTGTCTACAGAAAATGCACATCCCCAGCCCCTGTCACTCCAAAGCCAGACAGTCAATCCACAAACCAGCAGAGGCACACAGGATGGCTAAGTAAGAAAACACCCACTTTCTAAAAGTGGTATTTTCAAACACACAATATAAAAATCATCTTTACTAAAAATTCAATTTTTATATTCTGAGTTCAGGCATACTAAACTCCATCTTCCTATCTTGTCCCAATGGGAAGTTATACCTATAAGATGTTATAAGTAAACTCCCATTCTATCCTATGGGATAAATAGCCTTTCAATAGTAAAAAAATGAAATAAACTGTATTTCACTATCAGGACATGACACACTCACCAGGACATGTCCTGACTTTCACATACACTGCACCCTGTCCACAGGGGTGCCTTAAGTCTACCTTAGGGGTGATTCACAGGTAATAAAAGGGAAGGTTAGGGCCTGGCAAATGGGTGTACTTGCCAAGTAGACATGGCAGTAGAGACTGCGCACAGACACTGCAGTGGCAGTTCTGAGACCCCTTTGAAAGGCTGCTTGTGTGGGTGGCACAATCAGTGCCGCAGGCCCACTAGCAGCTCTTGTCTTACAGGCCCTGGGCACACACAGAGAACTGTACTATGGACTTAGTAGTAAGTCAAACAAGCCAATCATGGAAACACCAATCCATATTCACAATTTACAGAGGGAGCACTTGCACTTTGGCTCTGATCAGCAGTGGCAAAGTGCCCAAAGCATCTAGACCAGCAAAACAAAGTCCAACTTACAGCAAAAACACAGGAGGTAAAGGCAAAAATACAGGGGAAACCCACGCCAATGATGCCATTGTCCCCTCCAGCTGAAATGTGGGGAGAACTACCCACTCTCTTGGGAGTTCTCTTCACTAAGGCGGAAAAATCTGGACACACCATCAGCATTGGCGTGTTCTGTACCAGGGCAGTGTTCCACTGTGAAGTCCATCCCCTGTAGGGAAATGGACCACCTCAACAACTTTGGGTTCTCACCCCTCATCTGCATCAACCATCTGAGGGGCCTGTGGTCAGTCTGAATGCGGAAGTGAGTCCCAAACAAGTAGGGCCTCAGCTTCTTCAGTGCCCAGACCACAGCAAAAGCCTCACGCTCAATCGCACTCCAACTCTGTTCCCAGGGAAGTAACCTCCTACTAATGAAGGCTAAAGGTTGGTCTAGGCCCTCATCATTTAGTTGTGAGAGCACAGCACCCATACCATGCTCTGAAGCATCTGTCTGCACCACGAATTCCTTTGAGAAGTTGGGCGCCTTGAGCACGGGCACCGTGGACATGGCAGATTTCGGGGCATCAAAAGCTTTCTAACAGGCGTCAGTTCAGTTCACCTTCTTGGGCTGCTTCCTGGAAGTCAGCCCAGTCAAGGGGGCAACAATGGTGCCATACCCCTCGACAAACCTCCTGAAATAACCAGTGAGGCCTAAGGAGGCTCTCACCTCTGTCTGGGTCTTGGGGGGTTCCCAAGCCAGAATGGTGTCAATCTTAGGCTGTAGGGGTGCCACCTGGCCTCTTCCTACCTGGTGCCCTAAGTACACCACTGATCCCTGCCCGATCTGGCACTTGCTGGCCTTGATCATGAGGCCTGCCCTTTACAGGGCCTTCAACACTTCCCAGAGGTGTTGCAGCTGTTCCTCCCAAGTGGCACTGAACACTGCAATGTCATCCAGGTAGGCAGCACTGAAATCCTCCAGTCCACCCAACACCTGCTGACCAACCTCTGAAAGGTGGCAGGGGCATTCTTCAACCCAAAGGGCATCACGCGGAACTGGTAGTGCCTCTCTGGGGTTGAAAATGCAGACCTCTCCTTGGCCCCATCAGTTAAGGCAATCTTCCAGTACCCAGACGTTAAGTCAAACGTACTAAGGTACTTGGCAGCTCCCAACCTATCTATGAGCTCATCAGCTCTGGGGATGGGGTGTGCGTCAATCCTGGTGACGGAATTGAGCCCTCAGTAGTCCACTCAGAACCGGAGTTCTGGTGTGGCACCGGGTGTGACAGTCTTTGGGACCAAGACCACTTGGCTGGCCCAAGGGCTGTTTGAGGGCTCAATCACCCCTAGTGCCAACATCTTGGAGACTTCCTTCTTGATGCTAGCTGTGACCCTGTCAGTCAACCTGTAAATCTTTTGTTTAACAGGAGGACTGTCCCCAGTGTCCACATCATGGGCACACCACTGAGTGACACCTGGGGTTAGGGAGAATAGAGCGGCAATCTGCCCTAACAGCTGGCGGCAGTCTCTCTGCCGTTTGGGGGTCAGGGCGGGGGAGAGGTTTACACCGTCCACTGACCCATCATGTTCCTTAGCAGACAGGAGGTCGGGGAGAGGCTCAGTCTCCTCCTCCATTCCATCATCTGTTGCTAGGAGCATGCCCGCTTCGTCCATCTCCAAGTGAGGCTCAAGGCAGTTCACGTGTAGGACCAGCAAAGGGTTCCTGGAAGACTGCAAGTCCACCAGACAGGTGACTTTACTTTTGCCCTTCACCACCTCAGAGGGCCCAGTCCACTTGTCTCCACTGGGGCCATAACCCACACTTTTTGGCCAGCCTGAAACTTGATCAGAGTGGCATTCTGATCATACCAACATTTCATCTCCTCCTGGCTGGCTTCCAGATTCGCCTGAGCAAGATGACTGAAGCACTTAGTCTGGTTCCTGAAGGCCAGCATGTGGCTATATACATCCTGGGAAGGTTTACTGGGAGCTTTCTCCTAGTCTTCTTTGACCAGACTCAGAGTTCCTCTTACAGGATGCCCATACAGGAGCTCAAAGGGACTGAACCCTAAGGACTTCTGTGATACCTCTCTGTAAGCAAACAGCAGGCATGGTAAGAGGACGTCCCACTTACGCCTCATGGGTTCTGCAAAACCCTTAATCATGCCTTTTCGGGCCCAGTTGAATCTCTCAACCAGCCCATTACCTTGGGAATGGTAAGGAGTGGTGAACTTGTAGGTAACACCACACTCCTGCCACAAGGTATTCATATACTTGCACATGAAGTTTGTACCTTGGTCGGAAACCACCTCTCTGGGGAACGCCACACGGGAAAAGATCCCATCAATGCGGGCCCACCACGGGGTTGTCGTGGTCCAGAGAGGGATGGCCTAGGAGTACAGGTGGCATGGTCCACCAAGACCAGGATGAACTTGTTGCCCATGGCTGTCTTGGGGTCCAGTGGCCCCACTATGTCAATACCCACCCTCTCACAGGGGGTGCTGACTACAGGTAAAGGTTGGAGAGGAGCCTTACACTTCCTCCCACTCTTACCACTTGCCTGGCAAGTCTGGCAAGACCTACAATGCGTGTCAGAGTTCTTGCGCATTTGGGGCCAATAGAAGTGGGTGACAAGTAACCCTGGGTGAAGTATGCGGAGTCCCTCTATGCGGAATTCCGCAGAGTCGCAAACAAACTCCCCCTACTTCTGCCCTTATTTCTTTCTTCTTTACTTTCCCTTCCTTTCCCTTCTTAGTTTATTTGATTTCCACACCCAGCGCCACGGCAGAGGGGCAGCTTCCATGCGGGTGGTAGCGCTCCCCAGGTGTGCAGCCCTGGGCGATCTTTGGAGAGGAGGAGGTGGCAGCACTTTTGTTTTTGTACAGCATCACCTCCCCTCTATGCTGGCAGTAGGTGGCAGGCCATGTAGTGGGTACTCCCAGTGGGAGCGTCAGCGACGCTGGGAGACCGTGCACCGGTGCGTGCCGCTCCACAGTGAGGTTCGGTGTACTGCCCAGCAGATGAGGCACCGCTGGGCCAACATTCTTGACAGGGAACAGGACCTGCTTGACCTACTAGGCATTGAGATTCCGGGGCTTGGTGAGTATTAAATATTTGTTGTGTTTGTGTTCTACAATGCAACAAAAAAAAATCAGAATATCATGCTGCTCACACTCAGAGGTAAGTTATGTGTTTAGTAAAGTTTACGCTGGTATATTATTATTGTGTGATCCAGTTTCTAGTTTTTGTTAGGCAGGTGCCGCTACCTAATTGCATTCATTAGGTACTCGCTTTGGCTGACTAATAAAGAGAGGCCATTGCAGTCTGATTGTTCTGTCACTTTAGTGAATCACTGAGTAGCACCTTCTCTCTGTGAGTTTGTTTATGTAGCTCATACAGTTCCAGGTTATTTATTTAATTGAATTCACAGTGATGATGTGAAGTATTCATGCATCTACGCATTGCAAAAAAAGGAGAGTGAGTTGGCTCATCAAGGGTGTTGAGAAATGGGAATAGAATAAAATCAAAGATCATTAACTGCAATATGTAGTTTTTGTTAAGGAGATTTGTAATATGGATTTAACGGCAGTTGATAGACTCAAGTCAAAAGAAACTAGTAGTACTATAGGTGATCTGTTTTAGCGACTGCGTTTGCTTTTCATAAAACATTTTGTGGAGATTATTATTAGAATCACTAATCTATTTTTATTTATCTTCTTTATTTCTTTCATCAGCACCCAAGGGGAAGAAGAGGGACAATTCGGAGGGTCCAGGGCAAGCTGGTCAGCCGGCGCCAGCCACCAGTGCCACTGTCGAGGGCTCTGCATATCCCAGTAAGTCCTTTTATATGATTGTTGTGGACTTCTTAGGGTAGAACGGACCGTAGAATCTTGGGGTGTATTTTGTCTATTGGAATGTTGGTGCTGTCTATCATGATTTGTGAAGATTCAGATAACAGGCCCAAGTAAGCTAGAATTTAAAATAAAAAAATCACCATGTATGCTTTTCTTTCCCTACGTAAGCCTAGCTCTAACACAGTTCAGTTCATGAGACAGTGGCCATGGTCATCATGGACCACACACCCCACTCAGTGTAGTGTGATGAAGACCCGTTCATTTATTGTTACAGTACACCACCAGTTTCCAATGACAGTGAAGCAAGGCTGGAAAAAAAAGTATGAGGTCCCATTTGCATTACATTTGCCACCCAAACCCATAGGTTTTTCATTGAGCATTATTCCATGCTTGGCTTGTCTAACTTTGTGAGCCAACCAATCAAATGCCCAGAGTGATATTTGGAAGATACGTTCTAACTGAGCTATAGTGCTGCAATGCTGTTGTTTGCTTATCTGGGATCTAATTTATATGTAATGTTTTATATTCTAGCCACATGAAGCATCGGTGATGCTGTCTCCAGTGCCACTGCAGGAGGAGGCGGTGACGGCTCAGGTCTTTCAGGGGGAGAAGCGGCAGCAGGGACGGGCACTGGTAAGTCTAATTTTTCTTGCAATTACTATGCTCACTCGCTAATACCATGGCATCACTCGTCGTTTTGAACAAAAAAAGGTACGCAGTTCCTAAACGTGTACATGTAAGACCTACTGAGTGCAGGTCGGCGTGTAGGTGGTGCCCCAGGCACCCAAGAGGGGGGGAAATCCTCCTTTCGGAACTAGGGCCCTCACACTCCCAGCAAGCTAGGTGTCATGCTTCATCATATGGGCCTGCTCCTCGTCGGGTCGGCGCTGCAATACCCGACGGGCACCTATAAAAGGGGCTCTTTGCCGGAGAACTTTTGTTCCTGCCGTATGGGTGCCGTGGGTGTGAGGGGCTAGTGTATGTGTAGATGTGTTGAATAGTGAAATTAAAACAAGTAGGGAATCCTTAGAGAAATTTTAATCTGGGAGGATCCCTGCCTGATTAAAAATAGTAAGGAGAGGTGACTATCAAGCTATCAAGAGCCAAGAGGCGCTCTACTCCTGGATGGTCGACATGTTTCACGCCTATCAGTCCTAAGGATCAGGCGGCGTTTCTTCAGGACCATGAAATATGACTATCTACAACAAGTGGGGTGTAATATGTGCCACTAAAATAAAGATTAATACAATAAGGTGGTCTGGTAAAGGTTTACCTGCCACCACAAGGAAGTGCGGGGTATTACCCGCAGGCACTGGGGCAAACCTATCATTGGTGAAGATTGCGCCCCATCTGCTTCAGCACAACTTATGACATCTATATTAGGATGTCCGCTTCTGTTGGAAGCCGCGCAACTCACCTACCCCCTCGCGCTGAAGCCGGGATGGCTCGTCGTTGTGATCAAAATTGAATGTGAGGTGAACCCCCCCCCCCAGCTTTACCAGCCACAGTGGTAGTTGAGTTATTAAGGACTCCTCTTTTCTGCAAATGAAGCAAAATCTCACATAATGTGCTTTGATGGCTTGAGGGAGACACGAAAGAACAGAAGGCAACTTAAAAGAAAAGAAATGGTATGTGATAATATGAGTGAAAGGGTGGGTGGGCTATTCTTGGCATGTGCCACATTTAATCATGCGGTACCCATGTGAAGTGATTCCAGAACATATATCATGGTTTCCCATAACAGATTAAATTACACTTGCTCAGATTTTACCCTTGTGAATTGAACCAAGAGTGAATAAGCCAAAGATGATGATGAATCGATGATCAGTGTAGTGGCCCCTCTATTATATATATATATAAAAAAAAAGCTCTACCCTACCTCTCTAATTCCTCTACCCTACCCTCTGCAGTAGAGAAAATCAAGTTTCCTTTCCTTGGTTCTTGCCCAGCACATGAATTTGTTGGAAAATGTGGTAGCAGGCGAGGCCACAGAGTAAAGTGGGAGTAAGTGCATGATTTGATATCAAGTTTGGCATATGGGATACACATTGACGTATGTGCCAAATAAAATCTATATAATCCATTCCTTTACTTGTAGTGCAGTCCACTACATTAATTTTCCTCAACATCTACTTACAGCAGACAGGATAATAGATTAATATCTGCATTTCATACATGAGGTGTGTGACTGACGTAGTATCTTATTTATGATTCATCAACCTCTTCGGAGCCAGGGTAGGAAAAGAAATGCATTTGGTGAAGGACAGGGCCATTGGAATTAGATCATTGTCAACTAGAGCTGCAGCCAGTAGCAAACTAGCAGAGGCGCTGGCTAGCAATGAGCATGGCTTCATTATTTTAGCTGTATCAACAAAAAGGAAGGGGGGGGGACCAGGAGCTGATTATGGTCCAGTGTCCGTGCTCCTAAATCTAGTCATAAACTCAAAATGGTGGGACACTGTTCCGTAGGTGGGGGTGCCAGGGGTCACCCACTCAACCCAATGAAAAAGAGAAAGAGAAAGAGAAAGAAAAAGACAAGAGATAGTCCTAGGTCTAGAACCCACTGGTCCGAGGCAAGAACAAGTCTTGTCTCTTGTTGCCCTCACACACCCCGAAGGATGTCATGCTTCATCATCGGGCGTTTGCTCCTCGTCGGGCCGGCGCTGCAATGCCCTATGGGTCCCCTGAAGGTCACTTTAGCAGAGATCTTTTGAGAACTGCCGTCAGATGGGTGCGGGTATGTGGAGTGAATCCTATGAGGAGGGTGAGAGAGTGTGTGCAAGTTAAAACTGGCTAAGGGTTACCAAAAGGGGATATTTATTGTGGCGGTACCCTTGTCAGGATAAAAAATCCGAAGGTGGTGTGTTACTCCAGTAGGCGTAGTGTGCCCAGGTAGCTAAAAGGTCGACATGTTTCGCGCCTGGTTGGTCACAATGATCCGTGGCGCTTCATCAGGACCAAAAAAAAAGTCGTGGTGTGAAAGTGCTAGTGAGTAAAAGGGATAAAACAACCCTCTGTGAGGTCAGGGCAGGCCACAACTGTGTACCCTACAGTTAGGCTACAACTAAATAGTTGATCCGCTCCTGATGTGACCTAAAGTCAAATGGAGAATTGCTCCATGGGCTAGGGGCGTAGGTAGCCCGCACCTTTACGGGGGTTTCGCTAGAGTGCTGGCTCTCAGCACCTACCCGTCCACGGTGCAGACGGTAGGTGCAGCGAAACCCCCGTAAAGGTGTGGGCTACCTACGCCCCTAGCCCATGGAGCAATTCTCATTGCGCACTTGAGTGGGCATGCCAATCCGCCCATGCCCTGCTCTGTGTTTGGAGCAGTCCTACCCACCCTCCCACCCCCTGAGGATACATAGCATGATTACATCAGTTAGTTATCCCTTGTTTTTAACTTTTGATCTGTTGTTTTGGCTTCTCGGAGCCCGCACTTCCCGCCGCTGTTGTCACTGTGGCCCGCACCCCTGTCCTCGCCTATTGCTGCCTCCCAGCTGATCGTTCCTTCCTCCTCCCCTACTAAATGGCGGACGCTGCGCGCTTGCGCAGCGGACTTGCGCCACTGGCGCGCAGAAGGCGCGCCTAAGCCAAGCCCGTCTGGCTCCGTCCGTGACCCGACCGCAACCTGCGCCAGGAACCCTGGATCTCGAGCCAGCCACTGCTACAGCTCAGCCACCCTCCACGCACTCAACCACGGAAAACTCAGAGACTGACAACAGGCCTAACCAAACACAACCCATGGCCAGTTCTCCTGCCTCCACTGCCGCCAGACCTTAACCACCACCCCGGCCTCCAACACATCCGACGCCAGCGTCGCAGCCAGAGAACTCCACTTGGATCTCCAACTGTGCATACAAGCTCGCCCCGCTACGCAAGTCCGACAAACAGCGCCCCAGGAAAACCGCCTGGTTCACCACCGATCTCCAAGAAGCAAGACGCACCTGCAGATGCCTGGAGAAGAACTGGAGAAACACCAAGACACCCGAAATCTACACCACCTACAAGGACGCCATGACGGACTACCACGACCAAATCCTCAACAACTAAACCAACTACAAGCAACTCTTCAAGGTAATTCATGAATTCACCATTCCACGCAGCAAAGCCACAGACATCACCCCGTCCCAAGACCTCTGCGATAAGCGTGGAACCTACTTCCACCAACAAGATCAAAAAACTCTACAACAACTTCGCCGACCATCCACCAGATGCCACAGCTGGAACCCCGCCCCCCCGACACACCAGCCAGCCCACCATCTCCACCTGGATGCCGGTCACAGCCAAATACACAGCCTCGACCATGAAATGCATCCACTCGGGGGCCCCCACCGACCCCTGCCCTCCTCACATCTACCACAGCACTGAGATCACCCTACTCGCCACCACAGATGACATCCGCACCCTCCTGGACCAAGGCCACTCCGCAGCCCTCATCCTACTCAACCTTTCAGCGGCCTTCGACACCATCTCCCACCGCACACTAGTCGCCAGACTACACGACGCCGGCATACAAGGAACAGCCCTAGACTGGATCTGATCATTCCTCACCGGAAGAAGCCAAAGGATCAGACTGCCACCCTTCCTCTCCGATCCCACGTAAATCACCTGCGCAGTCCCACAGGGGTCATCTCTGAGCCTGACCCTCTTCAACATCTACATGGCCCCCCTCGCTGCCATCGTCCGACAACATGGCCTCAACATCGTATCCTACACTGATGACACCCAGCTCATCCTCTCCCTCACCAAAGATCCCACCACCACCAGACTCAACTTCCAGAAAGGAATGCATGACGTCGAAGTCTGGATGACCAACAGCTGCCTGTAGCTCAACGCCGAGAAGACAGTTGTCCTCGTCCTTGGAACCACCCCTTCAGCATGGGACAACAACTGGTGTCCGCCGTCCTCGGCAGCCCACCTACCCCCTCGGACCACGCCAAAAACCTCGGCATCGTACTCGACTCATCCCTCACCATGAACTGACAGGTCTACGCCGTCACCTCCAGCTGCTTCAACACCCTCCGCATCCTCCGCAAGACCTTCAAATGGAGCCCCCCGGAGTCAAGGAAGACAGTCACCCATGCACTCATCACCAGCAGACTGGACTAATGAAACGCACTCTACGCCGGCATTTACAAGTCCCTACTCTGCAAACTCCAGAGATTACAGAACACCGCCACCAGACTCGTCCTCGGCATCCCCCGGCACGAACACATCAGCCACCACCTACGTAGACTCCACTGGCTCCCCGTGGAGAAAAGAGTCACCTTCAAAATCCTCACTCACGCCTACAAAGGCCTACACAACAATGGACCCAAATACCTCAACGACAGAATCAACTTCCACCTACCCAAAAGAGACATCCGATCTTCCAAATTCGCACTGGCCGAAACCCCGTGCATCCACAGAGCCAGAGCAGGTGGAAGATACTTCTCCCACATTGCATCCAAGACCTGGAACGACCTGCCGGCAGACATCAGACGCGCCCCCTCCCTGAACACCTTCAGGAAGACCCTCAAGACCTGGCTCTTCAGCTAACAGTTCTGCGCCCCCCCTTCAGCGCCTTGATACCCTCACGGGTGAGTAGCGCGCTTACAATTCCCCTGATTGATTCATTGATTGAGTTATCATCATGTGATGATTGTTCTTCTTCTGCACTGCTTGAGGCAGTGGGGCAACGCTCTTCTGCCATAGCGGAAGAGCCGCCACTGGGGGGGTGTCATCTACGTGTGTTAGGCATGAGCGACTCACCCTCCTGCGCTATGCATCACACCTTCTCTTTACCTGGTCATTGACACCATGGCGCAATCCACTGCACTCTCTCCATATCTGTGACTCAGCCAGCAGGAGCCTCAGCCAGGTGTGATTTCACTGGGCTGGGTACAGCAGTTGCTGCCTAGTACGCTGGTGGACCTCCCGATGAAGTTGATGCAGCAGGGCCCCCTTAGCCGTGAAGGCGCAGCGCTCACGCCACACAAGTTCGCTGTAGCACAGGGGCCTCAACCTCCACAGCGTACGGCCAGCCCAACATCATTCGGCCTGTGATGCAGGGAGACGGCACACACCGTTGGTAATCCCCTCCGTGCACCCCGGTGTAGTGGTGGATCGTAGTATGCGATGCGGACCTCACAACGTTGGTGCGCAGGAGCGCCTCTACCATTAACAGCTCCAAGGGTCGCAAGGCGGTCTTCTTACACAGGTCAGCAACGTGTCTCCATGCGACCTGCCAGACTTCACCACCAGGTACGGGCGATCGTCGAACATCAATGTCTCCCGCCACGGCTCATTGACTCCACAGCTCCTCCACATCCCACTCCAGGCTCCAGACGCAGGTCCAGCGGGGCATCCAGGTTCCAGACGCAGGTCCAGTGAGGCATCCAGGCTCCAGACGCAGGTCCAGTGGGGCAAGATTACCAGAACACACAAAACAGCTACATAGGCAGCAGTAGTGCAAGATTAGTAAAACACACATAACAACTACAGCATGTAAAGCAGTAACGGAAGCCTCACACAGCAAACAACTACAGCAGAGGCAATACTTGTTCAACTTCTTATCCTCTTAGCAACCTCCCAGTCCCACACTGACAATAGGCAGAGCTCGGTAATGCAAAGCTGGCACCATTTTAATGAAAAGTTGTTGATGGTGTGAGGTCTAGAACGTTGCAACATTGAAACTAAACAATTTTGTGATAGCAGGTTGGTGAGGTTGCAGCAGGACACCCTACAGCAGTGAACAAAATGTAGGCCATGGCTGGGGTGGAGGGCTGAGAGATTGACATATGAATGAAGTCCAGAAAGTCTATATTTCTCCTTAGGACTTTGCATCCACTCCGATCTAGGTTGTGTGTAACAGGAGCTCCTCCCGAGGTCAGTGTGTCCTGAGCAAAGATAACAATGACCTCTTATTTCAAGGTCCCAAGTACCTCTCTCAAAAAGAACCTCCTAGATCTTCTTAGCCACGAGCCCCAGATTTACGTTGCAATATGCACTATCTCTGGACTAAACGTTTGGCATTGCAAGTGCTTGTTTACTGGTTACAGTCCCTCTTCATCTGAATGTATTTAACATTTGTTTTTGAAACTGAAGTGATTCTTTGTAACTAGAGAACTCTGCTGCACTGCAGTCAGTCTTGTTAAGATTGCAAGTTTCACATGAGTCTCATACCTTGGTGTCCCTCTGCTCCATCTGCTTCAATGGAACTTCACATATGGATAATTTACTGTAACCCTCTGTGTTAACCCAAAGAAGCTCTGTAGATCACATTTAAATAATAACACCAGACCGGAAGAGCACCTATGAATATATTTCTATGTAGTTTAAGTATTTAACTGTGGTTTGCTGGCTCTGTGTCTTCATTTTTGGACTTCGTCACTTTAATATTTCAGAATCCTGTTATCATGGCCACATAAACCAATGGGGTCAGTGTCGTAGCAAGAATGTCTCCAATAATTCAAAGAAGGAAAATAGAACCCTCTGCTCCCCAAGTCAGTAGTAAAATCAGACACCAATTGGGCGCAATGGCCCCTTCAAACACTGCAGCACCCCCCCCCTTTCACTTCCTTTACTGTAACGTAAACGAGACTCGTTATAGTTCTTCCAGTCTCATCATTTAAGGACGGAAGCATTTTCAATATTATATAAAACGAATCTATAGTTATAGCCTATTTATCTTACGCAACTAACAACCATTGACAGAGCCAATAGTCTTGGCTTGTTGTAGGTGTATTGTTACTTGTATTATACATCTGTATGCAAGGACAGAAGCAGCAAAATACCAGTGGGACGGCACACTATGCTAAGAACAGATTTTTAGCTATTGTGTTTTAAAACCACGCCCTTAATTACAACTGCCACGTCCCTTTGAGAGACCCTCCCCCCACCCCCATAAGTTTTTTCATCCCACTAAAGCCCTGCTTAGCGCACAGCCCTGCCGCAAGCCGCTCTGAGAGGCAGTGCATCTGAAGCATGCATCATAACACCAACAGCAGGCAGGCCTGTGCAGGGCCGCCCTCGTCTGCCAGTCTCCTGGCTCATCCACTCAGCTATCCATCCTGTTGGTCTGCATCTCAGCCGTCCGTCCATCTATCCAGACGGTCTGCCTGTCTCCTGGTTCACCACCCAGCTATCCATCCTGTTGGTCTGCATTTCAGCCGTCCGTCCATCCATCCATCTATCCAGTTCATCTCTGTCCCCTGGCCCTGCCTTCCAACTATCCACCCAGTTGGTCTACCTGCCTTTCTCTCTACTTTTATATCAATGCACCCACCCACCCTGTCGCGTTCCCTGTCTCTAGGACCCTCTGTTCACCCACCCATTCATCCACCTTTCCACCCATCATTCACCCTGTCGATCTCTTAGTTTCTTTCAGTCCGTCCATCATTTTCCCTCTCTACCTTATTGATCCATTCATCTATCTGTGCTCCCGTCCACTCACTATCCACCCAGCCAACATCCATCTGAGCGTCCGTCCATCCACCAATCAACCATGCATTCATACACCGACCTAGCCAGCTAACAAATCCAACATGCTTATGTCCGTCCATCCATCCATCCATCCAGTCAGTTCTCTCTGCCAGTCGATCACGTTGCTAATCATTTCATGTTCCTATGTGTCGCCCTGTCTTCTACCTGCTTGCTCTCTCTCACTCTTTCTTTGGATAACGTCGCCCTCTATCTATTCTGTCTATTTACGGTCTACCTGACTGTCTCTCCCTTTGCCTGTCCCTGTATCCTTTCAATCCTTGTCCCTCCGGCTCTCTCTCTCTCTCTGGGGCATTGCTCTATATTGATTTATCTCTTCATTTCTCCATGAACAAGTTGTTGAAGATGAATCCTGCTGACCAGGGTTCTAATCCCAGCTTCAACACTTGGCGTAAAATTGTGTGATTCTAGACAAACTACTTTAAACCTGCATGCCTCCAATGATACATTACATTTCCGTGAAAAGCAGCAGAGTTTGTCCGAATTATGTCTGGTTTCCACTAGGCCCACACCCAGCACCGCTCTGTGCAGAGACCCTCATGCTCTCTGTAAAGCGCCCTGATGACCCTCGGAGCTTGGCTCACGCTATATTGAATACCTACAAATATGTATGAATACATGCATCACCTGCCTGTCAGCCCATCTGTCTGCATCACCTGCCTGTCAGCACCTCTGTCTGCACGTCTCACTCTCTGGGGCATATTATCACGGACTTATCGCCGGGAGGGTAGAAGGGACTTTTCTGCCGCTAATGGCCTTATTGCTAGATTCCAGCCGCTATCGCCGGATTCCCTATCGCCATCACTAAGAAGTTAGCGGGAGTTTTCTACGCCGTTCCCTGACACTATCGCCTTTTACCGACGTGTTGATAATACGTTGATAACAAGGCGATAATTATCAGGGAAAGAAGGCGATAAAAAAACTCCCGCTAAATGGCGCTGGCGATAGTTATCGCCAGGACTTGATAATATGCCCCTTTGAGTTTTGGGGCTTGGGTCAGTTTTGTTTGGGAGAGGGGTGGGCATGTTGTGTGGGTGAAGAGGGTGGGTTGCTTTGTAAATAAATAAAGGGGGAAATATTTTATATAATCTAAATTCACGCTTGAAGTAGTTTATTTTACTTTTACTTTGCACTGCTGCCTTCATGTAGTTTTATGCAGCCTGTTTATGTGCTTGTTGTAACTTAAGACTAGAGATATCATAGCACTTAGTTATAGAGTCTAGGCTCATACTTCTTTAACTATCTTGACCATTATGGGGAAAGCTGCCATGATGAGATGACCTAGGCTATATTGTGCTGAGGTGAGCGTCAAACTCCACTCCGCGGACGGAGTTATTGGAGTTTTACCACTCCGCGCCTCTGTATATGGCACAGAGTTTGGCAAAACTCCGCCACGTAGCGGAGTTTTTTTTTATTACCGTGCACCACCACCCACTATTCTGGCCAAGCTCAACCGCTCAATCGTGCAGATGCTGGCTTAGTGGCTTCTCGCCGTTTCTAAGGAAACCGGGCGCCGGCAGAGGACAACCACTTCTGGTTCCACCAGGTCACGTGACTCACGTCACCTCCGGTGCAGGACTCAGGAAGGATCAGGAGCAGCGAGCAGCAGCAAGAAGAAAATGTGTGTGCTGCCGGCGGGCGGACGCCGGACACGTGACCGAACCTCTTTCTGCGGCTGCCACTGTCGGAGCCTGAAAAGGTAAGGAAGATCCCAAACCTATGGCTGCCTCCTCCGGATCCGGAATGGGCTAGCATCTTCCCCTCAGCTTTTAGCCCTTGCCTCAGTGCATGCTTTGTAACTCCGCCTGCTAGCTGAACTCCGCATAGCGCTGCGGAGTGGTGTTTTTCACTTCAAGGAGTTCCGCGTAGTGTGGCTATGCGGACTCCGCCCGGGCTTAGTCTGAACTATCTAGATAAAAAACAGTAGCATTGTATTTGTTTCTTACTAAGTTAAATTACATCCATACTAGTTGTCATACCTGAATAATATACGTTCAGCAATAACATGGGAGGCATCACAACTTCACAAGCGATGTTCCAGTTCCACCCACGTGAGCTCCAACTGTAGGATTGTTCTGAATGATTGATTGATGATTATCCATCGTAGGCAACTAAATGGAAGTAGAAAGACTGAGGAGTAAGTTGGTTATATATAGATTTATCAAAGAGTTAAAAACAATTGACACCACCTGAGTAGTACGTGATGATAATGACTCAATGAGAATGCCTGATTGTGCTAAAGTAGAAAAATTAGCATTACTAGTAAGTTTTGGCTAATGTGGAGCTAGCAGTATTATTTGTGAAATCCACAAGTTATCAAAAATGGACTCAAAGTCTGGGGTCGAGTCATTCGACAAGCTTAGGTTAGGCGTTTACAGTTAGGCAACACCAGGCCTTAATGATGATGATGCTGACGACTGATGTTCTTCATTGTATATCTAAAAAACAATGGATCATTTTTAATGCGCGGGTTGGTAATGGGCTGGTGTGGGCTACTGCTTCGAGGATTCTACAGTAAGTTGGTGTTGCTTTCACCACATCCGTACCACCAAGTGTGTGATCCATTGATGGTGTAATTTAAGCCACAGCTCAATAAATCACACAGCTCGGGGGAAGAGGGTTAAGGGTTTGATGAATGGATGAGTAATGGGATTTAGGGAAAGGTTTGACAAAGACAAACACTACAACACAAGGCCAACATTCAGCTGGGCAATAAGCAGCAGCACATCATTCGCCATCAATCTGTTGTTAGAAGGAAACAAAGAATTAGTATGACAGAGTACAGATACATGCATTGCAACTTCCGCCCTGAGACCCAATTTACCATGTATCCAAATGTTCTGTCTTCTAGGTTAGGGAGTGAACCCACCCACCCACTTCTCATAGTTAATATGACTTTTAAAAGAAAAATGAGACTGTATTGCAAAATTGGGTGCTGCGTCTGCATTCTCCTCGGGAATGTCCACTCTTTGTGGCCTCTCTGCACTGGTCCAGTAGGTAAGCAGGAGTGTTGTTGTGCTCAGCTAGCTTTTGCCTTTCGTTCGTGAAGGAGAGGAGACTAGAAAAAGGCCTATGGATTATAAAAGAGAAACTGTATTTTAGAGTCGAGGAGAACAACAGAAGGAAAGGAAAGGAAGCTTCATGATGAGTGTATCAAGATAAAAAGACTCAGAGGCAAAGCAAAAAAAAACAAGAGGGGGGCTGAGAGTTTCACTTTTGCCAGATGTCCAATGCACACACACAAAGCAGCATTTCATAAACACACCTCTCTCTATTTCAAATAGCTGAGTAGTAGGCCTCAGACTCTTGGTTTACCTTTGAACTGAAGCCGGCACTCGATAACGTCTTGCTTCTTGCTGTTGATGAGGTAGTCCTGCAGCTCCCAGTCCAGCCCTGAGTTCTTCCATGACACTCCTCTAGTCCTGAGTGCCTCCGAGTAATCCCGTATGGGAGCAGTCATCATCATCATCATCATCATCATCATGAATCGCGAGGACCCAAGCAAGATAAACGTGGGGTGTAATGCACTGCTGTTGAAGAACAAGTAGGGAATGAAACAGAATTGCAGTATTTTGCATAGGTTTTTGTTTGATAACTAAAGAGACTGTTTTGCTGGTGTTTGAAGAACCAGAAAAAAAGGAGAACACCCCTGCAAATATTTAAATCTGGCTAAGTGTGAAAGGGATGATCATCACCTACAGGGAAATAGTATAGGCACCCATCACTCAAGCACCAAACAATGCAAATCAATAATCATCTAAAGAAATTCCCCATATTACAGTTCAACCCACACACCATTCCATAGTGTCTGCCACCACATGGATCATCAATCAACTTGAATCATCACTCACACAATCAGTCACTCACTGTTGCAATAGTTGAAGTTACCTTATCCCATCGAAGGCGGTAATGAGACAGGATATCGAGGCCCAAAAATTTGAACTACATGAATATCGAGCTGGAAATATCGTGGAGTGGAAATATCGAGTGCAAGAATATGGTTGTCAAGAATATCGATTTGAAGGTAAGTAATATCGAATTGTTATGTTTAGAATGCAGAAGATGTGTGGCTCAGCGGCCGGGGCGACTGACTCCGGAACCCGGGTGCTCACGGTTCGATCCCCGGTGCCGGCTGCAGATCAGCCCAGCACCATGTGACTCTGCGCAATAGCTCACTTAATCTTCCCGATGGCCCCCAGCGCCTTGACACCTTCGGGTAATTGTTCGCGCTTTACAAATACTGGACAATGCTTTATTGAGATTATGTAGATAAACAATTACAATTGTGAAAAGTAATAATCAATTCAAACCCATCAAGTGGAATGAAAGGATAAAATATGAACACATAATAAGTCTCATAAGCAAGGAAAGTAGAAAGTAAAAATGTAAACCATCCACAATTGATGATACTTAAACTGATGAATTAAGAACAGAGACCAAGGAGCATGAATTGAGATATATAAAAAGAAAACATTATTAAGCCATATGCATTTTTAACAATTTGTAAGAAAGACAAAGAAAAGAGAGAAGAAGGGAAGGAAAGAAAGAAAGAGAAAAGAAGTAGAAGAAACTTAACAATAATGCAATAATAACAGTAACTATTTAAATTCCCAATATTTATATAAGATCATAACTGGTAACATTAGATGTGGATTGCCTAGATAAGAAAGAAGTAAGTGGTGACCATAACAAATCTTTTTGAATCATTAAAGGAATAGAGGTAGCATACGCTCGGTCCAATCTGTGATGATGACACAAAAGATTCCACCAACCAGTAAAAGTAATTTTCGTGGTGTCTTTCCAATTTGTGGTAATAATCTGTTAAGCAATAGCAACAGTCAAGTCGATAAACTTTCCCACCACACCCTGAGAGCACTACAAGGGAGAGGAGCAACCTAAAAAAATGTGTGAGATATCAAAAGGAATAGTCATTAACAATATTTCATTAATTTTATCCCATATGAGCAACCAAAACTTCCTTACAATTGGGCAAATAAAAAACATATGTAAAAAATCACTTTTAATATGGGAGCAAGACAAACACTTTGCATCATTAGTGAGTTTAAATCTGTGCAGGTCCTCAGGAGTCAGAATAGTCTATTGTAAAAGTAATATAATGTTTGGGTCGTGCTTGCTGAACGAGAAGCAGTGTGAATCTTGGCCCATACAAAGCCCCAGGTCTGGAAAGAGAACTCCTGCTGAAGAGCAGATTCCCACAAGAGTTCCACCCTGGACTTTGTTCTCAAATCAGAAGAGCGAGACAAAATTCCAGACGCCTTCATTTGAGAGGAGAATTCCAATGTGAGAAATGGAATCTGATTATGTGGGACCGAAATAGAATTTTGAGAGAGGAGTAGAAGAAGAGGATTTTAAAGGTGTATATAATGATTTGCATGGTAAGATATGTTGTATTTTTTCCGAATCTCAGAAAAGTCCATAAGAGATCCATCGGAGAGTATATGACCAATGGATATAATTCTTTTGTCAATCATTCCTTCCATTACAGAGCTCTATTATTCAATTTTAAGTGCTTATTATACCAAATAGGAGTTTGAGAAATAATATCAAAACCTGAAATCGAGGAGGTAATTAAGGGTTTAGCAATTACTACAGAATGGGTAAGTATAGGCGGGGAAAAAGCTCTAGGGGGTTGAGAGATATGAACCACTTCAGTGAAAGAGAATGGTGTACATTGCGCCTGTTCCAGTTGACCCCAAATTGTTAATACTTCATGAGGATTCGCCATAAGGCAAGTCCAAATGTGTTTTAGTGTAAAGGCAGAATGATATTGCCTAAGATTGGGAAAGTTAACCCCACCTGTGTCCTTGGGTTGTTGAAGATAGGCTAGTGAGATTCGACGCTTAAGTTTGTTCCACAAGAATTTGATCAAGGATCGGTTAATCGTTTTAAAGAAAGAAAGTGGAAGGGTAATCGGTAGCATGGACAAATAGAAATTAGCTATTGGTAGTAACATCATTTAAATCGTTGCTAATCTACCCCACCAAGATAAAAATAGAGGAGACCCCCCTTCCATCAATGAGGTAATTTTGGTAATGATTTCATCAAGGTTAAGCGTAATGGTTTCTTTGATATTGTTCGAATATAATATGCCTAACCACTTAATGCTTTTTGAATTCCAAGTGAATCCTGTATCCTTAAACATAACTGGGAGGCAGTATTTATTAAGGGGCAGGACCTCTGATTTATCTATATTAAGCTTATATCCAGAAAGTATAGAATAGTCATTTAATAATATAAAGAATTTAGGTATGGATGTGTTAGGGTTAGATAAATATAGTAAAATATCATCCGCATATGCAGTGAATTTTATATCTATGTTCTTAAATTGGAATCCTGTGAAACTAGAGGATCGACAAAGTTTTTCCAAAAAGAGTTCTAAAGATAAAATAAATGAATAAAAGTGGAGATAAAGGGCAACCCTGTCTAGTCCCTCGGTGGAGGGAAAAGAAATTGGATTGATTACCGTAGACCCAGATAGAGGTAGAGGGTTCAGAATATAATAACTGAATATATTGAAGGATATGAGGTTTGAAACCATGCCATTTCAATGCTCCAAAAATGAACTCCCTATTCACCCTATCAGAAGCCTTTTCAGCATCAAGAGTGATAGCAGCAAAGGGAGAGTTTAACTTAGAGACCAAGTGAATGATGTTGAGGAAAGTTCTAGAGTTATCTTCTATAGAGCATCCTTTCACAAATCCTGACTGATGCAGACCAACTAAATCAGGAACAACCTGATTAATATGAAGTGCTAACAAATTGGCTAAAATCTTACAGTCTGTGTTTATCAATGAAATTGGTCTATAGTTACCATATTGAGAAGGATCTTTACCTTTCTTTGGAATCAAACAGAGCATGGCCTGAGTAAAAGAACCTTGTGTCCTTCCCATATTAAGAAAATGAGAAATGAGAAGCAACAGCTTAGGCACTAACAGGTGCTTGAACTGGAGAAAAAAACGCACAGAGAAGCCGTCAGACCCAAGGGTTTTATCTTTCGGAAGTTTAATAAAAGCGTTTACAATTTCTTGTTCCGAAATTGGAATGTCAAGAAAGGATAGGTCAGCAGTATTATCTGGGGACTTAGGGATTGATGAGAAAAAATCATCTATCTGCTCAGTTGTGGGAGAGGACTTGGGGGTGTATAAATTAGTGTAGTATTTAGTGAAGCACTCTAATATTTTGGAGTCACTAACAAGCCTGTCTCCGACAGTATCAGTTATAGGAGCAATCTTAGATTTTTGTTTTTTAATTTTAAGATAGTTAGCCAGAGATTTACCAGACTTATTACGTCCACCATACATTTTAGCATTAAACTTGAGCAAGTTACCACAAGCATTATCCCAGGACTGTTTATTATATTGCATTTTAGCCTTAATAAGTTTGGATAATGTATCAGGGTGATGTGAAGAAAAATATTCATGTTCTAAGGATTTACTTTGGTTTAAGAGTAACAATGATTCTTTGAGCGCCTTCCTCTTTTTTTGCCACAAAATCTATAATAAATTCCCTTGCAGTTGCTTTAAAGGCATCCCAAACAAAGTTCATCTGTGAATCCAAGGGAAGGTTATTCTCAAATAATTCATGGAGAAACAATGTAAACTGCTCTGTAAATTGGTTGTCAAGCAGAAGAGTGTTATTGAATCTCCACCTACGTGAAGAGGGTGTAGTGGTAGGATACTCCAAATCAACTATGACAGGGGTGTGGTCTGAGATAAGTATTGAGCCTATCTCAGCATGTGTTAGGAATTGAAGAATAGATTGAGTGAAAATATGTAACCTATGCTAGAATGGGTTCTGTGAACGGGAGAGAAAAAAGTAAATTCTAAAATATCAGGATATGAAGTTCTCCTAATATCTATCAATCCTCTGGAAGAAATGGCTCTTTGAAAAGCCTTATGCATTTTATTAGAAATAAATTTGATTTGATATTTGCGGTCTAAAATAGGATCCATAAGTTGATTGCAATCCCCATCCACCAAAAGGTTTTCCGATGTATGGGAAGATAAGAGAGTAGAAAAATTATTCCAAAATGCTAAATCTACACCATTTTTAAGTCCAAGGTGGATCAAATTTACGAGCAATTTACAACACACAGACCAGTCACTAATGACGTAGTACAAGCAGTGGCAGGCAAAGGGGTCTTTTTAGATTTTTCTCCGGCATTCCCTGAACAATTAGTTACACTCCTTACTAAAACCAAATCAGGATCCCCGGATGACCCTTGCCCCCCCAGGATTCTTAATAACATCAGTCACATTATTACTCCTCAGCTAACTAGCGTGTTCAATCTGATGCGATCACAAGGGCACTTTCCTTCTATATGGAAACAGGCCTGCATTCTGCCTCTTTTAAAAAAAGCTAATCTAGATACAACTGATCCTGCAAACTATCGTCCCATTGCTAGACTCCCTGTACCGGCTAAAATCTTTGAGAAACGGCTTAATACCGAACTCTCTATTTTTATTGCGGAAAATGAAATCCTGGATCAGAGTCAGTTTGGTTTTAGAGCAGGCCATAGCACCGAAACGGCTCTAATAAAAACGACGGAGGAGATCAGAAAAATGCTAGACGGCGGGGGATCGGCAGCCCTTGTCCTCCTCGACCTGTCCGCGGCATTTGATACCTTGGACCACGCGATTCTGATCGAACGTCTTAAAACCATCGGGATTGGAGGCAGGGCCCTTTGCCTCCTAACGTCGTTCCTTTCCGATCGAACACAAACTGTGCATTTGGGCAATTTTAAATCTGCACCCTTCATTTTGCCATGTGGGGTGCCGCAGGGGTCCTCTCTGAGCCCCACGCTTTTTAATATTTATGTTTCTGAACTTGCCTCCCCGATCAGAAGTTTTAACCTCTGCCCTACCTCCTATGCTGATGACACTCAGCTAGTGATCTCAGCAGTGGACAAGGACATCAACTGTTCAGCTAAACTCCATGACTGTATGGGCGCCCTGAGTAACTGGATGGCTAGGCACTGCCTGAAGCTGAACTCAGGAAAAACGGAGGTGGTGCTATTTGGCAACCTCTCTCCTGAGTGGTCACCAGTATGGTGGCCGGATACACTGGGCAATACTCCTACACCAGTGGCCAAGGCTAAGAATTTGGGGGTCATTATTGATGACAAACTCAATATGAAGTCCCAAGTGTCAAAAGTGGTCTCTGCCGCCTTCCTCACTATTAAAATGGTCCGAAAAATTCTGCCTTTCATTTCTTCAAATACTAGAAAAACCGTAATGACCTCCCTTGTATTATCCAAACTGGATTATTGCAACGGTCTGTACATTAACCTACAAACCAATCTACTCAGAAGGTTGCAGGCAGTACAGAACGCTGTGGCTAGACTGGTCCTGGATGCTCCTAGATACCAATCCATCAGAGCAGGCATTCGGGAATTACACTGGTTACCAGTCGGCCAGCGAATCAAATTTAAGGCACTTTGCACGGCCTTTAAGGCCCTGCATGGAGAAGGACCACAATTCCTGTTGGACCTCTTCAGCTGGTATACTCCCAACTGATCGCTCCGTTCAGCAAATGCCTTCCTGATGCTCACCCCCAGAATCAGAAGGTCTAACTGGGGGGGAAGGAGCTTCAGTTACAATACCATAAAGGAATGGAATGCTCTTTCGCTCCTTCTTAGGAAGTCCTCTTCCTTGTTGGAGTTTAGGAAATTGCTTAAAACATGGCTTTTCAGAAACTAGCCGCCCTGACGACAGATTTTGGAGTCCGCGAGTGCCTAGACACCCCTGTGCGCGCTATAAATTGCCAAAACATAACATAACATTATGGCCATTAGCATTAGCGGCGATAGAGGCTTGTACTATTGATGAATGAGCAGACCCCATTGTGACTCGGAGTTGAGGGGAATAAAGATGCCCTCCTAATAGCTGCACGGAAAAGAACACCAAGACCCACTACTAAAATAAAAGGACCTGATTTATAGTCAGAAGATGAGTCACAAAGCAAAAAAAATTAAAAATATGGCAAATTGCCACTCTGTAGTTGCCCTCAACAAGCCAATCCTCCGTCAAAATTAAACAAAAAAAAATACGTATTCAATGGATGCTGAGCATAGAAAAATAAGAAAATCCTCAAGTCTGTTCATCTGTATGAAATATATGGAGTTCCAGTGAAAGACCAGGAAGAAAACCAAGTGGAAAGCACAAGGTGTCTGAGAGGAAAAGCTCTCAAAATGGCGGCCACATTCCTAAACGTAATGGGAGCGGCGAGGAAACGAAGTCACAGCTGTTAATAGACCAATTAAAGGTCTAAAAACTTACCCCGCCGCACCCGAGATCTTCCTACGCGACTCGCAAAGACTCGAACGAGCCGTAAATTAGATAAAAGCATTCCTCGAGGCAAAAGGTTCCTCGGTGCCTCGGGAGAAACGCTAAGGAGCGGCCATCTTGTCTTGCCGCCGCTCCAACCACCATATCGAATTTAAAAATATAGAAGTCATTAATATTGTTTGCAAAAATATGGTTGTTTAAAATATCGATTTTTTAATTAGTGTTATGTATTTTAGTATATATTTTAAATGTATGTGATGTATTTTTTTGTATAAGAATTGTTTATGTTTTTTAATAAATGTGTTAAATTTTTAGTAGTTATCAATTTTATTTTAATTAAATTTTGCGTTTTTTAGTTCCGTAGCGGGTTGTGGGTTTATAGGGGAATAGGGTGGGAAGTAATTTAATTATAATAAATTAATGATTTTTTAAATTTATTAATATTTATTTAATTGAGATTTTATAGTGTTAACTGTGGGAGGTAATTTATTCATTAATTATTAACCACTTGTTAATTAATAATAATTAATTGGTAATTCATTATGGTAATTGTCTAATATTTGTAGGTTTGGGTTGTGGGGTTTATAGGGGTAAAGGGTGGGAAGTAATTTATTTTTAATTAATTAATAATAAGTTGTTAATTAATAATGAATTAATTGAAAATTAAATATGGAAATTTTGTGATTAATTTTAGGTGCGGTTTGTGGGGTTTATAGAGGTAAAGGGTGGTAAGTCATTTATTTTTGATTATTTAATAATTATTTGTTAATTGATATTAATTACTTTATTGAAAATTAATCATGGGAATTGTGTAATTAATTTTAGGTGCGGGTTGTGGGGTTTATAGGGGTAAAGGATGGGAAGTGATTTATGTTCAATTCATTAATAATTAGTTGTTAATTATTATTAATTAATTAATTGAAAATTAAATATGGAAATTGTGTAATTAATTTTAGGTGTGGGCTGTGGGGTTTATAGGGGTAAAGGGTGGGAAGTAATTTATGTTTAATTAATTAATAATTAGTTGATCATTAATATTAATTAATTAATTAATTAATTAATATTTAATCAGGGTAATAGTTTATTTTTTGTGTGTGCGTAATACTTTTTTAGGGGTAAAGGGTGGGGAGTAAATTAATTTTACTTACGTTAGAATTAGTCGTTAAATACTATTAGTTTTTTAATTGAAAATAAGTTTTAATTGTGTAATTAATTTTTTTACAGTTTAATTTTAGCTGGGTTGTGGGGATTATAGGGGTAAAGTGTGGGAAGTTAATTAATTTTTATGAGTTTTAATTTGTTTTTTAATTAATAACATTTCTTTAATTGGTAATTAATTATGTTAATTATGGAAGAATTGTTTTCTTAATTTAGATGTGGGTTGTGAATTGAGTGGTGTTATAGGGTAGGAAATAAAAAAAACTAAATTTATGTAATAATTAACGTTTTGTTTTTATAAATATTTTCTAATTAAACATATTTATTTGTTTGAAAATTATTTTTTAGTTTATTTAATATAATATTATTAGGTATTTCTCTTATGTATTCAACATTATAATATGTTTTCATATTTTCAATTTTTAATATTAAATACATTTGTATTTTCATTTTTAACATATTTATATTTTTTAAATTTATTTTGTTTTTTAAAATATTTTGTTGTTAATATTTTGCTTGTTTTTAATTTTGAACTCACTGGAGTGGGAATTTTAATTGTTACCTCTCCACAATCCAACACTTTCCCTACTGTTGCACTGATTGGAGTGGGAATAATAATTTTTACCCCTCCGCTACCCAACACTTTCCCTACGTTTGCACTCACTGGAGTGGGAATATTAATTTTTACCCCTCCACTATCCAACACTTTCCTTGCTGTTACACTTATCACTTATTGGAGTGGGAATAGTAATTTGTACCCCTCTGCTATCCAACACTTTTCCTATTGTTGCACTCACTGGAGTGGGAATAGTAATTTTTACCCCTCTGCTATCCAACACTATCCCTACTGGTGCACTGACTGGAGTGGGAATAGTAAATTTTATCCCTCTGCTATCCAACACTTTCCCTACTGTTGCACTCACTGGAGTGGGAATAGTAATTTTTACCCCTCCGTTATCCAATACTTTCCCTACTGTTGCACTCATTGGAGTGGGAATAGTAATTTTTACACCTCCGCTATCCAACACTTTCCCTACTGTTGCACTCATTGGAGTGAGAATTGTAATTTTTACCCCTCGGCAATCCAACACTTTCCCTACTGTTGCACTCACTGGAGTAGGAATAGTAATTTTTACCTCTCCGCTATTTAACACTTTCCCTACTGTTGCACTGACTGGAGTGTGAATAGTAAATGTTACCCCTCCGCTATCCAACACTTTCCCTTCTGTTGAACTCACTGGAGTGGGAATAGTAATTTTTACCCCTACGCTATCCAACACTTTCCCTATTGTTGCACTAATTGGAGTGGGAATAGTAATTTCTACCCCTCCACTATCCAACACTTTCCCTACTGTTGCACTGACTGTAGTGGTATATTTAAGTTTAAAGATTCTTTAATAGTTTAATGTTTTAATTTATAATATATTTTTTTTTATTAGATTTTATGTTATTGGTATATATATATATATTTGTAAATTTTATATAATTTTAAAATTATAAAATAAATTAAAATTGATAGTTTATTAACTGTTTTAAAGTAAATATATATATATATATATATATATATATATATATATATATATATATATATATAATAATTATGATGTTTGTGTGTTTAACTTTTTTTAATTAAGTTTATTTTTTATAGTTGATAAAATGTATATTAAATCTATTAACTAAGGTTACTTCATTTTCTACACAGGAGGTGTGACTCCGCAGTTGCTTGCACACAGCATCATTATACTTGGTCTTACGAGATATATATACTTATGCAGGTACAGGTACACTGTTCCATATACTCTATTATGGGATACCTACCTCCCTATATTAAGAAATTCTAATGTTGACTTTAATGCATGCTTTTTATAGATGGAACTAATATTATCTGGATTTAAGGTAATCCTGGTCTGGAGTGGTGGCACGTGGTTTTGAATTTGTCACTAGTACTATGTTGGATTTCACCGAGCATTCCATACTATCACGCACTTACTTTAGCTTTTGTTATTGTTTTATGGTGGCAGTGGCAATAAAGAGTTTGGTAATATTCACTTTATATACATATTACTATGTAAAGCATGAGATTAAGTCAATCACATGAATTGTATGCACACTGCTTGGAGAGCACTTTTACTGTTATATCTTTTGACTTATTCCTTGGCATGTAATATTGTTTCCTATTAGCATCTTCGTTTTCTACGCCTGTTGCATTTACTTTTGGATTTTCAACTTCATATGGTCATCTTTGGTGACTCACGATATGGGGAGCACATTTAATTACATAAGCACAATGCCAAGTCAGCCATTTGTGACTATAAGAGACATTTTATTTTTTATATTTGTATTTTGTATTCCAGCCCTGAGGAAGTCGAGTGTTACTGTACTCAAAGACGAAACACGTGTTGGGCGGGTGTGGATGGTGTTCGAAGATTCAGCAATTAAAGAAAAGACTGACAAATTGACGACTGTTGGATTGATTTTGTGGACTCAAAGTATTGCATGTGCTCAGAGCCATTGTTTTATGCCCGTAATAGTAGCCTGGATTTTCTTTTTTTCTTGAGGCACTGGCACAGGCGTGTTTTGAGAAGTAGATGCTAGTTGTAGACTCAATGTGCGTCGTGGCAGTTGGGCAGTCACTCTATGCCGCAGTGTCTACATCATCTCACTCTGAGTCTTCTTGTGCCATTGTGAAGTCACTGAGGTGGGTGATTCTGCTGGTGTACTGCTGGGGACAGGGTTGCTTTGCGTGATGATGTCACACTCTTCTTCCTCATCATCACCTTCTGTGATGATTGGACTTGTTCCCTGGCTCGCCACTCCATCACGACCATGTCCAGAAATTTGTTTAAGGTGATCCTCCCACTTGATGATATGGTGTTTTTTCATGTGAATCATCTGGCCTCCAGTACCATAATATGTACCAGGCTTACCTCGATGAACATTTGTGTGGCAAATGGTGAATACTGCAATGTGCTCCCCCTCTTTGCTAACTGTAAAAAAGTCCCAAACTGGGGAGGAGTATTTTTTTACTGGCCCACTGCCAATGCCTGAAGTCGAAATGGAGGTAGGTGGGCATGCCGTCGATTGCCTCTCTTCTTCTCCTGAGGCAAGGCTTGGTGAAGGTCTCAGCTGGGGCTTTGCAAATATGGGAGTTGGTGGCGGTGCTACCTGTGCCACATCCCTCGGAGCTGGTTGAATAGCAATGTCAGATTCCTCTGTGTCACACCCCACCATGACTACCTCGTCATCGTCATTCTCCTCCTCATCCCCTTCCATAAGTCTAAGTCTTTCTGGAAGTTTTCTTTTCCCTTGCCTCTCCTGTTGTCTTCTGGTCTCTGTCGGGATCCACTTCATGCCCCTATCATCATCATCAGAAGTTGTGCTTGGAGAAGATGGTGCTGTAGTACCCTTCCGTTTCCTTGCTGGAGATCTGGTAGCCAATGATTCTGAAAGAGGAGGTTCATCTTCTTGCTCTGAAGGAAGCTCAACCTCCTGTTCTGCTCCAACATCAAACAAATCCATTGCTGCCTGCGGCTGCTTTCAACTCTGCTGTGTTTCCTGAAAAGATTGTGTACTACTTTGTGAAAGGGACAAATCCAATTCAACATCGCTACTCGTCGGTGTCGACATGACTGCACTGGCTACCTCACTGACAGACATGGTCCTGGGCTTAGGTTGTTGGGGTGGTGCTGTTAATGGATGAGTGCTGCTCTCAGTTTTCTCGCCGGAGGCCGGTGGGACAGGCACAACTTTCCTGAAAAAGGCTGCGGTCGGCACGCCAGTGATGGAAATCTGCTTCTTCTGCTCCCCACTAGCCACTTTCTTGACAGCACATTTCCATGGGGCCATCTTGAAGCTGTCAGTTGGCAGTGGCACTTAGCTCCACAACAAGCTGAATGGATGTTATGTTATAGGGTATTTATTAAGCGCACGGCTACTCCGAGGAGTGTCCCGGCGCTATCTTGACCCCAGAACAGAGCAAATGAAGGAACAGTCAGCCGTAGCTAACTAGTCTGCACTACTGTTGAAAAAGCCAGGTTTTTAAACTTCGCCTAAAGCTAAGGAGATCACGTTCTTGTCTAAGTGAAAAAGGGAGACTATTCCATAATTTTGCCGCTACCACCTGAAAGGTGCGACCTCCTTTGTAAGAACGGCAAAACTTAGGCACAATTGTCAATTGCTGGGATGATGATCGCAGAGTTCTAAGCGGTTTGTAGGGCTGAATTTTATTCCTAATGTACCGGGCCCCGATGTTATTTAGGGCCTTAAAAGTTTTGTGTAGTCAGTCATGAGTCCCGTCGTGCAGAGGCATTCTGTCTGGCAGTACTGTGGGTGATGTTTCTTCTCTTGTGAACCTAAAAGCAAACAACCAAGAAAAACATCAGTGAAACGTGGCTTTGTTGCAGTTCAAATAGTAGTTCAAACAAACAATATCATTCAGTGTGGTTACTTAAGTTTGTATAAATAATTAACAATAGCATACATTTCATTCCTAAAACGGAAAACTACACCAACATAAACTTTCATGGCGACTGAACACTCAGGAAAGATTAGAAAGAGCAACAACAACAAAACAATACAGCTGTAAATGTTTGCTTTATGTGCAATGCATCACATGAGATGTGGCATGCAGGGAGATGCAGCTGACAAATGCATTGACAATTCAATAATCCTTACACAATGATTGCTGTTGGGTACCTATAGCAGACATGGGGTTGACTCATTAATGCCAGATGCTATGAAAATATTTTTTAAAAATCTTTACAAAAATATCCTAATTAAAAAATCTAAAAATAATTTTAGAAAAACTAAAATTGAAAAAAATTTAAATTAAGAAAATTATGGCCCCAATTACGATGCGGGCTGGAAGGGTTCTGACCGTCGGTCGGAGCTCTCCAGTCCGCATCGTAATAGGCTGGTCGGTTTCCTTTCCGACCGAGTCATTTAGATGGGCTCGGTCAGAAAGGAATTCAAATAGGAGAGCCCGTCCACCATTCGGAAAACCTGCAGTAATCCCTCGGCCGGTCTTTCCGACACAGAAAGGCATTGGGAAACAGTCTTTGGGGGCCACCAGCAGGGGCCCCATGGATGCAAGGCCGCCAAATGGTGACCCCCCCCTGTTGATCCCTGCACCCGGTGGCAGGCACCTTGAGGTGCCTACCACGGCGTGCAGGGATGAACTGCACCCCTGCTCTTTGCTATCAGAGCATGCACTCCGTTCCGAATGCATGATCTCATAGCAAAGTATAGGGGTCGCATCCTAATTCCTGGGCTGGAACCGACGACTGGAGGTCGTTCGGTTCCAGTTCCAGAACGATGTCCGGCATCGTAATCGGCCCCTATGAATAAGTGACATTACCCTCAGGCATATCATTCATTTTTATTTATTAAACTGCTATCTCATTGCTCAACAATCCATGCAAGCATATGACAAAGGGCCACACTGGCTGTACACACAAAATGGCTGCCTGCCATTGCCACATGATCATCAACAACAACACAGAGCAAAAAGGCATGAGGAACAAAGAGAAGACATGCCGGTCTATGGCAAAAGCACACTGGCTACTTACACAAAATGTCCACAGACCAACCACATGGTGAACCAGCAAGCAAGGAAGCATGGCTGCAACATAATGATAGAAGAACAACACATGCAACTCTATGGCAAAAGCACACTGGATGCCTACGCAAAATGGCCACCAGCCACATGGTCAAACAGCAAGCAAGGAGGCATGGGGAACAAAGAGAAGACCTGAAGGCCTATGGTGGAAGCACACTGGCTCGCTACACAAAATTGCCACCAGCCACATGGTCAGACTAAAACAACAACCAGCAAAAAGGCATGGCCACAAACAAAGAAGACATGCTGGTCTATGGGGAAAGCACACTGGCTGGCTAAACAAAATGGCCACCAGCCACATGGTCAGACAACAACAACAACCAGCAAGAAGGCATGGCCACAAACAAAGAAGACATGCAGGCCTATGGAAAAGCACACTGGCTGGCTACACAAAATGGCCACCAGCCACATGGTCACAAAAACAACAACAAGCAGGAGGCCTGGAAAACAAAGAACACATGCAGGCCTAGGGTGGACACCGACTATACAAAATGGCCCCTGGCCACATGGCATACTGATTCTTGAACAACAAAGGCAAATGGTGGCCTATGCCAAAAACACACACACACACACACTGGCCAGACAAAAGAGGCATGGTAACACAGAGAACACAGCATTAATTCAGCAATGCCAAAAATGAAAATTAACAGGGCTAGAAATGTTTACAACAACACACATCCTCCAAAGCCATTACCCCACCTATACACTGTATACAGGAAAAAAAAAGTCAAATACCACTAAAAAAATACATTTTGTAATTTAAGCCAATGCCATCCATGGCCTAAATTATATTTTAATTCAACAGACACCACAGAAACAGTTGTTTCATGCACACATGAATAGTGCAGGGCCAACTGGCTGGAAGGCTCTTTGGCAAACTAGGCCACATAGGGCCAGATGTAGGAAGCCAAATTGCGAGCGCAAATGCTGAAATTCACAGAATTTCAGCGTTTGCAATCGCAATTTGGCTGTGAGCAATGTAGGTAAGTTTAAACCTACTTGCAAAATAAGGAATCGCAAAAATTGCGATTCTTTATTTTGCGCAAGCATTTAGAGGATCGCAATTTGCGATTCTCTAAATGCTATGCAAGAAGGCATCACAAATTGCGATATTGCCTTAAGGAATCGCAAATTACCACCAACTTCAAGTTGGTGGTAATTTGCAATTTCCTTTAAAAAAGCACTTTTTTCTTTTTTTAAAGTGCCATGTGGCACACATACATGCCCTTAGAGCATGTATGTGCCCCACATGTGCACACATGCACAATTCAGGGGTGCAACAGGGTGTCCTTCTGGAACCCTTGCACCCTTGAAATTGCACGCGCAATTTGCGAGTACCTACTGGGTACTCGCAAATTGCGCGCACAATTCCCATTCATTCCTATGGGCCTCTTGCGAGTCGCAAATAAGGAATGTGTAGGAATCGCAAAAATTATTGCGATTCCTACCTACATAGCATTTTGCGAGTCCTTAATAGCGATTCCCTAAAAATCGCTATTAAGGACTCGCTAAATTGCTTTTACCTACAACTGGCCCTATGTGACTTAATTAAATCAATATTGCAAACTGATAAAAAAACATGCAGAAGAAAAAAGAAAATGTACTGAACTGTGCAACATTTTTCCTTTATAAAAGAAGATACATTTCATGCACAAAAAACTAGGCCATTACTAAAACTGCAGCCCCCCCCTCGACAATAAATTTTAAAAATCGAATAAAAGTACAAAGAAATCCTGGTGCATGCCCCCAGTCAAACAAACAACACCCATATACACCAGTTTTTCAACTTACTTGTGATATCTCAAAAACAAAGTCCTTAAATCCAATGGTATATATGCAGCAGACAAGGAGAGTGATCCTTCCAGCTCTAAATCCCAATGAAAAGTGACCAGGAGAGGGACAAAGCACTGGGAGGAGCCTGCTGGACAGGAACAGGAAGTTGGAGTCTCTGGGGCACTTCCTTCTGGTTTGGAAAAAAAGTTTTTAAAAAATGGCTTCTCGCACAAAAAAACAACTCCAATGGCCAGTTTAGAAGAAAATCCACTCCAAATGCCTCTCAGCTGCATTCTCATGCAGAAAAGCTGCTCGACGGCTCCGTTTGTGATTGCGATTGGCTCTAAGAATGCTAGATTGGTGTGGTCGCTGTTAGAAGCCGTGCGAGTGAGCGCGAAGTCTCGCTGGAGCTATCTAGCAGTGTGAGAAGTCTTGCGCACGCTCCCAGGCGGCCTGAGAGCCTTGGCTTAAGCGCGTGAACGGAAAAAAAACTCAGCTTTTCGCCTGAATGGAGGAATTCAGGAATTCCGCGTTCCTCCGCGAAGTGCCGGAATTCCACAAACTCCGTGAGCAGAGCTGAGTTTACTGCCTGGGCTTAGTGACAAGTTTTTCAAAGCTCTTCTTCTGCCCCAAGTGCCCTGCCAAAGGCATATCATGAGCCAGACCCTGTAGGTAGGCTCTGAAGTACTGGGGTACCAATAGCACATGGGCTGACCCAGGCTCAGTAACCTTAGGCTTACTATACAGGAGACCATTCTCCCAATAAATCCAATGTGATCAAGACTGCACACCTGCTGCCTGGTTTACAGCCTGCTACCGCAAACCAACAAGAAAAGGGCATTCCTGCTGCTCCTTGCAGAATTCCTCCCTGGAGGGGCCCCCTTCTTGCTGCAAATGGGTCCGCTCAGGCAGGTCCCCCGTTTCGGCCACTTGCTCCCCTGTAGGATCCAGGGCATCCCCCTCAAGGTCTTGCTCCTCCTGGACCGTGGGAACTTCGGAGACCGGTTTCCCACACCCCCTGCCTCTTCTCTTTCTGGCAGGCACCTGGGCCACTCTTTCAGGCTGCAGGTCCTTTTGATTGACCTTACCAGCTGCCATTGCCGAGTGGTCACACACGCCCACTCAGGCAGACCCAACATCTCCAAATGAGACCTGTGTTCCACCTTCTCCCAAGGGGAACTCTCCAGGTCGTTACCAAGCAGACAGTCAACAAGCATGGCTGGTCTCACAACTACTTTCAAGGTTCCTGAGACCTCCCCACACTCAAATGGAACCTGTGCCACTTTGCCGAGGAACTTTGAGTTGTCAGCTGCAACTACCTTGTAAAGTACATTGGGGACTATCTGCTCCTCCGACACTAGCCGACAACTGACAGCTGTCACACTGGCTCCCGTGTCTCTCAGAGCCTGCACCCTATGGCCATTAATGGTCACCCACTGCCCGTATTTCTTAGTGTTGGCAGTCAGGTGGGTCCTTGGGACATCTCACTGTCCCCTAGTGAGACGAGGGTCAATTCTGCTGGTTCCCACCCTTCCTGTAGGCCCAACTCCTCCCCCCAATGCTACACTAGCCAGCCCCTGGGACGGTGCACCAGTGGGTGCAGTGGTGGCTTTGGGACACTTAGGATCCCCTATGGAGTGACCCACCTGATCACAAGCATAACACTTGCGGGACCCTTCTCTGCAGTCTTCCCTGTAGAGACCCATGGTGTCTTACCACCGGGGGGCTGGGAACCTTTCCCTTGGGAATTATTTTGGGGCCCTTTTTGTAACTCCTTTTGTTTACCCTTGTCCCCCCCATTCTTCTGCTGGGGACCCTGTCCACCCTTGGCTGAGTCTCCATCATACCCCTTGTGGATCCTGGGGCTGACCCAGCGGTCCACCTCCACAGCAAGCTTCCTGGGGTCAGTCAGCTTACTGTCAATCAAGTGCTGGCATAGCTCTGGAAAACTATTAGCAGACAAGTGCTCCCATGCCATGAAATCATAGAGCCCCTGAAAATCAGTTAACTGGCTACCCTTCACCCAACCATCCAGTCCTCTGCAAAAGAAAGCAACACACTCAACCCAAGTGTGTTATTCAAGTTTCTTACAGGCACGGAACTTCTGCCCATACAGTTCTGGGGTCAAGCCATATCTTCTGATTATATTTAAACAACAAGGGAACCCCAGTATTATGACCAGGGGTAATTACGTATATGGTAAGGACAAAAGGTCAAGAAGAGGCCGCTCGGTCCTCGGGTAGCCTAGGCTACTAAATTATTTTTAGGCAGCATTAATCAGGTAGCACAAAGTAGTATAGTCCAGGCGGGACTAATTACGCAATGGATGCTGGGACACAAAGTAGATATGGTATCACATTTATTAACGGCATAAATGGATTAACATAACTTAATTGCATAATAATAGTTCTGGTGCTCACACATAGAAGTGAAAGTGCGTGAAGTGAGGAGTGTTTGTGACATTAAAAACTTTACATCGCATTGAAAACAGCCATATAAAAACTCCTAAGTAATTAGTTGCAATAATGGAGTTTTAAGGTGTATAGGTCGACGGCGTTTCGATCTTATGAATGTAAGATCAACATCAGGACAGAGCAAGTGTGAACAAGTAGAATTTGGGCTATTCAGTCTCCAAGGAGCATCGTGAGTTCTGAAGATAAACAAGTCATGCACGCAGGGCGGGACCTGGTGAGTTTTCAAGGCCAGGAAGGGGCCGCTGGCGGAGGAGAACCCAGAATTTACGGGCGTTAGTGCAGGTAAACAAGCGAGTCAATCTTTTACTCCAAGGTTGAGAACCATGGGTGACTCGGACGTTAGTTCCGGAGGCAAGCAGGAGAATCAATCTTAGTGGGAGCCTGCTGGTGAAGAGCGAAGGAGACCGCGAGTTGCTCGAGCGTGGAGCAACGAGCAACTCGCGGTCTCCTTCGCTCTTCACCAGCAGGCTCCCACTAAGATTGATTCTCCTGCTTGCCTCTGGAACTAACGTCCGAGTCACCCATGGTTCTCAACCTTGGAGTAAAATATTGACTCGCTTGTTTACCTGCACTAACGCCCGTAAATTCTGGGTTCTCCTCCGCCAGCGGCCCCTTCCTGGCCTTGAAAACTCACCAGGTCCCGCCCTGCGCGCATGACTTGTTTATCTTCAGAACTCACGATGCTCCTTGGAGACTGAATAGCCCAAATTCTACTTGTTCACACTTGCTCCGTCCTGATGATGATCTTACATTCATAAGATCGAAACGCCGTCGACCTATACACCTTAAAACTCCATTATTGCAACTAATTACTTAGGAGTTTTTATATGGTTGTTTTCAATGCGATGTAAAGTTTTTAATGTCACAAACACTCCTCACTTCACGCACTTTCACTTCTATGTGTGAGCACCAGAACTATTATTATGCAATTAAGTTATGTTAATCCATTTATGCCGTTAATAAATGTGATACCATATCTACTTTGTGTCCCAGCATCCATTGCGTAATTAGTCCCGCCTGGACTATACTACTTTGTGCTACCTGATTAATGCTGCCTAAAAATAATTTAGTAGCCTAGGCTACCCGAGGACCGAAGCGGCCTCTTCTTGACCTTTTGGCCTTACCATATATCTTCTGATTAAGCCTCCTTCTTAGGAGCATAAACCATTTTAGCCTCCTCCGGTAAGGCTAGAAAGGTATCCCTCCCTTCTGCCATGAAGTGGCTCCCCAACCTCACTCCCCAGTCTCTCTCAGGGACTCTGTGGGACCTATTTGCTACCTCATATCCCTTGAACCACTGAACAATATCGTCACTTCTCACAAAATCTGTGATCACTTCTTTAGGAATGTACACCCTCCCTTCCACGGGCACTGGAGACAAGCTGCAGCCATTGGAACTGGACTCCACACTCTTGGCTTTTATGTCCAGCTCCTTCAAACCTCTCATGCTCAAAGAGCATCCTCTTTTCATCCATGGAAAGTTTCTGCCTCTCAAACTCCAATTTCCTATCCTCCATGTCACTCTCTTTCCCCAACCTGAGCTTAGCAAGCTCCATCTCCTGCACTCTGCTTCTCTCTCTGTCCTCCAGCTCCTCTGTTGATAGCCCCTTTGAAGACACACTGCTGCTCCCTTGGTAAGCACCCTCGCTCCAGGCAGAACCAGTGGCCCATCCTGCTGCCTATCTAAATCCTCTGCCTCCACCATAGGCTCCTCAGAATGTACACTGGCGCTCCTTGATTCCAACCAGGTCCTCAGCGCCTTTTGGTATTCCTCCTTCCTGGTGAGGGCTCTTACTGAGATTTTAAATTTCTTGCAGATGGTTTTCAGTTGTGGCAGAGTGTAGGTTTTCACCCTATCCTCTTCAAACTCAATTCCTACAGATGAAATTGATGCTGGTTTTGTCATGGTGAAAATTGGCAGTTCACAAGTTGCAGAAAAGTCCAAAAAGAAAAATGTCACCAAATAGTATGTTGTTGCGTAATGGTCTGCACTATACTAGCAGTGCACACTAATCACTCTATGTTAGGCACAAATGCAAGTCCTAATCCTCACATCTGACCACCTATGTTAGAAATGGGGGTCTCTAGTTGGCAATGGTTTGCACCTTTGTCCAAGTAGGGACCCTTGCTTCTAGTCAAGGTAAGGGAGTTACGCCCTAGACAACCCCTGCTCACTCCCTTGGTAGCTTGGCATGAGCAGATATGCTTATCTCAGAGGCAGTGTGTAAAGCATTTGTGCACACATACAGTAATACAGTGAAAACACTACAAATGAACACCACACCAGTTTAGAAAAAGAAGTAAACTTCTATCTAAACCAAACAAGACCAAAATGACAAAAATCTACAATACATATATAAAGATATACTAAAACATAGGTTATTTACACAAATAAAGCTTGTAGCAACAAATAACTCCACCTGGAGCTATTACGACTTTATGACAGATGTAAATCCAAAGTACGGCGCCAACCTCGAGGTGCGCGGCATCGGGCGTGGAGTCACACAGACCGCCAAAGAACAGTACCTTGGCAAACGATGAAAGCAAAGATGGTGAACAGCGACGGGGAGGTGATGCTTCATTGGTGCTGGGTGGCGTAGGTTCCTTACGACCACAGGGGAGGTAATGCTTCAGTTCCTTATGACCCCAGGGGAGGTGAGGCGTCCGTTCCTTACTGCGCTGCAGGAGAGGTGAGGCGTTGGTTCCTTACTGGTGTCGGGGAGGTGAGGCGTTGGTTCCTTACTGGTGTCGGGGAGGTGAGGCGTTGGTTCCTTACCATTGCTGGGGAGGTAATGTTGCGGTGGCGGCAAGGCGGCGGCTCCTTACGACAGTGCGGTGTCAATGGGTTTAGGAAGTCACTCACGTCCAGTATTGGCTCCGCGATGATGAAGCACCGGCATCAATGAGGTCGGGGCTGCAGTACGAGTCGGGCGGTGCATTGTGAGCATCATGAGCTGTGCCCTCGGCTCCGGTGCAAGCAGCGGCCTCGGTGACGGCATCTGAGTCGATATGGTGTGGCGTCGGGGATTCGTTGCAAGTCAGGGTGATGCGTCGTGCTCTTCACGAGCGGTGTCCACGGCTTCCTTGCAGGTAGCGGTGTCGCTCGCCAGCAATGGTGTTGCAATTTCCCTCTGTGGCAGCTGAAACAGCAGTTCCAGATGCAGGAAGACAAAGGAAATTAGGACTTTTTGTCCCTGAAACTTTAGAACAGGAGGCAAGCTCTACACCAGGCCCTTGGAGATCTTCCAGAAGCAGGATACACAGCACAAAGCAAAGTCTTGGTCCTCTCCTTTGCAGAAACAGCCACTGCAGGCCAACTCCAGACAGCACACAGCAAAGGGACAGTACTTCTCCTTCAGTTTTCCCAGCTGTTCTCCTTGGCAGAGGTTCCTCTTGACTCCAGAAGTAATCTAAACTTCTGAGGTCTGGGCCCCAATATTTATACGATACAAAAGGGGATGATGGACGGAACGTTTGAGCCAATCAAACACTCACCCCCAGTCAACTGATCTGGGTTTAATCCATCATCATTCTTTAGCTCACTCCACCACCCCAGTTCAGACATGGCCATATGCAAATCAGTCTGACCCTGTGCCTCATGGGAACAGTCCAGCCCGAACTGCCAAGCCATGTCTTCCCTGGACCGGAAACAAGCATCCTAGGACCGGTTTCTGGCATTCCAGCCGTCATCAGCCAGGCTTGCTTGAATCCAGTGGCAAAGTGAGCAAGGGACCCACGTCTGGGCATACCCCCGCCAACTTAGGGCGAACAAAGCGATACAAAAGGGGATGATGGACGGAACGTTTGAGCCAATCAAACACTCACCCCCAGTCAACTGATCTGGGTTTAATCCATCATCATTCTTTAGCTCGCTCCACCACCCCAGTTCAGACATGGCCATATGCAAATCAGTCTGACCCTGTGCCTCATGGGAACAGTCCAGCCCGAACTGCCAAGCCATGTCTTCCCTGGACCGGAAACAAGCATCCTAGGACCGGTTTCTGGCATTCCAGCCGTCATCAGCCAGGCTTGCTTGAATCCAGTGGCAAAGTGAGCAAGGGACCCACGTCTGGGCATACCCCCGCCAACTTAGGGCGAACAAAGCGATACAAAAGGGGATGATGGACGGAACGTTTGAGCCAATCAAACACTCACCCCCAGTCAACTGATCTGGGTTTAATCCATCATCATTCTTTAGCTCACTCCACCACCCCAGTTCAGACATGGCCATATGCAAATCAGTCTGACCCTGTGCCTCATGGGAACAGTCCAGCCCGAACTGCCAAGCCATGTCTTCCCTGGACCGGAAACAAGCATCCTAGGACCGGTTTCTGGCATTCCAGCCGTCATCAGCCAGGCTTGCTTGAATCCAGTGGCAAAGTGAGCAAGGGACCCACGTCTGGGCATACCCCCGCCAACTTAGGGCGAACAAAGCGATACAAAAGGGGATGATGGACGGAACGTTTGAGCCAATCAAACACTCACCCCCAGTCAACTGATCTGGGTTTAATCCATCATCATTCTTTAGCTCACTCCACCACCCCAGTTCAGACATGGCCATATGCAAATCAGTCTGACCCTGTGCCTCATGGGAACAGTCCAGCCCGAACTGCCAAGCCATGTCTTCCCTGGACCGGAAACAAGCATCCTAGGACCGGTTTCTGGCATTCCAGCCGTCATCAGCCAGGCTTGCTTGAATCCAGTGGCAAAGTGAGCAAGGGACCCACGTCTGGGCATACCCCCGCCAACTTAGGGCGAACAAAGCGATACAAAAGGGGATGATGGACGGAACGTTTGAGCCAATCAAACACTCACCCCCAGTCAACTGATCTGGGTTTAATCCATCATCATTCTTTAGCTCACTCCACCACCCCAGTTCAGACATGGCCATATGCAAATCAGTCTGACCCTGTGCCTCATGGGAACAGTCCAGCCCGAACTGCCAAGCCATGTCTTCCCTGGACCGGAAACAAGCATCCTAGGACCGGTTTCTGGCATTCCAGCCGTCATCAGCCAGGCTTGCTTGAATCCAGTGGCAAAGTGAGCAAGGGACCCACGTCTGGGCATACCCCCGCCAACTTAGGGCGAACAAAGCGATACAAAAGGGGATGATGGACGGAACGTTTGAGCCAATCAAACACTCACCCCCAGTCAACTGATCTGGGTTTAATCCATCATCATTCTTTAGCTCACTCCACCACCCCAGTTCAGACATGGCCATATGCAAATCAGTCTGACCCTGTGCCTCATGGGAACAGTCCAGCCCGAACTGCCAAGCCATGTCTTCCCTGGACCGGAAACAAGCATCCTAGGACCGGTTTCTGGCATTCCAGCCGTCATCAGCCAGGCTTGCTTGAATCCAGTGGCAAAGTGAGCAAGGGACCCACGTCTGGGCATACCCCCGCCAACTTAGGGCGAACAAAGCGATACAAAAGGGGATGATGGACGGAACGTTTGAGCCAATCAAACACTCACCCCCAGTCAACTGATCTGGGTTTAATCCATCATCATTCTTTAGCTCACTCCACCACCCCAGTTCAGACATGGCCATATGCAAATCAGTCTGACCCTGTGCCTCATGGGAACAGTCCAGCCCGAACTGCCAAGCCATGTCTTCCCTGGACCGGAAACAAGCATCCTAGGACCGGTTTCTGGCATTCCAGCCGTCATCAGCCAGGCTTGCTTGAATCCAGTGGCAAAGTGAGCAAGGGACCCACGTCTGGGCATACCCCCGCCAACTTAGGGGCGAACAAAGCGATACAAAAGGGGATGATGGACGGAACGTTTGAGCCAATCAAACACTCACCCCCAGTCAACTGATCTGGGTTTAATCCATCATCATTCTTTAGCTCACTCCACCACCCCAGTTCAGACATGGCCATATGCAAATCAGTCTGACCCTGTGCCTCATGGGAACAGTCCAGCCCGAACTGCCAAGCCATGTCTTCCCTGGACCGGAAACAAGCATCCTAGGACCGGTTTCTGGCATTCCAGCCGTCATCAGCCAGGCTTGCTTGAATCCAGTGGCAAAGTGAGCAAGGGACCCACGTCTGGGCATACCCCCGCCAACTTAGGGCGAACAAAGCGATACAAAAGGGGATGATGGACGGAACGCTTGAGCCAATCAAACACTCACCCCCAGTCAACTGATCTGGGTTTAATCCATCATCATTCTTTAGCTCACTCCACCACCCCAGTTCAGACATGGCCATATGCAAATCAGTCTGACCCTGTGCCTCATGGGAACAGTCCAGCCCGAACTGCCAAGCCATGTCTTCCCTGGACCGGAAACAAGCATCCTAGGACCGGTTTCTGGCATTCCAGCCGTCATCAGCCAGGCTTGCTTGAATCCAGTGGCAAAGTGAGCAAGGGACCCACGTCTGGGCATACCCCCGCCAACTTAGGGCGAACAAAGCGATACAAAAGGGGATGATGGACGGAACGTTTGAGCCAATCAAACACTCACCCCCAGTCAACTGATCTGGGTTTAATCCATCATCATTCTTTAGCTCACTCCACCACCCCAGTTCAGACATGGCCATATGCAAATCAGTCTGACCCTGTGCCTCATGGGAACAGTCCAGCCCGAACTGCCAAGCCATGTCTTCCCTGGACCGGAAACAAGCATCCTAGGACCGGTTTCTGGCATTCCATCCGTCATCAGCCAGGCTTGCTTGAATCCAGTGGCAAAGTGAGCAAGGGACCCACGTCTGGGCATACCCCCGCCAATTTAGGGCGAACAAAGCGATACAAAAGGGGATGATGGACGGAACGTTTGAGCCAATCAAACACTCACCCCCAGTCAACTGATCTGGGTTTAATCCATCATCATTCTTTAGCTCACTCCACCACCCCAGTTCAGACATGGCCATATGCAAATCAGTCTGACCCTGTGCCTCATGGGAACAGTCCAGCCCGAACTGCCAAGCCATGTCTTCCCTGGACCGGAAACAAGCATCCTAGGACCGGTTTCTGGCATTCCAGCCGTCATCAGCCAGGCTTGCTTGAATCCAGTGGCAAAGTGAGCAAGGGACCCACGTCTGGGCATACCCCCGCCAACTTAGGGCGAACAAAGCGATACAAAAGGGGATGATGGACGGAACGTTTGAGCCAATCAAACACTCACCCCAGTCAACTGATCTGGGTTTAATCCATCATCATTCTTTAGCTCACTCCACCACCCCAGTTCAGACATGGCCATATGCAAATCAGTCTGACCCTGTGCCTCATGGGAACAGTCATCCCACAAGGCACGGTGGTACCTTCCTAGGAGGGCTGCGGCACTGGCCGTTTTCATGGACTTCGCAGCGGGCCTGCCGAATCTTGCGTCTGTGAATCCACCTTTTTGCTCTTCTTATCGAGGAAGAAGTAGCAGATGGTGAAGTGGCAAGGAATTTTCGTGTACTGAAATCACCACTGAGTCAGGAGGAGGATCGGCAGGTAAGAACAACGGATCCTGTTCAAATTGATCGACATTTT